>CM031595.1:63806895-63811895 GCA_018398815.1 Conus ventricosus | reverse complement strand
GGGGGGGGGGTATAAGGGAGTAGATAGGAGAGAGAGACGTGGGGGGGGGGGGGGGGGGGGGGGGGCGGGAGTCTAACCATTTTCTAATAACACACGACTACATTCGTTCGGATGTTCTTCTACCGTGACCAATGAACACTATGGTTAAACCAAATCATCATGATAATGACTCTGAACATTACTAGGACTCTAAGGGGAGCGCAGACTACGTCAATGTCCACTGCCTTCTAGATCCGCCCTTAAGCTCTAATTTAGGAGTGAAGACCGTGCTGTTTTATCGCCAGAAGTTATTGTTACATGAGTTATTCCCCGTGTATTTCTTTTTAAATCAAAACGTATAAACACAAATTTTTCACCAATCAAAAAAAAATTCTCATATTCCACGAAAATATCTTACTTCACTGAAGATAATCAATTTACAGCATCAACTTCACAGTATTCGTGTCAGGTGAAGGCTTTGTCGATATCTTCCTAACAATCTGAGCGAAGCCTGCACGCACGATTCCCTCACCAGGGGGAAGCAATATACTGTCGTGGACTGTCCCGGTGCCTTCCAGTGCACTCGGTAATCTTGCTGAACGTGGCTGTATTCAGTTTGATCCAGATTTCATTTACACACACACACACACACACACACACACACACACACACACACACACACACACCATTCCATCTTTCAACCAAATGTTGTCAAAACTCAGTTCAACAGCTTTCGCATTATCCTACTTACAGAGAACAGACGAAGGCAAAGCCCGACAATCCTCCAGGGAGGTTAGAAAACGATGGAGAGAGAGAGAGAGAGAGAGAGAGAGAGAGAGAGAGAGAGAGACACACACACACACACACACACACACACACACACACACACACACACACACACACAGATCAAACAGTCTTTTACGTTATCTACATTCGTAGGATGGGTCACAAGGACAGGATCTCTCCTCTAGTTCTAGGCGGAGTTTTAAAAGGAGGCAGGACACAGCTGGCACTAGATGTCGATAGCCAGTGAAGTGGAAGATGAACGAGGGGGTTCAGGACACGGAAGGGCTACTAAGCAGACAACACTGGGATCGCCGTCTAGCCAAACAGAAACGCCCCGGGCCGAAAATACATTTATCAGACGATAAAGAAACGCCAGTAACATTTTGCAGTGCTCCAAACAGAGTCTCTCTTCCTCTCTCTCCGTATGTGTGTATGTGTGGAGAGAGAGAGAGAGAGAGAGAGAGAGAGAGAGAGAGAGAGAGAGAGAGAGAGAGAGAGGCAAACAAACATATATACAAAGAAAAGACAACCACACTCACAGTACACTCAAATGCTCTCTCTCTCTCTCTCTCTCTCTCTCTCAGAGGCACAAAAGAAGACACGCGCGCGCGCGCGCGCACACACACACAGATAAATCACACAACAGTGATACATACAGCGGAGACAGGTTGGAAAGCGCGTGCGACACACCCACACACAAACACACACACGCGCGCGCGCGCGCGCGCGCGCGCGCGCGCACACACACACACACACACACAGAGTCTGCAGCGTAATATCTACCGTGATGATGTCGCCTTCCTTGAAAGTCAGACTGTGGGGGTCATAGACGTTGACGTAATCCTTCACCGCTCGTGCCTGAACGGCCACACTGGCCTCTGCAACAAACCACACAGACATGGGTTACTTCTGTAACAAACCACACACAGACATGGGTTACTTCTGTAACAAACCACACTGACGTGGGTTACTTCTGTAATACACACCACACACAGACATGGGTTACTTCTGTAACACATACCACACACAGACATGGGTTACTTCTGTAACACAACACACGCAGACATGGGTTTCAACTGTAACACACAACACACAGAGACATGGGTTACTTCTGTAACACACATCACACAGACATGGGTTACTTCTGTAACACACATCACACAGACATGGGTTACTTAACACACCCCACACACAGACATGGGTTACTTCTGTAACGCACACCACACACAGACATGGGTTACTTCTGTAACGCACACCACACACATACGTGGGTTATTTCTGATCAAACCACACAGACATGGGTTACTGCTGTAACACACCCCACACACAGACATGGGTTACTTCTGTAACACACACCACACACAGATATGGGTTACTTCTGTAACACACACCACACAAAGAATTGGATTACTTCTGTAACAACACACACAGACATGGGTACTACTGTAACACACACACAGACATGGGTTACTTCTGTAACACATCACACACAGACATGGGTTACTTCTGCAACACACCACACACAGACATGGATTACTACTGTAATACACACCACACATAGACATGGGTTACTTCTGTAACACACATTACACACAGACATGGGTTACTTCTGTAACACACACCACACACAGACATGGGTTACTTCTGTAACACACATTACACACAGACATGGGTTACTTCTGTAACACACACCACACACAGACATGGGTTACTTCTGTAACACACATTACACACAGACATGGGTTACTTCTGTAACACACATCACACACAGACATGGGTTACTTCTGTAACACACATCACACACAGACATGGGTTACTTCTAATCAAACCACACAGACATGGGTTACTACTGTAACACACACAGACAAGAGTTACTTCTGTAACACACACAGACATGGATTACTTCTGTAACACAACACACACAAACATCGGTTACTACTGTAATACACAGCACAGACAGACATGGGTTACTTCTGTAACACACATCACACGCAGACATGGCTTACTTCTGTAACGCACACCACACACAGATACGAGTTACTTCTGTAACACATCTACATACAGACATGGGTTACGTCTGATCAAACCACACACAGACATGGGCTACTTCTGATAAAATCACATAGAGATGGGTAGTACAACCCCCCCCCTCCCCACACACACACACAGAGTTTATGGTATCCAATTTTCGTAAGAGTATTTAGCTTATGGTATCCAATTTTCGTCAGAGTATTTAGCTAACTTTTAATTTTTGTCCATGACAGTGCTCGATTCACGATAGATTTACTTCTCATCAATGTTCGATTTTCTGTGTACGCAGTTGCTGACAAAGTATCTGCTGAAACTCAATCATGAAATTAAAAGGCGAACAAAACAGCAGGGTCGAGAAACTCGCCTGTCACACAGGTCTGCAAGTAGTCGATAAGCAAATAAAAAGAAACCTGCATATTTCTTGAGCATTCACACACACACACACACACACTCACACACACACACACACTCACATGCGCGCGCGCGCGCGCACACGCACACACACGCGCGCGCGCGCGCGCCCCCACATAGGGAGAGAAAGAAAGCCCTACACACACACACACACAGAGAGAGAGAGAGAAAGAGAGAGAGAGAGAGAGAGAGAGAGAGAGAGAGGGAGAGAGAGAGAGACAGACATTTTGAGCTAGGAGAGAGAGAGAGAGAGAGAGAGAGAGAGAGAGAGAGAGAGAGAGAGAGAGAGAGAGAGAGAGACTCAGATGTTATCTTGCCAGCGACCTCTTAAAGAAACGTTTCTCCAGCTGTTCCGCAATAACTATGAGTCACTCACGAGGAACGAGTTAAAACTTGAAACGCTTTGATGTATATGTCAGTGAGCATTCCCCTTTCTATTCCCGACCCGCCCCCTTCCGCCCTCCAGACTCTCAACCTCTCCCCCTTCCCCATACCCCCCCCCCCCCCCCCTCTTTTCTCTATCTCCAATACTTCAGCATTTATATGTGCTAAGACTAGTTAAGCTTTCCTGTCCCATAAGAAGGTCCCTTTCGAAACCGAAATTTAAAGTGAGAAATCAAACGAAGATTTCAATCACAGGATCTCTGTTGAGAAAAAAAAAACTCATGAAGCACAGTACCACACAGAGAAACTCGCAATACTCACGCATGAACATAAAGGCGTACCTACGCACACAAATCCACGCGTTCATTCCTAATATCAATGTGAAATGCAACACTAAGTTAGATACATTATGCTCATGCGATGCAGTTTCATTAACACTTCTTAACATACATCATTTCACTCCTCCTCCTCATTAACACACACACACACACACACACACACACACACACACACACACACACACACACATCCATCTATCTATTCATTCTTTCTTTCTTTCTCTCTCTATTTTCATATAACATTCATTCGGATGCACGCAAAGCACACACACGCACTCATACATTTTACACATAAAAATATACAAACACGCACGCTCGAGCGTGTTTATTCGCATTTTCCTTCTCTCTCTCTCTTTCTCGCACAGAGAGAGAGAGAGAGAGAGAGAGAGAGAGAGAGAGAGAGAGAGAGAGAGAGAGAGCTGTCACGCACGAAGGGACGCCACCCCTCCTTTAACCGGGCACACTGGGTGCGAACACACACCACCTCCCATCCATCATTAGAATTTACAATGCCTGTAAGTAGTGAAGCCTGCCGTGTCATGCCCTTGTCCCAGCCTGTCCCACCTAACAGGGGACACCACTCTCGACAGCAAGGCCCACAACAAAACATGACACGGCTGACGTCAGCCACTTCAACATGAGTCATCGCTGTACGCAGGAAATATGCATAAACATTAAAAAAAAAAAAAGAAAAAAGAAAAAGATAAATATGACAGTGTGCTTTGTGTGATTGAATGATAGGCCGTGGTTTACAGCGGGACGTTTGATCAAAACGCTGATTGCTGCAAGGATATCATATTACATCGGGACGTTTGATCAAAACGCTGATTGCTGCAAGGATATCATATCACATTCTGAAGGAGCCGCGAAGACGAGCGCACGCACACAGAGTAACACACAAATACGCACACATAGAGTGGACACACACACACATACACAAACACAACACACAGCAGGCGCGCACACACGCACGCGCGCGCGCGCGCGCACACACACACTCTTACCACACCAAAGAGTTACAAACCGTCTCCCACGAAGCCAGACGGCGTATCTGTGCTATAATAACGCGCG
>CM031595.1:63781895-63804395 GCA_018398815.1 Conus ventricosus | reverse complement strand
CCGTTCCAACCCTATGACAACAGGACAGGTCGAACTGTCAGACGTCACAAACGACCAAAGGCGTCAGTCTCTACCTGACATTTCCAGAACCAGCTGAACATCAGATTCCCTCGGGCTGTTATATTGGAGAGACTGGCATCTTCTGGATGCGTGCTTAATTTCCTCCGTTCCGTTTCACTCGGCATACTGAGTTGAATCAGAATCATTCGTTCTGATACACATGAATGGATGTTACTCTTGCTGATGATCTTTCTTTCTTTGTCTCTCTGTCTTTCTTTGTCTGTTTGTCTGTCTGTCTGTCTGTCTCTCTGCATTCGTGCACGCGCGCATGTGTGTGTGTGTGTGTGTGTGTGTGTGTGTGTGTGTGTGTGTGTGTGTGTGTGTGTGTGTGTGTGAATGCGCGCGCGCGCGTGCGAGTATGCGCGCACGCGCGCCTATGCACTTGATTTTCTGCCTCCTGTCCCATTTAGTTCCAGGACCTCTGAAACTAAAGTGATAACAGACCATCACCTATGCTCTAAGCGAAAACAAAACGTCCAGCACAGCCCGTACTCATTTTAGCCCCCCACTCCCCCTCCTAAGAAACAAAAACAAGCAGAAGCATAACATTCTGATGAGAAAAGACACATAGCTGCAGTCTCCAAACGTTGACCGCAAAACCACAACAAGCCAAAGTATACCATTCATGTGAGAAAAGACACCCAACTACATTCTTCAAACGTTGACCGCAAAACCACACAAGCCAAAGTATATGACATTCATGTGAGAAAAGACACCCAACTGAACAGTCTTCAACCGTTGACCGCAAACACCACAACAAGCCAAAGTATAACATTCAAGTGAGAAAAAACACCCAGCGACAGTCTTCAAACGTTGACCGCAAAACCACAACAAGCCAAAGTATATGACATTCATGTGAGAAAAGACACCTCGCTTCTGTCTCCAAACGCTGACCGCAAAACCACAACAAGCCAAAGAATATAACATTCATGTGAGAAAAGACACCCAGCTGCAGTCTTCCAACGTTGACCACGCTCATTCTCCCTGCCCCACGCACGACTGGCCACTGCAGCCTTGCTGTCTTCTCCCCCAGAGCGCGGACTTCAACCAGAGGTCTGTGTCCAGTCTCCCGGGGCCGCATCGTGGGCACACAGCGTGCCCGAGTGGCGTGGGTGGAGTGGGACGCACGCACACACGTAAGAACACAGAGACTAAACGCAGCAGAAACAGCCACACACAACCACAGACACACAGACACTCACGCACCCCCCCCCCCCCCCACACACACACACCTGTAGAACATGCTGCTTTTGTACAACTACATGCTCCATCAGACTGGCGGCTATCACAAACTGAAGTAGTGTGTGTGTGTGTGTGTGTGTGTGTGTGTGTGTGTGTGTGTGTGTGTATGTGTGTGTGTGTGTGTGTGTGTGTGTGTGTGTGTGTGTGTGTGTTGTGTGTGTGTGAGAGAGAGTGTGAAGGTTGGAAAACGGAGTGCAGACAAGTGTAATCTACGGAACGGGGGGGGGGGGGGGGGGGGGGGGGGGGGGGGGGGGTGGGGGGGGGGGGGAGAAATCAGGGTGGGCTGCATGGTGTGGATTATTTACGTGACTATTTCTACCCGTCTGTCTGTCTGCCTGTGTGTGTGTGTGTGTGTGTGTGTGTGTGTGGTGTGTGGTGTGTTTGTGTGTGTGTGTGTGTGCGTGCGCGCGCGTGTGCGCACACGCGTTTGTGTGCGCGCGCGCGCGTCGGGAGAAGGGGTTAGAGCATCCAAGCGTGCCTGGACAAGCGCGTGCGAGTCTGCGCACATGTATCTGCATGTTCGTGTGTGTGTATGCATGTGCGATGCTTATGTGCATCACATCACATATGTCCAAGGGCACGCAAAAGTTTTATGAAAAATGTACTCTTCTCTGAATAGGGAAAGCGACTTCTCTGAACCACCCTCTTCTATCACATCAAGAATTCCAAATCAGGATTTCTTTTCATGTTATTTGAAGCCCAGCTAATCTCGTCGAGGCCGTGTCAGGTCTGTTCCAAATCCGGAATAAAGTTGCGCAGAGTAGAGTGATCAAAAATACACCTTCCACACACACACACACACACACACACACAGAGCGAGTAAGCTTTTACCAGCAGTTGTGACTAAAGCAACAAAGTCACATCCCAGAAGAAGAAAAAAAAAAAAACCCGATAAGCACACAGCATTCATTATCATTCTTAATAAAGATTTTAACTGCTTGAAATGGTGAGTGCAAAACACACACACACACACACACACACACACACACACACACACACACACACACACACACACACACCTGGCTGAAAAGGACTGACTCATAGCAGAACTTGAAAACTGAAGAATTTGATCTCATTCTAAACACTTCAGGCAGAACAAGCTGGCGGCTGAACGGAAGTTGTTGCGTGTTCTGTTGGGAATAAGGCACAGAACCGGTTCCGTTTCCGTTTGGAAGAGTTGTGGGACAAATACAGGAAGAACAACTTCATCACCTCATACCACAACTTCTCAAATACTGGTGGACGTCTACATATGAGCAAGTGCGCGTGCCTAGACTGCAACAAAACATAAAGCACAGAGAGAGAGAGAGAGAGAGAGAGAGAGAGAGAGAGAGAGAGTGTGTGTGTGTGTGTGTGGTGTGTGTGTGTGTGTGTGTGTGTGTGTAGAGAGAGAGAGAGAGAGAGAGAGAGAGAGAGAGGTGGAGATGCCAATATAAACTTCGCGCTCTCTCTCTCTCTTTCACACACACACACACACACACATACACACACCTAATTCTTGTTGCTCTCGCATCACACCACAGACAGTAGTGGTTGTAGAATCACTGGAAAGATCCTCACACCACTCTCTCCTTTCAGCTACCAAAGTCTCGTAGCTCTCACACCACAGTCTGTGTGAAAGTAGGCCTACATCAAGTACCGACACGACCACAGGGGTCAGCCACACAACACACATCAAAACCAAGGCATTAATATGTGTGTGTGTGTGTGTGTGTGTGTGTGTGTGTGTGTGCGCGCGTGTGTGTGTGTGTGTGTGTGTGTGTGTGTGTGCGTGTGCGTGTGTCTCTCTCTCTCTCTCAAACTTTGGGGCTCTTTTTCCAAGCCACTAGGTCAACCACCATCGCCACCATAGCCCAACCAACACCTCACAACTGGCAACGCTCAAAACGCACGTGCAGTGCACTCGCATCCTGTGCCGACAGCACGTGTCAATTGACTGCAGCATAGTTGCACGTGCGGCGTGCCCTTTTCGCTCCGCCTGGTATCCGACACGTGCCGGCACCATATCAACAGCAAAGCGCCGCGCCAAGTTTTCTACCAATCGAAAAGAATGTTTTCAGTATCGTAGTCAGTGGAACATGTTCTCTAAGTACAAAGCGATCGACACACACACTCCAGTCTCTCTGATTTGGTGTCTTTCTGTACATCTTCCTCTTTTATCTGCGATGCAAACAAATAACTGTTTAAGTGATGAAGGTCCGAAACGAAATGTTTTCGAGTGCAGCTGTCTAATAGAGGCAAAGTGTGGGGATGGCGGAGAAAACAACGGTCTTCTTGAAGGGGCTGTCTGGCTGCTCAGTGTGCTTTGTGTCTGAATTTGAGCTGGACCAACTGGTGCCGTGAGCACCATTCGTTCGGGGCTACATGCGCTTCATTGTCTCATTGTGGGAGCAAGAGTTACCCCTCTTGTTTGTTATTTTGCAGAATCAATGGTGGGTTTTCTTTTCCCCTTCACCCTCCACCTGCGTCTCTTCTTCTTCTTCTTCTTTCTCTCTCTCTCTCTCTCTCTCTCTCTCTCTCTCCAGCTAGTATACATCACCTAACTGTCGGAAAATATTCGCTGAATTTCCACACTCTTGACACTTTCTCTTCATCTGCTTTCCTCTGTCTCTCTGCTTGTCTACTCTGCACGTGCCAGCCGGCAAAACACACACGCTGCTCCAATAAAAACGCTACGCCATTGAAAAACGCAGCGGAGCGTTAGCGGGGGTCTTTCCCCCTCTACCTGGGATAAAGAGAAAATAATTAAGTACAGGTTAACGAATCTTAAGTGAGGCAGTGAGTGTACAGACAACACATGGCACGTAACTCTCAGCTCGGGGGTAAGACCGGAACTTCCTGTCTGGAGGGAATTTTCTTGTTTGGTCTGTGCGCCTTATAAACTGTATGTAGGCAAGGTGAACTGGTGATACTTTCGGGACTGGCTCGGAATAATGTCTTCACTTATTGCTTATGCGGGCGAAAGTGTTATCAGTAACTGGCGAATTCCTTTCTACAACAGTGTTCTGATTTCCGTTCATTTACGTTTCGCCCCGCTGTTCCTGTTTCATTTATCAACTTCTAGCATGGCGTTCACGGGTTTGATTGTAGTTGTTATCATTAGTTTGTCCCCCCCCCCTCCCCTCCAATTCTATACCCGACATAAATTGGCGGGATATATGAAAAAAAAACCCCGTCTTTCCAGATGAAAGCACATTCGAACGTTCGTTCAAGTTTTAACTGTTGGCTTTACAGAACGTGGCAGAAAAAAAAAAAGGGGGGGGGGGGGGGGGGGGTAGAGAGAGAGAGAGAGAGAGAGAGAGAGAGAGAGAGAGAAAATGAGAATGCACCCTATTTGCAGAAGAACTCTCTCTCTCTCTCTCTCTCTCTCGTGTGCTTCTGCCTCTGACCCTCTCTGTGTCTGTCTGTCTGTCTCTCGCTAACTTGCTGAGCTGATATACATCATCACCTATCAGTCTGATGATAAGTGACGCGTGTCTCTATTTTCCCCTATCGCTCTCATCAGTGTCAACGTCTCCAATAACTGCTTTCAGCTGCCTGCCTTTGGGATGCTCTAACTTAGTGCGCGTGTCGGCATCCCTCCGCTTTTTCTTTCTTTCTTTCTCTTTCTCCTTCCTGCCGTTGGACTGATTGTCGATCAGTTCTTTTCCCCTACCAACAGCACCACAAAAAACAGCACTGGCTGGTGAACAAAGGAACCAGCAGGACAACCGGACCAGACAGCACCGTAGTCTACGAGCACTTTATTCCCCCCCCCCCCCCCCCCCCCCCATCTTTCTACAGGAAGTGGGCTGTCAGGAAGGAAAAGATGCGTGACAACAACATCACCTACGGTTCAAGGGTTTTCGTTCCCCCACCCACCTCCCGATCGCCCTTCCTCATTCTCCTCAAAAATCCCTCTCACCCCTCTCCTCCACTCCTCTTCTTCTTCTTCAACACAGGTAGGAACCGTGCCAGACAGCCGCAGCACGGAGCACGCAGCACGAGCACCCACGCGCGCGCGAGGGCACGTGGCTCTACTTTGGGCCAGGTAGACTTGGTTGTCATACGGCAACATCTCAGTCGCTCCTCTCTCTCACACACACACACACACACACACACACACACACGCACGCACGCACGCACACACACACGCACGCACGCACGCTCAAAAAAGAAAACGATTACGCAGAAAACCCGAGACGATGGGAGGGGGGGGGGGGGTACAGAGAAGGTTGTGTGCAAGCTGGGAGAAGAAATCTGAGATGGTGAGGGAGAGAGAAAGGTAAAAAAAAAAAAAAAAAAAAAAAGGAGGTAAGGAAAGAGTGCGAGCGGATGGGATAGGGACGGAATTTACTCGACTGGATCTAATATGTTTTTTTCCTCGGTGTAAGAGAGAGAGAGAGAGAGAGAGAGAGAGAGAGAGAGAGAGAGAGAGACGTAAGAGTATGATACAAGCAGTAGCAGCCGAAGAAGCAATACCAAAGCAGCAACACACGCACACACGCGCGCGCACACACACACACACACACGCACGCACGCGCGCGCGCACACGCACACACACACACACACACACATTTCAAGCTAAAAAATTCTTTGACCCTAGTTTGAGCACGGAGGACAAGACTTCAATACGACTTAAAACACACACACACACACACACACAACACACACACACACGCACACACACACAAAATCAAAAGGAAAAAGGAAAGGTCTGTGTACTTTACAAGGATTTGTTAGAGGTGTGAAAATACATAAGTCAAAAAAAAAATCGGAAAAGTAAACTAGCAAACAGTAGATCAGAAGTTGCAATTTCACTGAAATAGGTAACTTTCGCTAATTTTGTAGCTGATGATTTTTACCAGCTGACTATAAACTGCAACGATTAAAAGGTTAAAAAAAAGTGATTTGGGGTGGACATAATTCTTGTGTATATGTTTCTAAAATCCGAGTATTTCGGGCATTCCGGGATGACAGGGAATTCAATTCCAAAAGCGCCCATGTTACAATTCACACACACACACACACACACACACACACACACACACACACACACACACACACGCACACACACACACACACACACACAAATACACACACTCCCACATGCACACGCACGTACGCACACACACACACACACACACGTGCGCGCGCACACACAAACACACACACACACAAAAGAAACACAGAGAGACAGCGTTAATAAAACATGTAACTGATTTACTGTGTCACGACCTTCCAATCACAAGGCACACACAAAGCCTTGTTGACATCCACTCTCAGATTATGGGCAGACAATCGACTGGCGCTGCTCCTCCATACCCGTCATCCTCAAGTGTCTTCTGTACCTGATTTGCGGCCGATTAAGTAGTAGCACGCCTATTCGAAGGATCACTGTAGACGAGTGATTTAAGGTCGGCAGAAAACAAACATTTTTTCTCTCTCTCTTCCAACCTTTTTTTTTTTTTTTTTTTAACCGCTAGGGACCTGGTCCCCAGCAATCACACAAAGAACCCAGATAAAACGATGAATGGTCGGCTGGACAGACGAAACAGGTGATGATGACTCGGGAGATTTTCATGCTAAATACTCTGGACTGTGTGTGCGTGTCTGTCACAGGTACGTCTGGCAGCCTGTCAGTCTGGCGTCGATAAACCTGTCCGTCTGTTGCTGCTGGCTGCTTTATGTAAGCGCTCGCAACTTACTCCAGAACACCTGGGCAATTATCCTCCCTCCCCTCCAGGGAAGCAGTTACGAACTCATAAGTTGAGGACATTGAGTAAGCGCGAGTGCGCTTGCTCGCGCGCGCGCGCGCACACACACACACACACTCACACCTCACTCACACACACTCGCACTCATTCACACACACTTACTCTCTCTCTCACACACACACACACACACACACACACACACACACACACACACACACACACACTCACTCATTCAATCACTCACATACATACACACACGTCGTCGCAAATAATAAACAGAGCATTCACACACACACACACACACACACACACACACACACACACACACACACACACACGTGTGCAAACACTTGCGTTCAATAAACCCAAAAGACGCTCGAGCGTCTGCCCAACCTACCCACGCTTAACCTACCCACGCGCCTCTAGGCGCTTAACCTACCCACGCGCCTCTAGGCGCTTAACCTATCCAATCGCCTCTAGGCGCTCAACCTACCCACGCGCCTCTTGGCGCTTAACCTAGGCGCGTAACCTACCCACGCGCCTCTAGGCGCTTAATCTACCCACGCGCCTCTAGGCGCTTAACCTACCCACGCGCCTCCAGGCGCTTAACCTAGGCGCTTAACCTACCCACGCGCCTCTAGGCGCTTAACCTAGGCGCTTAACCTACCCACGCGCCTCTAGGCGCTTAACCTACCCACGCGCCTCTACTTGTACAACATGTCCCTGAATAAATGATCAGACATACATACCACTCGTGATGCAGCATATCTGCATCTGGTCGGGGAGGGAGGAGGAGGAAACAAATAAAATCCTAAAGGGAAGCAACACTAAGTACGTGACAGGTGTGTGTGGTGTGTGTGTGTGTGTGTGTGTGTGTGTGTGTGTGTGTGTGTGTGTATCACGTGCCGCAGGACCACGAAAGTCCACACTCCCCACCTGTCCCAGCCAAACTGCTGAACAGCCAAGATTTTTCAATGTACATGTGCCACATGACACAGTCTCTCTCCCTCTCTCTCTGTCTCTCTCTCTTTAAATCTAAATTACCCATTTAAACTGGAACGCTGTGTCCCAGACTCACACTGACTTAATAATTCGTGGGATGCTCATTTGCTCTATATATGGACTCGGTACCCTTTCCGCAGGAGAAGAAGAAGAAGAAGAAGAAGAAGAAGAAGAAGGGGAGAGAGAGAGAGAGAGAGAGAGAGAGAGAGAGAGAGAGAGAGAGAGAGAGAGAGAAACAAACTTGTCCTCTCAACAGCCTCATGCTAACAGGGCGTTAATCTCATCATTATCATGGATTCCACGTATAAAACCAAATCGTCACACGAGGTGTCCTGTGTGACAGTGGGTCTGCGTTTAACGACCCCCCCCCCTTCCCCCTACCCCCCTCCCTTTCCCCTCCCCCCCCCCCCCCCTCCCCGCCCCTTCTGTCCAACTTACCAGGTGCATATTGCGTTGCAACCGCAGCGGACTTGCCGCTGCCGCACGAGACACACCCCTGACCCCCTCCCAGACATTGGGGCAGGCAGAACTTGACCATCTCCGCCAAAACACGCCGTCAGTCGCCGCCACACTGACCCCCCCCCCCCCCCCTCACCAACACCACACACAGAAATTCAGAAAAAAGAAAAGAAAAAAAGAAAAAAAAAAAAAGTTCCACTGGCACTGAAACGCAACACAAAGGATTCAGGCACTGTCTTCCGTCTTGTTTACTTTCTTCTGAACTTATTCTGCCGCTCCTCCAGCTGCGGCTGAACATCCGCGGCCACTGAGATTCATATGAAATGCGCTGCCCGGGATTTTTTTTTCTCTCCCCGACACAGGGAGACTCCACACCGCTCGACAAGAAGCCACCAGGAGAGCAGCGCTGCGGCAATGCAGTGTGCGGTGTAGGGACAGAAACACATTCACTGTGTAGTAAATCTAGTGGAGTAGTAGTATAAAGAAAAGAAAGAAAGAAAGAAAGAAAGAACAAGAAATCAAAGCTCCCCCTCCTTTGCGTACAAAGCTGGCGGAGGATAGAAGAGAGGCGAGGAGCGAGTGAGCGAGGGCAGCGATAGAGGGAGGGAACACAAGTAGGCAGACCCTGGAGGTGACTCGGCCTGCCTGTTCTTCTCGTCTTTCTCTCCCCACCACCAGGGCCTTGGGGGATGTGCGGCAACATGCAGAGGGGAAAGAAAACACGAGATGGGCAGACAGACAGGCAGGCAGGCAGGCAGGCAGATTGACAGACAGACAGACAGACAGACAGGCAGGCAGGCAGGCAGATTGACAGACAGACAGACTGACTGACTGACTGACTGAGAGAGAAAGAGAGAGAGAGAGAGAGAGGGAGAGAGAGAGGAAGGGCGGGAGGGAAGAAGAGGGAGGGGGAAGAGGATGAGAGATGGGAGGGAAGGGGAAGGAGGAGAGAGAAGGGGGGGGGAGAGAGAGAGAGAGAGAGAGAGAGAGAGAGAGAGAGAGAGAGAGAGAGAGAGAGAGATGTGCAGAGAAAGACAGAGAGAGAGAAAGCGAGAGAGATGTGCAGAGAAAGACACAAGAGAGAGAGAGAGAGAGAGAGAGAGAGAGAGAGAGAGAGAGAGAGAGAGAGAGAGGGAAGGGAGGCAAGGAGGGAGGGAGGAAGAGGAGGTGGGAACAGTCAGACCTTATGGTTTTGTAACTTGTGCAGGCGTCAAAAGCAAGCAAGCCTATGTACTACTGCCTGGTTCCCTGACGTGAGGTGAGTACTGTGACAGAGCGCAAAGGTGTGATGGATGGATGGTACCAACGAGGATGCAAGGCTCCACTGGCTCGTTCAACCTGCGCCTCCCTATGCCAGTGTGAACAGCAGTGTGGTAGAGAGTGCAACGACAAGACTGTACTGCACAGAAATGCTGTGCTGAACACACACACACACACACACACACACACACACACACACACACACAAGCACGTACACGCTCGTGCACGCACACATACACACACGTTCTAAATTTCTGAGAGAGAGAGAGAGAGAGAGAGAGAGAGAGAGAGAGAGAGAGAGAGACAGGGGGGGTCGAAGTCGAACCTTTATTGTTTATAGATACAATGATTCTTAAAACAAGGGTGAGCGTATCCACAGAATAAAGAGCGTCAAGATAAAACAAAACGCAACTTGTTAACATATGGGACGCTAATTTGCGGTAACATTCTTCATTTCGATATTATATTATATTCACACACACATACACATATACACACACATACACACACGCGCGCGCGGACGCGCGCAAGCCCGCACCCCCCCCCCCCCCCCCCTTCTCTTCCCTCTCACTCGCCCCATTTCATAGATATTCACTTATCTCCCCCCAACCCTACATAACCACACGCCCGTCTTCCCCACCCGTACCTTCAACCGCCCCCCACGCCTCCCCCCAACGCCCTCCCTACACACAACGCACAATATCCCACTTTACCAAAACAGCACATTCCAAGAAACCTATGGCTGCTCTTATGAGCGGGCTGCAACTTTGAGCAATCTTACAGTGGGGCGTATCATCACCAGTAAGACTACAGGCCTTATTATATATTTTCTTCCCCACTGACCATCAACTTGATCTGGTAACAGGGATTTTGAAGGCTTCATATATATACTTAGCCAGTTCGAAATAATGCTCTGAGGAAAATAACCTGGCTATGCTAGACATATTGAGGTCTAGGTTATGAACAATCGGGATTATTGTCTCTTTAAGATACTGCAGGCACACCAGTAGGAAATGTACTTCGTCTTCTATTTTTCAGAAATACAATAGGAACAGGTTTGCCACAGGGCATTTGGAACATATCTATGTTCATTGCACTTCAATTTGTTTATACCCCTCCGAAATATTGCAATACAATCTCTAAATCTTTTTACATCTGATCTGAAGTAAGACTCAATCTGTAGACTTTGTTTAAAATTTCTGCACGTAAAATTTATGTACTTAAAAAAAAAACTATCGCTATCCATTAGATTGCGATGCCAGTCCTCGCTGAGCAGTCTATCAAATGTCGTTTCATCTCCTTTATGGTCCTGTCTATCTACTACCCCTTGGTTTAACCAAATAAATCCAAATCCAAATGAGAAAAGACATCGTCTTATTTCACTTGCCCAGTTTTTGTACCCCTTTCATCCAGTTGCTTTAATGATTCATACGCAGCTTTTGATATTCTACCGTCTTCCATTTCCAACAGTCTGAACCAGTATTTAATAGCTTTTATAACTGTAGCCACATACAATGCGTTTCTACCCAACTCCTCACAAATCATTGTGTTTGGTGTTTTCTGGCTCGCTGCTAGCAGTTTCTCAATTGCATAGGTATGTACCCTATCGATTTCTTTCAGAGGAAAGGTTCCCCATATTTCCGCACTGTAAGTCACGGAAGGCTGGATGTGCAGACCAAATGGCTCAAAGAAAGTTCTGACATCAGGATTCACCAGCTTCCACAATGTTCGCATAATATACTGACTTCCATAAAAAACGCGAAAACAAAACAAGCTGAAGGTTGGGGTGAATTTTATTGGTCACAATTGTACAGAGTGAAAGCGAGAATTCAACGTGATTTGATTCATTACACCGGTAATGTGTGAAAATGTCATCAGCAATATGTCTTTTGTGTGGAAAATCCAAGGTCACGTGACAAACCAGCTTGAAGTCCTAATACCGTGTGGCCACCATTTGCGTTGACAACTGCTTGACACCTGCGGCTCATTGAGTGGACCAGGTGGTTGATGCGTCCCCTTGGCACACCAGCCCACACATGGACGATGGCCTGGTGAAGTTGAGCCGCTGTTGCTGGTCGTGGACGCAGGAGGTCCAGCCGTCTGCCAAGTTCATCCCAAAAATGTTCTATTGGGTTTAAATCGGGACTGAGGGCTGGCCAGGGCAGCACATTGACGTTGTTATGCTGAAGAAATTGCTGGGTGACCCTGGTGTGTGTGGTCTTGCATTGTCCTGTTGGAATGTCCAGTTTGGGCGTTGCGCAAAAAAAGGATCGACATGGGTCTGAGCACCTGGTTGATGTAGTGCTGTGCATTGACACCCTGTCCACGACCAGGACCAATGTTCTGAAAGATGACTGGTCCTATGGCGTGGTTAATGCCAATTGCACCCCATATCATAACGTTCGGGCCTCCCCAGGGTTCCGCTCTACCACACAGGAGTCAGCATAGCGTTCACCAGGTCGACGCCATATTCTGACACGACCGTCAGCCATGTCAATACAAAAACGGCTCTCATCTGAGAACAGTATGCGTCCCCACTGCTGCCTGCACCAGTTGATTCGGGCTTGTGCCCACTGCAGCCTGTCCTGCCAGTGTCTTGGTGTCAGTACCGGACCTCTGTGAGGACGCCTACATGCCAGCCCGTTCTCCTGAAGATGCCGCCGCATAGTGTTGAGGCTGATTCGTTGCTGGAGATTCCCAGGCACCTGTCGAGCAGTGTTAGCGGCTGTTTGCCGCCTGTCCCGCAAATGGGTTCGAACAAGATGGCGATCCTCTCTTTGTGTGGTGACCCAAGGACGGCCTGGCCGGGGACGATCATCAGTGATACCAGTAACTCGCATGCGGTGCTGCAGACGATAGATGGTTGAGATGTGGACGTTAAAGATGTTGGCGACCTGCCTGGCATCCACACCAGCCTCCAGATGGCCTAGGACACGATTGCGTTCCTCTGCTCGTAGTCTTGGCATCTCTGTAGCGCTCAGACGGCAAGTCGTTACCTGAACCTTGTAGCGCGGCTTTATAAAGGCTGCATGCCTGCGTACTTGTCGCTGGTTAACTTTGCTCTGCATGGTGTGCACGTGCCTCACATGCAGCAACCAGTTTGCCATTTTTGTTGACCCTCCAATGCCGGAAATGATGTGTTGCTCACACAATGTTTTCACTGCACGTGAGTCTTGGACCCAAACAACTTGCCACAATGGTTCAATATTGTATATTCACCCCTTTTCACCCGAAAAATAGCCTTTCAAATTTTCGCGTTTTTTTTTATGGAAGTCAGTATATTTAACTCCTTTTTTTTTCTTTGCTTTTGACGTTACGTTCTTTTGAGCCAAATTACAGGATAGTTTCGTAATTAATGTACACCCTGGGTATGTGTATGAGTTGACCACTTCAAGTTGTTCACAAGAGAGAGAGAGAGAGAGAGAGAGAGAGAGAGAGAGAGAGAGAGAGAGAGAGAGCAACTATTGTCAGACCTTTGGTTTCAGTTTAGAAAGAAGCACATCACAACCGTCAGTCATAAAATATACCACTGCGCGCAGGGTCCGTTCTTCAGTTACACCTGGCCGATCACACACTGCCGCGAGTTTCACTCTAGCCGGAGCTTAACCTCAATACTGCCACGTACTCTCCCATCTTCACGTGTTGTCGTTCTGGCGATTGATGTGGAGTTAGACTGAACCTTACTCTCCAACTCTCGTGGGGCAGTTACCTCCCTTTGCCCGTATCACCGCTGGTGGTTTGGACCTAAAACCTGACTGTCCCCTCCCTGCCTCTTTTGTCAACACTCGCCAACTAACTGGACGTTAATCTCATCATAGTAGCCACACCCCCCCCCCCCCCCCCCCCCCGCCAGTTCTGCCTCTCTCTCCGTTTCCCAACAGCCTGCCAGAATGCTTCTTCCTCCACAGAGCTAGCTAGTACAGAGGATGCAAACAAACGTGGAATGGAAACACCTGTCTGGTCCATGACCTTGACTTTGTGCCAGCACGTGATCATCGACACGGATCAATCTCACTCGAACTTTTGTGTCAGCCACTAGATACAAGCCAGCTTACTCCCAGCTCAAACTGCTTTCCTGTGCCAACAAAGAGGCTGGTCTCTCTCTCTCTCTCTCTGCATGCGCGCGCGCGCGCGTGTGTTTGAGAGAGAGAGAGAGAGAGATAGAGAGAGAGAGAGAGAGAGGGGTAGAGGAGAGTCTATCTATACGTGTATATATATATATATATATATATATAATATATATATATATATATATATATAATATATATATTGTGTGTGTGTGTGTGTGTGTGTGTGTGTGTGTGTGTGTGTGTGTGTGTGTGTGTGCGTATGTGTATATACACACACACATATATAAAATAAAGACCACCCCACACATTTCTCCCTCTCTCTAGAATACAAACACAGCCAAACTGCACAATAGTCAGCCATGACTTTCAATGAACTCTTGATATGCCATATGGCACTCTCCCTCTCTCTTAAAATCTGAATTACCCATTTCAACTGGAACGCTGTGTCCCAGACTCATACTGATTGACACTTCGTGGAGTGTTGATTTGTTCCATACATACGCATGCACGCACACACACGCATGCTCCCACGCACGCAGGCAAGCACACACACAAAACCACAATGATTGCATTCAGTCTTCAAGAAATGAAATCACAGAGCGAAGAAAGCAAGCACAGGGGGCTGCTGTGAGATTTGACGCCATATATAACTGTGCACGTTTCCAACAAGACTATCTCTCTCTCTCTCTCTCTCTCTCTCTCTCACACACACACACGCGCACACACACACACACACACACACACACACACACACACACACACACACACACACACACACACCTCGTCTAATATCACAGCATTGTGAAAAGACGTTAAAGAGAAGAACGAACGAACACACACCATGCCACAATGAATGCATTCAGTCTACTAAAGATGAAACCGCAGAGATGAAGAAGCAAGCCACATCAGACGGCCGTGGTGTTTGATGCCAAAGATAACCGTGTACCTTTTCATCACGAGAGTCCCATATTCCTTTTTATTTTCCATTCAGATATACAGCTGGCGAGAAGCCTTGATGCCATCAGTAGCCCCCCCCCCCCCCCCCCCCATCCCACCCTGGCCCCATCCTTTCCTTTGGCTCTTCAACACCCCCCCCCCCCCCCCCCCACTTTCCCAGCCTCCCCAACTTCTCAAGTGCGCACCGTGTCAAACTTATCTTTGTTAAGGTTAATGAAAAAGCTTTACAGCTTAATTTTTTTTTCTTCAAAATTAATCACCACGTGTGTGTATGTGTGTGTGTGTGAGAGAGAGAGAGAGAGAGAGAGAGAGAGGAGAGAGAGAGAGAGAGAGGGGTGGGAGGGGGGGGGGGGGGGGACGGTGCGGAGGATCGGCGAGGGGTTTCCGTCGAGACACGGCTTGTGAACACGCTTAGGGGACAACACTCTTCCTTCACTTCACTTTTCAAAAGAGTTCCTGAGTTACCTCTCTTGAATTGAACGTACCCGAGCACAACTGAACGAGCACACGTATAAAATTTGTGACTTTCTCTCTCTCCACACACACACACACACATACACACACACGTGCGTGCGCACACACTAACACACACACGCGCGCACGCACGTGCTATATAGCAGGATAGCCCCGTAAACCACAGCCTTGATTCCTCCCATTCTCTCCGTCAATGCAGGGAAATATCCTTCGCAGGGTCGAATACTCCGATCCCCCCGACAGAAGAGAGCGGCATCAGACGGACGGAGAAGAGAGGAGGAAGAGAAGGAGGAGGAGGAGGAGGAGGAGGAGGAGATGGTGATGCATGAAAAGAGCCGGGCAGTGCCACAGATATAAAATCAGAAATCCAAACACCTGTCACTGTCAGCTGACCTGCAGGTTCACTGCGGTTCTCTGGGTGCTAGGTCCTCAGCCTTGTCCGGTCCTCACGGACAGCAGGGTGTCCTTCTGTGTGTGTGTGTGTGTGTGTGTGTGTGTGTGTGTGTGTGTGTGTGTGTGTGAGAGAGAGAGAGAGAGAGAGAGAGAGAGAGAGAGAGAGAGAGAGAGAGAGAGAGAGCAAACACCAACACCTACTCTGTCAAACGCAACCCCCAAAACAAACTGTGCCGAAATCTGAATCCTATGTTTTTGTTTGTGCTTTAAAGCTCTTGGAATTCAAAGCACGCGCACATGCGTGTGGACATAGACTCTCTCTCTCTCTCTCTCTCCCCCCCCCCTCTCTCTCTCTCGTCACTCTGAGAAAAGAGTACTTTTTTACGTTTTTTCCCCCTCAGCCCTCGAAAGCTGACCCAAAAATGCGCTTGTCAGCATTTTCGGAAGAAGACCACCAACGACTAAAACGCACCGTCCTTTTTTTCTTTCTTCTCTCTCTCTCTCTTTCTTTATTTACTTTTTACTTTAATTCGTCTTTCCTCTTTTCTTCTTGTCTGTTCAATTCTTCCTTCTTCCCCTCTGTCCTCTCTGCTTTCTTTTCCTTTTATTCTTGTCTTTTGCTTTCTTTCTTTCTCTTTTTTTTTTTTCCTGACTTATTTCATGTTCGTTACATTCTTCGTTTTTCTTTTTGACTTTAATATTTCATTCTTCGATCTCCCTCCCCCCTCTTCCTGTCTTCTCCTTTCTTTGTCCGTTTCATTTCGCTCTTTCTTTCTTTTTTTTTTTTTTTTGCTTCTCCGTCTTCCCTTTTCCCCTTTCTTTCTTGCTTACCTCATTCTTTGTTCCTTTACTTTCCCTTTTCATTCCGTCCATCACTTTTCTCTCTGGCTTGTTCCATTCTTCCTTCTTTTTACTTCTCCGTCTTAACCGTTTTTGTTTTGTTTTGTTATTTCTAACCCCCCCCCCCCCCCCCCCCCCCCACTTTTCTTTCTTCCTTTTTCCTCTTTTTCTCTCTCACGTTTGTTCTATTCTTTCTTTCAATTTTTCCTCCAACTTTCTCGTTACCTTTTCTGTCGGTTCCATTCTCTCTCTCTCCTCTCTCCCCCCCCCCCCCCCCCCCCCTGCTTTATTCTCTTTCCCTTTCTTTCTGGTCTGCTTTGGTCTTTCTTCGTTTTCTACTTGCTTTTTCTGTCTCTTTTATCATTTGTTGTTTGTTCAGTTTCTCATTTCGCCCCCCCCCCCCCCCACCCCACACACACACCTCCGCCCCCTTTTCTTTCTCTCCTCTCCCTTTCTGTCATGAACATATACCATTCCCGTCTTCTTTCAATGAAAGAAAGACCTTTTTTTTCTTGCCTTTCCCGCTGTCTTTGGTGCCAGTTTTATTCTCTCTCTCTCTCTCTCTCTCTCTCTCTCTCTCTCTCTCTCTCTCTCTCTCCCCCTCCCTCCTTCCCTCGCCGCTTTACCTTTCTTACCATTTGAATTCTTGTTGCTGGCGATTGTTAACAGGATAATAAACCTGGCAATGAGACAAATGAACCCCTCCCCCCAAAACAAAACAAAAAACCCCTCAACAACAACCAAAAACAAACAAACAAAAAACCAAATAACACAAACACACACAGAATAAACAAACAAATCATAACAAAATGAAAAACAGAAGAATCCTCGACCCCACAGACCACGCGGACGCTAAGTGCCGTCTTCCACGTGAAAAACAAAATACAAACACAAAAACCGTCAGTGCCAACCAACACGCACGGACGTCCTCTCTCTACTCGGGCATCTCCCTCCCCACTTCCAGCTGCCTTTCCCTGACGGCTGCCGGCGGAGAGTGACTCACTCCCCTCCTCCCCCCCTCTCCCCTTCCCTCGCTCACACCGCTCAACCTGTTCCCATGAATTTGCACCTTTTTCATTCCCCGCGACATAAATCACTCGGCTGCTCCGAAACATCTTCTCACCTGCAGTTTTGTTTTTGTACTGCCGGTTCTTATAGAACAGGGAGTACTTTACAATGGGAACGAAGAAATGCTGTCTGTGTGTCTGTCCGTGGTCAAAATGTTGTTCCACTCACTCCAGACAAAACTTCTGGGCCGATCTTTCTGAAAATCTGTACGTATGTTCATTATGGGTCACGGATGATGCCCAATGTTTTATTTTACCAGAATAGCTGTTACTAACGGCTATAACGGCCCAAAACGGTTTTTCTTCTTTATGGAATATCCCAGAAAGTACTTGTATTTAAGATATACTGGGAGTACGTTTATATGCTTTGCATCTTTAATGTATGTATATACATACACACACACCACACACACACACACATATATATATATATATATATATATATATATATATATATATATATATATATATATATAGAATTATAAACAAAGCTTGCTCTTATGTCTTAGATTGAAGAAATAGGGGGAGATAAGCATTCATATCTGCAGTGGTAGATAATTCTGCCTAACAGTATGTGCTTGAGTGGGTGAATGGGGAAAAATAAAATAAATGCTTCTCAAAATGAGCCTTCAGCAAGCTTATATATATATATATATATATATATATATTAATATATATAATATATATATATTATATATATATATAGATCAGTATATTTAAAATGCCTAAAACAATTTTTTAAGTGCTCAACCCCTTGGGGAGCAACATTAGTTAAAACAAGTTAAAAGAGGAATCTTAAAACTATCTACAAATTGTTTCGAGCGTGTTGCGCTGTCATCAGGATGGTTTTTGGTTTGCCCACCGCCGATGTTATATAGCGTGTGGGCTCCCGTTTGCGGTTGTTTGCACGTGCGGGTTGGCTGCAGCACGTGCAAACAACCGCAAACGGGAGCCCACACGCTATATAATATCGGCGGTGGGCAAACCAAAAACCATCCTGATGACAGCGCAACACGCTCGAAACAAATTTGTAGATAGTTTTAAGATTCCTCTTTTAACTTGTTTTAACTATATATATATATATATATATATATATATATATATTATATATATTTCTGTTTTCCCCTTTTAAACGCCCTCCTCTCCTGGAGGGGAAACGAGAAATGTGAGTAAGAACAGTGCGAGACACCAAAGGGCGATCTCGCTGTACTGGAGTTCCGTGCTTCCCCCGCCGAAGTCGAGGACTTTGAAACTGGCACTGAAATCAGGGGGGAGGGAGAGAGAGAGCGAAAGATGAGGTGGCAACAGATGAAAACGTAATGATGACGCGGAGGTGGGAGAAAGTATGCACGCGCACAAAAACACACACGTGCCCACAAACACACACACACATGCCCACAACCCTCCCCCCCCCCCCCCCCCCCCCCCCCCCCCCCCCCCCCCCCCCCACACACACACTTCTCAAGGGTTTGATTAATTAAATCCCTTTTTGCTCAGTTTGACCGTGTTTCAGGTGAGCTCACAGACATATACACAGTTTTGAAGTGGATGGGCGGAGCCCTGTGGCTGGCTGCACTGATGCAGACGTCGTCTGTACTAAAGGAGGACCGGCACTGTGACCAAGCCACGTTGCAGTAACAGCAATCCAGGTGTGAAAGCATCTGGGCAGGCTGGCTATACATCTTCCCTGTTGGAGGCACGGAAACACCCGGCAGAAAAGTAATTTCAGCATGTTGTCAGATGCACCTGTGTGTGTGTGTGTGTGTGTGTGTGTGTGTGTGTGTGTGTGTGTGTGCGTGTGCGCGTGCGTGCGTGCGTTTTCTATGTGGAAGGGGCAAGTGAGGGAAGCACAGGCATGTGTGTGCGTTGCACTGTGTTATATGTCTTTATCACACAGAGAGAGAGAGAGAGAGAGAGAGAGAGAGAGAGAGGAGAGAGAGGAGAGAGAGAGAGAGAGAGAGATGACAAGAAGAGAGATGAGCAGGACAGGGCAAAGAAAACGGCAGTTGTCAGCAGCCCAAGAATGCATCAGATGGAGAGAGGAATGCCGGCTGTGTTATCAGTTATTCCCCTTGTCGGCTGCTGCCTCCACAGACAACACTGCATCTCTCTCTCTCTCTCTCTCTCCGCCCCCCCCCCCCCCCCTCACCCCCCAATTCCATCTGCTCCGTGCACCGGGTCCTGTGTCGACCAGCACTGCCGAAACGGTGCTGGGTTTTACAGGAGCGGCAGGGGGGAGGGGGGGGGGGGGGGGGGGGAAGAGGGAGTGTTGGGAATGGAAGTTGCTTGGTGGCTCAGTGGATTAGAAGCACCGTGCTGATTGATGATGCCAGGTCGAATCTCGCGGATGCCCAACGTAACCTGTGGCACTTGTGTTTGGGTCCCCCCCCCCCCCCACCTCAAATTCCTTCGGTATTGTTTTGTCGTTCTGGTGCATGTCAGAAAAGAACAAGAAGAAGAGGAGGAAGAGCGAGAAAGAAGAAGAAGAAGAAGAAGAAGAAGAGAAGCACAGGGGAGAGAGAGAGAGAGAGAGAGAGAGAGGAGAGAGAGAGAGAGAGAGAGAGAGAGAGAGAGAGAGACAGAGAAGAGAGAAGGAGACAGCACAATCAAATTTCGTCTTTGAAATACTTGAGTGCACAGCAGACTTTCCGAAGTGCGAGGTAAAAAATGAAAAAGCATTCAGGAATCACCAGACAGAGCGGAATGAGACTGCATACAGTACCGCACTTCAGCTCATCAAAACTAATTAGTCTGACTGAACTCGCAGCACCATATGCGAGCAGAACAACAACAACAACAAAAAAGACACCTCTGTAGAACTGGCAAACATAGCAGTCCAGTCAGCAGCCTGAAGGAATCAGAGTTTCCAAGCCAAGGTCCACGCCGCCGAGGCTGGAAGCAAGACGGTTTGTAAGCGCATCCGCGTAGTACAATCCCAAGGAGCAGCTCTTAAATTTCTCGGGGGGAAAAAAAAGATGGTTAAAAAAAATGCAGGGAACAGAAAACTACAAACAAGTAGGGTAACTCTTGCTCCCATGAAGAAACAATGACAGGCCCTTCACTCCGAACGAAGGCTGCTTAAGACAGAAATGACAACATAGAGCGCACACACACACAAAACAAACAAGGAGACAGATGGCCAGAGTCCTATAAGGCAACGGCAGAAGCAGAAAAGATGTCTCAGCTGGATCTGGTCGAAAGAAAAATGAATTTCATACGGGTTAAACTAGTTTCTCAATTTACAAGTGACAGATATTGCGATCCGGAAGTCATGACCTGGAGGCGAACCCCCCCCCCCCCCCCCCCCCCCACACACACACACACACACTACTCCGCCCCACTCCCTAAATTTAAGTTCAAGGCCGAAACATTTACACGTGCTTGTGCAGCGGGAAGGGGAGGGGGTGTGGCTCCTTCCTTCAGACCTTCGCTGTCAAGCAGTCTCTGGAGTTTTTTCCCCTTCTTGAAAGGGTGCTACAATTATTTTCCCCCCTTCCTTGCGCCATTGCAAGCCGACGTTGCATGGCTTGCATTAAATGCACAGACATCATCGTCACCATCATCACCATCATCATCACCATCATCATCACCCCACAAAGTTGAGGCATGACCTCAGTTCAGGTGACGCCTCGTTCACTCAAGTTCACGTGATGCTGACGGCGAGGATCCTCCCATCTTGGGGGACCCTGACCCCGGGCACGCTCTCGACACGAGAACTATATTTTTAGAATCGTATCGGATCACACCGCAGGCAGCCCGGTTCTTACGTGAGCGGGACACTTGATAAACCCGCTTGATTACACCCCTGCCCCGTCTCTACCACCTACCTTCTCTCTCTCTCTCTCTCTCTCTCTCTAGCCGTAAGCAAGCATATGCGCGCACATTCATATACGCACGTACACATACTGTTATCACTAGGTTTCTCTGTCTCTCTCTCACTCTCTCTCTCTAAAAGAGAGCAAGCGCGCGCACATTCATACACGCACGCACACATACTGATATCATTAGGTTTCTCCGTCTCTCTCTCACTCTCTCTAAAAAGAGCAAGCGCACGCGCGCACATTCATACACGCACGCACACATACTGTTATCACTAGGTTTCTCTGTCTCTCTCTCTCTCACTTTTTCTCTAAAAGACAGTAATCGCACGCGCACACATAACGTACACGCACGCACACAAACTATTATCACTAGGTTCTTCTGTCTCTCACTCTCTAAAAGAGAGCCAGCGCACGCGCGCACATTCATACACACGCACACAAACTATTATCACTAGGTTTTTATTATATTATATTGGGTATTTATATAGCGCCTATCCTCGGTCACAGACCAAGCTCTAAGCGCTTTACAATAAACACACTACCTCACTCACTCAACGGCTGTCTACCCAGGTAGAGCCGGCCGAAGAGCACCTACTGGCGCTCATTCAGTCGTTTCCCGTACCATTCAAATATCAGTCACTCATTTTCATTTTTCATAGGTTTCTCTCTCTCTCTCTCTCTCTCTCTCTCTCTCTCTCTCCCTAAAAGACAGCAGGCGCACGCGCACGCACACAATTATCACTAGGTTTCACTCTCTCTCTCTCTCTGCATGCGCTATATCATTTAGCACTAGCTTCGTAGAATGTAACGCAAGTATGAATGGCTAAACTAAGCCAATACTTTTACCGGTATAAAAGAAAAGTCAAGGTAATTCTCTCTCTCTCTCTCGGAAAACAAGCCCACGCGCGCACATACATACACTGTGCACGCACGCACACATATTTGTATAACTAGGTTTGCAGCCTGGAAAAACCGACACCCATCCCTACCTGCCCTGACATACACCCGTGTGCTCCTTCTATTCCTTTGCTTTCGCCTCTTTAGTCTCATTCCCTACACCCCCCCCCCCCCCATCGCCGCCCCCCCCCCCCCCCCCCCCCCCCCCCCCCCTCTGTTCTCATGTTCCGGGCCCGTAGGAAGGGAGGTAAGCAGTGGGTTG
>CM031595.1:63769395-63779395 GCA_018398815.1 Conus ventricosus | reverse complement strand
GTGCGTGCTCCTCTCTCTCTCTCTCTCTGTGACCCTTTATCATCTGGGCGGGTATGCTTATCGGCGTGGTGTGTGTGTGTGTGTGTGTGTGACACAGAGAGAGAGAAAGAGAGATGTCCTCTCTCTGTAAGAGAGAGAGAGAGAGAGAGAGAGAGTGCGTGCGTGCCCGCGCGCGCGCGAGAGACATAGTGAGTGAGTGCGTAAGTGAATGAGTGAGTGCGCGCGCGCACGCGTGCCCTGAACGGCATACAGAGTAGAGAGAACACCATACATTCATTATCATACGTCACTCGATCATTCGCAGCTCCGCTGTCTAAAACAGGCGTTAAGCCCTCCCCCCCCCCCCCCCCCCCCCCCCCCCACCACACACACACACATGCAGAGAGAGAGAGAGAAACAGAGAGAGACAGAGGCAGACAGACAGACACTCACACACACACACGCGGGCGCACGCATGCTCATACCCGCATTCCTCAATAAATGTTTCACACCCTCTCTTTAACTTTGCAGTCTCTTCCCACCCGTGACTTTGTTGTGTGGTCCCCGAGCGGCAGCTGAACCGCTGGCAGGGAGAGAAGGGCCGCTGTTGAAAAGACAGTCCCGTGTCCTCTCTCTCCGCCTCGCCCTGTAGTCACACAACCCGCCTGTCAGCCCCCGCTGCTCTCAGGGGAGGCAACCTGACACTAAGCCTTGAACTGAAGGCCACCATTGTTACGTCCCTGTGCGTCACCGCGATGGCCCGCGCGCAAGGTGAGCGACCCCAGGCACGTATCCCCCTCCCCGTCTCCCTCTTACCCAAAAGACAGTACAGCGGCGGTTTTATCATTATGTTCTTATTATTCCCTCCCCGCTCCTTACTGCTGTACTAGCACCCCACCCCCCCCTCCCCATCGCGCCTCTACATTTCTCCGGTGTATAATCATAAAGGCAGCGTGAGAAATCCCAGACACCTCTTCTCAAGACCACCTACCCCGGCCCCCCGAAATACGATACCCGGAAAACCTAGGGTAGCCCTGGCACAGAGCGAGAGTGGAAGGAGGGAGAGTGAAGGGTGGGAAGAGAAAGAAAAAAAAAAGAAGAAGGAGAGAAAAGAGCAGCGAGGCGGGTGGAATGCGCGAGAGAACAGGCATGGGGCAGCAGACACTCCTGTCCACAGGAATCCACCCGGAATCTGACCAGCCTCGGGTACATCCCCATGTCCTTCTCCCACCACCCCCCCCCCCCAAAAAAAAAAAAAGTCCGTGACGGTGTAGCCGGCGCCGTGGAGTCAGGCTGTATGAACACGGGCCAGCAAAACGGCTGGACAATGTCCACACACACTGGACCAACCTTTGACCACCTCGCGTAGTGGAAGAGGAAGGAGAAGGAGGTGGATGGGGAATGAGAGTGGGGCAGCGATGGGGGGGGGGGGGGGGGGGGAGAGCGAGCGAGCGAGCGAGCGAGAGAGAGAGAGAGAGAGACAGAGAGAGAGAGAGAGCACGAAACAACCATTAACCTACACCTCGACACCAACGAGAAATCTTAAAGGGAACTACGTCCAAAGACATCTCAAATGACATGTGAACAGGTTGCACCACTGAACTGTTCGGTATTAGCCCCCCCCCCCCCCCCTACTCCCTTCTTTTCTTATCCTCTTACCTCTCTTTCTGAAATTATAAATGACATGCACGGGTTGTATTTTCGAACTATTTGGCAGCAGCTCACTATCTCTCCTTCTCCATTATTTTACTATCATTATATTGTTTTAATCTTACCATTCTTCTTGTCTAAATTTAGGATATATATATATATATATATAGAATGCTGAACAATTAAGTAGTGGGGGAAAAACAAGTGCAGGTTAACAATTCTTCAGTCGTTATAGTAATGACTTGGCAAAGATTTGAACTTAAAAAAAAAAAAAAAAAAAAAAAAAAAAAAAATTGAAGATGAAGAAAATGGGGGAATATATTATAACTATGAAAAAGCCCTTCACTCGCTGCCTGAGGGAACCATCATAATCTCTCTCGAAGGCACATTTATTTGTATTGCCTGCTCCTAGGCCTTTCGTCCGCTGGATCGGACTCATCAGGGAGACACGGCTGATTGTGTCTGTGCTCTTGGTGTCAAATAGAGACACACCACAGTCCATAATTCTGTGGTGTTCTCACCGCCAAGGGTTCAAAAAAAGAATCCAACAGCACCCCCAAAGCAGCCAGTGAAGGGTAGTAAAATGGAACAAAACAAAGATGTGGAGAGGAAAAATGTTGCTGAAAAACTAAAAGCATTATTCAAACAATATAAATGTAAGGGACAATCTTTGAGCCTATGCTTGAGGATCCATTCAAGGATGCAAGGGAGGTCAAAAGATATGGAACAGTCTGAGTGGTCAGCTCTGCTGTTCAATAACCCAAGCATTGTGAGTGGCTAAGAATTGTACAGAACAACCTTTACTTGGATCTCTTAAGAGATGCAATCTCCCACTGATTGACCAAACAATAGAATGCTGAACAATTAAGTAGTGGGGGAAAAACAAGTGCAGGTTAACAATTCTTCAGTCGTTATAGTAATGACTTGGCAAAGATTTGAACTTAAAAAAAAAAAAAAAAAAAAAAAAAAAAAAAAAAAAATTGAAGATGAAGAAAATGGGGGAATATATTATAACTATGAAAAAGCCCTTCACTCGCTGCCTGAGGGAACCATCATAATCTCTCTCGAAGGCACATTTATTTGTATTGCCTGCTCCTAGGCCTTTCGTCCGCTGGATCGGACTCATCAGGGAGACACGGCTGATTGTGTCTGTGCTCTTGGTGTCAAATAGAGACCATGAAAATAGGGCTTTAGACACACAACCATGAAAATAGGGCTTTAGTCACAGCCATGAAAATAGGGCTTTAGAGTCACAGCCATGAAAATAGGGCTTCAGACACACAGCCATGAAAATAGGGCTTTAGACACACAGCCATGAAAATAGGGCTTTAGACACAGCCATGAAAATAGGGCTTTAGACACACAGCCATGGAAATAGGGCTTTAGAACCACAGCCATGAAAATAGGGCTTTAGAACCACAGCCATGAAAATAGGGCTTTAGAACCACAGCCATGAAAATAGGGCTTTAGAACCACAGCCATGGAAACAGGGCTTTAAACACACAGCTGTGACAAAGGGCTTGAGACAGCCGTGAAATAAAGGGCTTGAGACAGCTGTGATATATATATATATATATATATATATATAGAGAGAGAGAGAGAGAGAGAGAGAGAGAGATCTAACTACGTAAATATACAAGCGTCGACTTGGTATTCCGAAACGTATGGAGGGTAAATGAAAACAATGTCAAGAAAAGCGCACAGGGCAGTCTTCAAAGTTCGTTCTTTGCTTTACTTCCTCATTTTTCTTGGTCATGACAAGTTTTACACTAACATTTATCTTCCCCACAAGACACATGTGGCGGGAAAAAAAATATCAAAGCGTTGTACTGAGACAGACAGACAGAGAGAGAGAGAGAGAGAGAGAGAGAGAGAGAGAGAGAGAGAGACGTAAAGAAGTTTTAAATTAAATATATTAACAATACTAATAACAGTATAAAGATAGTAATAGGACACAAAGAGGGACGTGAGGAGAACGGGGGTGGGGGTGGGTGTCATGAAAACAGTTTAAAAAAAAAAAACACGATACCAGCGATGAAGATTAACGACTTGCTATCTAGAGTAACTCTCTGCTTTCGAACCGTTGCAGTTCACAGACCCCAGTCCAACACCCCGCCCCCCACATCCACACACACACACTTGTCTCCCCCAGAATGGCGTCAAGATACTCAGTCCCCAAGGAAAAGCCAAGATCAGTCTGTTCTTCAGCGTGCCCTGCAGTTCACAACGACTGCTACTACTGTCACTGGACAGCGGGACGGAGAAGGCGGGTCGACCAACAACACCACAACCTGGGATTCCCAGGATAAGGCAACAGGCCTTCAACACCTCCCCTGACCCGCCTTCCCCCCCCCCCCCCTCCCTGCACACCACCAGGCTTCACCGGGTCCTCTGACCGGCGGGGCACCCCGCCTGCCTCTCTCCACCGTCGTTTAGGGACAGAAGGATTTGCCCAAGTCTGCTGATGAAAGGTCATAAGGAAACGGCATTAGGCCAGCTCAGGTCAGGGCCATTTTCCACACGCCTCAAAACAGGGGTGGAGGTGGGTTGGGGGGGGGGGGGAGAAGTCTCCCATGTAGCAAAGGGTGGGGGTGAGGATGATATTGGTGACCTTGTCGTCTGAGCCGACGGGGAGGGGAGAAGGGTGGGTGGGAAGGGGGGAGGGAGGGGGGGGGGGAGGGGAGGGACAGGCGGGGAGAAAGCTTTGTCCGAAAGGCAAGACAAGCAGTTTGTTCAACACCTGTGGGACACCTCACAGCCATTAGACTGGTTCAGGTTTAACGTTTGTTCACACACCTAAGCGATACGGCAGTCAGGAAGAAATCATGCTTGGGTAGTATGCACAGCAGACCTATCTGACTCTACGACAGAACCAGCAGCTCCACGACACCTTGCGATAGGCAGCCAAAATGACACCCTCCCCACTTTCTTCTTTCTTTCTTTTTTTAAATCTTCGGGATCAGCGAGATTCGATCTGCCAACACCTGACAGCAAAACAAAGTCCTAGAGCACCGAGTAAACCACACACTCACTCACATGAGTGTGAAAGCAATGGGCTTCAGACACACAGCCATTAGACACACAACCATGAAAATAGGGCTTTAGACACACAGCCATGAAATAGGGCTTTAGACACACAACCATGAAAATAGGGCTTTAGACACACAACCATGAAAATAGGGCTTTAGACACACAACCATGAAAATAGGGCTTTAGACACACAGCCATGAAATAGGGCTTTAGACACACAACCATGAAAATAGGGCTTTAGACACACAACCATGAAAATAGGGCTTTAGACACACAACCATGAAAATAGGGCTTTAGACACACAACCATGAAAATAGGGCTTTAGACACACAACCATGAAAATAGGGCTTTAGTCACAGCCATGAAAATAGGGCTTTAGAGTCACAGCCATGAAAATAGGGCTTCAGACACACAGCCATGAAAATAGGGCTTTAGACACACAGCCATGAAAATAGGGCTTTAGACACAGCCATGAAAATAGGGCTTTAGACGCACAGCCATGAAAATAGGGCTTTAGACACACAGCCATGAAAATAGGGCTTTACACACAGCCATGAAAATAGGGCTTTAGACACACAGCAATGAAAATAGGGCTTTAGACACACAGCCATGGAAATAGGGCTTTAGAACCACAGCCATGAAAATAGGGCTTTAGAACCACAGCCATGAAAATAGGGCTTTAGAACCACAGCCATGAAAATAGGGCTTTAGAACCACAGCCATGGAAACAGGGCTTTAAAACACACAGCTGTGACAAAGGGCTTGAGACAGCCGTGAAATAAAGGGCTTGAGACAGCTGTGAAATAAAGGGCTTTAGACAGCTGTGAAGTGAAAGGCTTTAGACAGCCACGAAATAAAGGGCTTTAGACAGCCGTGAAACAAAGGGGTTTTAACTTTCAACCCACAGCCGTGGGAAAACGGTTTTAGACACATGGCCTTGGAAAAAAACACCCAAATGGCTTAAGAACACGAAGGTCGTGACAAATACCAGGCCTCAGGCACAACCCGCACACAAACAATGAAGCACAGACACAGTCCTGAAAAGTGTTGGATTTCAAACGCGTACCTGTGTAAAGTAAAAGGGCTTTAGACACACAGCCGTCAAAAGCACTCGATTTTTTAGACACCTAGCCAAGAAAAAGCCAACAGCTTTCCACACCTAGCCATGAAAAGCAAAGGTTTTTTTTTTTTAAATTATTTTTTTTTTAATATAAATCACACAGCCGTGAAAAGTACAGAGCTTCAAACATATACAACTGAAAAATGCAAAGAGTTCTAAACACATAGCCATGAAAAGCGAAAGGTTTTCCAAATCCAGCCGTCCGAGAGAGAGAGAGAGAGAGAGAGAGAGAGAGACCTTCGATCCCTAGCTGTAAAAGGTGTAGGATTTCAGCCAAGTATGTGTGAAAAAAACAACAATTCCGCTGTTTGGCTGAAGTTGCAGGAGCCACCCAAGGAGACACCTACCAGAAAACAGACGTCCATTTATCACCGGTAGAGAGAGAGAGAGAGAGAGAGAGAGAGTGTGGTGTACAATCCCCTACCGGAACCTGTCTCGCCTTCATTGTCAAAACCTCGGTCACACTTCGTCACACTCCAAATGGCTCGCACGTCTCATCATCATGGAGAGCGAGGAACACCTCTATCACTCTTCTGTACCCACCTCAGCTTCAATCTGCATCGATCTCGGTTTCCGATCAACTGGGTAGGAAAATACGCAAGAAGTAAAACTACACCCCTCCCCTCCACTCGCTCTGTCTCTGTCTGTCTCTCTCTCTCTCACCACCCCCTCCCCCACCCCACCACACACACACACACACAGACGACTCGACAGAACATGGGTGCGACTGGAAGCGCACGCTCATTTTGACCAATGAAGTGCATGATGGTGTAATGCCCAAAGTCCGACAGGAACCACACGTGCTATGACTACGGGCATCAAGGGCAAGGCACACCTGTGGCGGTGTCTGACTGCCTGACCAACAGGGCAGAGTGAAGGGAGGTAAGTCCGCTAGCAGGACAGCTGACCCGTCACTTCACTGTCTCTGCCACCGTCCTTCACATCGTGGTTGTCCTTTTATTTCATTACCCCCCTCTGCCCTACCCAGCTATAGCACTCATCCTCGTCCCACCCCCTTCTCTCTCTCTCTCTCTCTCTCTCTCTCTCTCTCTCTCACACACACACACACACACACATACATGCACGTGTATATCACGCGCAAATGTTTATACATAGGCCTACATACATACGTACAGAGAAGAGAGAGAGAGAGAGAGAGAGAGAGAGAGAAAGAGAAAGAGAGAGCGAGACAGACAAGACAGAGACAGGCACAGATACAAACGGAGAGAGAGAGAGAGAGAGAGAGAGAGAGAGAGAGGAGAGAGAGAGAGAGAGGAGAGAGAGAGAGAAGAGTGATTGAGTGAGTGAGATAGATAGACAGACAGACAGACAGAGAGAGAGACAGAAAGAAAGAGAGAGACTGCGAGGCCCAGTCCCGTTGTACTTGATCAAAACTAATTCAAATGATCGTTAATTACATGTGAAACAGTGACAAAAATCGGGTTTATCACTGGCAATGAAACGTGCCTTGGACATTTCCCCATCTGCCGGAGAGAATGATGAGGTGCCATCAAAAACAGCAGCAGCCCAACTGCCAATGGTTATGGACGTGTTTCAAGCACGAAACAAGCGGACAAAAATGTCCATAGCACAAACACGAGCTTGCGCATGTGCGCGCGCGCATAAACACACACACACACACACACACACAAAGAGAGGGGCACCCATATTTTGAACACGTACACACACAGGCGTACACACTGACGTACATACACTTACATACACATTGACATGCGCGCGCGTACACACACGCACACACAGACACATACGCACGCATGCATGTGTATACACACACACACACACACGCGCGCACGCACAAAGGGCGCCTCCGTTACAAGTAAAGTAGCCACTAGTCTCGAAGCCAATGGAGAACGAACATTTGTCTTGTGCCGTATACACCGATTTTTCCCCCTACCGAGTGGTGTGACTGACGGTTCACCTGACGACCCTTAATGAGTGGGTCAGTCAGAACGTTGTTCAGCATTCTCACCCGAAAAAACTTCAGTTTTCTTTTTTTCTTTTTTTTTTTTCTGCTCGCTTCACACATACCTTCGTCAAAGGCGTTTGGAGACAGGTTATCATGCAACTGCACCTCAATTTAATCTCGGAAGTATTTATACGTTCGTCTTTCAGTAAGAAAAACAAAAGTCTTCTTTCAGTGACGATCTTCACCAGGACACACACACACACACACACACACGCACACGCACACACACACTCACCGACATTTACACATCGTTAGAGCATTTTTAAAGAACAAGAAACCGAAAAGAAAAAGAAAAACCGACAGATGAAAGCACGATCAACTGAATGTATAACAAACGAAAGAACGGAAGAATTAATTAAGAACAAAAATCCTTGCACCCATGCCTGTAGCGATACGCACCACCACCACCACCACCACCACCTACCTGGAAGGACAACTAGGCAGGAGCACAGGCCACAAAGAACAGCAGTTCAAAACTCCCGAGGCGCGCACCTCAATCCACCTGCTACTCCAGCCCAGCACACGCCGACACTCCTCTCCTCTCTCTCACCACCCCGGGGAAGAACGCACACAGAACGGACACGACGTGGAAAGCCGGTGGTTCCACCGTTAATCTGTCTCCCGCTTGTCAGCCAGCAAATCCAACACGTCCAGGTAACAACATCGAGAGGAAGGAAACGAACGAACACACGCGCGCGCACACACGCACAAAATCCCTACGAAATTCTCTTGACTTTCCGCGCCAGCGCAACGGTTCGAGCCGACACCCGCTCTGAAGGAAGAAGACACAGGCAGAGGTAGAGCGGAGGAATAGAAAGAGGGCACGCAAAAAGGAGAGGAGGGGGAGAAAAGGGAGGGGGGAAGGAGGGGGAGGAAGTGGAGGATATCGTCTTATCATAAGAGAAAGTGGCAGAGGATTCAGTGTGAGCATAGGGGCCCACCGTTGGGCGAGCGGGCGGAAAGAGATGGTGGGCGTGGGGGTGGGGGGAGGACGCGATGGAGGGATGGGCAGGAGAGGCTGGTTTTGGGGGTGGTTACAGGTGTGAGAGAGGCGCGCGCACACACGATTTCTCACTCTCTCTCTCTCTCTCTCTCTCTCTCTCTCTCTCTCTCTCTCTCTCACACACACACACACAACACACGAGGGACCAGAAGCGTGTTCACTACATGCTGTCTTTTCGCCCCTCACCTGCGGAAGAACCATCGACCACAACATTCCCCCCCCCCCCCCCCCCCCCCCCCCCCCCCCCTTCACTGCCTCATCATCCTGGACCCCACTTCTTTCGCCATCCGCCTCTTCTTCAGCCGTCCTGTATGGTAAACTACTGACATCAAAACAGCTATTTTATTTTCCCCGGAGAAAACCCTACGTTGGAATATGATCCTAGAGAGAGAGAGAGAGAGAGAGAGAGAGAGAGAGAGAGAGAGAGCAACATCACATATTGCTGCCACTATTCCTTCTTCTACTACTACTACTCTAGCTGCTGCTACTACTCAAGCTGCTGCTACTACTACTGCTGCTGCTGCAAATCGTATCACTACTAGGCCTATGTTCTAGTTATTGCTGTATGCGCTCCTGCCTACAATCTTTCACTTCTTTGTTCAGTTCACGCTGCCTACAGCCAGACAATCGCAAAGGGCCATAATCAATTATCAGGGCCGACCTCTTAGTTCCAGCATCAGCGTGCACCTTGATAATAATACCATGTACACTAAATACTGAGCCACACAGGCGTCCTTGATTATGCACACAGAGTTAATGTAACACCCGCAACTGGAAGCGCAGACAAGCCCTTGATTATACACACAGAGTTAATGTAACACCCGCAACTGGAGCACAGACAAGCCCTTGATTATACACCGAGTTAATGCAACACCTGCAACTGGAGCACAGACAAGCCCTTGATTACACACACAGCGTTTAATGAATGTAACACCTGCAACTGAAGCACAGACAAGCCTTTGATTTATACACAGAGTTAATGCAACACATGCAACTGGAGCACAGACAAGCCCTTGATTATACACACAGAATGATTGTACACACAGAGTTGAATTAATGTAACACCTGCAACTGAAGCACAGACAAGCTCTTGGTTATGCACACAGAGTTGAATTAATGTAACACCCGCACCTGAAGCACAGACAAGCCCTTCATTATGCAACATAAAAAACCTACTCACAACCGATGTACATTTAAGTCCTTATACAAATAACGTAAATGCAACACTGCC
>CM031595.1:63691895-63764395 GCA_018398815.1 Conus ventricosus | reverse complement strand
TTTCTATTTGGGTTATTTGGGTAGAAATGTGCATTAAGACGCAACGGTTTGAGCCCACTGCCCCAGCTCCGGCCATTTGCAAGGACGAGGAGATCTCTTCGACCTGGGTGCAAAATTTGGTCATGGGTGTATTTTGAAATCAGTTCAAAACTTCACGGCAATTGATTTAGGTTACCAAGGGTTAGTATCGATGTACAGGTCGATTCCAAATCTTTAACGTACAGGTGTGGGACCACTGCGGTCATTCATAAACAAGAGCGCTGAGACACAAGCACATCAACCTACACGGGCCAATCGCTCTTTTATACATTATTTGGCGCAATTTGCGCTCGAGATCTCTTTTGGTGCTTGAAAACAATATTACCAGTTTCATGACTTGGTCTGACGCTCTCGAAAATTAAGTTGGTGGTAAGGTATATGTTATATTAAAAGACTCGATTTACTTTTCGTTCAATTAGGAAGAACAAAAAAGGCCATCTAGGAACAGACGCCGTCTTGCGTTCTTCAGAACAAGCCGATCCATTTTCTGCCGAACGAGGACGACGCACGCGGCGCGTGCGACACGAGACTGCTGAAGTGAGAGGGCTCAGGATAACATCCAGAACATCCGTCCTATCTCGTGCCATCTCTGACAGAAACAACCTCCCTCTCCGTCATCGCCAATTTTCCCGCCAACTAGGTCACCGCCATTGAGGTCACACGGCCTCCGGGAGCCGGGTTGGGGCAGGGCAAAGGTCGCGGGAGGGCGCTGCCCTTTGGCTTTAGGGACAGGAAAGGCCAGGACAGGTAGGAAAGATCCCAAACAGCGTGCCCTGAAAGGGTAATGCACCAGGGCTTTGTTCGTTTTTTCTCCTCATCCTTCTGTCGCGGACGCTGTATTTTCTGATAGACAGGGCTCATTTTCTAATCTACGCCCAATGAGAACGAACAAAGTGGCAGGCTCACTGAGCATAAATCTCGCCATTAACCACTCCAGGCCACATCAACTTTCCCTCCATGTGTCAGAAGACAAACACCTCAGAGAAAGCTTTCCTCCTCTGCCCTTCATGGCGTGTTCATAACAGTGTCGGAGATGAAAGACCGGGCTGTCATGGGGGCTGAGACTGTACAACTATTTCCCAGTGCCGTCCTGTTCTAAAACTGAAACATCAATACAGAAAGTGAAATGGGAAGAACACCTCAATCAGGGTGAACAAAGCTCTTTCGTGTTCTTCAGAACACGCCGATCTGTTTTCGGCGGGTGCGGGGATGACGCGTGCAACACGGAGCAGTGAGAGGGCTCAGGAAAACATCCTCCTATCCCGTGTCACCTCAAGCAGACACCCCCCCCCCTCCCCACCTACCCCCACCCGTCACTGCCACTTTTTCCGTTAGCCATGTCACCGCTATTGCGATCATACGTCCTCTTAGGAGCCGCACTGGGGCGCCGCAAGGGTCGTGCGAGGACGCTGCCTTTCGGGGGGAAAAGGACAGGACATGTAGAAATGGAAAGAGAAAGTGTGCCTTGACAGCGAGGTGTGTAGAAGGTTTTTGTTTGTTTTTCTCCTCGTCCTCTCTCGTGGAAGCGTATCCTTTACAGACATGACTCATTATCCAGGTCGCAACTCACGCCCCACGAGAGGAACTGAAGTGAAGGCTAACGGAGCATAAATCTGCCCATTCACTGCAGGTCACGGGAAGTTGTGCTCTTGGTGTCAGCAGACATTTTTTCCTCCTCTGCTCGTCTGGACGGATCCTCCACTAGGCGGGGGGTTGGAAGGACTGCGTCGGGGGTTTGTGGCACAGAAACGTCACTTCATCCCCCACTGTCCCCCTCGGCTGTTTGATTTCTATATTGGGGGAGGGGGGGGGGGTTCACGTGTTTCATATCCACACCGTACACACTGCCCGACCTTTGTGAATGTACTGGTCCAGACTGACTGATCATATCAGAATACGTGTACATCACCTATGGTGTACCAGAGATTCATGTGTGCTTCCACTGAGGAGTGCCATGGCTGATGTTAATTAACTGAGGGAGGTAGTCTGATGACCCCCGATGAGTTCGCCAGTTGTGTGGCGATCTAAGGAGACCAGAGATTCTTGTGTGCTTCCACTGAGGAGTGCCATGGTTGATGTTTAGATTAACCAGGGAGGTATTTCTGATGACCCCCGATCATTTTCGCCCAGTGGTGTGGCGATCTAAGAGGAATCCCTTTGTAGGCACTGACCGGCGAAGGGCCGGAAATGCCAAAGAGGGAATACTCTCGAGTAACCGGGGAAGAGACCGGGAAAGTTTGTGGGGGTGCCCAGCCCCTTATGTAAGGGGAAGACCAGTAGTTGTGGGATGGCTTACTATGTCGGTTGTTGGTCATCCTGGAGATTTTAAGGAAATATTTCTGATAATTATTTTTTTATTTCAAACTGGTGAAACTTAGGATCACGCAATTTTGAGAAGATGTTGTATGTTTTGGTTAGAGGGACATGTGGGTGATATGAAGTTTGTAGTTAATAGTTGCAGTTAAACATGTAAGACCCTTATAAATTTTCATGAGGCGTAGGGATCTGACGATGGCGTCCCTAGGTGCCCGCTGGGAAGCGTGGGGCTCTTGAAGTTACGGAGTTATTCATCAGGCCCCAAATCTCAAACGGAGAGGACGACACCTTAGTCTGTGAAAGTGGTAAATGGTGTTCTGACGGCACCAGAAATGTAAGTTGATGCTTTTTTTCCATTTCTGTATTCTGGCCGTGCATTAAGAAACTATGTACTTTGTGTTTTGCTATGTGCGCATTTTATCATGAAATGAGATTGATTGTTCCATGCTTTGTGTTCTTGACCCTTTGGGTTTTCTATAGGTCTTATTGAGCACTAAGATTTTGAAATTGTTTTAGAAGTCGAGTTCACAATTGAAGGAAAGACCTACTTAATTGCAGGATAGAAATTCAGTTAAGGATTCAGTTCTGTGACAATAAAAATATAAATAAATGAGATAAAATACAGAAGTTATGGAGTCCTTATCAGTATTATGTTTATTGGTAAATTGTTAAGTAATAAGGAATAAGCAAAAAAATGTAGTGATGTAGGGAGACAGACTATTAGTGTGTTTGTAGAATTTATAATTGAGCAGTTGAGACGGAGTCGTTAAATGATGGCCGGTGAAACCATACTGTGATGTGTTATTGATTATGGCTATGGTAAAAGATGATTTGCATTGCTTTTTGACCGGAGCGATAAGCCATCTCTCTCTCTCTCTCTCTACTAAGTATATTTCTTTTTTGAAGAACATTTTTCCATACCGGCTCTATGTATCTGTCCCCTTATATGCGGATGAAGGTTACAGCTTGTTGCCTATATAGGCTGTTTGCCTTTAATGCCGCTGAAACTGGCATATTTTGTTGTTTGCTGTTTCATGTTTTCATTTTCATGAGTCGAAGTGTTTTCCTTGATTATGTTCACAGTCGATTCCTTGGACTTTTGTAATTTGGGGATGAAGTCTGTTGTCCCCTGTTTTCTTAATTATAGAAGCGAAGGATGAGCAGTTATGATGGAACACATGGAATGAGGTGGAATAATTGTGTTAGGGATGTGAATCCCACATAATTGGCAGTTGCTGTTCTGACTTAGGGCAGCACAGGGTCGAACCGTGTCTTGAGGGTAGGTTCACCCTGGTTTGAGAGTGGGCGTTGTGTCACTCGGTTAGTTCTTGTTTGGATAGGTTATCATTGTTGGTAACCTCTGTGCAAATCCAATGCAAGAGACTAAAAGAGCTATAGTTGGTTGGACCTAATATTCCAATACCATAGTATAGCCATTCCTGATTATGTGTCTCCTGAATGATATGCTCTGGCTCGCAGTCAGAATGGGGAATACCTTATCCCTGAGACTGACCTAGCTTCGTAATTTTGCTAAATGATGTTTTTCTGTCACGTGGAAGGACTTATGAAATGATTCGGATGTATGTGAAATATGCAATGGTGTAAGATGCCTTTGTGGTTTACGTTCGTTTGCATTTTCATTGACAGGCCACGTGCTAGAGCCCTTTTCCTTTTTTCTTCTCCCCTTTGTCGTTAAATTCTACCTTTAAATTTTTTCCCAAATTTCCTTTGTTGGGGATTGTCGCCAGCCCTTTTTATGCATAAGAACTTTAGACCAATTAAAAGAAAGAAAATCTTCACTGGGCCGACTCCCTTTGTCTTTTGGATAACCTAGTCCAACTTTCTCCCGAACCCGATCTCCCCTTGTGCGTTTCTTACAGTAGGAAACAAGGGGAGGTTTACATACGTGTACAGTCAAAGACGCGTCAAAGCACTTGTCAAATCTAAAACATGCTTTCTTATACCTCATCATCAACACCACCACCAAAATGCACCTCCACCATCGCCGAAACTAAGCACCGTCATTTTGCAGAAAGATGTAGGTGTTCGTGATCATTTTCTTGTCTTTCTATTTCAGTTTTTACACCTACTACTTCAGTGTTTACACCTATATCACGAAAAACTAAGAGTCATACCCGATTAACAACCATATAGGGAAATTATAGCGACAGTCCGTTTCACAGTAAAGATAAATAGTGACCGAATAGGGGAAGAAAAATCACCTAGGAACCGGGTGATATTCTATACCGTCGGGACAGAACGTCACACTGGGCGGCAGTCTGAACCAAGTGACACTCTGTGCTGCACCTGTAGGGTCCTGAACGGGAGTTTAAAAACTGACAGGGAGACAACTAAACGGATGCCAACGGAAAGAAGGCCGAAGGCTTGACGTGAACGAGGTCAAAAGAATTTAAAATCTGGTGGGTTTACGTGATACAGACAGTAGTTGACATATGATACTGACTCAATCCGAACGTGCCTTCTACATGGAAGAGAGGGGGGAGTGGGGCGCTGGGAATGGAACCACGTAACTGTCTAGAAAGGGAGTGGGGGGGGGGGTGGGGGGGGGGGGGGGGGGGGGGGAGGGTGGGGGGGGGGGCCACTTCTAAACGGGCAACGACATCAGAATGCATTGTTTGCATCAGGCCGAAAAGCGCGGAAGCGCGAGTCCAAACTGAGCCGAGTGAACTGGCCACGTGAAGATCTGCGTGAAAGAAGAACATCTCCCGTGTGAAGAACACACATTGTGAAGTAAAGGATTCTGCAGCACCCCCTCGCAAACGTGAACATCATCATCTATCCTGGCACGGTCAACGTAGTCTACCAGTGCAAACCACGCAGTGTGAACAACAAAATCTCCCTCCCCAAAGACAAAAACAAACGATAAGCCACACAAATAGCATACATAATGTTTCAGGGAAGATGAACTGTCAATATAATCCGATTATCAGAATCAGCTCTCAACCGAGAGATCTTTTTAATAAGAGACACCCCCATTCCTCCCAATTTCTATCTCATATTCTGTGTCCCTTCAATGCCATTATCCCACACTACTCATCCAGCCCCCCCCCCCCCCCCCCCCCACACACACACACAGCCACACCAAGTCCCCATGGGAACGTCGAGAGCTTTTTCACCACAAGTAACTCGCTGCGTTCTGGACGTTCTCTGCTCGTAGCCCCTTTTCTGACACCCTCTTTGACTCTGCCTTTCATCATCATTATCGTCATCATCATTATCGTCATTATCATTTTGGGGGTCTTTCTCTACTGTCGTTGACTTACTCTCCCATCCACCCCGCGCCTCCCCTCCCTCACCCTTTCCTGGACTAGCCTCTGTTGTTGGTTTTTTCCCCCCTGAATGTTTCCCAATTGCAGTTTTACCATCTCTCTCTCTCTCTCTCTCTCTCTCTCTCTCTCTGACAACCAGCTAGTGAAAACTGTACGTGCTATCCAGAGGAAGCTTAGCTGTTCACTCCGCAGTGTCTGTTTACCCGAATGTCTTCTTAAAAGAATTTTCGTCGCATTCAATTCATTAACGTTAATTTTTAAGGACTTTTTTTTTTTTTTTAAACAATCTGGGGAAAAATCAAGAGAGACGTCCGGCGCTCTCAGAAGAGCCTAGTGTTATGTCCCATGTCAACAGTTCATCTACAATGTCTTCTAATGTTTTAGCTGTTGCTGCTTTCATGATTATAATCTTTATGATCTGACCTGTTCAGCGGGTGACTCCCCCCCCCCCCCCCCCCCCCCCCCCCCCCTTTATTAATTTGAAAAGTCCGAGTGGTTGACTGGGCTATAATAAGAACAATAAAAGCAGAAACACAAAATTTTCAAAGTTTATGATATATATATATATATCATAAAGTTTAAAACATTCAACACACGCAGGACACCACCTGCTATAGTCTGTACAAATGATAGTGTTCGCTTAGTCAGGGAGCCACTGTGAGAACATCTCCCTCCAGAGGGCGCCACTATGTTCATCCAACAATAGCATCTCTGAATGATCAGCTGGGTGGTAACACGCCCCCTTGAGAACTCTTTACATATTTCCATATCACACACACACACACGCACACACATACAGACACACACACACACACACGTCCACATACATAAACGACATTTAGCAGGCGGTAGGGATGTGGAGTGGCTTGAGTTCAGGCCTATATTTCCTGGTAAGTGAATGTAATTCTCCAGTCAGTCAACAGGAACAGAAAAAATCGAATATAATCTGTGATCCTCGAACATACGCCTGGTCAGGACAGAGGATAGAAAACAGCACATTTTCGAGAGGGGAAGAACACATATACACACAGACACAGACAGACAGACAGACAGACAGACACACACACACACACACACACACACACACACACACACACACACACACACACACACACACAGAGGAGGCAGCACACAAAAAAAAAACAGCAAAAAACCACCAGCTGTCTTCACAGTGGAATTCACCTAACCTGAAATTTCCGACAGGAAAGGAGAAAAGACCACTTCCAAGGAGAAAGTGCGCGCCTGCGCGCCTGGTTTGAGAGAGAGAGAGAGAGAGAGAGAGACAGAGAGAGACAGAAGAGAGAGAGAGAGAGAGAGACAGACAGACAGAGAGAGAGAGAGAGAGAGAGAGAGAGAGAGACTTGAGTGCGTTCATTGTGAGGTATCACAGAGAGAGAGAGAGAGAGAGAGAGAGAGACTGTGACAGAGACAGAGAATGCTCCCTGAACGTGTGCGTATGTGCATGTGCTCGTGTGTTTAAGGGATAAATGAACCATGAGTAGCGGCAGCGGACTGTATTTTACAGAGTGTATGACTGAGAATAAAGTCCTCCAAGAAAGACCGGCAGACCGATCAAAATATCAGCACAAGAAGATGTGTATGATATTCCATTTCTTCGGTTTTTGTTTGGTTTTGTTCTTTTGTGCGTTATATACATGTATACCTACATATATATGCCATGTATGAGTGTATGAATGCATGCATGTATGTAAGCAGGTATGTATCTGAAAGTGTGTGTGTGTGTACAACCTTGAGTTAATCTGACAATAAATTGGTTTCAGTCAGTCAGTGTGTGTGTGTGTCTGTGTGTGCGCGCGCGCGTGCGTAAGTGTAAACGCAAGCGTGTGCAGACGAACAGGTGTACATGCGTTTACATAACGCGCGTAGAATCAAGCGTACTGGCGGGAGAGCGCAAATTATCAAACGATATGGCGAAAGCGTCCGCTACGAGTTGCGCGAGAGGCAAACACACACACAACTATGCCCTCAGAGACATGACACTCTCCATTAAAAAAAAAAAGGGGGGGGGGGGGGGGGGGGGGGGGGAAGGGGAGGATATGGGCGGTGGAGCCGACACTGTCAAAGTGAAAGCCCCCAATTCATCGTCATTTTGGACACGTCTGACACGGCAAAGCGCCGCCTGCACACCTCCGGACGCGTGGAGTCAAACCCACCGTCTGTCTTCAAGGTGCAACTTTTTTGTGTGTGTGCTGAATTTACGAAAGCCCCCCCCCCCCCTCCCCCCCCTCCCCAAACTGTCTTACTCCTCCCCTCCCCAACCAAGTCTCCTCTCCAACTTTCCTTTTTCTTTCCCTTCTTCTTTCTATAGTTCACCAGCATAATGTGCACGACATTCACCCGCTCTTTGTATAACGAGGGACGCGGGCGTGGAACAGAACGCATAACGTGTTAGCCTACTCCTGGTCTGGAGACACGACGTGAGGCATGTTTCGTTTTCCTGTTCGGGGGTGATCTTCCTGTTGCCGTGCATTACTCAGTCAATATTCAATTCGCTTTCACCCACAGCTTTCACACCGCTCGTAATCTTCCAAGCATAGATCGCTCTGATTTCCAGACCTATGACGCAGATCGGTCTAGGCCTTGGAGCACCAGAGACTGTGCTAACTTCACTGACTTAGAGCAGTTCAACAGGTGTCAGATGAATTAAGATACAGCCACCTGAGGTTGAACAATAGCTTACTGTGCCCTACACGGCCAGAGAACATGCGCACCACGCAATGAAAAGGTGAAGAGAGAGAGAGAGAGAGAGAGAGAGACGTAGAGAGATGACAGAGAGAGAAAGAAAGAGAGAGACAGAGAGAGGGGGAGAGTGAGACAGAGGCAGACAGAGAGACAAACAGATAGACAGACAGAGGGGAGGTGGCGGTAACCGCCGTCTCTTACCTTTGAGCAGTTGCTTGAGTTCTTTGGCGGCCCGTGAGGTGGTGAACTTGTTCACAATATCCAGAGCCGTCTGGTCGTAGGAGTTGGGCTTGTTCACGTCCACCCCGCACTGACCACACAGCACACACACACAGCAGCCGTTAATATGACACAGACAGGACAGAAGAATTAAAGAGGCCGATTGGCCAATGAGGAAAATATCACACACACACACACACACACACACACACGCACACACGCACACACACACTACAGACAATATTCATCGAAAAGGCAAAATCCACAACCCACCTATCGCTACCAATGCTGAAACATGCACCCTCTTCTCTCTCTGTCATCACCAATGCGAAAAACCTGCACCCTCTTCTCTCTCCCGTCCTCTCTACCCCACCACTGCCTCTACTTCCATTACGACTTATACTTCTCCCCTCTCCCGTCCCATCTCCATACCCCCCCCCCCCCCCCCGCCTCCCACCCTCTCTCTTACCACGAATGCTATCAATCGCACTCTCCTCTTTCAAACGATGCATTCCTCCTCTCTTCCTCTATCTCTCTCACCAATACAATTATCTCAAGCTCACCTCTCGCCCGCCCCCCTCTCTCTTTCTCGTTACACCTCTCTCTCTCTCTCTCCTCTCTCTCTCTCTCTCTCTCTCTCTCTCTCTCTCTCTCAGGGCCTTTACGAATAAACATCTACATCTCTGTCCTCTCTCTCTCACACACACACACAGTTAACCACCTATGCTATCATCCTCACTCTCAACAACCCCCCCCCCCCCGCCCATTCTACATCTCTCTAATCAATGCTCTCTCTCTCCACTTACCCTTCTCTCTTCCACCAATGCTTAACCCTTAGGCCGCCACCTTTCCCCCACCTCCCCTCTATCTCAGCACGCGCACAAGCATACACACTATTTTTTTTTTTAAAGAAAAAAGCAAAAAAACACCCCCCCCCCCCCCCCCCCCCCCAGCAACCAAAAATTGACATGAAAGTTGAACACGCACACAATAAGACTACAAGAAGAGAGGGTGTAGGGACAGGCAGGAAACGAGGACACACATGTGGGGACACACACACACACACACACGCACCCATACAGAGAGAAGAGAGAGAGAGAGAGAGAGAGAGAGAGAGAGAGAGAGAGAGAGAGGGGGGGGGGAGGGAGAGAGAGAGAGAGAGAGAGGAGAGAGAACGTGGGTGGGAGCGGAATTGGGTTGGACCGTAGGGGGCGGGAGAGGAAGGATATAGACGTTACTACCTACTTGCCCTGTGCAGAGCAAGGGGAAGCCATCAGGGTGGTATCTCGGAAGACACTGAACCGCGGAGGGAACTGTATTTATGAGTCCCATGTTGAGAAACATCAGACAACTCGTCAATGCCAACACAGACACGCGCGCGCGCGCGCGTGTCTGTGTGTGTGTTGTGCGTGTGTGTGTTGTGCGCGCGCGCGGCGAGATGAGATGAGAGAGAGAGAGAGAGAGAGAGAGAGAGAGAGAGAGCGAGCTAGCACATGACAACCTACGAGTCAGATCACGCAACGATCTACTGCTGAATATCTGTTCTGACAGACAGACGTGAACGAAACTCAACAGGGGCCAGTCAAAAACACATGCTATCGGTTTCAGAAAAAAATCACACAAAAACATGTCCTTCATTTTCTTACGTGCATTACATCTTTAATGCGGCGAATGGACAGTAGTCATCGTAAAGATAGCCCTGTTTAAACACCTGTCATCATCAGTATGAGAACCGACGACACATGTTACCACTATGTTACACCACCTGTCATCATCAGTATGAGAACCGACGACACATGTTACCACTATGTTACAACACCTGTCACCATCAGCACGAGAACCGACGACACATGTTACCACTATGTTACAACACCTGTCATCATCAGTACGAGAACCGACGACACATGTTACCACTATGTTACAACACCTGTCATCATCAGTATGAGAACCGACGACACATGTTACCACTATGTTACAACACCTGTCATCATCAGTATGAGAACCGACGACACATGTTACAACACCTGTCATCATCAGTATGAGAACCGACGACACATGTTACCACTGTGTTACAACACCTGTCATCATCAGTATGAGAACCGACGACACATGTTACCACTATGTTACAACACCTGTCATCATCAGCATGACAACACACACGTTACCACTGTGTTACAACACCTGTCGTCATCAACATGACAATGGACGACATGTTACCACTCTGTAACACCTGTCATCATCAGCATGACAATGGACCACACACGTGACCACTCTGTAACACCTGTCATCACCAACATGGCAACGGATCAATAACACTGGTCATTGGTTAAATGACTGGTTCACAGACTGACTGATCGACTCACTGCTTGATCTTAAATGATTTTAACGTAAAGGCACAGTGGCTCAACCGCATTACTTCGATCTGAATAATCGTCCTTTTTTCTTCAAATGATCGGAAAATGGAAGAGGTGGAACTAGTCAAGAAACCCCCCCCCCCTCCCTCCCCTCCTTTGCTTACTGCTATGGGGAAAGCGTGGGTTTTCTCTCCGGGTTTTGAGAGGAGGGGGAACTCACAAATTTAACATCCGATGTGTCACTCGTGATGTTGTGAACTGGGGTCATCCCGAGAGATCCCCGCACCGATAGATCCCCGCACCGAACCGATAGATCCCCGCACCGATAGATCCTCGCAAAGGGTTAGGGATCTATTGGTGTCGGGAGCTATCGAGGTGCACCCGGTTCACCCCCCCCCCCCCCTCGTCTTCTAAAAATGTGCTGGTCCCTAGAGGCAGACAGAAAATCTGTTATGTGTGAATTTTCACACACACACACACACACACACACACACACACAGTCATTGAGGGATTACGAGGGGTTATGACCACTTAAAATATCCACCACCAACTGTTACACCCCCACACCCACACCCCCGTGCCTGCCTTTAGAATCGTGTCATTTGACTTATACCCAACTCAAACCCTTCAAAACTCTCTCCTCCTTAAACCAGGGAGAAGAATGAACCCTGTTATAGCGTCGGATCTGAATAAAACTTTACGAGTGTGAAGAAAGGAGGACAATATCATGGCCTCACCAGGAAAGGCAGCCTCCAATCTGATACTGCCCGTGTAACACAGCTAGCAAAAATAGACACGAGTCACTCTGCTTGGGGCCGTCTGTAAACGAATTTAAACACATACTCCTCATAAAAAAAAAAGTTAAGCGGCAGAAACATATCGCTGTAAATCCCTTTTCAAGACGACTGCGCGTTAGCTTTAAGGTGTAACGAAAACGCGTCCAGCCCTGCAGGCGGCATCCTCAAACACTATGATCAGCTGCACCTGCAAAACGAGAAATAGGATCTGACTGTACACAGCCCACGTTTTTCACCTGTCAGACAACATGGTACAGTCAGGAGCGGTCCGTTTCGGGTCATGACCCCACAGTCAGTCACAACTCAGACGTTCCTGGGAAACAGGTGAGTTCTGACGCTGGTAGGAGGAACACTACCAGGCGGCGTTTTCACGGAGTGCCGTCAGCACACTCGTTAAAGTTCACAGAAGCGTCATGCACACAGCCTTCCAGCGACTGCAGGCAACTAGGCGATACTCCACGTTGTCAAGGAGTGGCGGCCGAAGGGGCACAAACCAAGGAGTGAGGCAGCCACAACTGTCTTGCAGAACTCCACAAGAACAACAGGGCAGGTGGCGGTGTTCTCTGACGCTCTCTCCGTGCTCGAAGCCCTCAAGAACTCCCGCTGCAAAGAACAGAACCATCTCACTTCAGCCCTTGTTGCCCTGAGTGCCAGAGTGGAGAAAGTGGTGATACAATGGGTACAAGCACACTGTGGCATCAGAGGCAACGAAAAAGCGGACATTCTGGCAAAAGACGGTGCACAGAAGAGCAGGCCAACAACCTGGTGTCATACGATGAAATTAGGACAATCATCAAGGCACAACAAGGAATAAAATGGCGCCTCCTGCATCCCAAATACAACCCAGAAGACACATACCATTTGTTGGGACGACGGGAACAGGTCAAGATCTTCCGCCTGAGAACTGGACACAATCGCCTGCTCCACCACATGCACACAAAATTTGGCATTGGACAGAGTGGAGAGTGCCCGTGTGGTGAGGGACCAATGACAACTGACCACATCCTTCAAGTCTGTACGACTTATGCAGCATCCAGGAAAAAGAACTGGCCAACACCGACAGCAGTGGAAGCCAAGCTGTACGGCACCCTGGAGGAACTGCGACGGACGGCAGCCTTCATCGAGGACACTGGGCTGCTCATCTAATGGGATGGCGAACGAGGAAGAAGAAGAGAAAAAAAATCTAGTCGTTTCTGCGAGAAGACGACGCTTCATGACAGCCAGAATGCTGCTGAATGACCGATACACTCCCACAGCATCCAGTCAAACTGTTCTGAAGCGGCTTCATCAGGCCGGTTCCTTTCAAAATGACCAGCATCACGCTTCTCCCTCAACCATCGTCAGCGGCAGACTTGCCAGAACTAGCTGGGCCTGACAACATCACAACTGGCATCTGAACCAGTGACATCACAACTGGCATCGGAACCAGTGACAACATCACAACTGGCATCTGAACCAGTGACAACATCACAACTGGCATCGGAACCAGTCACAACATCACAACTGGCATCGGAACCAGTGACAACATCACAACTGGCATAGGAACCAGTGACATCACAAATCGCATCTGAACCAGTGACAACATCACAACTGGCATCGGAACCAGTGACAACATCACAACTGGCATCGGAACCAGTGACATTACAAAATGCATCTGAACCAGTGACAACATCACAAATGGCATCTGAACCAGTGACAACATCACAACTGGCATCTGAACCAGTGACAACATCACAACTGGCATAGGAACCAGTAACATCACAAATCGCATCTGAACCAGTGACAACATCACAACTGCATCCGAACCAGTGACAACATCACAACTGGCATCGGAACCAGTGACAACATCACAACTGGCATCGGAACCAGTGACATCACAAATCGCATCTGAACCAGTGGCGCTTTGTTCTCTACACCGATGAATCCCAGTCAATGTCTGGATTTTGATGATGGACATCAGTAACCGTGGAGACAGCCTGAAGAGATATTTGCAGGCTGCGCCGTTAATGAACATGACCGTTACGTAATCGGCAGTTTGGTGATCTGGACAGGAGGACGTAAGGACCTCGCGGTGTTCCGTAGGGGCACCGTAAATGCCGCACGTCATCAGACTTCATACAATACCCTAGGAAGACGAACTGGTGCTTCCAAATTCCTTTTTATGGGTAAAAACGCGCCGAGCCACGCAAGACATGTCGTCAGCTTGAGCTGAACACCAACATCGTCCGTCCTGAATCGGCCATCGCCTTCTCCTAACACGAGCTCGATGCAACAGACACAGTGCATGCTTGGACGCTCTGTTTACATGACAGTCCATCCCCAGTCTCTGGATGCTTTTGCAGCAGTCCTGTTGGGACAGTGAAGAGTCATCCTAAAGTTCCAGGTGGACAGACGCACTGCATGACTGCTACGCCGCATCCGTACTTGTTTTAACACCTGCAGGGTCACACTCAATCTTAACGACTGTCTGAACTGTTGAAGCCCAATGTCTTTAACTCTGGACTGCACGGCTAACGTTTTCAATGCTACGTTTTGATTCCTGTTTTTTAGCTCGATATTCCCAGACTGATATCCATTTGCCCAGTGATTACTTCCGTTTATATCAATAACGTGTTGAAGGTGAAATCATGAGTTCATTAAATTTTATCAGTTATGCTAATATTATATAAGACATAAGAGCAAGCTTTGTTTATAATTCAATATTTCTTGCAGTCATTGCAACACCAAGCTGCTCTGTAAGTTGCTGGAACGGTGCGGTACTTATCCTTGGAATTTATTAGTTTGTTGTATTTTAGTCCCTTGCGGATTCATTCCAAGAACTAGCCCTCAGCACTTGTGTCTTAGAGGATATCGTTTTATATTTTCTATTTTTCACAAGAAAATGTAGTTTGTTTTGCTCTTTTATGATTTTCTTTTGCTTCTTAGATGGCACCTTTGGTTGGTTTTTTGAAAACTCAACAAACATACTACGGTATTGCACACCAACCTTTTCTGGGATTGCATTCGTCTTAAAACTGAAAAGGCAGAGGAGTCAAAGTACCACTTTCCGCGGTCACTGAGGAGAAACCACCAAGTTTCGAAATATCGTATATGACCAGGAGTTATATGTTTGTGAGTTTCCCTCCATATTGGAGGACGTCTCCCTCTTGGAGAATATAAGCTTGCTGAAGGCTCATTTTGAGAAGCATTTATTTATTTCCCCATTCACCCACTCATGCATCTAAGACATAAGAGCAAGCTTGTTTATAATTCAATATTTCTTGCAGTCATTGAACACCAAGCTGCAGGTTCTGGAAGTGCGGTATTACCTGGATTATTTGTTGTATTTTAGTCCTTCGGATTATTCCAAGACTGCTCTCAGCACTGTGTCTTGAACTGTGTCTTAAGGTATTTTTTTTTATTATATTTTTCACTGTGTGTTTATTTTTCTTTTGCTTCTTAGATGTCTTGCCTTCTTGGTGGTTTTTGATGTTTTTTACTACGTATGCCAACAACCATTTTCGGATTGCCACCATCTTTTACTGGAATGCATTGGTCTAAAAGAAAGCAGAGAGCTCAAAGGTCACTTAGGAGAACGTCCAGTTGAAAATCACCAGTATTGAATACGGATAGACAGGAGTTATATGTTTGTGAGTTTCCCTCCATATTGGAGGAGTCTCCCTCTTGGAGAATATAAGCTTGCTGAAGGCTCATTTTGAGAAGCATTTATTTTATTTTTCCCCATTCACCCACTCATGCCTAACATACTGTTTATTTAGCAGTCATGCAATCACACTCTCTGTAGTTGTGAAGTGCGGTTACTACCTAATTAGTTTTTAATTTAAGTCCTTAGCGAGTTATTAAATTTCCATATGATTGTTACTTAGAGATATGTTTTTTTTTTTTTTTGCATGATAGTTGTTGCTTTTAGTTTTTTGCCTTAATACTTTGTTGTCGAAAATCACAACATCTACATGACCTCCCGCAAGACAGGCACTCGATGTTTGTATGATGCCTGGCAACTCTAACTTAGCAAAAACTACGTATAGCCTTGGAAAACCCACTAAAGGAAGGAAAAACAAAACAAACCAAAATACAAACAAACGCCGTGTCTGCACAATGCAAATATTTAAACACAACAAACCGCCTTACCTCCTTTATTTCACTTGCAGTAGCGAGAGAATTGCCTCACAGCTGAAGTTACAAGTGTCAGGGAAGAGCGATCGCGAAACCAGCCGCCTGAGGAAACCCCCGATGTTCAGTACACTTCTTGACGAAAAGGTTAATATGGCAGGAAATGCGAGGAACAGGCATCAAAGAACATCACACGTACATCCGTTAGGTGTCAGACTAACAAGTTCACCTTTTTTTAAAAACAAGATTTTCGGTTCGGCTGTAAAATAACATGCCTCGTTCCAACCTCCCCCCCCCCCCCCCCCCTTCTCTGCTCTTCCTTTCCCACCCCTCCTCTTTCTTCTTCAAAGGGAAAAGTGAGTTGCACTTTTTTTTCTCTTTCTTTCTTTCTCTCTTCTTTTTCCTACATTTTTAAGGTGGGACGGGTGTGGGGGTTGACGTGATATTTAAAGGGACTGGAGAGAAAGGTGAGCACATCCACATTCTTCATATGTCAACAAGAAACAAACACAAACGTACGCTTTCAATAAGCCTTGGTTGAATACAGCAATGTTTTGTGACACCTTTGAAAGGGAGCGAGGTGCAGCAAAACGACAGAGGAGTTCATCGTTCAGGGTATGGAGGGAAAAAAAAGTTCACGGCTATTTACGGCGCGCAATGTTATTAACGTTGGGTCACAAGTCAGTTGAAAGTAATCAACACTGTAACTGAAAATTAAAACACGCTATCTCACACGTGCAGGCGGGCACGGGCGTGCTCGCGCGCGCGCGCGCGCACACACACACACACACACACACACACACACACACACACACACACACACGTACTCTCTTCCCTGGGACACGCACACCAGAGAGAGAGAGAGAGAGAGAATGTGAGAAAGACAGAGGCGCGTGCGCACACACACACACACACACACACACACACACACACACACACACACACACACACACACACACACACGCGCGCGCGCGCGCGCACTCTCTTTCCTGAGACACGCACACCAGAGAGAGAGAGAGAGAGAGAGAGAGAGAGAGAGAGAGAGAGAGAGAGAATGTGAGAAAGACAGAGGCGCGCGCGCGCGCGCGCGCACACACACACACACACACACACACACACACACACACACACACATACTCTCTTTTCTGAGACACGCACACCAGAGAGAGAGAGAGAGAGAGGAGAGAGAGAGAGAGAGAGAGAGAGAGAGAGAGAGAGAGAATGTGAGAAAGACAGAGGCGCGCGCGCACATACACACACACGCACGCATACACTCACTCTCTGTTCTCAGACACAGACTAGGGCGCACGCGCACACACACACACACACACACACACACACACACACACACACACACAGAGAGAGAGAGAGAGAGAGAGAGAGAGAGAGAGAGAGAGAGAGAGAGAGAGAGAGAAACACACAGAAACACACACACCCAGCAACACACACACACACACACCCAGCGCCGGCGACCTCTGTCTTATCGGCAAATATTGGTGCATTTCCTGGCAGGAGAGCCGTCAGAACGATGCCTGGATAGGAGACTGGCACGTGGAGTGATGCCTGTCTATCAGGCTGCTGTAGTGGCTCCCCCCCCCCCCCCCCCCCCCCCGGTCCTCCGGGGGCTGCCCTGCTTGCCTTGCTCCCCCCGGGCATAAGTGAAGAAGTTGTCTACGATCGCTATCGTCAGCCACATGAAAAGCTTTCATGATGAGAGGTCTGGAAACAAGCTCCGGCTCTGTTGTGGACCCGCCTTCCCAGCCTTCGTTTTGCCGAGTCAACCACACTGCCCCCTCCCTCCCCTCCCCTGATCCCATCATGCCTTCCCCCTCCTGGAAAGGGACGTAAATCCCGGGCGCTCAACCCCTTTCTATGAATGACAACTGCGTCCCACCCACCCACCTCCCTTTCTTCCCTCACCCCCATCTTTTCTTTCCCATTCGAGCATTGTATGACCTCTTCGTCAGCTTGCGTGTTTTTTGTTTTGCTTTTGTTTTTCTCCTTTTCCGAATCTTTTCCGTTGTTAACCTCAAGGCCGGCCTTCTTCGGTCAAGACTGAGCAGAGATGGTGCATCCTAAATGCCATGGCCGGCTGTGTGGTTAGACCAGCGTCCCCTGTTGCTGTTGCAGGGAGAGCGGCAGTCCCTATCGCAAAGGTCGCGCCTGTAGGGGGATGTCTGATCTATCGGAAATTCCTGAGCACCTTTCTACACGCGCTCTTGCCTCTCCTGCCGCACTCAACGTCTCTTCCCCATGTCCTGAGGTGTTGGCTCAGCGTACCTCCCCAGCTCCTGCAATCGGTTGCGAAAAGTCCCTTCACAGACTCCACGTCGATGCCAAGACTCTGAGATACATAGTCGTGGCTCTGATGTATCGAAGAGCTTTCATGGCTCTCTTCAACACGTCTGTGTGTGGAAGCTCAGGGCGGTCAGAGGGTCTCCTCCCGGATTCCAGCTCACCACAAAACGTGCCACCACCCTGCATACTGTAAATGTTATTCACCTACAGGCTTCAACATGTGCAGTCTTGTACATGCCCACGACAGGAACACTCCCGTACAAGACAGGGACAGACCGCGGCACACTCCGTTTTGGAGCTATCGTGAGGACAACCCAACCGATATCCTGTTCTCCACTGCTTCACCTGCGCGCAGGATAACAGCGAAACGTGACAGGATCCAAAAAGGCGCTGGCCACAGGAAGTAAAGGGACTGGGTGCGCCCTCTGCACAGACGGGGATAAACGGCGCTGACTGGTTGAGACCCTCAGAGGGTTGGTGAGGTTTCCTTGTGCTGTGTTTGCACATCTACGGCCTGCAGAATACGCTGGTCATGGGGTGGTGTTAAGTGTGTCGTGGAACAGACCAGGACGCCAGATGTTACGTTATATGGTGATCAGCAAATGGAGGTCATAATTACATAAAGAACGAGTCTTTATTCTGCATCTGTATTTTGTCCATGAAACCCACCACGGGCTACTGAGAAGAGAAAAAGATACACCCGCAACTGGCAGTGGGACCTGGAGACTACTGGCCTCAACTGTCAAACCAACCAGCTGGGAGCAACCCTGCACCATCCCCGTGTTCGCACAGGGCGTAGATACGCACTGAGAATTCCACTAAGACGTCAAGGGACATAACTACTCCTTGGCATATGCCACTGTGTGACCACCGGACGCGACACAACAGAATCTCCATGGAAGCATCCAACCATCCATTCACACAAATCAAGAACAGACTCATACTCACACATCCACATTCTCTGATTCTTTCACGAGATCACGTGAGTTCTGACAACCAATGATAAGGCATACAGCCACTCAAATAAACAACCGCCATGCACAAGCGCCCGGTAACACAGGCAGCGACCAGACCAATCTGATCTATCAAGCCGTTCACCCTTCATGAAGTCATCGCATCTCCTGACCGTGCCGACTCCGCTGACCCGTCAGCAAAGCAACAACAAACACTAAGTCAGGGCGAGATATTTTTTTCAGCGAACTCTCTGCCGTTGGACAGATTCCAACTGCCGATCTAAGATAGATATGTCTACTTTGACCATGAGGAAGTTAAAAGAAAAAAAAAGCCTAAGCTCTCAAGCCAGCCTCTGTGACGAAGACAGCATCTAACTCATGACTACTTCTATCAAGACAGGTAACAGGTCAGGTGGGTTCACCGGCCACAACGTTTTGTTTTCCGTAGTTTCCGATTGTTTTCCACTGAAACACGTTCAGCTGGCATTACTTTCTCCTATATCCCCCCCCCCCCTCCCCCCTTTTTGTGTTTTGTTTTCGTTTTTGCTGAACTCGTTTAGTAGTACTACTTTCAAAAAATATTTTATCTGTTTAAGTAAGTACTTTCCTTCGTATCCGTTCCACACTACGAATGTTTTGCTAGCTATCCCTTTCTTTGCACTTTCCTTTCTCAAGTACGTTCAGATAGCACTTCTCCCCATATAATTTTTTCGACATACGTACATTCACACAGCGCTACTCTAGCTTTTCTTACGTGAAGCATGTTCAGACAGCACTAACCTCGTAACTATTCGTAGGTAAAGTACGTTCAAACAGCACTACTTTCCACTGCCTTTTCGCATTTACAGTACATTCAGACTGCAGTGTTTTCCCTTACCTTCTATCTAAATACGTTTTGACAGCAATCAGTTCCACAACCTTTTCCTATCTAAAATACGTTCAGACAGTAGTAATTGCCATTGCCTTTTCCTTCCTTAGATACGTTCAGATGACAATAATTTTCACCACCTTCCGTATCGAAAATACGTTCAGACAGCACTACATTCACATCCCTCTCCCTAGGTACAGTGCATTCAGATAGCTCTACTTTCCCCTACCTTTACCTGTCAAAACAACGTTAGACAACACTTCTTTTCCCGAACGTTTCCTATTCATGTCCAGACAGAACTACTTTCCTATACCTTTGTCTGTCTGAAGCGCATCCAGACAACACTAATTTCCCTACTTTTTTTTCATATCAAAGATATGTAGACACAGAACTAACTTCTTCCTTTTTTCCCTGCCTTAACTCGAATTATTCAGCACTACAGTCTACTGCTCTATACATTTTCCTAAAGATATGTTCAGACATCGGTACCTTCCCCGACATTTTTCAATCCGAGGAACGTTCAGACAATACCACTCTCCAGAACAATTTCTTATGTAAAATACGTTTAGCTAGTAATATACTTCCTATCCAAAGTGCGTTAAATCAGAGTTGCTGGTCCCTACATCTTCTCATTAAGAGTACGTTAATACAGCACCCCCCACCCCCATCCCCCGCCATATTTTCCGATCCAAAGTCAGCACTACAATCCTGATCTACAGTATGTCTAATCAGCACTACGTTTCCTTTTTTTTCCCCTACGTGCTTTCCTACATGAAGTACGTTCAGTCAACACTTAATTTTCCTCTCTCAAATAATGTTCAATGAGCACGATCTTTCACTATAAAATTATTTTCCTACCTAAAGTGCGTCCAACCAGCATCATTACTTGTCCTTATTTTCCCTTTCTGAGGTACGTTCACAGTCAGTGCGATATTTGCCTTCTGAAAGTGCGTTCAACCAGCACTACCTTTCACTCTATTTTCCTGTGGAAAGTGCATCCAGCCATAACTCTTTCTCTCATTTTTCGTACACGTAATACGTTCAGTCTGCACCACATTTGCCTAAGTGCGTTCAACCAGCACTACCCTTCACTACATTTTCTAATCCAAAGGACGTTCAAGCATTACCACTTTCCCCCTACATTTTAACTCACGAAAAGAGAGCACTATATTATTCAATGTAATGCATTTTCAGCGAGCAATACTTTCCGTTATCTTTTTCTATATCTAAAGAATGTTAAGACAACACCACTTTTCACTAAATTTCCTCATCCCTTTTCCCCCCACTAAAGTACATGGCTTAAACCATGGTCACCTGTGCAGGAAAAGTAGCACATTTTCGTGACGGAAACGACGTATTCTGAGAGAGAGAGAGAGAGAGAGAGAGAGAGAGAGAGAGAGAGAGAGAGAGAGAGAGACAGAGAGAGAGACAGACAGACAGACAGACACAGAGAAAGAGATTGCGGACTTGGCACGTGGATGTACCCACGTAGACGATCCGACTCGCACGTGAAGATCAGTGTTGGGAGGACCCATGAAAACATCCAACCCACACGATACGGACACAAGGAGAAGAGATCAGGCCAAGGCACTGATAGACAAAAAGCCGTCCCCACGCGCAGCCACAGCCACCCTGTTGGTCATGTGTCACTGCCTTTCAGAGCCCCCAGGTCACGCATGGGTTAATGTGAGACAGGATACCACCATTCCCTTCCAACGCTGCTTTCAGTTTCAACTTTATCACAGCCAAGCCCACGACAGAAGGGGCCCTTTGTAGGGTTGTTATCACACAGGCGGGAAACACTGCACTGACAACAACAACCACAAATACAATATAACTATCTACAAACTCATGTCAAGACAGCTAACCCACTGCCACGCTTCTGGAAGATGTGACATTGTCGTGCTGAAGGTGCCAGCTCTTTCGCTTAATTCATGACCTCCATAATGAAAAACAAAAGTGAACAGCTGATGACAAACATTACAGCACCACAAAAGCTCACGAAGAGGCTGTATGGGCACAGGGACACTGCAGCATGGGAAGTAAACATCCAATCTGAACAGTGCCTTATCTACGTAGTAGAAAACCAACGAAACACACAAACCATACAGGTATGATATAAACTGTAACGAAACACACAAACCATACAGGTATGACATAAACTGTAACGAAACACACAAACCATACAGGTATGATATAAACTGTAACGAAACACACAAACCATACAGGTATGATATAAACTGTAACGAAACACACAAACCATACAGGTATGATATAAACTGTAACGAAACACACAAACCATACAGGTATGATATAAACTGTAACGAAACACACAAACCATACAGGTATGATATAAACTGTAACGAAACACACAAACCATACAGGTATGATATAAACTGTAACGAAACACACAAACCATACAGGTATGATATAAACTGTAACGAAACACACAAACCATACAGGTATGATATAAACTGTAACGAAACACACAAACCATACAGGTATGATATAAACTGTAACGCAACACACAAACCATACAGGTATGATATAAACTGTAACGAAACACACAAACCATACAGGTATGATATAAACTGTAACGCAACACACAAACCATACAGGTATGATATAAACTGTAACGCAACACACAAACCATACAGGTATGATATAAACTGTAACGCAACACACAAACCATACAGGTATGATATAAACTGTAACGAAACACACAAACCATACAGGTATGATATAAACTGTAACGAAACACACAAACCATACAGGTATGATATAAACTGTAACGCAACACACAAACCATACAGGTATGATATAAACTGTAACGAAACACACAAACCATACAGGTATGATATAAACTGTAACGAAACACACAAACCATACAGGTATGATATAAACTGTAACGAAACACACAAACCATACAGGTATGATATAAACTGTAACGAAACACACAAACCATACAGGTATGATATAAACTGTAACGAAACACACAAACCATACAGGTATGATATAAACTGTAACGAAACACACAAACCATACAGGTATGATATAAACTGTAACGAAACACACAAACCATACAGGTATGATATAAACTGTAACGCAACACACAAACCATACAGGTATGATATAAACTGTAACGAAACACACAAACCATACAGGTATGATATAAACTGTAACGCAACACACAAACCATACAGGTATGATATAAACTGTAACGCAACACACAAACCATACAGGTATGATATAAACTGTAACGCAACACACAAACCATACAGGTATGATATAAACTGTAACGAAACACACAAACCATACAGGTATGATATAAACTGTAACGAAACACACAAACCATACAGGTATGATATAAACTGTAACGAAACACACAAACCATACAGGTATGATATAAACTGTAACGAAACACACAAACCATACAGGTATGATATAAACTGTAACGAAACACACAAACCATACAGGTATGATATAAACTGTAACGAAACACACAAACCATACAGGTATGATATAAACTGTAACGCAACACACAAACCATACAGGTATGATATAAACTGTAACGCAACACACAAACCATACAGGTATGATATAAACTGTAACGAAACACACAAACCATACAGGTATGATATAAACTGTAACGAAACACACAAACCATACAGGTATGATATAAACTGTAACGAAACACACAAACCATACAGGTATGATATAAACTGTAACGAAACACACAAACCATACAGGTATGATATAAACTGTAACGAAACACACAAACCATACAGGTATGATATAAACTGTAACGCAAGAAACAAAGACTGGAGGATGTCCAGAGCTAGGGCAGGTGAACGTGTCACAAAGGGAGAAACACAGCAGGCGACATTGGAGAAAGAGTTTTTTTTTTTCAAATCAAAGAGAGCTGCTGAAAAGAGATAATTATTAGTACTAAATTTCTGTTCTTTTCCAAGTTTAAACGAAGACTCCAGCAACTCATGTTTCGTCTATAGCCCAACACGGGATGAAGCTGCCTAGGGGTCTGCAACACTGATGCCCGCACTTGCAAACACCAGCACACACCAACATCCAACAGTCAGCGACACAAACAGAACCTGACAGACGCTTACAGTGCCCATACGAATTCGCCTGTAGCCGGCACGGTTGGTCCTCAGTCGATGGGCGATGGTGTAGAAGTGGTTGTTGAAGGACATCATCCACACGTTGACGCTGGCCACGAGAAGATCGATACATTCAGCGTGGATGCGGCAGAGCTCTTTTCAAGAGAAGTTGGCGTTGCGCAGCTGGGATTAAATCACGGCACTGAACCCACCACCACACGCTTGTTTGCTGACAAACGCCCAGTCCAACCTCGCAGAACCACGCACGTTCACATGCAAAGCGTATACTGTAGCAAAGAGTAGACCTGTTCTAAGACAGGAAGATCGCCATATTCCCACAAACCAGCATCGTCGCCTTTGATAACCCCTCCACCGGCTGAAAGGCAGCGGTACCACTGTAGCGCCGTGCCGATAACCCCAAAGTCAAATTTCTCCTCCCACAAATCTGGAGTTTAGTTTTGGGTCGTGATAAGTGCTGAGTTATGAAATGTTGGGGGGAAAAAAGAGTTGGTTTTCCTTCGCTGTCCATGCTGTTCAAAGAGAAGCACACAAGAAGGCAACACGTATCACCGCCTTGTCCGCACTGTAAGCACGGCAAACAGTAACACAGAGACGCACCTAGCGGCACTGAACCATTCGGTACTAAATCATCTACCAACGCTACGCTTACCAAAAATCCATAAGGCGCCAAATTTGCACACACAAACTTCCTGTTTTCAGATCGGTATAACCCCCGCTAAGTACTGGGAGGAGGAGTGGAGGAGAGGAGGAAGGGGGGGGGGGGGGGGAAGGGAGGGCAGAAGGGGGAGGGGAGAGTGAGGAGGTCAGGAAGATGCACTCCAAGGAACAGTAATGGTCCCCTCTGCTCTGTCGCTGGCATAGGAACGTTGGTCCGGATCTGACGTCACGGACCCCCGACAGGGACACCTTCGACCCGTCAGATCAGTCCCTCCGCCCCTTCGCCCTCATCATCAGCCCTGCAGCGATGAAGATGATGGCGATGGCAGGCCACGTGAGGCTGAGCCCCTGTCTCTGCCCCGGTCTATCCGCCACTGTCGGCGGGGCGGGTGATAAGCCAGGGCACGAGGCGCTACACGTGGGCCGCTCTGATAGGGCGGGGCTCCCAACATGGCCGACATCGGGTGGGTGGGTGGGGGGTGATGGTGGGTGGTGAGTCTGTAGCGAAGGAGAGTCTCGTTTTAGCTAGTGCGATACTGTATCTTTACAGTTACGACATATCTCAAATCCGGGGGGTTGCAGTTTTTAGAACCAAACACACACACACAAAAATACCAGTTTAACGGTCGGATGTTGTTTGTAATGTTAATGACGTCGTTGCTCGGATTACTTCTCATACCAGCAGCCAATGAGTTGGACAGGTCCTGACTACCTAGGAGGAGAAAGAAATAACGGGGTGGGGGTGGGGGGTGGGGGGTGGGGGGTAGGGTGGGATGAGGTGGGGGAGAACAAAAAAGCCTGACTTTAGTAGATGAAAAATTCCTGGTGTCTGTTGAATCGTAATGAAACATTATCGGTGTCACACACACACACACACACACACACACACACACACACACACACACACACACACACACACGCTCGCACATAAGCACACACACATACACACAGAGGCATGCGAACATACACGCACACAAACGTACACGCACGCACAGAGAGAGAGAGAGCGAGAGAGAGAGAGAGAGAGAGAGAGAGAGAGAGAGAGAGAGAGATGCTGAAACGACGAGAACACTTCAAAAGACATTCAAGACACAGTGAATGGTGCGGTAAAACATGACATCCACTTTCTGGATTTCAGCTTCACATGAAATTATTGTGACTAACTTTAACAAACTGTCGTCTAATTACATTCATACAACACCCAAACAACGCCTCCAACTGAAACACTACTCAGCAAAAACGATGAATAAAACCCATACAGCGAAACACTGCATGAATACGAAAACAGAATTATGGCTCTGTGCGCGGGTTCATATCTTATGGTTCAAGCGTAAATCATGATTTGCTTCAAGGTACGTACGTGTTTGTGAGCTGTATCTTCATAAGGGGTTCTCGCAACTACAACTGAAAAGTCCGAGTCAAACACACTGAACCGAAATACGACCGTACGCACATGACATACCCCGCTTTTCACAGCCGAAACCTCCCGTACACAACAACACACACACACACAACACACACACACACACACACACACACACGCACGCACGCACGCACGCACGCACACACACACGCACGCAAGCAGGTGAACATTTCACCCACCAGTCTCTCTGCATCCAGGCGGAGATGCTGGCACCACCCAGGTATTAACTAGCAGGAGCAGAGCAAGGTGGCGCCGATGTTGATAGATGGCCGAGATAGGTCCCGAAAGCTGGGTGACTTCAAATCCCTGGCAGGTGAGTGAGATGCAGCCGCAAGTGGCGAACTCCTAGAACACGGGCACTCCGGAGAGCTGCGCCCTGTCATCACTATTCTACTCTTCCCCTTTCTTTCTCTCTCCCCCCTCCCCCCTCCCCCCACACACACTTTTTGTCTTCTCTCTCGATGTTTATTGTTTCTCTGAAGCAAGAAAAACAAACAAACAAACAAACAAGCAAGCAAGGCTGTGCCAAACTTGTGTTTGAGCAACAAAACCTATTAGCCTTCCACAGCGGACAAGTTTGGCAACACAAGCAAAAATACGTATTGTTTGGGGGTGGTTGTGGCGGTGTGTGTGTGTTTCTTCACAATGTTTGTTTGTTTGTTGGTTGGTGGTGGAAGGGGAAGAGGTGGACAGAAGGCAAGATGGAGGGAGGGGAGGGGGAGAGGGGGAAGAAAATGACTATGCCATAGTTCGTTCTTTCTTTCCCCCTGACTTGTTCCTATTCTTTTTTGTGTCTTTTTAATTTTTTTTCTTTCTTTTTGTTCTTGTTAAAGGAGACCATTTAATCTAAATGCACTGTGTGTTTCGGCGAGCACATATGGACTTTTAGCAAGTTGAAGGCGGACGGTTACAACATTACTCTTGCTTGGGTTCCTGGCCATGTTGGCATCGGCGGGAACGAAATGGTTGATCGTTTAGCCAAGAACGCCACAAGAGAGAAACTGTCCACCACTTATATCCCCTGCTCAGATGTGAAACCCAAAATTAACGATTATGTGAGAGACCTCTGGCAGGAGGATTGGAATACACAGACGAATAACAAACTCTTTCAGATCCGTCCAAACCTTAAAGACTTCCTCCCATCTACGTCGGGTGGTCGTAAAGAGGAAACGGTTCTGTGCCGGCTGCACACCGGCCATTCATATTTTACCCATTCTTACCTTTTAAAGAGTGAAGAAGCTCCGTGGTGCATTCCATGTCATGCACCACTCACAATGAAACATGTTCTTTTAGAGTGTTGGGACTTGCATGATGTGAGACACAAACATTTTACAGCGGAGTCCATGAAGATCCTGTTCAGGGATGTCCCGCCTGACGTGATCCTTGGGTTTTGAGAGAAATTAACATTTTTCATCTGATTTGAGATTTTACGGAAGAAGGATTTTTAACAAAGTTTCTGGTTCGTTTGTAGACGATGTCATTTAACGAGATGTGTGAAAGTTTGTTTTTTTTTTTTTTTTTTTTTTTTTTTAAATGACTGGTGAGTTGATTTTAACGTGGTGACAGCCCTGATGTGGCCCTCTGCGGTCGGCTGGGCTATAAGCAACATTATCTATCTTATCTTACATATGGACATGTTACCTCCGGCAAGATCCAAGTTGATCGGATGGCGATCATTTCCCCCTGATATAGCGAAGTGAAAGCACGATCCGCCACTCCTAGCCACAACACTGGCTACTCCCTTTCTCCCTTCACGTCAGGTTCTCTCTCTCTCTCTCTCTCTCTCTCTCTCTCTCTCTCTCTGTGTTCTTTCATTTTCTTTTCCTTTCTATTTTTTATTTTATTTTTATTTTTTATAAAACTTACTCATCTTTCTCATCTTCCAAGCAATACTCCCACGCTACTCATTCGGCTTCTCTCTCCACAGCTCCCTACTGGCCCTCCATCCACGCGCGTGCGCAAACACACACACACACGCAGGGGTGAGAGGAGGAAGGAAGAGAGAGAGAGAGAGAGGAGAGAGAGAGAGAGAGAGAGAGAGAGAGAGAGAGACAGAGGGAGGGAGGGAGGGGGAGGGAAGAGAGAGAGAAAGGGTGAGAGAAACAGTGACAGAGACAGAGACAAAGCTATTCCCAGGCCTATGAAGTTGGTGTCTCAGGGCCAAAGATAGTCAACAGCAGCCACTGATGTTGGATGATAGCGAGGTCACCAACCAGAGATGGTGCTACCGGGTGGTGTTCAACTGAGCTTGTTCCTTTCCTTCTCTGGACACCACCTACACCACACGGTCGAATCCTCGACTGAAGACAGCATCTAGACTAGGAGGTCAGTTAGCCTCGTTTACAACCCGAACCAGAGTGGACCGAGACCTCTTGCTGTTCGTCTAACATGCGCTCACATCAACCGAGCAACACACAGAGTTATCGCCCTTGCATGGTTTTACTAAGCCTGATTCCTGATCTCGAACTCTTGATAGCAATATGCCCCGATTAGTACGTTATAATTAAACTCCGGAGAACGGCAACAATAAAAGGTTTTGCATTTTATGGATTCATCTTTAGAGAACCTGTGAAATTAAAACCCTTTCCATTTATACCACTATTCCACACAAGCTACGAGTCCAACGAATCGCCACGAATTGACAAATTTTAGAAATCGTAAGGAATCGTGGATTTTTGCAAATTTCTGTACAAAATCTTGACGCTGTACGAATCGGTTACGAATTTGTAAGATAGACTTAGGAATATTCGTGGGTTTCTGCTCAAATCGGCGGGAACCATATGAAGATTGCCCAGAAATAACTACGATTTGCAAGAATCGCTTAGGAATACTTAAGGAATGTTAAGATTCAGTCAAGAATAAGCTACGAATCTTCCGAGGGCATCACGAATCTGGTACGGTTATAATTTAGATCGTAACTGTTCTTGAAAATTCGTGGAAGTTTCCCTCAATACAGCATAAAAAGCCCTCATCCCTGCTGGGCATCAGTTCCAAAATGGATTGCCAACGTAGAGCAGCTATTGCTCTGGCCCTGGAACTGGGGTATGAACAGCAGCTGGTGATGAATAGAAGACTGGTTCGAAGAAGGAGAAGGGCCCCCAGGTGGTGGGTCAGACCATGGCTGACACCAGCGAGAAGACTAGAGTATGGGCACTATAGCAGACTGATGCAGGAGCTGAGGGTGGAAGATGAGAATGCCTTTGCCAACTATGTGAGAATACCACCCCACCTCTTTGATGAGTTACTCAACAGGATCGCCCATTCATCCAGAGGAAAGATACCCACATGAGACCAGCCCTTGATGCCGGAATGAAGATGGCCATGACCCTGAGGCATCTGGCTACAGGAGACCGGTACCATAGCCTTCAGTATGACTTCAGATGTGGCTACAGCACTGTAGTATGCAGTGTGCAAGAAGTCTGTCAGGCCATCACACAGGACCTGAAGGATGAAGTCATGCCACTGCCACGGACCCAGGAGGACTGGAAGGCCATTGCCCAGCAGTTCCAAGACCGGTGGAATGTTCCTCATGCCCTGGGGTCTTGGATGGCAAGCATATTGCTCTCAGGAAGCCACATAACTCAGGCAGTGTCTTCTACAATTACAAAGGCTTCTTCTCTGTGGTCCTTCTTGCCTTAGTGGATGCAGACTACAAGTTCATCTGGATAGACACTGGTGGAGAAGGTAATCAATCCGACGGACAACTGTTTGGTGCTTCAGAACTGGTGGAGTGCATCGACGACAACACCATAAATTTTCCTGACAGTGATCAGCCCTACGATGACAGACACACACCCTACTTCATTCTGGGAGATGATGCTTTCCCCCTCGGAACTTTTCTCATGAAACCCTGTGGCAGGAGGGGTCTGGACAATGAGATGATGGTGGCCAACTACAGATTTTCCAGGGGCAGACGTGTGGTGGAGAATGCTTTCGGAATATTGGCCAACAGATTCAGATGCTTCCTGGGCACTCTGGAACAACGACCTGAAATAGTGCGGTTACATGGTTCATGGACATTGCTGCAAATGCGTACCTGATTCTTACCCTATCGTAAATTCGTAGACAGTTCTTAATTGTTTCTTTGATGCTTCGGCGTGCATTCGTGGCATTCTTGGCAGATTCGTAGCGGATTCGTTGTCAAGACACCGCTTCACGATTCCCAGAATGAGTTAAGAATACATAGGAATGCCTACGAATCGATTAGGACTCAGTTACGATACATAAGAAATCACTACGATTTTGTTGAGAATTGACTAAGATTTTTTTATTCGGGAGTTCGTGGCCAAAATTTTGAACAGCACAAAACTTTTGCCCCGAATTCCAGAATGCTCAAGAATTGCAAGAACTGACTAAGAACAAATGTGAATCAGTTACGAACTTCAGGAACTTATTACGATTTAACTAAGAATCCCGGGGTTTATCAATTCCTGGCCATTCGTAGGATTCGTAGCCTCTGTGGAATAGTGGCATTAAAAACACCTTCCCCCCTTGTCACTGCTCCGACCCAAAAAGCTAAGTTCATGGTATGGTAGCCAGCATTTAATTAAATGCGATAGCAGCTGTTTTCCTCGGGGAAAGCTGTTTTGCTGTTTTCCTCGGGAAAACATTTATTATCAACTTCAGGAAAATGGCGAAAAGATGGAAAACTGAATTCATTCTGAGGATCACCACTGCTTTCCTCGGATCAGCTCATTACTCCCCCGGCTCGTTACTCCCCGGCTCTTTACTCCCCCGGTTAGGGTTAGGGTTAGGGTTAAGGTTAGGGATAGGGTTAGGGTTAGGGTTAGGGATAGGGTTAGGGTTAGGGATAGGGTTAGGGTTAGGGATAGGGTTAGTGATAGGGTTAGGGTTAGGGTTAGGGATAGGGTTAGGGTTAGGGATAGGGTTAGGGTTAGGGATAGGGTTAGGGATAGGGTTAGGGTTAGGGATAGGGTTAGGGTTAGGGATAGGGTTAGGGATAGGGTTAGGCGAGCCGGGGGAGTAACGAGCCGGGGGAGTAACGAGCCGGGGGAGTAACGAGCCGGGGGAGTAATGAGATGCTCCCTGCTTTCCTTATGAGGCCGAGGATCGTAACTGTTTTCCTCAAGATCACATCAATCTTCTCTCTTTTCCTGGGGATTATTACTGTTTTTCCTTTTGGACCACACTTGCTCTTCCTATTTTCCTCGTGATGATAACTGTTTTTCTTGTTGTTCTGAGGAAAACGGGCATTGTTTCAAGTAAATCGTTGTTAGCTGAGGAAACAACTTTGACCGTTGATATAGCGCGGGAAAAAAAATGAAGGGAAAAATAACTGTGATCCAGACGATCACAATTGTTTTCTATCATTTGCTGTCCTCCTTAAAGGCAACCGTTTTCCCGAGAAAATTGGGGAAACAGTTGTGATGCTTAGGGATAACACCGACAACAACCGTTTTCCTTAGGACAACGGGAAACCACCTGTGATCCTTAAGTAAAACAGTTATCATCCTGGGGATACCAGTTGTGATCTTTGGGAATAGCTGCACAACCCCGTTTTCCTGAGGGACACAATAAGCTGTATTGCTGTCAAAGCAGCTATTATCGGCTTTTGAAGCTAATGTGTCGCCATAGCATCATGCCGTTGTTATTCACCTCCTTCACCGTCATGTTCGTGTTTCAGTCCAGTTGTTTATAGCACAGCCGACCACGGAGGCCATTTCTGAGTCGTCATGGAGAGCGACACTTCACAGTTCTGAAAATGAACTTAAACCGGAATTATTCAGTTAGTACAGCACCGGACTCGTAATCCTGGGTTGCTGGTTCGAATCTCCGCCGGGTCGGTTTGGTACAGGGGGATTTTTCTTTCGGAGTTAACATTGGTTCTGACTTTATTTCCCAAAAGTCCTTCGAATGAGACTGTTGTAAACCGAGGTTCCGTGAACACACGCAATACATCTGGCATACACGTAAACACGTAAAATCTCATCACCAACTTTCAGAAGAGACGGTCACTTTAGCCTTTCGTTCGGATGACACGTTACACATGGCTTGCGCCCTGTGTTAAAAATCGAAAGAATGATTGAAGAAAATTGACAGGCTGCTAATGATTAAATAACATAAGAAACAAGTGAATGAAGCGCCAGCAGGCAGCTCTTCAGTCGGCTCTACCCAGGTAGGCAGCTTGGATTGTACAGCGCTTAAAGCTTGGTCTCTAATGGAAGATGGGTGCTGTATAAGTATTTCTAATCCTACTACTACTCTCTGTCCCTCTCTACCATCCCTCCCCCCCCAACCTTCCATCTCTCTGTCACCTTCACCCCCACCTCCCTCAATAGAACAAACATCATCAAGGAAAACAGCAGCCAAACCGCAAACCTACAGCGCTCATTTCTTATACTGAGCGATCCTCTGAGTGATGCCTTCAACGTGCACCATATTTCTCTCTCTCTCTCTCTCTCTCTCTCTCTCTCTCTCTCTCTCTCTCTCTTTCTTTCCTCTTCCCCTCCATCCCTCCCTCTCGCCCACCCTCACTCTTCCTGTAGCACCAGTTTTCGCTCCACCTTCTCAAACCCTCATCTGCCTGCAATGGTACAGCTACGTTTTTGTCTTTTTTTTTTCATTTTTCTTTCTTTCTTTGTTTTCTTTTTTCTTTTTTTTTCCTTAAAGATTTGGCATTACACCTGGAAGACAAGCCAGAGCAACAGACACCCTGGTGAAACTATCTGCCCAGTTTCATCTCTCGCTGCATCTTCACTAAGAGAGGCGCTCGCTTGGCGCAGTCGGTCTGTGATCTCGCGCCCGATTTCTTCTCCCAAAACATCTAAATCTGCCATCGCCCTCTGTATCCTTTAATTTACCGACAAAGTCTCACGACTGGGGCAGCACAGCACTACATGCATACCTGCAGGGAGGGAGGGAGAGAGAGAGAGAGAGAGAGGGGAGGGGAATATATTACTCTCACCTTCTCTGTGATTCATTCAGTCATTCAATCTCCGGATTTAATACCGTGCAGGTGCAAGCGACTTATCCAGGGCGACGTTTTTCAACCAGGCTTAAAAAAAAAAAAAAAAAAAAAAAAAAAAAATCCGCCCCATCCCCACCCCACATTTCCCCACCTGCCCCGCCCCAACCTCTGTATTTTAAATTAAAACATTTTCACAGCCGCTAACTCTTCCTGTTTTTTGTTTTTTTTTCCACGTTCTATGAACATAAAAAAACTTACTGATAACCAGGAGTAGGCGGGGAGAGAGAGAGAGAGAGAGAGAGAGAGAGAGAGAGAGAGAGAGAGAGAGAGAGAGAGAGGGAGCGAGGGAGGAGGGGAGGGAGAGAAACAGAGAAAGAGAGAATCGCAATCTCATTTAAGCGCAATTTACTCCAAACTTACGGGCGACGTTCCGTAAAAAGACGCAGAACGATGAACGCATCACTTCACATCACTGCGAAAACTAATGGAATAAACACTTTTTCCCTTGAATTTATGAGCTTCTCACACACACACACACACACACACACACACACACACACAAGCGCATCAACGGCTTTCGCAAGGATCAAAAGGCTTTCCCCGGGGCATACGCACATATTTTCCCTCTCCCCTTCCCCTCACCCCACCCACCCCCCCCTCGCCCCCGGCCATATTCCTTCTACCCCTCGACCCCAGCATCCGGGTTTCACGGATTTCATCAGAGAGAAGTTATAAGCACACAGAACATGTACCGTAGTCTACAACACTTTTGTCTACAGCACTAATGCGTGTTAAGTTCTGTTTCAAGATACACGAAACACTCAAGTATAAGCCATTTCACCCAGGACGTATCATCTTCATGTCCTAGTAGGTCACGCCAGGGCATTCTGGAGAACTCCGAACCTATCCGTAAACACTACGGATCCTTAACAAAACAAACGATATCAACAACCGTTATTGGACGCAAACCTTGCGCCTCGAGATTATTCACTATAAAAACATAGACACTGCTAGTGTTATTTATTTGCCGAACGTTTTTTTTTCTCCCTTTCCTTCCTTCCGTAACTTCGACTGTGTAATAACAGTTGCTCAAAAAAGCAATGGCGTCTTCATACTGACCCTGCAAACAAGCTTGTGAAGTTTTTAGAGGATACACTTAATTTAGTCATTGTTTTGCCCAAGTCTTCTTCTCGACGCACATACGAAGTGCAGACAAAAAGGAAAGCACACATACGCACGCACACACATACACACACGCGCGCGCACACACACACACACATACAAACGCACACACGCACGCGTGCGCTCGGCCCCTCCTAAAAAAACTGACACACACACGCACGCGCGCGCTCTCCCTAGCCCCTCCCCCCGGCCCCCTTTACACACACACACACACACACACACACACACACACACACACACACACCACACACACACACACACACACACACAACCTCACACTGATTTGCCATCGCGTAGCGCAAGGAGAATGAGAAGATTTATCACTTCAAGCACGAATGAAAGCACTGTTACTATTTTCGGTGCCGGGGGAGGGGGGATGTGTGGAAGAGGTTGAGGAGGGGATGGCAATACGTCCACATTGCTGCGTGGTACCGTTCTGGCCCTTAGGTAAGTCTGCCAAAATCTGGGAAGCGAAATATGTCATTCTGTTCGGTACATCACACTTCGCCTAACAACTTCTCGCCCAGTCACGTCTCGCCTAAACTGGGTGGTTTCAAAGAGGCAGGTCATACGTCTATAGCCATTGTAGGACAAATTGTCGCCATACGGGTACGAGAGGAAAGTATGGTTTGCGAACCGGGACTGACCGGTCCCTTTCTCTCTTTCTTCTTTATCTTATGTGTATGTGTGTGACACAGAGAGAGAGAGAGAGAGAGAGAGAGAGAGAGAGAGAGAGAGAGAGAGAGAGAGAGAGAGAGAGAGAGAGACAGAGATTGAAGACGTATATGAAGTAGGAAATGGTGATTACTAACGCCGACATAATCATTTCTGTCAATGACATCGCTACATTCTGATGATGGTGGTGGTGATGGTGGCGGCGGTAGTCGTGTAAGAAAGTAAGTCTAATCTTTGGCATACCTGATTATGGTCGAATTCTGAAAATGAAAAAAACGAAGACATCCTCAGCTGACGACAATGATGATGATGATGATGATGATGATGATTTACAGGCAAGGCCGCGAGGGAGAGATGCGACCATTCTGTGGGGACCGGGATCAGGAGAAAGATGTACCTCCTTCCTCAAGTCACAATAGTGGGTGATGCTCGTCAGCACACACAGCACTAAACGGGGCGGGGAACAGCGGAGTGAACACGTGAAGGGAATACTCATTTAGAACACTGAATCTGCCGCAAACCGATTCGTTCCTTTCTTTCAGTCACTTTCTTATTTTCGTTTCTTTTTCAAAACCAACAGAATTTTGAAGAAAACATTAAACATTTGGTACTAGGTTTACACAGTTATTAAAATCTCAAAATCTATCAATTCGGTAGTTATGCCTACGCTTTTTGAGAACATTTCGCTCATCTCTTTCTGAAATACACGGCAGGAACACATGAACACAAAACATGATTAAAAAAAAAATGATTCAGTTGGGAAAAAAAGCGCTGGTAATTGTTTCATGCGCTGGTAAACCGTTTCAAGACCAGTAACAACAACGTTTTACAGGCAAGAAATGAAGTCGGTCAGTTTGTCGTCTGCTTCTCCTGGACATTGTCTGCTGAGTGCGGAAGTGATGTCATCAAGGTGAAAGTCCTTTCACTGCATCAGGAATGACGCATCAGCATCTATCCGAGTCAAAGACATAACAGAAGGTTGTAAATGCTTATGTCCAGGTTAGTTTGTGTAGCAAGTGTAACGACGACTAATGTAGCAAGTGTAACGACGACTAATTTAGCAAGTGTAACGACGACCAATGGGACGACCCACGATAATGGTCCGGAAGGGTGTGCAGGTACAATGACCCCAACGGGAAAACAACTTGACCTTAACATCGCCGAGCGAACAGGTCGTTCAACTTCGTGCTGAGCAGTCGTTTGTCTGCTGTGCGTCTCCCTCAACAGCCGGTACCACCCTGTCAGGTGCCGCTGCTCAGGTAATTTTATGCAGGTATTTCTGAAGCTCTCTTCATAATCTCCATACCGCATACCCCATAATTTCTGCTTCAGCAATTTCGGGCCGATATTCTCGGCCATGCTGTGTCGGTATGCCTCATGTAATCTTCTGCACTGGCAACTCTGAACAGACGCAACAGTTTCCATACAGGTGTACAAGCGTTTCGGTAATAGTGTACGGATTTTTTTTATATGTATCTGTATCATTTTACACGTGTTTCTATCCGTAACGGTTAGCAGGAGTCTCAAAAACTATAAAGCTGTATAGGAGTTTCTGTAATGGTGTACAGCAAGTTCTGTCTCTGAAATGTTAAACAGGAGTGTCTGTGTTGGAGGATATGACTTCGTCTGTCAGTAGTGAAATACTTCTGTGCAATGTTAAACACGAGTTCTTGTATCTGTAACAGTACACGTGGGTTTCCGTGTGAGTGTAATGGTGTACACGAGTTTCTGTAATGTGCACAAGTTTTTGTGTCTGTTATGAAATCCATAGATTTTTGTATCTTCAATAGTGAGCAGGAATTTCTGTACCTGTAATGGTGTAGACGAGTTTCAGTAACTGTACTGGTGTGCGTGAGTTTCTGTACCACTAATGGCGTATATTAGTTTCTGTATGAAAAGGTGTATACAAGTCTCTGTGTCTGTAACAGAATTCAAGAGTCTCTGTAATTTAATCAACTGTGGACAAGAGTTCCTGTGTCTGTAATGGTGAACATGAGTTTCTGTGTTCGTAATTGTGCACAGGAGTTTCCGTATCTGTATTTGTGCATACGAGTTGCTGTATCTGTAATGGTGTACATGAGTTCCTGTATCTGTAATGGCAGACACGATTTCCCCGAGTCTATAACGGTACACATAAATCCCTGTATCTGTAATGGTGCACATGAGGTTTTGTATCTGTACTCGTACCTGTGAATCCCTGTATCTGTAATGGTACACATGAGGTTTTGTATCTGTACTCGTACCTGTGAATTCCTGTATATGTAATGGTGCACATACGTATCTGTTTTTGCATTTGTGCATATGAATTTCTGTATCTATGATGGGACAGGAGTTTCTGTATCTGAAATTATACACAAGGGTTTGTGAATCTGCAATAGTGCACAGGCGTTTCTACTGTATCTGTGGTTATGTGTACGAGTTTCTGTGTTTGTAACTGAGGGTAAGAATTTGCTTATCTGTAATGGTGTATATGAGATTCAGAATCTGTGTTTGTGCACAAAATTTCCTGTATCTGCAATTAGATTTTCTTTGCATGTAAGTTTATACAGGAGATTTTGTATAGTGTAATAGTGCACAGAAGTTTCTCTATCTGTAAGGGTGAATACAATTGCTTTTATGTCAGTGTTTGGTATTTGTGCAATGAGTTTATGTGTAACGAGTTTCTGTGTTCGCAACTGCATATAGGAGTTTCTGCCTCCGAAAGTGTACTGGAACAGAGGTCTGTATCTCAAACGCTGCATAGTAGTTTCTGTAATGTCCCAGCTGTTTACGTCTGCAAAACTACATACATGAGTTGCTGTAAGTATTTGCATGATATCCCGAACAGGCCCGTGGTACTATCCTGTCTCTTCCACAGCACCTCCTCCTGTATTACACAACTTCCATAAATTCATTGTTAAAACAACAGAGCCAACACTCGTTGTTAACTCATTCATGCTGGACATTCTTGCCCTAAGTGTGCGTGCTTTGCATATGATAAGAACAAAGAATCTCATAATCATAGCATCATGAACGCGAGTTTGTCTCCCTCCGTACCTCCCGCCGACTTACCCAAGTGTCTTTCTGCATAAAGAAATGTCAGCAAACCAAAAAATTAAAACGAACACACGTGTGTGCTCCACAAAGGACACGCTAGGTTAACACGCCTTCTCTTTTAATATGACAAGCGAATAAATAAACAAGTCGACCAAAAAAAAAAAGAAATAACGTGTGAGAGCTCAGATGTCCGGCATGGTAACGAGCGCGAGAGAGATGCTGGCCATTTTGCCACCGAGCACCAACAAGGCGGCCACGGCCACGGCCAGAGGGGCAGAAGAAAGGAGGGGTGTGTTGCTGGTCGGATGATAAGGTCCGATACACTTTCAGCCCCGTGTGTCCACACACTTGCCCTTTGTCCTCCGTTGTCGTCACTCATATCTTTCTCTACCCATCTCTCTCCCTCCTCTCCCCCTCCTTATCTCTTCTTTCCTCCCCTACTCTTCCTTCCTTCCTTACCCTCCCCTCCCCCCTTCTCTCTCTCTCTGTACACGCGTATACCAGTCATGTATTGGAGAATGGTAGCGTCTAAAGGCGATGATAGCTGTTTTCCTTGAGCAAGCGCCTGTTATATTCGAGAAAAAACAGCATCTCTAGGTTCACAACCGCTTTCCCAATTTCTAGCTGTTTTTTTAAATATTTTTTTAAAAATCTAGGATGATTACTGTTTTCCATATGAAAACTGGGAAGACAGTTGTAACGCTCGGGAGTAATAATTACAATACCATAGGAAAACACAGAAAATAGTTGTGACTGTTTGAGAAAACAGTTCTTACCCTAAGGAAAACAGCTGTGATTCTCTGGGATGATAGCTTAATACAATTTTCCTCAGAAACCAGGAAAAAAACAGCCTTTATCGGCTTATGAAAACAGATTTCTTCCATGGTCATGTGAATGTGCTTTTAAGATATGTTTAGATGAGGTTTTTCTTTTCTTTTTTTTTTTTTTTCAAACGGAAGTGTACATTCATCCTCCCCTTCATCCCGCTTTCATCGCCCTACAACATGAACGTATGCACTACCACACATACAGATGCACCTATCGATATCCTTTATTCTGTGTCATGTGAACTGTCTATGTAAACCGTATGATACACAGTATTCAGTTCATAGAAAGTGTCGTCCATGAAACTGGTAAAAGACGTACCTTCTGATTCACCAACTTTAGGTTTCCAGTTTAAAAAAAAAATCTTTTTGTTTCAAGAAATGTTCAACACGAATACATTTTCATCAAAGGAGCAAAGATGGAGTTCTCCGTTTGGAAAGGTCCATGTCCGCATCTTTTTTTGTCCTTATCCTTCTTTGGACAGGGCCTCATCCGCACTACTTCTCTAAGTCTCTTTGGAAAGGTCTACATTGGCATTACTCGTTAACCCCTTTCAAATCTTTCTTTTTTTTTTATCCCCGCAAAAGGTCCAGATATACATCAGTCGTCAACCTTTCTCAAAGCCTTTCCGGAAAGGCCCCGATCTGCACTTCTTTGTTAACCCCTTCTCAAAGCCTTTTCCGAAAGGTCCAAATCTGCCATACTCGTTAACCCTTCTCGACACCTTTTCGAATACGTCCACATCTGCATTTTTTTTTTTGTTAATCCTTCTCGATGCCGTTTTGGAAAAGATCACATCTGCACTTTTTGTCAACCCTTCACGAAAAGCCTTTTCGGGGGGAACAAAGTTCTCATCTGCATTATTTGTTAACTCTTCTCAAACCTTTCAGGGCAAAGGCTACATCTGCACTTCTTGTTAACCCTTCTTAAAATCTTTTCGGAAAGATTCACACCTGCACTTTTTATTAACCCTTCTTGAAGCTTCGTTGCCCACCCCCGTTCAAATGTAACTCGCTTCAAAGATTTAAAAAAAGAAGAAAAAAATCAGCCTTGCGAAAAACACGCTGCGGCCCGTGAGGGGCCGAGCAAGTGTTGCAATCTGTCTCCAGGGACCCGTGATATCAAAGGCAATGTTCACCTGTTCGCCCACTATCTGGTCCGTGCGTCATCACCGCTATCGCCATCATCGTTCCAGAACTTTTTCGGGGGTGGAAGAGGGGATGGGTGTGGTGGGGGAGGGGTGACATGAGCTGTTTGTTTGCTTCAATATACTCCCGCGTTCTTGTCCCGATAGTTATCTTTAAAATCTTGAAGTTTTGATCCGTTCTTTTTTCTATTAAATATAAAAAGCTGCCAACTTGGTTTTTAAATCATTTTTTTTTTAATTATTAGATAAAGATTCTGTCTCCAGTCTTGTGCCGACATCAGTTTAATGTCGGATTTTTTTAAACATTTTTTTTCTCTCCATTTTTGCTTTTTCTATAACCGACTCCATTCTTGGAATGACATCAGTGCAATCCTCATTCCAACGCACACGTGCACGCTCGCTCCCTCGCTCGCGCGCGCGCACACACTACTCTCTCTCCCCCTCTTTTACACACACACACACACACACACACACACACACACAGAGTTTCATTACATTTTAATTATGTCTTTAAACACACAGGACGTGTTGTTTACAGCACACCTGAGACGGCCTTCCGGCTCGGTGTGGTATTCCCTGTCTAAACAACCATTAAAAACCGCTCTCCCATCTCCGCAACCAGTCTTCAACATCCCCATCCCCACCTATCCTTAGCATGCACATATACACACATGCAAACACACACGAACGTACACACACACACACACACACACACACACACACACACACACACACACACACACACCCCACTTCCATCCACCACTCCATTCTGACACCTGAACATGCACACACGAACTCACACACCTACACGCAGATGCACGGCCGCACCCCACGCACGCATGTACACACAGCAACGCACGTGCAGAGAGCCAGAGCTTCCAAGAATAACAGTTTCCGCTGACACAAATGCCAGAAGACTTGGACAACAGACTTCACTGCACCTCTGGCATACCTTTGCGTCAGTGGGGTTATTTACCCGAGTCTGAATGAGTGAGCGAGCGAGCGAGCGAGAGAGAGAGAGAGAGAGAGAGAGAGAGAGAGAGAGAGAGAGAGAGAGAGTGTTTGTGTGTGTGTGTGTGTGTGTGTGTGTGTGTGTGTGTGTGTGTGTGCGCGCGTGCGCGCGCGCGTGTGCAATTGTCTCTCTGTCTTTCTGCCTGTCTGTGCATGTACGCGCATGTATGCGTGTGTTTGTCTGTGAGCATGCGTATCCTTTACGATAACCTACGTGAACGCGTTGGGACTTTATCTGGTAATCAAAAACTGTAAGTAGTCTCCGTGCATCTATGAGAATGAGGTCAAAATGTTTGTTATCCGACAACATAACGTTCTCATACGGTGACTATTTAAACAGCACACTCTCTCTCTCTCTCTAATTCTCTCTCTCAGCGGTCCCACTCATTTTTCACATGCACGCACAAACGCGCGCGCGCGCACACACACACACACACGTATATAAAGAGCAGGAAGGGAGAGAGAGAAAGAGATAGAACAGAACAGAACAGAATTTTATTCAGTAAGGCTAAAGCCCCATGAATTAGCTTCAGGCAGATGATGAATTGATAGTATAATTTGAATTTGTCTTATTATGTCTACTATCAATGTTCACACCCCTTCCAATGGGGCCTTACTGAATAAGAGAGAGAGAGAGAGAGAGAGAGAGAGAGAGAGAGAGAGAGAGAGAGAGATTTCATTTAAAGCAAACAACCAACCAAAACCCCATTCGACTGAGTTTATACAAAGTGGAAATTACATTATTGTCTCCTGCACATTTATGTATAAAAGCAACACACACACACACACACACACACACACACACACACACACACACATATATATATATAATATATATATATATACAATGACGTCATTTCAGTTAAGGACAGAGCGACGTGCGCACCATAAACAACAAACCCAAATATCACAGAACATATAACATGACATGAAAAATAGCATTATCATACTGCGCATTCCCTCTACTGAAAGGCCTTATATCAAATTAAGAGAAAATTTTCTTAATAGAAATATTAACATGCGATAACATAAAAAGGCTCCACTTGAAAGCAGGGCCTCAGAGGAATTTTGCGGTTAACTGTTCTTTTCTTCGATAAAGAAAAAAAAAAGGGAATATAATACAAAGTGTACTTCAACGTCTTTAATTTCTTTATGAAGCAGACATGTTAACTGAGTGGATGCATGTATGGAAGGTTTTTGCGACGAAAGAAATGTACGGAGAGAGAGAGAGAGAGAGAGAGAGAGAGAGAGAGAGAGAGAGAGAGAGAGAGAGAGAGAGAGAGACGGACAGACAGACAGACACAGACAGACAGACAGAGTTGTTCCCTCTGCTACGTTCTGAAACCAGACCAGGAGTTCTACAGTCCTGGATGCACGAACCAGTGACAAGTTCCAGAGGTTCTGGGCGAGTGCAGAGGACACAGATGGCTCCAGAAACTGAACAGGAGCCAAAGGACATCGTCACTTCCCAATTCTAGGCCCTGGATGTCGGAGGAATCTTTTTTATCAAACCTAAGCAAGCATAATTTGCGGATGCCACGTTACTAAAGCACACAAAATCGCCAGATCCGTAGTTGACAACGCTCTCTCTCTCTCTCCTCTCTCTCTCTCTCTCCTCTCTCTCTCTCTCTCACACACACACACACACACACACACACGCGTGTACACCCACCCACCCACACCTGTCCAGTGTAGCTATTATGTAGTCATGGTTGCATCTTAAATTAAAAAGAAGGGCACTAAGGATTTGATGACGAAACATTACTCATCCTAGTTTGGCGTATTTCCTGGAAAACTAAAGGATTTCGGAAGGCTTGTCGTCCTCGATCATTTCTTCAAAAGAGAAGCTTCGCAGAACTCAAGACTACCCTTCTGAATAATAATATTTGCATTTTAGAGTGGTTAGAATTGTTGCTAGTGCATGGAATATCTTGACATGAATGCGTTTAAGTTGAAATGAAAACTGAAAGAGTAACTGGCCTGAATTTTGATTGTGTAAAAAAACCCACACCTATATTCATAGGGCATACATTTTGGAAAAGAGGCGTCAAAAGCGTGTTTTCCTTTAAAAATGATATACAAGACACATTACGAAGTTCAACACAGCAAAACGTTTTTGTACTCCCAGTTCTTATAGAACAGGGAGTACTTTAGAAGGGGAACGAAGAAATGCTGTCTGTGTGTCTGTCTGTCTGTGTGTGTGTCTGTGTGTCCGTGGTCAAAAATGTGTTCCACTCGCTCCAGACAAAACTACTGGGCCGATCTTTCTGAAAATTTGTAGGTATGTTCATTATGGATCAAGGATGATGCCCGATGTTTTAGGTTACTAACGGCTGTAACGCATTTTCTTCTCCATGGAATATCTCAGAAAGTACTTGGCCGATCTTTGTGAAAATTAGCAGGTATGTTCATTATGGGTCAAGAATGATGCCCGATGTTTTAGTTTACCCCGTTATAGCCGTTACTAACGGCTGTAACGGCCTGTGACGGTTTTTCTTCTTTATGGAATATCTCAGAAAGCACTTGGCCGATCTTTCTGAAAATTTGTAGGTATGTTCATTATGGGTCACGAATAATGCCCGATGTTTTAGTTTACCGTTATAGCCGTTAGTAACGGCTGTAACGGCCTGTAACCGTTTTTCTTTTTTTAATAGAATATCTCAGAAAGCACTTGGCCGATCTTTCCGAAAATTTGTAGGTATGTTCATTATGGGTTACGAATGATGCCCGATGTTTAAGGTTACCGTCACAGCCATTACTAACGGCCCATAATGGTTTTCTTCTTTATGGAAAATCTCAGAAAGTTCTTGGCCGATCTTTCTGAAAATTTGTATGTATGTTCATTATAGGTCACAGACGATGGCCGATGTTTACCAGGATAGTCATTACTAACGGTTACACCAGTCCAAGACGGTTTTTTCCTCTTTATGGAATATCACACGCGTATTCAGGATAAACTGGGAGTACGTTTATATGCTTTGCATCTTGTTTCTTTTTCTTTGATTCCTGAGACGCTGTTTGAACCAGTTTCGTCTCTCCACTCGGTCTCTCGGCCAAGGAACAGCCCGGCATTTCCACGCGTCTTGTTCGCCTGTGTCTGGGACACCACCAAAACATGAAAGCCCGAATCTTAATCCTAGCCCACTGTGCGAGAAGGGAAAGGGCAATAATAGCACGCGCTGTAGAACTCGCGAAGGGAGACAATTCAAGTCAGACTGTTGTAAGGATGCAGGGATTAAACGTGGGAGCCGTTGAAAACAGCTGTCAGCAGTCACTAGGACTTTTTTGTGGGGAAAAGACAAGCACGTGAACGGACATAAAGCAGAACGATTTCAAGAATCTGTGTGTGTGTGTGTGTGTGTGAGAGAGAGAGAGAGCCCTGTTACTGCCCAATTCAACTATTTTTAACACCTGTTTAGCTACCTGCCCTCAGTGCATCCACAGAAGAAACGAAACTGATATCAAGTAGCCACCCCGTTACATGCACATGACAGCTAGGTTGGCTTCCAGCAGCTTGTCACATTGCTTCACTGAATGAGCGAAAATTTCACTCAGAATCTGACAAGCACCAACCCAAGCTTCTTAGGCCTGAAGATACTGATGTAAAGTGATCAAGGTACATGTTCATGTTCCACATATATACACACTTTCTCCTGAAACCACTGTAAAAATCAATGGATGTTTATTAATATAAAGCTTTTCAAAAGGCCAAACGCTTACGACATATCAATGTGAAAGCGTGTTCTCTGTTCAAACCCAGTCAGCAGACCGAATCCTTCCTGCGTCTTCGGCTTTGTAGTAACGTTTCAAAAGCCGGAACATTGATGTTATGTAACATGGATGGATCTCTAGCGGCTTACATCATACTCAAGCGTATTCACCTTCCACAGGGACCTGGCCTCCAATGATACACAGGTGAAGGTGTGGTGCTTCACTCAGTGTTAATGCAGACTGACACCCCCCCCCCCCCCCCTCCCAGGCGTGGTCTGGGCTCCAGACGAAACAAACCAATGACGACAGAAGGGGGTGCTGGCCCGCCACGTATCAATAGAAGCCGCTGTGACATCCGCAGCAGCCGACAACTGGCAGTTCAAATAAACGGAAAACATACCAGCGGCTTTGAGTCCTGGAAGCAGACCTGTTGCCATTCTTGCCCGAGGTGGAGATGGGAAGGAGGGGGGTTGGGGGGGGGGGGGGGGGGGGGGGGGGGGGGCGAGAGAAACAACGTCGGCGTGTCTTTGCAGGAATTTCTGTCCTTGTTCCGCCTCACACGAATGCATACATGCACGCATTCACGCACAAGCGCGCGCGCACACACACACACATGTACGCGTATGCATTACACCGCCCCCCCCCCCCCCCCCCCCCTATGCGTATGCATTACACACACACACACACACACACACACACACACACACACACACACACCACTGCTCTCTCCACATCAAACATAAACACTCAATATCTTTGCTATTCACAAAATCGTATGAAAGATAGTAACATCGATAGTACGCGATTAGCTAGATCGGCCTAGCTTCTTTGACTATGTCGTCTACCTATTTAACCCAGATCCGGAAAAAATACCAATGGCATGTTTGTTGATATATTTCTTTTTTTCTCTCATTCCGTTTTTGTACACACCATCAGCCAAGATCAAATCGCTACAGACATTAACCTGTCAAAAGTTAATGGAAGTCGAACAAGTCAATGAATAATGGAATAATGATGAATCAAACCAAACCAAACCAAATCAAATCAAAACACACAACACACACACACACACACACACACACACACACACACACACACACACACAAACACACACACACACACACACACACACACACACACACACACACACACCACACACACACACACGTGCGCGCGTGTACAGACAATATAACACTATGCTTCAGTGAAATATATGCGTATTCCACACATTACTTATGCCAGTGTATATAGAGACTATTCTACCCCCCTCTACTCTCCAGTAGGAAACAACAAACAACAACTGGAACGGCATTCCATGCTAAGATTCTAACATTTGTAACGTTTTTACGTCTTTGAGCATTTCTATTCATTTACACATACGTAATCCACAAAGTGCACAAACAACACACACACGCTCACACATCTGCACGCATGCACCCGCAGAACATCCAAATACTGGTAAAAGCAAGAAAGAACTCTTAAACTAAGCTACATAACATACACATTCGTGGTTGTAAGCTACATAACATACACATTCGTGGTTGTAAGTTACGTGCACATAGGAGAGCTAAAACATACACCACACCTCGTTTAAAAACAGCACAGAAATCTTGAAATAAACGACCTGAAAAAAATACACACATTCTAGGGCTTGCACACGTGTATGCAGACACATCTGGCAATTTCTCCAGTCAATCCGAATCTTCTATACAAAAAAAAGAAAAAGAAAAGAAAAAGAGCTCAGAGCGTGTAATGTACCCATCCACTCCCCTCTCTTTCCCACACCCTTCTTTCATTTCCGTTTCATCACACTGTCGCTCTTTTCCATGTGAACACTCCAATCGTCTTCCACAAACGGTACAGTCCCACAGTGGCCATTTCTGTGTTCACAGCAGTCTGAAGTGATCATTTTCTTTCTGCTCAAGAATATGATAACATTTTTTTCTTTCGTCTAGAACAACTGAGACCATTTTCCTTTTCATGGAGGATCTCATGTGGCCGATTTTCTTCCCCTCTCATCGATCATCTAATGTGTCCATTTCCCTTCTTATCGATCATCTGATGTGAACATTTTCTCTCTTGTCATGTACACTAACAAGGCCATTCTCTTGTGTTCTCAAGGATGTTAAGATGGCTATTTTCTGTTTTATCGAGGATCGAGGATGCAAATAGGGCAATTTTCTTGAGGATGTTAATTTGGCCAATTTTTTTCCTTCTTGAGGATGTTAATGTGACCATTTAAAAATATTCTTGAGTTAATCAATATGGCCACTTTCCATTTTCTCAACTATGTTAATACGGCCATTTCCCATCTTCTTGAGGACACTAATAAGGACTTTTTCCAACTTCCCGAGGACGATAACAAGGTGGCCGTATGAAAAATTTTCCACTTTCTCGACGATGCTACACTGATCTTTTTACTTTTTTCGAGTGTGTTAGTGTAGTCATTCTCGAAGATGATAATGTGGCCATTTCTGTTCTTCCTTGGGAACAGGTGTCTCCTTTTTCGCTCTTTTTGAGGATCTCGAGTGGCATTTTCGTTTTTTCAAAGATATGATACTGCCATGTGATACCCTGCTGACATTTTCCCTGATTTTACGTGTGATACTGTGACCATTTTACTAACTACTGGTGATTAAAGGTGGACATATTTTTCCTCTCTCGGTAATGTTGTTTTTCGTTTCATTTTTTCTCTTCACCGCAATGTTAAGCTTACTTGATCTCTTCTCCGTTTCGGCAGTAGAGCTATTTTCTCTCATCTCCACAATGTTTACGTGGCATTTCCTTCTCCTCCAAGATGCTAATGAAGTCATTTTCTCACTTCCCAATGATGCTGATACGGTCGTTTTCCCGAGGAAAACGGGTGTTGTTCTGAGAAAAAGGTCGTTATAAGTGAAAACAGCTGCGACAGCTATTTACAAAACAAACGCACACGCTCTGGTATCGTTGGCCATGTGTCGCGGAGGAAAGGCACAGAACTCTGAAAGCCACGGATGGAGTCATCAAAACTAGGAAAACAGTTGTGATCCCGAGAATCCTATGTTTCCCGTTTTCGTTGTTTTTCCTTAAGAATGATATATGTTTCACCCACTAAAACAGGGAACACAGTTGTGATCCTTAGGAAAAACACCGATAATAACCGCTTTCCTTGGGGAAATAGGGACACACTTGTGATCCTTAGGGAAAACAGCCATTATCCCAAGGAAGACAGTTGCGGTCATCAGGGATAAAACATCTTAACCTCGTTTTCTTCACGGATACTAAGCGTTTTCTTGGAAAACCACCTATCATCGTCCTATGAAGCTGGTATGATGCCATAAATGACGCTTGCTGATATCTTCTCGATTACACCAAGTGTGAGCATCTTCTCTCCCCGCAGTTATGTTAATGTGGTCAAAGTCCTCGAGGCACATCCATTCGCATCTTTACACCCTACTGGGTTCTTCCCAATTTCACGCACACCTAAACAAACTGAATAAATACAACCATCGCAAATGGCATACGTTCACACACAGATACGTAAGCACGAGTGCACGCATGCATACCTGCACTCATGCACAAACAAGCTGGCCTGCAGGCAAGCACGCGCGCACGCGTTCGCATCGACAGGCAAACTAAAACACCGACAAACAGGCAAGGTTGTACAGACATATGAATGCGGACGCTCCCCGTTCGTTTGAACCGGAGACTGTACACCTCGCACACTCTCCCTGTCTGTCCGCGGAGAGAACACACACACACACACACACACACACACACACACGCACACACAAAAGGGCAGAGAGAAGAAGAAGAAAACAGGGAAAAAAAAAGAATATGGAAACCCACCGGAACCACAACTGTAAAGGATCCTAGGTAGACAAGACACCTGTTGCTGTTTTAGCCTTTATCCCTTCGTCTAGCGCGAGGGCTTTGCTCTGTCCTCTCGTATCAGGCCTCTCGACCCCTTCTCCAAGCACCCTCACCAATACACACCATGAGATAACTAATTGCCAAAGCGGTCCCCAGTCGGCCTGTACGTGTGTATATATATGCAAGCTTGGAGCCATGCAGGATTCATTTGGGGCGTTTGTTTTACATTACAGAATGGGGAAAACGGGGTGAGACGCAGGGGAAGAAAAGGCACACAACAGCAGGTACTTAGAAAGACAGAGAGAGGAGGAAAGGGGAGGGTAGTGAAAGGGGAGGGTGGTGAAAGGGGAGGGTAGTGAAAGGGGAGGGTAGTGAAAGGGGAGGGTAGGGGGAAGCGGGTATTGTCAGAGACAATAAGAAACGTCAGAAAATCAGGACGGATGGAGGGTTGGGGGCGGGGTGAGAGAACAGAAAGGTGGGGAGGGGGAGAGCGACAGAAAGAAAAGGTGGGAGCGGCACGAAGGTATTGTGGGAGAGAGCGGGGTAGAAAGAGTGAGAAAGCACATGTGTACTCAGTAAAACAGAGAGAGAGAGAGAGAGAGAGACTGATAGATAAGACAGACAGACAGACAAGGCAGACTGACAGAAATGCAAAGTGACAAATACAATACGAGAGGAGGACTGCAAAAAAAAAAAAAAAGTGGGACTGGTTGAAGGGAAGACGTGAAGATAGAGACCCTGAGAGAAACGCGGGTGGGGGGTGGGAGGAACTACAGACAGTAGTTGAGACCAAGAAAAGAAGGAAAGCCACACAGAGACAAAGCCGGGATCCCCACCATCCCATCCCAACTTCCTCCCGACACCAGCAGTAACGAGAAGCAGCTGCCTCCCTCCAAGATCCACCGGCCCATCCTTGCCCAGGACGGCAGAAGATCAGCACCACACTCGCCCCAGCTGACTCCACACCTTACAAAACGTCTTGCTATAGCCCCCCCCCCCCCCCCCCCCCCCCCTCCCCCACAATACACTAGCCTCCGCCATTGCATTGTTGTCACCTGATGATTCTTCTTTTTTTTTTTCCTCCGTGAGGGAATTTACACCAACGGAATAAAAGCATTTTACTCGTGGAAAAAAAAATTCTTTCAACGTGTTAAACACCCTTTAACACACACTAATACAGAAAAAGGATTCACATTATGACACAAGAAAAGTACTGACTGCTCGCCAGGATAACCTTGCTTTGGAGTAAAATGAGAGCACACTTCTTTTCACCATGCCTTTAAATATTCTTCCACACTCTGATGCGTGCATGAGTATGTATGAGCATGTGTGCATTGTGCTCTCTTTCCCTTCTTTGTCTGTTTTCAACCGCCTTAAATTTCTCTCTCACTCTGTGTCTCTCTCAGGACGGTGGACCGAAGACATTTTCACATGCTACAGAAAGCTCAAAGGGAGCTTCATGTACAACTTCTTCATCAATAATTGTTTCTGCAAGGGACATAACCCGACCACTAACGTACAGACCTGACAACATATCTCCTCTAACCGTCCCCCCCTCTCCGTTCACACACATCGCACGCACGTATACATGTGTTGCGCGTAATCCATGTTTCTACCCATTTCGCGTACTGCGCTCAATGTTGCACAACACGTGAACTTGGTTAAGACACTGTTTAAGCAACCTGGTCTCTGACTCTGCTTGTTTCCGTCTTAATTCCATTTTTAGTTTCAACATGAAATAAAAAGTGGATGATGGAATTTGGACGAAAAGAGCCTGAATCAGCATTTACATTAGGGAAACTATCTATTGAACCTGAAATGCACTTAAAAAAAAACAGGTTTATGTGTAACATGTGCATAACACACACACACACACACACACACACACACACACACACACTCTTCGTTCACATGTAACGCAACACAAAGAATAAAAACCCTGAGCACGAAAACGTCGCACGCAAATGTACACACATCGGGAGGTGGGAAATGTAACATTAATGTACGATGCACAAGAAGTGTCACGGATGCACACACGAACACACCTGTTTGGTAAAAGTAATATGCTGTCATGCCTGCCGTTCCTGTTCAGTGCTAATCTGTGCTATACGTGAATACCATCTCTCATCCCCCTTTCTTATCTCCCCTGTCTCCTTCCATCGCCTCCCCACCCTCACCCTTCGCATCGGCCCACCCTCTCTTTCTCGCTGGCTGTTACCAACCAGCAGTAAGTTAGGATCAGGACAGGGTAGGGGGGGGGGGGGGGTGACTCAAGAGTTTCAAATTCGGCTGGTTTGACTCGTTGCTCGAGGTCAAACACAGGAGCGCACTGCATGTAAACACTGTTGTAACACACGCCCGTAAACAAATCATAAACCTGTCAAACAGCGGTCATTGACCCATTTAAGCATACGTCAGCAATGTTGTAATAATATTTAAAAAAAAGACCTGCCCTCTGCTACTTCAGGCTATCAGTATCGGCAAACCAGCCTTGTGAGCTGTTGAACAGGATATCGGCCTTTTACGAAACAGGAAAACTAACAATATACAAACAACTATTAAAAAAAAAATCGGCCAAAACTTACCTGCGTTTCCATTTTCTTCAGATCCGCTCACACACACACAAAAGTCAGTTATGTCACTGATAAAGGATGACAAGACCAGAACAGTCCACAGTAGAAACTATTGCTGTGTGACCCCGCTTCAGACAGATGATAAACTAAACAAACAGGTATGGCTGCAATAAAGATAACATCAAGTGCCTTGTGGATATCCTCGACCCACTTCATGATGCACCAAAAAGAAAAAAAAAAAGGGAAGAAAATCAACACTAGCTGAATATGAATAATTCATGTAACATCCAAGATAACTTGACCCGTATTTTGGCTGTACTTTTGTTTCTTTTTTTTGTGTGCATTTTTTTCTCTCCAAATTTTTTTTTTCTTTCGGATAAGTCAATTCAGACAAAGTGAGCACCACGTTACTTACTATATTGTACTGCACTGCACTACAGATTATGACGACGTCGTCAAAACCAATTTCTTTGCGGGAAATTCGAGCTGCTTTACTCGAGATAGCGAGTAGTTCTTGTTTAGTGCCACCCACTTTTCAGAGAGACAGAGAGTGAGTGTATGCTTAATGTGTGTGCGAGTGTGTGTGTGTGTGTGTGTGTGTGTTGTGTGTGTGTGTGTGTGTGTGTGTGTGTGTGTGAGAGAGAGAGAGAGAGAGAGAGAGAGAGAGAGAGGGAGAGGGTAGGAGAGTGAGTTTGTGAGTGTTTGTGTATATGTTGAGAGAGAAGAGAGAGAGAGAGAGAGAGAGAGAGAGAGAGAGAGAGAGAGAGAGAGAGAGAGTTTATGCGTTGGCGCGCGCGATGCGTGCGTGTGTGTGTGTGTGTGTGTGTGTGTGTGTGTGTGTGTGTGTGTGTGTGTGTGTGTGTGTGTGTGCGTCGCTGCTGATCTATCACTATGAGTTTCTTCAGCAGAATTTTACCTCTTATAACCCTGATTGTCTTGGGTTCTGTTATCTGTGCTAAACGCAAACCGCACGCCGCCTTCAATCTACTGTCGCATCAGAACGACCAGCCTGAAACCCCTGATCTCCCTGAAGAAAAGGCCGGGCCGGGCCAGTGAATGAAGGCTGAAAGACAATCGGGGTTGGGAACGGGTTAGGCAGGGTAAATGATGAAAACGAAAGAGGTGGTACACATCTGGGGTGCCGGGTTGACTCCACTGGTTACAGTTCGCAGTAAGATGTTGCGAGTTTCAATCAACGCTGGCACCCCGAACTAAAAAAAAAAACTCTCTCTCTCTCTCTTTCTTTTTTCATGTGTGTGTGTGTGTGTTTTCTGTTTGTTTCTTGCTTTATACCTGATTTTTAGTTATGAGTGTCTGTCTTCTTATATGTGTATGGGTGTGAGTCGGTCTTTTTTTTCTTCCATTTTCTCTTTGTATGAGGAATAACAATAAAAACAAATAAAAATGTTAAAAAAAACTAAAAAAAACCCCAACTGCCATTTTCGCTACCCTTCTGAATGTGTTGTCGTTCTGGGGGTGTCGTGTGGTGCAAGACAGCCCCCACCTCTCTCCCCCATTTTCATGGGATGGTTATCCACGTTCGCCGTATCACCAGAGGGTGCGTTGTGGTCGTTAAACCTCTATGTGACTAATTAATGAACGCATCGTAAACTTCAGGCGTTTCAAAGATAGTGTATTTTTTTACGCACTCACCTGCGTCATTAGCCGTCAGGGTGTTTATTGGGGGGGGGGGGGGGGGGGGGGGGGGGGGGGGGGGGGGGGGGGGGGGGGGGGGGGGGGGGGAAGGTGGGGGGGAATGAGGGGGTGGAGGGGTGGCTTCGGGATGTGGTTGTTGGTGGGTCTGATTACCAAAAATGAGACAAGCTGGCATTGCATTTATTTAAGGACTTGTTTAACTTTAAAACCAATATTAGTTGATCATTCAAGCACTACATATCCCGTATTTGTTTGTTTCTTTGTTTTCATTTTACCAAATAGACAAGCTGGCACTTCCATATCTATTAAGACTTGTCTTAAAACTTTAACAAAATAGTTGATCATCTCAAGCACTACATATCCCGTATGTTTGTTTTCTTTGTTTTCATTTTACCAAAATAGACAAGCTGGCACTTTTCCCTATCTATTAAGACTTGTCTTAAAACTTTAACAAAATAGTTGATCATCTCAAGCATACATATCCCGTATTTGTTTGTTTGTTTCTTTTTTTCCCCTTTTTTTTTTTTTTTTATAGATCTGCACTCTGACACTGGGATTTGGGGATGTTAATTTTGTTGTGAGGTGGTATCAGCCACCACCCCCCCCCCCCCCCCCTCTCTTTTCACATGCACGATCTTTTATACCAAAACAAGCTGGAAAAGGTGAGAGACGACGTAAGGCGTATGTGTAAGTGGGTGCCTCCATGCATGCATGTGTGTGTTAGTACGTGCGTGCGAGCGTGAATGTGTGCGCGCGCAAAGTGGTATTGATGCGTGTTAGGTGGATGTGGTGTGGTGTGTTGTGGTGTGGGTGGTGTGTGTGTGTGTTGGTGTGTGTTGAGTGTGCGCGCACGCGCGCGCGTGTGAATGAATCAGAAAGGGTGTATCTCTGACCTGTGTTTGTACCACTGTGCGTGTGTTTGCATGGTGTGTGTGTGTGTGTAGTGTGTGTGTGTGTGTGTGTGTGTGTGTGTCGTGTGTGTTGTGTGTAGCGCGCGCGCGCGCGCAACTGCATCGGTATAGGTGTATCTATGACTCCATGTTTGTACTCTGTGCGGTGTGTTTGCATGGTGTGTGTGTCGTGTGTGTGTGTGTGTGTGTGTGTGTTTTTGTGTGTGTGTGTGTGTGTGTGTGTGAGCGCGCATGTGGTTTGTGTGCGATGTTGCGAGTTTTGTTTCATGCAGCGCGTGTCTACGCGTACAAGCCGTAATGTGTGTTGTGCATACATGGGTTCGTGCGAGCCTGCATTGTATGTGAGAGACAGAAGAGCGAGTGCAAGACCTGTCTGGACCCACGGTTGTCTACGCGTACAAGGTGTGTGTGCATACATGTGGTCGTGCGAGCCTGCATGTAGGTGTGAGACAGAGAGCGAGGGCAAGCTGTACTGACCCAACGGTGGGGCAGACTGACAGACATACGGACCGGACAAGGCGGCCGGTGACGGTGTTTTTGCATGAGTCAGTGTGTATGCAGCCCACAAACCGCCACAAACTCTACAATTCATGACGGCGCTCGGTGGACCCTGCCGGCGTATTGATCCACATTCCCCCGCGCTCCTACTGCACTACCCCCCCCCCCCCACACCTGCATCTGCATGGGCCCACATCCTCTTTAGGCCAGCCGGGATGGCCCATATGGGTGCCAGTGTGTGTGCTCACGCATCAACACACAAGACCGCTTGATCAGTAAACACCGCGCTTTTCGCTTCCTTTTCAATGTCGTCTTGATTTTTGTGTTCGTTTCGTTTCTTTTCTTTCTTTCTTTCTTTTCCCCCGCTTTTTGATTTTCTATGCTGTCTCATCCTCATCATCATCGTCATATATCATAGAGCCCCCCTCCTATCCCATCTGCACCGGTCTCTTCTCCATCCCTCCTCTAATTTCTATCTTTTGGCATCTCTTTCTTTGAGTAGGGCGTGCGTGCGTTGTGTGAGTGAGCTCTTGCACGCCATGTGCACAAGTCTCTCTCTATCTCTCTCCCTCTGCGGCGTGCGATGCATGGTCTGTGGTGTGTGTTTGAGGCTGACCGCGCGTGTGTGCGTACGTGTACGTGTCGTGCGTAATGCGCCTGTGGGTGTTGTAGGTTTCTCTATGTATGTGTGTGTGTGTGTGTGTGTCCGTGGCGCGTGCGCACGTGCTGTGCATGCGTGCGTGCGTGCGTGCGTTGTGTGTGCGTGCGAACGTGCGGAGCGTGCGTGGCAATTGTATGTTTGTTTTTCAGTCTGTGGATGGCCTGTGTCTATTTTTCCTTCCACCTCTGTCAGCCGACTTCGGATTCTTGGACATCCTTCCTACTAACACCGTGAGAGTCTAAACTACCTGACAAAACCAACTAGGAAAAATCAAACTCGCGCGCAAGAAGGGGCCGCAACCCCTGGTGCACTTACACATTCCCAGAAAACTGCGTCCTCCTCTTGGCGAAGGACATGCTGGTTTTGCCAGAATTACCCAAGACAGACTTCACCTTTTTTCTCTCTCATGTCTCTGTCAGTCTCTTCAGCAATTATCATTTCACTCCGCCACCCCACCCCCACCCCCCCTCCCCCCTCTACAAACCCACCCCTTACTTCTCCAGTCTCAGCCTGCTATGTATGCACTCCGCAGAAGCTAGTCATGCCAACGGTCGTCACAACGCAGTTGCCACAAGGACTCAATGCGCTGTGTTCAAGCACTAGTGGTGGTCTGTACTGCCTGTTCTGATCCAAAGGAACTTGCCGGCCTGGGACACTTGAAACAACGGATTCGCTGTGGACCGCAAATGACATGAAATCCCAGAATTCTGGAAGGAGGATTTTTTTTCCGCATGATATCAATTGGATGTGTACTTATTATGCTCCATTTTGTTTGGTTGAAAACTATATACAAGGCAGTTCTCTACGCTTCCTTTCCGAAGAGTAAACAGACCCGAATGTACAGATCCGCAGTGTTGTATAAGAAATTTGATTTTTAAAAATGGGCTTTAATGACGTGGCTGAAATGACTGAGAGGTTCTGCTCATAGGGCTGGATCACAACAAAAACAACCAAACGACCGTTAATGGCACCCAAAACCCATGACCCTCCTCCCCCAACTCTAGGGTGAATTCAATAGCACAATCAACAAATAATCCTGTGAAATTATTCCAAGACCATTATATCGGTTCCGTGAGGTAGTCTGAACACGACAGAGCCCCTAGTGGCCTTCCGTCCAATTTCAATGTGTTCACCCATTTCCACAGTCGACGATCCTAATACAGACAGGTTAACAGCAGCACCCTGTTGCACAGCTTTGCTGTGCGCAGGGTCACCCCGAATGAAACGCAATGTACCTGATGAGGTCGCTGTGGCCCGTTCTTGGCGGCCAGATGTAGGCAGGGATGGTGCGGCCGTTGTCTAGGGTGTCGGTGGGGACTGTTTCCAAAGTTCCTCACACAGGTTCTCTCAGGAGTGGCTCCGCCACCTGAAATCCGAAGTCACGTGATCATCCCGGTCCCGGATGACGCAACAGATCAAAGCTGTTGTATACGAACGGAGGCAACAAGATGACAGCATTCACCCAATCGTGAGGCCAGGAGCTGGGTGGGGAGGCCCACAGATGACAGCATTACCCCAATAGTGAGGCCTGGGTGACGTTTGTTGAGCGCGCTAAAACCGCGTTTCATCGGATCTCTTCCTGACCTTCGTTATTTTTCAACTGCTGACGTTGTGACACCTCGTGGCCGCAACGTACATAGTTGGCCATTTTAATACAGGGAAATGCAAAGTCTGTAGGCGCAATGAATAAACGTATTGTGCTATGGCTGACATAACATACGCACATTTCTTTTGAGGAGCCTGCCACTTATGAGGCGATAACTTTCCAGACTGTGACGGGTCCTCCGACGCTTCCCCCGTTATTCAAATATGATTTTCATATTCAGGAGCAGGGGGGTTATAGCCGACGTATTTCGAAAACCCCAATGCCGCTCTCGATAGGCACACGCACTTGTTCACTCCCTCGGGCCGCACAAAGGAGACGGGCAACAATCACTTTCATAGACACCTAATCAACTTTCTTTTACTTGCTCCGAGCCCCCACCCGTCCACTACACAACACAAACATATTGTATCATACAACAATGTGTAACCTCATACAGGACAATTCTATAAATCGCATCCCTTTCTTCATTTACTCTTCATTAACAGGAAAGACAATATTCCCACTATTCCGTTTGCCACACTTACTAAAACTTAAGAGCATAACGCGTCCATAACTTGCCAGCATTCCTGTTGACCGTCAGTTTCTCTCATCCCACTGTGCGACTACGAGTGAAAGCTGCCACACCGTTGTGTCTCCCGATTGGCCCAATCCTGTTGGGGGACACTGGAACGTAGTTGAGTCGCACCCTCACACTGAGTCTCCGGACTTCACCGTACTTCGCCCTCGCCACGGAAAGGGCTCCTGTCGGGCCTCTCCCCAGGTCTTCTTGGCTGCAACACCCCGTGGTTGGCAGTCCTGTCTAGGCTCCAAAGGCAGTCACGTCTTGCTGTCGACGTCCCACACGGGAGACACTTCTTCTGTCGGTCGGCTCCGAGGCATACAGCAACCCTTCCACTGTTTACGTCCCACACAGGAGCCAACGAAGGCGACAGCTACCTTGCTTCACGCTGTATTTCTTGAGCCCTCAGCAAGAAGGGCGGAGTCACTTTCCCTTCAGTGAGTCCCACCCTTCCTGGGTTTTCCAAGCACCTTATATTCGTTCTCAAAGAAAGGAGAACCCGAGTTTCTAAGGCTCAACAAATGGAATCACTTTTGGCACACACACCTCCCACTATTTGTACCAATAAATCCAAGTTATTTTTATTCACCACTGGAATCACCGTCACTCTACACACCCACACACCCACAGCTCGCTCGCGCCAACAATGACTTGGGCCCCAGTGGTTAATGCATACCCTCCTATCAACCCATGTTCGATTCCCCCAAGCTACCATTGACCTACAGCTGGACCTTCTTCCAGCATTGATGATGCTTCAAGTCTTTACTACCTTTAGACAACAAGGCGCAAAACCACTCGATGGCCGCCAGCCTTCCATTCATTCCTCAGAACTGGGACGATGAATGGTCGGCTGTTACTCTGCGGGCAGGCTGACGGGCACCTACCCGTGACCGGTCACCTGCCCACGATCGCCTTCCTTTTCAGGCCCAGGGAGAGCCAGTGAATAGCAGTGCTCAAAGTGGGCACTCTTCTTACCCCGGCTGGCCGGTCGCCAACTCCTTGTCACTACCCCTGGACTGCGAAACACTTCTCGCACTCTCCCTCCTTTTCAGTTTACGATGGGGTCTCCCCCTGGGTGCTGCCTGTGAATTCGCACACTTGAAGACCCAAGGAAGTGCTCTCAACAACAGCAATACCCTTTAATTTGCCTAAATTGTTCCCTCGAGGAACATTCGCCGGACTCATTACACCCGTACCTAAGAATGTTGTTCAATCAACATTTTCTCCAGGAGAATGTTCTCCAATTGGATAAAACAAATCCAGTTGCCTGGGTCGATATACAGTACTACCTCTATGCCTTTTAAAACATCACTTCATAACATCTTAACCTGGATAAGTACCCAATCAAACAATTTAAAATCAGTCGATTGTCCATGAATCACTCAGACATAAACTGGCTCACATATAACTTTCAAGAACTCTCTCTATAGCATTAGCTCTCAGCAAGTCCCTACATATGAATTACTCATCCATTCACTTTATATAGCAGAACATAATAACACACGATTTACATTCAGGTGTGTGGCCAGCTACTTAAATCAAAATCAAAATTCAGGGTGTGGACCTACCCCGAAACATTCAAATTCGGCGGTGTGCCCCACCTCCATAACATCAAAATCAAATTCAGGCGTGTGGCACATACTGCTCACACCGTCTCACACACACTATGCAAATCAAAATTTCATCCTGATGTCACAACATAAAGTACATTTTCCACTTTACGAATCAGTGAACAAGATTAACATAAGCAACCTGATAATCAACCAGAAAAATATACTCATAACCCTACGCGCATGCATACCATAATGCAATGAACAAAAGCACACATACCTGCTAACCATTACTCAAAAATTAAACAACCAATGAACAAAGACTTCAACCACCCACGATGGGCACGCCAATCAAAAATAACACAACAGCCAGCTACATTTATTTACACGGTAGCTGACCGTAACAGATGACTGCTCACACCACCCCACATCAGCAGCCCGTAGGCATTTGCTCCTCCATTTTTCTACTTCTGTTTGTTCACACCACACAGACAAACACCCAGGAGGCATTACTCCAACCCTTGACCTATCCTGACCCTCTCAATCTTGAACCGCAGTTTGTGGCTCGCCAATAGTACTTGCGCAGATAGTTTGGCATTCAGGCTTTACCAGAGAGTCAGAGTTACCTTTACCCATTTTCCAGTCTTAATGGAGGCGCGTGAATAATCTGCGCGATCCTCTTTTGCCTGTACGCAACCATTTGAATACTGCGACGCCACAGATATCCTCCCCTTTTAAAAAATTGTTAAGCCCCGCGGATGATCCCTCACTCATCCTATCGAACCGATTTCCTTCTCTTGAGGAAATTCTTGGTTCGGAATCCGCTCATGCCTATGCCCATGATTTCTGGACCTTATTTCCTTCTCTTTTTCCAACACTGGCGTGTTCTGCTCCTATGAGCTGACTGTCTTTGGCATTTTCTTAACGATAGCTGGTCACCTCGCCCTTCTTGCCCTGCGTTATTCCTGCCTCCCTCGGTCCCAAACCCAGACTGCTGGTACCAGTTACTCTGTGGTCCCCTTGTTGGCCCCAACCCTGAGGTCCGCCCCGTGGCTCCTAATTTCTGACTGCCACGGCAACGCCAAACACTTTTTGAACCACCACTACGGCCACCATGGCCCACGGCACCGCCACTACGGCCACCTCATGGGCTCGGCCCCGCCACTATGGCCACCTCCATGGCTACGGCAACCGCCACTACGGACTATTTCATGGTCCACTGCACACCACATGGCCCCTTCATGGCCACTACATTAGCTCTACTGCTAGCGGCGCCAGAGCACTCCCACTGCTCCTGTTTACTTTCCTGCCCAGCCATGCTTTCCCACTTGGACTGGCAGCCTGGTTAGGCTTCGGGGAGCAATACTACCCTAACAAAGCTGGATAGGGAAGATGTTTTGCACTGCTGAGTGAGAGTACTCCTGCCCCACACAACTCTGACTCTCCTTTGACAGGGCAAAGGTAGCCGCTATTAATTCTTCCATCCTGCCATCGCACGCAGGTGGTTTCCCCGGTATAGTCTGTCTCTCTCACAAAACGGGCTTACCATTGCGCTAGAGTCAGTCCTGTATCTACTAAGAGGTCACCGGCATTCCGTTTATAGTCCCTAGTTGTTGGTGGCGGTCTCTCTGCCTTGTGTTGAATTGTATCACAGGCGACAAATGAGTGTATTCGCACCGTACATTCCTTGGCGATATGACCTCTGGCCCACACTTAAAACATGTGCGTTTCCCTTAAAATTCTTGAGTCCAACTGTGCACGGGCCCGTAGATCGATTTAACTGCGGTCTCGCTCTGTTTGTAGGGAGTCGGCGAATCACTCCCTGACTGTGTGGTTGGGCTTTACGGGTCGATGGTTCGCTCCTTCATCCATTCCGTGCTCATGGGAGAATATACCATGTTCTGCAACTTACACTAACTACTCTAAAACTTCTGCTTCTTTTTCTGCCAGAATTACTGTGAGATTCCCTTCCGACAAGTGGAGAGAATTTGCTCCTTAAACGATCTCCTCCTCACGACTCCACCGTTTGTTCAATGTTTCCTAACCTTATCATTTGTCAACGAGAGCCTAAGCCGATAAAGAATGTCGTGGCGTCTCACCTGATTACGAAAACGGTTTCTCTGAACAATTTCCAATATCTCTCGGCGGTTCCCAGGTACCTTGAAAACAAAAGCATCGCGCCACCGACTCATATCTGTCTGTTCCGGTGGGTAAGAGACAAAAGCATCCCTAGCTTTCGGGTGTTAGCAGCGCAGCCAATTTGTGGCCACGTTCTTGGGTCGCCCTGATCTTTGGCAATCCTTTCCAATTGCGAAATGACAATCTCTAATGGTCGGCTTATCATCGACCCTTGGATATTGATCAAGGACTGACATGTGGTGCAAAGTTCACATGAGGTTTTAGCGTACCGTCCGTTCTTTCTCAATTTTAATTTTCTCACTCCACCCTGCCCTAATTCTTTTTCTCTTTCCTCTCCTTAAACCGTTCTCTTTCTCTTCTCTCTTTTCCCGTTCTCTGTCCTCTTTTTCCCGTTCTCTTTCTCTCTCTCCTTTCCGTTTCCCTTACTTCTCCTCTTTTCCCGTTCTCTTTCTCTTCTCTTTTTTCCCGTTTCTTTCTCTTCCTCTTTTTCCGTTTTTTTCTCTCTCTCTTTTCCCGTTCTCTTTCTTCTTCCTCTATTTCCCGTTCCCGTTCTCTCTCTCTTTTTCCCGCTTCTCTTTCTTCTCCTCTGTTTTTTTCTCTTCCCGTTCCCTTTGTAATTTGCTGGGCCCTCAATTACACGGGGCCCGTTCTCATCTACCAATATGCTTCAGTTCCGGACCCTTTCGTCCCTAAAGCTTTTCCTTCTTCTATGGTCCCTCTTTTTCGCGGACCATTGTCTCAGCCCCTCTTCAGTCGACATTTTGAAGCAATCTAACCCTCGATCAGCTCGTAGTTAATACAACGCCAGTTACAAGCGAGATATCCACACGATCACTTGAAATAAGCGATCAAATAGTTGTGCTACACACAATCAACCTCAACAGCACCAAATCATGCAAGTTCAAATCAAGGGCCAGTAAGAAAAAAAAAAAAAAGATCAAAAAAATCAACACATGCCTAACGTCTTTCCAGAGAAAAAAAATCTAGGTTTCCACCATTACGAAATTTCAAATCCCTTGCATTGAACAACACCCCGCATCAAAATCACTTATGGCTCATTTATGTTCATCCGGACGAGCCCCCAATTTGGCGGGTCTCCGACGTTCCCTCGTTATTAAAAATATGATTTTCATTCATGGGATGCAGGGGGTTATAGACAGAAGTATTTCCGCTTTCCCAACAAAAGCGCTCTCGACATAGGCACACGCACTCTGTCACTCAATCGGGCCGCACAAAGTGCGGGTGAAAACCACTAACATTTCATAGCAAATACTCAAGTTCTTTACTTGACTCCGAGCCCCACCGTCACTACACAACACAATATCTGTATCAATACAACACTGTAAACATCATAAGACAATCTCATAAATCGCATCCTTTCCTTCAAATAACTCTTCATTAACCAGGATCATAAGACAATATTCCTATTCGTTTGACACTTCTACACTTAAGAGCAATAAAGTCCATTCCATCCTTGCCAGCATTCCTTGGTTGACCGTCAGTTTCTCTCATCCCACTGTGCGACTACGAGCTGAAGCTGCCACACCGTTTGTGTTCTCCGATTGGCCAAATCCCAGTTGGGGGACACTGGCAACGTAGCTTGAGTCGCACCCTACCCTGCGTCTCCCGGCCTTCACCTTACTTCGCCTCTCCACGGAAAGGGCTCCTGTCGGCCTTCCCACAGGTCTTCTTGGCTGCAAACACCCCACCGTTGTCAGGCAGCTCCCTGTCTAGGCTCAACAGGCAGCAGTCTTGCTGTCGGACCGTCCCCACACGGGCGACACTTCTTTGTCGTCGGCTCGAGGGCTACCGCAATCCATGTCTTACGTCCCACCAGGGACCGAGGCGAACAGCTAACCTCTGGCTTCACGCTGTATTTTCTGAGCCATCAGCAAGACGGGCGAGGTCACTTTCCTTACGTGCGTCCCACACTTCCAGGTTTTCCACGCCCTTATTTCCGTTTCAACAGCACGCGAGAACCGAGTTTAACTGGCTTCAACATGGAATCACTGGCACACACCCATCATCACCGATTTGTCAATAATCCCCAAAGTTATTTTTATTCCACCAAATGGGGAATCACTAGGTCACTACACACACACACACCACAGCGGCTAGCTCCAACAAAGACTTGGGACCAGTGGTTACTGCCTACCCTCCACCCCATTCAAACCTGTTCGATTCCCAAGCTACCCATTGAACTACCGCTGGACCTCTTTAGCCATGACTGATGCTTCACGTATTTACTACTCTATAGACAACAAGCGCAAACCACTCGATAGGCCGCAGCCTTCCATTCCATTCTCAGAACAGGGACGACTGAATGGTCGCTGTACTTCTGCCGGCGGTGACGGTTCACCTCACCCGGACGGTCACCTGACCACGATCGCACTTCTTCCGGCCCACGGGAGAGCCCAGTGAATGCCAGTGCTCAAGTGGAACTCTTTCACTACCCAGGACTGGAGGTCGCCAACTCCTTGTCACTACCCCTCGGGACATGCGAAAACACTTCCTAGCACTCCCCTCCTTCAGTATAGACTCGGGGTATCCCCCCCAGTTGATGCTGAATTCGCCACACTTGAAGGACCCAAGGAAGTGCTCTCAACACCGCAACTACCATCATTTGCCTAATGTCGCGAACATACGCGACTCATTACAGACTGCCTCTCCTCATCTCCAGCATCCTGCAAGATCTCTGGTACTCTCGTAGCCCGTAGGCCATAGACATATAATCGATCAGCATCAGACTGGCATCCATTTAGCGCTGATCCTCTGGATCCGATGTTGCCAAGACACCCCCCCCCCCCCCCCAATGAATTCCCGACTCATGATTATTCAAATAGACACATAAACTACAAAACATTTTGGCAGCTTCAGGGCCTGGGTCTGCTGTCTGGAAAAGATGAGTTTTCAGGGCTGGATTTAATGGCACAGCACACTCAGGGTAATTGAGACTTTTAAAAACACAGAAGGGGAGGGAAAGTCTGAGTTTACATCAGAGCGGTCTTAACCGAAAAAAGTCATCAGCCAGAAAGCATAACGAAGAGTGAAGAGTGCAAGGAAGTGTGTGCAAGGTAGCTAGATCAGAGAAGCAGGGGATAGTGCCAGTGATATACTGTAGTTGACGACGCATCTTGTAGTTCATTTCTTGCGGGGAAACGGAGCAGAGGAATTTAATTAAATAAAGGGGTACAGGACAGACGACCGTTGCGCTGGTGGCATGGCAGCAGAGAGTGTTGAACGTCTGCAGATCACAAGGGATGCACTGCGCCCCCAGCAACAGCGAGTTAGAGCAATCCATCCACGACAGAACAGGATGTTCCTTTAACACGAGTAATTATGTATTTCAGCGAGGGCAATGTGGAAGGTTTGGTGTCGTTCCACGTTATCTTCAAGTATCCTGATGGATACCGCTGTGGTTGGCACGTTCATGTTTTCATGGATCTCCCCGACACAGACTTGGCTACACGATTCCTGTGAGCATGTTTGGTTCTACTTCGTCGCAAACCTACACTATGCATGGGGTTCAATCACCAGCGATTTATCCGGCAGTGACCTGACTCTGGGAAAACCCGCGCCACACTCCACCCAACAGGAACTGTCGGGGCTCCACCTCTTTCGTCTAGACTCTCGTGCTCATCGCACGACAGCGCAACCCTTTCAAGATGCGAATATAAATGTTGTGACCTTCCTGCTGTGTGTATGTGGATTAACGAAAACCATACGCGCTTTTCCTAACAATAATGGACAGTGACTGTTCAACAGAGAGTGGAGAGGGACCGCGAGTGGGTGAACATAACGAAAGAGGAAACAGAATATGAGTATGTGCACATGCATACTATGTATGCCATGAACATGTTACTGTGAACTACCAGTACAAATAAGATTAAACACACACACACACACACACACACCACACACACACCACACACTCCTGTGTCTCCCTATCCTTCTAACCGCCCTTTCACGCTCTCTTTCCTCACACTTCCCTGACGACTTCCAGTACGGAAAATGCAACGATTCGCGGTCTGGTCCGCTAACTGGCCAACAAGATTGCTCGAAGGCCGAATACCAAACTACTCAACTTATGGCCATGCGCCAATTACCCTAGAAAATACATCAAACTTACTTCACACTTGCTGCCTAACTTCGTACCAGTCGAACTCTATCAGCCTCTGCCGTGAACTCACGTACATCCGGGCAGCAGACTTCATGTATTGCAGATTTTGATCTGAAAAATTCGACTTATCTGTTGCTATTCGCCTGTATCTTCAAGGGTTTGACGGACTCTGCAAAATCGTCTACACGTGCAAACATTCGCGACAGCTGCGATTCTCTCACATCTGCGCACCAGGCGATATCTTCACAACCTGTCACTCTGAATTTGCCGTAAAATCCGTGTGAATCGCCTCGCCTGCCGAATTCATTCTTAGTTGCTGCTGCCATCCATCAAGAGGCTCGACTCGCTCACCCAATATTTGTCATCATTTTCTCCTGTAGTACCCACACGTCCCTACTGTTTTGCCGAAACCGTTTCCCCAGTGTCTACCAAACACCTTCATTTCTGCTTCTGCGAAACAGGTTAACTTGAGTCTGCCGAAGACATTCACGTGCGAACCCATTCACTTATTGTCTGCCTAACACATTCACCTGGCTGGACTGAACACTGTCACCTGTTTCGGGCGCACTTGGTCACCTGGGACCCAAGCATTTCCGCCGTATGGCTGCTGAACTGACATTACCCCGTCTGCCGAACTCGTGGAGTCACGATGGCTATTTTAATGCATGGGAACCTACTCCCCTCGTCGGTCACTCCCTTCGAGGCACGATGGGCCTATTTTAATGATGGGATCTACTCACCTCGTCGGTCACTCCCTGCGAGGTGGCTCACCAGAGAGCTGCTGAGGAGAGGTGGTCACATCTCTCTTTTTCAAGGGACGCTGATGTGCGAGTGTCAGAGTCAGGCGGCGCAGTCACCTTTCCAGGGCCTACGGGTGACGGCGGGTCTAGCCTGTGTTTTGTCAGGGAAGGCTCCTGGAGTGTGGGGCAGTTCTGACTGCCATTACGTGGGCTTGCAAAACCATGCTTTTGGTGTGGGCACGGGGGCACCCTCTCGGGTTTTCATGAAAAAGTGCTCCTCTCGGTCGCAGTCAGCAATTCTTTTTAGGGGCCAACAACGCAGCGTCCAGCGATTTTCGTCCTGCTTCCACTTTAAGGCTTTCTCACGCGGCCCGCACCGTCACCGCCTGAGATGAAGAAGGCACTTTGGTGGCCCTGGAAACAGATATTTGGGACCCACAGACTGACCGACCCAAATAAAGAAGACACCAGTTCACCGGAACCAGAACGCATGTGCTGAAAAATCGTTCCGCGCAACACCGGAAGAGTACACCCAGACTACGGCTGGGGACGAAAAGCTGACCAAGTGGGACGACGGCCCCCGTCCGGAACAAGCCCGAGCCCTCCTGTCAACGACCAGACATCTGCAACCAAACGGCAGACGTCGCTCTGGAAGGATAGTCTTGTCTTAAGGGCCTCTGCCAACCGGACGTAAAAACCCAACCATCGACCACTCGCCTTGTAAGGGGATGCCGGGTGTTTACACAATGGTAAAACACCAAGTTCTTGTCACGCGTCGCAGTTCGAATCTCTTGGAGCCCCAACATTAAAAAAATAACAACAAAAAAAACCTTGTCCTTTTACTGTGTGTATCCTGGGATGGTTTCGCACCTCTCCCGTTGCCATTTCTTCCTGATTGATCGGACGTTAAACCAGGAACTTCAGTCGCCCCACACTCACCCTGTATCGTCGAACTCTCAGGCCAGGTCGGGAGCGGCGTCCTTGAGTCCTTGTTGCAGATGGTGGGGTCGCGTGGTGATCAGCAACAGCATGGACCTGCGCCACATCAGCACGGTACGGGCACATTCAAACGCCTCACACACTGCCCTTCGCCTGAGTGGGGTTGTTGGTAGGAGAGCGTGTGTATCTATATCTGTCTGTCTGTCTGTTCGTCTCTGTTACTCTGTATGCCCCTTTCCGTCCCACCCCCTCCAGCTTTAAACACACCACACACGCACACTACACAACACACCCACACCACACCAACACACACCACACTACACACACACTCACACACACACACACGCCCCCGCAACACACCACTCCCGCACCCCCCCCTATGTCAATCACTCTGATGGGATTGTTGGGTCGAAAAGCGTGCGTTTCAGCTTCTATCTGGCTCTCTAGGTTGTATGCCCCCCCCCTCTCGCTCTCTCTTCTCTTTCTCTCTCTCTCCCCTTCCTCCCACATCCCCTCCCATCCTCCGCACCACAACACCACACTCACAACACAAACAAATCGCATGCACACGCACTTGTAAAACCGTCCACAGTTACATTCATCATGAGCAAAGCCAATACTAGATTTATGTGGTTACCACGATGAACACACACACATTCATGTATATGCGTCAATGGTGGACCCAGTGAAGGGGGGCAAAAGCTCTCTCTTTCTGCCACAACACACCACCACAACACACTCACACCACCACACACACACGGCGCGCGCGAGCACACACACTCACGCGCACACGCCCGCACACATACAGGAGATTGGGTGAGAGAGAGAGTGGCGGTGAAAGGACCATAGAAGGAAGGACGAGGAGGGATGAGGGTGGAACAGAGGTGGGGAAAAGGGGGCGGGAGGGAAGAGAGAGAGATGAGCTCAGACAGAGACAGAGAGAGCGAGAGCATACAGAAGTGTGAGTCAGTCAGACAGACAGCAGAGACGGGACCAGACAGGACCGACAGACAGACTGCCTCACCACGTGTATGTGGCCGTGCTGAAGGCCAGGTGAGCGGCGGGGGGCTCTCCATTCAGGGCCTGTTCGTGACGGGGGCTGTCCTGAGCGCAGAGCCTTGCACGGCTCTGGCCGTCTGCCACGCCGCGTAATTGCAGCGCCACAATCCCGGGGCACACAGGACACCCCGGCGCAGGGTCGCCGTAGCTGCACCTTCACGCATTCCAAACTGACCCCGCGGGGGGGTAGGGGGGGGGGGGTGGGGGGGGCTAAGGAGCCCGCCGGAACCCAGAAAGGCGAAAACCCACCCAATCACACACAAGGTCACCATAAGTGGACTTAAAAGTATCGTCAAACGGACAGCCGTTAGTGTGTCTTGGGTAGTACTATCGTCAAACGACAGCAGTTAGTGTGGCTTTGGGTCGCCTATCGTGATCTGAAGTTTTTCTGCTTTCGTCCCCTGTTGTTTGTTGTCTGCTTATTGCTTGTGGTGCTGCGGTGGCAGAGGTTGTTTTGATGCCAGAGCGTGCGTTTATTTTCATAACACGATCCCCCCCGCTTCGGATGCCTTACATTCCACTGCTGTGCTGCTACTATACTGCATTCCAGTGTGTGTGTGTGTGTGTGTGTGTGTGTGTGTGTGTGTGTGGTGTGTGTGTGTGGCGCGCGTGCGTGTGCGTTGCGTGCGTGCGTGCGTCGTGTGCATGTGTGTGTGTGTGCGCACGCGCGCGATCTTAAAGGCCACATATGACGAGTGCAATAAAACGTGTTCCACCCCCAACGTGACTGCGCCACATTCTACTCAAAACACATTGTCCTCGGACAGGGACACGCCTCCCTTGCCCCCACATTTCACTGTGATAAAGGAGATCGATAAGAAATATACAACATGAAGCCAGAGAGAGGCCGAGAGAGAGAGGGAGAGAGAAAGAGAGAGAGACGAGAAGAGAGAGAGAGAGAGGAGAGAGAGCGAGAGGGAAAGAGAGAGAGAGAGAGAGAGAGAAGAGAGAGAAAGAGGAGAGAGAGTGAGAGAGAGAGAGAGAGAGAGAGAGAGAGAGAGAGAGAGGCGAGAGAGAGAGAGAAGAGAGAGAGAGTGAGTGAGAAGAGAAGAGAGGAGATGCAGAGACAAACGGACAGAGTAACCGTGCACAAGGGACACCAACTGAAATTCAGCCAATACTCTCATTCCGTTCTTTCCGCCTGCCTCTCTGGAGGCGATGGTACCTCCACCGCTCACTCACTCATCCGTGATTGTGCTCTTCGGTGTGTCCCGTTGTCCCACTTGTGTGTGTGTGTGTGTGTGTGTGTGTGTGTGTGTAATGCATACCCCCTATTCAAACCCATGTTCGATTCCCCAAGCTACCCATTGAACTACAGCCTGGACCCTTTCCACCATTGAATGCTTCAAGTATTACTACTCTATAGACAACAAGGCGCAAACCACTCGATAGGCCGCAGCCTTCCATTCATTCCTCAGAACAGGGACGACTGAATGGTCGCTGTACTCTGCCGGCAGGCTGACGGTCACCTACCCGTGACGGTCACCTGACACGATCGCCTTCCTTTCAGGCCCACGGGAGAGCCCAGTGAATAGCCAGTGCTCAAAGTGGACACTCTTCTCTACCCAGGACTGGCAGGTCGCCAACTCCTTGTCACTACCCCTCGGACATGCGAAACACTTCCTAGCACTCTCCCTCCTTCAGTATACGACTCGGGGTATCCCCCCTGGTGATGCCTGAATTCGCACACTTGAAGACCCAAGGAACGTGCTCTCAACAACAGCAACTACCCTTAATTTGCCTAAATGCTCGAGAACATTCGGCCCGACTCCATTTACACAGACTGTCCTCACCTCATCTACAGCACTCCTGCAAGATCTCTGGTACCTCTCGTAGCCCAGTAGGCCATAGACATATAATCGATCATCATCATGACTGGCATCCATATAGCGCTGATCCTCTGGATCCAGATGCTTGCAAAGACACCCCCCCCCCCCCCCAATGAAATTCCCGACTCATGATTATTCAAATAGACACATAAACTACAAAACATTTGGCAGATTCAGGACTGGGTCTGCTGTCTGAAAAGATGAGTTTTCAGGCTGGATTTAAATGGCACAGCACACTCAGGGCTAACTTGAGACTTAAAACACAGAAGGGAGAAAGTCATGAGCTTTACATCAGGAGCGGTCTTACGAAAAAAGTCATCAGCAGAAGCATAACGAAGAGTGCAAGGAAGTGTGTGCAAGGTAGCTAGATCAGAGAAGCAGGGATAGTGCCAGTGACTATACTGTAGTTGACGCACGCAATCTTGTAGTTCATTCTTGCGGAAACGGAGCCAGAGGAATTTAATTAATAAAGGGGTACAGGACTGACGACGTTGAGCCTGGTGGACATGGCCAGCAGAAGAGTGTTGAACGTCTGCAGATCACAAAGGGTTGGATCAGGACAACCAGCAACAAGCGAGTTACAGCAATCCAGCCACGAAAGAACAGGTTGTTCCTTTAACACGAGTAATTATGTATTTCAGCGGGCAATGTGGAATGTTTGGTGTCGCCCACGTTTTCTTCAAGTATCATGATGCGACAGCATGTGGGCACGTTCATGTTTTCATGATCTACCCGACACAGACATTGGCTACACGATCTCCTGTGAGCATGTTTTGGTCTACTTCGTCCACATACCTAACTATGAATGGGGTTCAATCACCAGCAGATTTATCCTGCACGTGACCTGACTCTGGGAAAACCCCGCGCCACACTCCACCCAACAGGAACTGTCGGGGCTCCAACACATAGTCTTAGACTCTCGTGCTCTATCCGCACGACAAGCGCAACCCTTCAAGATGTAGAATATAAATGTTGTGACCTTCCTGCTGTGTGTATGATGGATTTAAACGAAAAACCATACCGCGCTTTTCCTAACAAAAAATGGACAGTGACTGTTCAACAGAGAGTGAGAGAGAGACCGCGAGTGGGTGAACATAACGAAAGAGGAAACAGAATATGAGTATGTGCACATGCATATTATGTATGCATGAACATGTTACTGTGCAACTACCAGTACAACATAAGATTAAACACACACACACACACACACACACACACACACACACACACACACACCTGTGTCTCCCTATCCTTCCTAACCGCCCCTTTCACGCTCTCTTTCCACACACTCCCCTGACGACTTCCAGTACGGAAAAGTCAACGATTCGCGAGTCTGGTCCGCTACACTGGCAACAAGAATGCCTCGAAGGCCAGACATACCAACACTCAACTTATGGCCCATGCAGCCAATTACCCTAGAAAAATACATCAAACTTACTTCACACTTGCTGCACTAACTTTGTACCAGTCGAACTCTATCAGCCTCCTGCCGTGAACTCACGTACATCCGGCAGACTTCAATGTATCTGCAGATTTTGATCTGAAAAATTCGCTTATCTGTTGTATTCGCCTGTATCTTCAGGGTTTGACGGAATCTGCAAAATCCGTCTACACGTGCAACATTCGCCGACAGCTGCCGATTTCTCTCACATCTGCAGAACTGGCCGATATCTTCACAACCCTGTCACTCTGAATTTGCCGTAAAAATCAGTGTGAATCGCCTCGCCTGCCGAATTCATCTCTAGTTGCTGATCCCATCCATCAAGGCTCGACTCGCTCACCCAATATTTGCTCATCATTTTCATCCTGTAGCTACCCAACACGTCCATACTGTATTTGCCGAACCCGTTCCCCCAGTGTCTACCAAACACATTCATTCTGCTTCTGCCGAACAGGTTAACCTTGAGTCTGCGAAGACATTCACGTGCCGAACACATTCACTCTTTGTCTGCCTAACACATTCACCTGGCTGGACTGAACACTGTCACCCTGTGTCGGCCGCACTTGGTCACCTGGGACCCAAGCATTTCGCCCTGTATGTCTGCTGAACTGACTTACCCCCAGTCTGCCGAACTCGTGGAGTCACGATGGCTATTTTAATGGCATGGGAACCTACTCACCTCGTCGGTCACTCCCTGCGAGGCACGATGGCTATTTTAATGGCATGGGAACCTACTCACCTCGTCGGTCACTCCCTGCGAGGTGGCTCACCAGAGAGTGCTGAGGGAGAGGTGGCACATCTCTCTCGAGGGACGCTGATGTGAGAGGTCAGTGTCAGGCGGCGCAGTCACCTTCCAGCCCTACGGGTGACGGCGGGTCTAGCCTGTGTTTTGTCAGGGGAAGGCTCCTGGAGATGTGGGGCCGTCTGACTGCAATTACCGTGGGCTTGCAAACCATGCTTTTGGTGTGGGCACGGGGGGCACCCCTCTCGGGGTTTTAATGAAAAAGTGCCCTCTCGGTCGCAGTCAGCAAGTCTCTTTTTAGGGGCCAACGCAGCGCTCCAGCGATTTTCGTCCTGCTTCCACTTTAAGGCTTTCTCACGCGGCACAGCACCGTCACCGCCTGAGCATGAAGAAGGCCACTTGGTGGCCCTGGAAACAGATATTTGGGACCCACAGACTGCCGACCAACACCTTAAAGTAGACACCAGTTCACACGGAACCAGAACCGAGTGCTGAACAACAGTTCAGCGCAACAAAGGAAGAGTACACCCAGACTACAGTCTGGGGCCGAAAAGCTGACCAAGTGACGACGGCCCCGTCCGGAACCAAGCCCCGAGCCCTCCTGTCAACGACCAGACATCCTGCAACCAAAAGTGCAGACGTCGATCTGGAAGGATATCTTGTTCTTAAGGGCCTCTGACAACAGGACGTAAAACCCAACCATCGACCAACTCGCCTTGTAAGGATGCCGGGTTTACACAACTGGTAAAACACCAAGTTCACTGTCACGCGTCGCCAGTTCGAATCTCTCTGGAGCCCAACATTAAAAAATAACAACAAAAAAAACCTTGTCCTTTTAATGTGTGTATCCTGGGATGGTTTCGCCTCCCTCTCCCGTTGCCATTTCATCCTTGATTGATACGGACGTTAAACCAGAACTTCAGTCGCTCCCTCACTCACCC
>CM031595.1:63681895-63684395 GCA_018398815.1 Conus ventricosus | reverse complement strand
GTATGTGTATATGTGAGTGTGTGGTGTGTGTAGGGGCGGGGGGGGAAAGGGGGGGGGGGCGGGTGTGTGTGTGTGTGTGTGTGGGGGGGGGGGGGGCAGCGTCAACGCGCGAACTGCACGCGCGCCAAGCTGTTACCTTTGTTGTCTCTGAGGTCAGACCCGGCGCCGGCGTCCACCAGAAGCTTGATGACGTCAGTGCTGCCCATGAGAGACGCCTGGTGCAGAGCCGACATCCTGCCCACACCAACACCCGTTATGCAAATGACAGGACCTGATAGTATACATTATCATAATTATTACGTCCACACACACACACACACACACACACACACACACACACACACTGGGTACTCATCACTTATTCCTCATCCTACCCTCGTCCCGTCCGCCCAGTGGAGATGTTGTTCCCCGGCCAGGGGACAATCACGTAACCGTGTTGCTGCTGCCGTTAGTGGCCGTGCAGCACCAACAGCAATGACCGTACACATTTTGTGTAGAGGGTGTTTGGTAACAAACAAGGCGACAGCAGCAACGAGAAAAGCAACGCAACCGCTAATACTCGACAGCAGACAACAACAACAAAGAAAAACAAAAGAAACAAAGGAATAGCAGCAAGGAACAAAAGGACCAGCAGTGGCAATGACAGCCACAGGAACAGCAGTAACAGTAAGCAGAGGGTCAACAAGAACGACAACACAGAAGTGCAGCAGTGAAGCCGGAGGAGAACCAGCGGCGGCAACAGCCTAATGAGCAGCAGCGACACGGAGTTTTCCTCACACTGATAGGGCTGTTCTTTATAGTGGAGGGCTTTCCCCCTGATGGGTATTGCTCGAAATACATATCGTTACTTTAGGTATTAGTGCGGCTTGCTCTCTCTCTCTCGTTCTGTGTGTGTGTGTGTGTGTGTGTGTGTGTGTGTGTGTGTGTGTGTGTGTGTGTGCGTGCGTGTGCGCGCGCGTGGGTGTGTGTGTGTACGTGCGTGTGCGCGCGTGTATGCCCGCGCGCTTGCTTTTACGTGCGTTTTATTAAATTCATTCCTGGAAAGTGCACAGGCATGCACACGCACATTTGATTTTCGTCTTCGGGGCACACACACACACACACACACACACACACACACACACACACACACACACACACACACAGAGCGAGAGTGAGAGGGACGGACAGACAGACAGATAGACAGAGACAGCGCAGCATCAGTAACGATATGTAATGATAATCCCAAACGGAGAGAATCGAGTTCTGAAGGAAAGTAAAGAAAGAAACAAGAGGGGGAAAAAAGACCAGAATGAAGCACACGTTAAAGAAAAAAAAAAAAAGCAGCAGAGACAGCATTTGCCATCCATACTAAAACTCTGTAAAGTTACAGCGACATCTTGCACTCACACGAACATCTGCATGTCAAAAAGCTCTCAATATCTAGGTTTCAGTATCACTCTTACTTCACACATTCACGAGCATTTCACCGAAATGACAACGGCCAAGCCTGGTCAAGGGAATGCACTCCTCTTAGCTATTTACAAAATCTATAGAGCAGTTGCTTCCCTTGGAAAACGTTTCACCCAACTGACTTCGTCGCCGCGACCTTTGGAGGTAAAGGTTTCTATCCGTATTTCTGCCTCTCTATTGATTGACATGGGTGTTGCTCCACCATAACGGTGCCACAGACATCCCATCGAACTGGAATTCCCCACTCTGCTCGTAAGGACACTGCCACGAGGGAGAAAACTTGGAATGGGCGGCGGGGTGAGAGGACGGGAGGAAGAAGTGTGTGTGTGTGTGTGTGTGTGTGTGTGTGTGTGTGTGTGTGTGTGAGTGTGTGTGTGTGTGTGTGTGTGTGTGTGTGTGGACGGGAGGTGGTGGTTAGGGATAGGAACTGGGCTTGGGGAACAGTTGGCATAAACAAGTGTTCGATCCTGAAACTGACTTGGCGAAACTTCTGTTGATGGAAGAGAAAGACGGACAGACAGGCAGGCAGAGTGACAACCAGACTGATATGGAGAGACAGGGAACGACAGAGACCGAGACAAACAGAGACAGAGTGGGAGACTGACAAAGGTGGGAGGATAGAGGGTGAAAAGGATGGGGGGGGGGGGGGGAAGGAGGAGAGGAAGTGACGAAGATGGAGGGGGGTGGGGGGTGAGGAGAGGAGCGCTTAAAGTGTAAATATCAAGTCTTCACTAAATATGGACCCAGCTGAATTGCAAAATAAAATAGGCTCTTTCTCTCTCTCTCTCTCGTGCGCGCGAGCACATACGCACGCGCGCATGCACACACACACACACACACACACACACACACACACACACACACTCAGAGAAATATTTGAAATAGGTTACATGTTTATGGGTACGTTGGTTTCTTCATACAGTCATCTTAAGGAGAATAAGGTCAGTAGCGGACGATGTGGAAGAAGACACCTTCGGCAGATATGAAATGGATTCCCTTTCTGTCTTTCTCTGTGCGTGCGTGCGTGCATGTGGTTTATGTGTGTGTG
>CM031595.1:63675164-63677664 GCA_018398815.1 Conus ventricosus | reverse complement strand
CTCTCTCTCTCTCTCTCTCTCTCTCTCTCTCTCTCTCTCTCTCTCTCTCTCTCTCTCTTTCCTATGTCAGTCTGTCTCTATTTTTCTTTTTTTTTCCCCCATCAGTTCGTCTTCCACCCCCCCCCCCCCTCTCCCACCCCCTTTATCTCAGTGTGTCTCTGTCTGCCTGTCAGCTTCCCTTTGTGCAATCTGTATATATCAGTTCCTCTTCTTTGTGTACTCCCAGTCTCTCTGTCTGTCTGTGTGTCCGTCCATGGTCAAAATGTGTTCCACTCGCTCCAGACAAAACGCCTGGGCCGATCTTTCTGAAAATTTGTAGGTAGGTTCATTATGGGTCACGAATGATGCCCGAAGTTTTCTTTTACCAGAATAGCCGTTAGTAACAGCTATAAATGATTTTTTTTTAAAATCAAGTCCGATAAGGGGAAATAACCACCGCACTGTCGAGTTTTATATTTTTTCTTCCACTAACTGGAAATTGTCTCCCCTCTTGGCACTGTGCTGGGAGTACGTTTACATGCTTTGCATCTTGTTTTTTCTTCAAATGTCTCATTCTGTCTTGGAATTCTCTGTCTATGAGAGTCTATTTCTTTCCATCTGCTCTGTTTGTCTTGCCTCTGTTTCTTTAACCATGTTCTGTTTGTCTTGTTTGTCCCTGTGTCTTTCAGTCTGTTCTGTTTGTCTTGTTTGCCCTTGTGTCTTTCAGTCTGTTCTGTTTGTCTTGTTTGTCCCTGTGTCTTTCAGTCTGTTCTGTTTGTCTTGTTTGTCCCTGTGACTTTCAGTCTGTTCTGTTTGTCTTGTTTGTCCCTGTGTCTTTCAGTCTGTTCTGTTTGTCTTGTTTACCTCTGTTTCGTTAAGTCTGTACTGTTTGTCTTGTCTGTCCCTGTGTCTTTAAATCTGTTCTGTGTGTCTTGTTTGTGCCTGTGTCTTTAAATCTGTTCTGTTTGTCTTGTCTGTCCCTGTGTCTTTCAGTCTGTTCTGTTTGTCTTGTTTGTCCCTGTGTCTTTAAATCTCTTCTCTTTGTCTTGTTTGTCCCTGTCTTTCAGTCTGTTCTGTTTGTCTTGTCTGTCCCTGTGTCTTTAAATCTGTTCTGTGTGTCTTGTTTGTGCCTGTGTCTTTAAATCCGTTCTGCTTGTCTTGTTTGTGCCTGTGTCTTTAAATCTGTTCTGTTTGTCTTGTTTGTGCCTGTGTCTTTAAATCTGTTCTGTGTGCCTTGTCTGTCCCTGTGTCTTTAAATCTGTTCTGTGTGTCTTGTTTGTCCCTGTGTCTTTAAATCTGTTCTGTGTGTCTTGTTTGTGCCTGTGTCTTTAAATCTGTTCTGTGTGCCTTGTCTGTCCCTGTGTCTTTAAATCTGTTCTGTGTGTCTTGTTTGTCCCTGTGTCTTTCAATCTGTTCTGTTTGTCTTGTGCCTGTGTCTTTAAATCTGTTCTGATTGTCTTGTCTATCCCTGTGTCTTTAAATCTGTTCTGTTTGTCTTGTCTGTCCCTGTGTCTTTAAATCTGTTCTGTGTGTCTTGTTTGTCCCTTTGTCTTTCAGTCTGTTCTGTTTGTCTTGTTTGTCCATATTTCTTCCGAGCTGCTCTGTGGCCCTTGCCGTTTTTAAAGTCTGTTGTGAGTACCTTGCCTGTGTTTCAGTCTGTCTGCTCTGTCTTGCCCCTTTTCTCTCACTCTGCTCTGTTTGTGTCGTTCCTGTTTCCTTCTGTATGTCCTATGTGTCTTGCTCCCCCCCCCCCCCCCCCCCCTCTTTCTTTTCCCCCCTTTTTTTAATAGTGTGCTTGTGTACCTTGCTTTTGGGTTCTTTTTAATTTGTTCTGTGTGCAACGCTCTTTATGTCGTCTTTCTGTCTGCCTTGTTTGTTTTGTGTCTTGTTTCTTTTAAGATTCGAAAGAAGAAGGGGCAAAAAACAACTCTACCGCCGAACGAAACAGACCAACAAATCACAAGACAAAACACGGCTTCTTTGGTCTTCTTCCGGCCAGACGAATAGCATGAAAGACAATGACAACGATGAACGAGCAATCATTTAGACAATGACAACGATGAACGAACACATTAACACTTTTAGACAATGACAACGATGAACGAACAATCATTTAGACAATGACAACGATGAACGAACAATCATTTAGACAATGACAACGATGAACGAACAATCATTAGACAATGCACATGACGAATTTAGACAATGACAACGATGAACGAACAATCATTTAGACAATGACAACGATGAACGAACAATCATTTAGACAATGACAACGATGAACGAACAATCATTTAGACAATGACAACGATGAACGAACAATCATTTAGACAATGACAACGATGAACGAACAATCATTTAGACAATGACAACGATGAACGAACAATCATTTAGACAATGACAACGATGAACGAACAATCATTTAGACAATGACAACGATGAACGAACAATCATTTAGACAATGACAACGATGAACGAACAATCATTTAGACAATGACAACGATGAACGAACAATCATTTA
>CM031595.1:63662664-63670164 GCA_018398815.1 Conus ventricosus | reverse complement strand
GGAAAAGGACGAGAGGGGGGAGGGAGGGAGGGGGGGGAGGGAGGGGGGAGGGAGGGGGGAGAGGGGGGGGGGGAGAGAGGGAGGGAGGGAGGGGAGAGGGGAGGGGGGGAGGGAGGGAGAGAGGGGGGAGAGAGGGAGGGGGGGAAAGGGAGAGAGAGAGAGGGGAAGGGAGGGAGGGAGGAGAGAGGGGAGGAGATGGAGAGGAGGGGGGAGGGGGGGGGAAGGGGGGGGGAAAGGGAGAGGGAGAGAGGGGAAAAAAAATGGGAGGGGGGGGGGGGAGAGGAAATGAGACAGGGGGGGGGGGGTTTGGTGGGGGGTGCTGGTTTCCCGCCCTGGGCATGGTGGTCCCTACACCGCTGCACTCCTGCTTTTGGTTTTGGTGAAGAGAGAGAGAGGAGAGAGAGAGAGAGAGAGAAGGAGAGGAAGCGAGGGAGGAGAGAGAGGAGGGGAGGGGGGGGGGGAGAGAAGAGGGGAGAGAGGGGGGGGAAGGGAGAGAGAGAGGGGGGGGAGAGAGAGGGGGAGAGAGGGGGGGGGCAGAGGGGGAGAGGAGGAGAGAAAAGGGAGAGAGAAAGCGAGGGGAGAGAGGGGAGAGAGAAAAAGGGGAGAGAGAGAGGGAGAGAGAGGGGGGAGAGGGGAGAGAGGGGGAGGGGGGGGAGAGGAGAGGGGGGGAGGGGGGTAGAGAGGGGAGAGAGAAAGAAAGAGGAAAAAGAGAGAGAGAGAGGAGAGGGGAGAGAGAGGAGGGGAGCGAGGGGGGGGAGAGAGGGGGGGCAGGGAACGGAGGAGGGGAAAAGGAGGGAGGGAGAAAAGAGGAGAGAGGGGAAGAGAGAGGGGGAAAGAGAGGAGGGGAAAAGAGGGGGAGAGGGGAGAGGAGGGGGGAGAGAGAAAAGGAGAGAGGGGAGAGAGGTGGGGAGAGAGAGGGAGAGAGGAGGAGGAGAGGGGGGAGAGGGAGGGGAGAAAAGGGGGGGAGAGGGAGAGAGAGAGAGAGAGGGGGAAGAAGGGGGAGAGGAGGGGGGAAGAGAGGAGGGGAGAGAGAGGGGGGCAAAAGGAACGGAGAGAGGAGGGAGGGAGGGGGAAGAGAGAGAAGGGAGAGAGAGAGGGGGGAAAAAGGGAGGGGAAAGGGGGGAGAGAGAGGGGGGGAGAGGGAGGGAGGGGAGAGAGGGGAAAAGAGGGGGCCCGGGGGAGAGAGAGGGGGAAAGAGAGAGAGAAAAGGTAGAGAGGGAGGGAGAGAGAGAGAGGGGAGAGGGGGGAGAGGGAGAGGAGGGATTTGGGGGGGGGGGAGGGAGGGAGGGGGGAGGGGGAGGGAGGGAGGGGGACTGGGGGGGAGAGAGAGAGAGGGCTAGAGGGGGGGAGGAGGGGGGGGGGGAGGGAAGGGGGGGGATAGAGAGGGGGAGGGGAGAGAGAGGGAGGGGGGGAGGGGGGCAAGAGAAAGAGGGGAGGGAGGGGGGAGGAGGGGAGAGAGAGGCGAGCGAAAGAGAGAGGGGGGAGGGAGGGGGGGAGGAAAGAGAGAGAAGGGAGAGAGGGGGGGGGAGGGAGGGGGGGGAAAGAGGGAGGCAGAGAAGAGAGGGGGGGGGGAGTGAGGGAGAGAGAGAGAGAGCGAGCGGAGTGAGAGAGGGGGGAGGGAGGGGGGGGAGAGGAGAGGGGAGAGGGGGGGAGGGGGGGGGGGAAAGAGGGGGGCCCAGAGAAAGAGAGGGGGGAGGGGGGATGAGAGTAGGGGGGGGAGAGAAAAGAGAAAAGGGGGGAAAAGAGAGTGGGGAGTGTGGGGGGGATGGAGAGAGAGGAGAGAGGGAAGAGAGAGAGAGGGAGGAGAAAGAGGAGAGTGAGAGAGGGGAGAGGGTTTTTGTTTTTTTGGGCTGGTGTTTTTTTTGGTTTGTTGTTTTTGGGTTTTTAAAACTAATTCTTCTTTTTTTTTTTTCGTTCCTAATGTGGTGCATTTGTTCCCCTTTTAAAAGCGCGTACGTCGGTGGGCATTTGGTTGTAAAGTTTTAAAGGGAAAAAGAGAGGGTGAGGGTGGAAGAGGGGAAGTGGCGGGGGGGGGGGGGGCCCTGGGGGGGGGTTTAGCATTTGGGTCTCTGGGGTGTGTTTTGTGTTGTGTGTGTGTGGGTGTTGTGTGTGTGTGTGTGTGTGGTGGGTGTGGAAAATTATTGAAAACCCAAATTTTGAAAATAAGCAGGTTTCATTTGTTAGCATTATTATTACTCGTATTTAGTAGTAGAAAGTAGTATTTGTAGTGTAGTATTTGGGTTTTTACTATACTACTATAGTAGAAATTTGTGTAGTAGTATTTAGTAGTGTAGTTGTAGTGGTAGAAAGAAGTAGGTAGAAGTGTCTATGGCATTTTTTCATTACTTTTTATTAACCCCTTATTATTATTGTTTTCCCCAGTTCTTATAGAACAGGGGAGTATTTTAGAATGGGAACGTAAGAAATGCTGTGTGTGGGTGTGTGTGTTGGTGTGTGTGTGTGTGTGTGTGTGTGTGTGTGTGTGGGTGTGTGTGGTTGTGGGGTGTGTGGTGTGTGTATGTGTTTGTGTTTTGTTTTGGTGTGTGTTTTGTGTGGGGTAAAAAATGTTTTCCCCACCCCTCCAGACAAAAAAAAGGGGCCAAATTTTTTTCTGAAAATGTGTTTGTATGTTCATTATGGCCCCGGGGATGATGCCCGATGTTTTAAATTTCCCCTTAGCCGTTACTAACGGCTGTAAAAAGGCCCGTAACCCGGTTTTTTTTTCTTTACGGAAAAATCTCCGAAAGTACTTGGCCGATTTTGTAAAAATGGCAGTTTTCGTTTCATTATGGGGGCACGGGTGATGCCCGTGTTTTTAATTTACCTCGTTTAGCCCTTTCAAAAGGCCCGTAACGGCCTTTTTAAACGGTTTTTTTTTCTTTATGGGAAAATATTTAGAAAGTACTGGCCCCCCGATTTTTTCTGAAAAATTTTTAGGGATGTTTTTATGGGTCACGAATAATGCCCGTTTTTTTTTTTTACCGTTATAACCCCTTTTAACGGCTGTAACGGCCTTTTAACGGTTTTTCTTCTTTATGGAATATTCAGAAAATACTTGTCCCAACCCTTTTTTAAAATTAAACGTTTTGTTCAAATTTTGGGTCACAGATGATGCCTGATGTTTTAGTTTGCCCCGGTTTTAGCCGTTTCTAACCCGGGTTTTAACGGCCCGTAAAGGTTTTTCTTCTTTCATGGAATATCTCAGGAAATTTCTTGGCCCAAATTTTTTAACGGTTTGGATGGGTCTTTTTGAAAATCGGGCCCTCTGTCCATTTTGTAAATCATGTAATGCCCCGAAAGTGGGTTAAAAAAACCCTTTTTTAAAAAACCCTTTTTTTGCCGTTTTTTTCTTTTGATTTTTAGGGGGGTGTTTTAAAGAAATTTTTGGGTTTTAGAAAGGTTTTTCCACACAAAAAGGGACTTCTTTATTGTGTTTTTTAAAATTTTACCGCTTTAAAAAACCGGGTTTTTCTTTTATAATTTTTGTCCAATTTTGGGTGAAAAATTTTATATGTATACAGGCTTTAGCCCCGGTTTAAAAAAAAAATAAACCGGGTTTTAAAAAATGGGATATCGGTGATTATAAGTTAAACCCTTTTTTTGCCCCTTTTAAATTTTTTTATTTTGGGGGGTTTTAATGAAATTTTTTTATATTTAAAAATGGCACTTTTTAAAAGCCAGTGTTTCCCAAAAAATTACCCTTAAAAACCGGGTTTTTCTTGACTTTTGTTCCCATTTGGATTTAAAAATTTTGGGTTTTGTTTCACAAAGCTTTAGCCCCGGGGAAGGGCTAAAATTTCCCGTTTCAAAAGGGGGTTTTTATCGGTTTTTTTTAAACCGTTTAAACCGTTTTTTTTTGCCGGAAATTTTTTTTAAAATTTTTGGGGGGTTTTAATTTAAATTTTTAAAATAGAAAGGGTAATTTACACACAAATTGGGGTTCCATGTTGGGTTTCAAAATCGGGCTGTAAAAACCGTTATTTTTTGGGCTTATTGTCGTTTTGGATGAAATTTTGGGGATTTTACACAGGTTTAGCCCCGTGAGGACCCCAAAAAACCCGTTTCAAAAGTGTAATCGGGTTAAAAAAAACCCCTTTTTTTAAAAAATTTTTTTGCCTTTATTTTTTTATCTTTTCCCAAAAAACTTGGGCCCATTAATAAACGGTTTGGGAAAAAATGGGAAGTCGTTTTATATGCTTTGCATCTTTTTTTACTATTATTTTCATCACACCATTGTTATTAAAGAAATTTAACAATGTTGTTGTTGTCATCATCATCATCTCAAAATTCATCATTTCATCATCATCATTTCGGGCGTTCGTTCGTCGTTTGTCGTCGTCGTCGTCGTCGTCGTCGTTTGGGCGTCGTTTGTCGTAGTCGTCATTGTTTCATCATCAAAACAAAATTAAACACCTTTTTCTTTATCATCATAATCAAACTCATCACCCCTTTTTTATCCAATCATCATTATTTACAGCTGTTGTTGATCATGCCGTTTGGGTTTTTATTCTTGGTTTACCCCTATTAAACCCCTTTTACCGCCCTTATAACTACCGGGGTAATTTTCATCATTTGCTGTTATATTAATTACCCTCGTTTCAGCATCTTAAAAATAGTAAAACAGTTTGCAGCAGCAGCAGCGAAGGGAGCAAGCCGGGAGCAGCCAGCAGCAAACAACAAACAGCCGGAGCAGGAGCGTTTTGTTGTAGTTAGTGGTGGTGGTGGCGGTTTGGTTTTTGGGGGTGGCCCGGGTTTTGGGGGGTGGTTTCTCTTGCAGTTGGGGTTGTATTTTTTGACTGTCGAAAATGTCGTTGGGTTTTGGGGTATTTTTGTTGTTGTTGTTATTGTTGTTTTGTTTGTTGTCGTTGTCGTCGTCGTCCCCTTTTCGTTTGATGATATTCATTTTTTAGTATTTTGTGTTAAAGTCCGTAATAAAGTCGTCATCGTCGTCGTTTTGTTGTTTTTTGTTTGGTTTTTGTTGTTGGTTTTTGGTGGGTTGTTTTTTGTTTTTGTTGTTGTTGTTTTTGTTAAAGTTTTGTTGTTGTTGTTGTTTTTTGTTATTGGGTGTGGGTTTATGATGTGGATGATGTTTATGATGAAAGAGGGTGGATGATGATGAGGGTGATGATGGGTGATGTAAAGAAATTTTTTGTTGCTGGGAAAGGGTTTGGTTTGTGGGTTTTTTTGATTGTTGATGGGGGATTTTCGGTTTTGTTATGTTGTGCAAATATTTTGAGTTACTGTCAATCCCAAAAGGTTTGGGGGGTTTGGGTTTGGTTTTTGGGTGTGATATTAAAGTGTTATGGTTTTTGCCAAATAAATTTTGAGGTTTTGTTTTTACTAATGATAGTTTGGGGTGAAAATTTTTGAATGATATTTATGGGTTAGTTGGGCAGGGATTGTGAAGGGTTTCTTTGATAAAATGATAGGGTGTGATTGTGTTTATGATTTTTCAGGTTTGTGTTTGCAGGATTTTGGGGGACTGTTGGTTTTGTGATAGTTTGGGGGTGGTTGTTTTATGGAATTCATGTGTTTTGGGGTTGTTTCAGTTTGTGGTTCCGGTTGATACTGAGGGTAGTGGTGTGATTGTTTTATGATGATAAATTTATGTGTTATGTTGTGCCCGTATTGTGAGTTACTTTTTGTACTAAAAGGTAGTGGTGTGTTTTTTTGATATGATTTTCATGTGTTTGTTGTGCAGTTTGTGTGTTTTCTGTTGTTTTTGTTGATAGTGGTGTGGGGGGGGTTTATGATGATATTCAATTTTTTTTGTTGTGCGTATTGTGGTTTCTGTTGATACAATGATAGTGGGGTGATTGTTAAAGATGATAAATTTATGGTTATGTTGTGCCCCTTTTGTGTGTTTCTGTTTTTCTGATGATAGTGGGGTGGTTGTTGAGATGATTTTTATGTGCTATGTTGTGCAGTATTTTTGAAATTCCCGTTGATTTTAATGATAGGGTGTGATTGTTGGGTGTTTTATTCATGTGTTATTTTTGTGCAGTATTGTGTGTTTTTGTTGATACTGTGATTGTGGTGTGGGGTTTTGATGATGATATTCAGTGCTATGTTGTGCAGTATTGTGGGGTTTCCCGTTGATAAAAATGATAGTGGGGTGATTTTTTGGGTGATGATATTTATGTGCTATGTTTTTGCAGTATTTTTGTGTTACTGTTGATATGATGATAGTGGTTTTTGATTGTTGATGTGATATTTTTTGTGCTATGTTGGGGAGATTGTGTGGTTTTCTGTTGATTTTGAGGGTAGTGGTGTTTTTATTTTTGTGAAAGATTTCATGGCTATGTTGGGAGTATTGTGGGTTTTCTGTTGATTCTGTGGGTAGTGGTTTTGGGTTGGGGGTTTATGATTGGGTATTTATGTGCTATGTTGTGCAGGGAAATTTTGTGTTACTGTCATTATTGTGGTGGTGTGGGTTTTTTGTTTTGTTGATTTTTGTTTTCTGTTTTTGTTGATATTGGTTGTGGGCATGTTTGTGCGTTTTTGTGTTTTTACTCTTTGTACTGTTTTTATTTTTTGTTGTTGTTTATATTGTTTTTGGGGGGTTGTTGTGAAATTTTTTTGTCTTAAACATTTTTACTGATGGCATTTTTTTTTGGGTTTTTGATATTTTTGGGTAAAGTTGGGGCCGTATTGTGTCTTATTTCCCCGTACGGGTGGCCCTTTTTTTTTGTTGTTTTTGGTTTTTGTTTTTGTTGGAAATTTTTGTCTTAATGCCCGTTTTTGATGGGGGTTTTTTTGGTTGGTTTTTGTTTTATATTGTTTTGCTGGTGTGGCAGTATTTTGTCTTCTGTCCCCTTCTTATGGGGGTTTTTGGGGTTTTTGTTGTTGTATTATTGTGTCTTGGGGTGCAGTATAGTTTTTTTACTGTCTGTTTCTGATTTGGGCGGGGGAGGGCGGTACCCATCTCTACTGTGGTCTCAAGGCTTGCCGTAAGTCTTGAAAGTTCCCTTTAGGGTTTGGGGCAAAGGGGTTTGGTTTTCTTTTGTCTGTCTGTCTGTCTGTCTGTTTTTGTCTCTTTTCTCCTTTCCCCTGTTCGTTTCTCTCTCTCTCTCTCTTCTCTCTCTCTCTCTCTTTCTCTTCTCTTTTCTTTTTCTCTCTTTTCTCTCTCTCTCTGTCTTTTCTGTCTATGCGGGGGCTGTGGGGGTGCCGGGGGGCGTGTGTGCGTTGCCCTACGGTATTTTTGTATGTGGGTGTGTGTGTGTGTGTGTTTTTGTGGTGTGTGGGTGTGTGTGGGTGTTTGTGGGGTTGTTGGGGTGTGGGGTGTGGGTGTGTGTGTGTGGGGTTGTGTGTGTGTGTGTGGGTGTGTGTGTTGCGTACGTTTTGTGGTTTTTGTGTGTGTATTTTGAGTCTCTCTCTCTCTCTCTCCTCTTCTCTCTTTTTCTTTTCTCCCCATCTCTCTCTCTCTCTCCCCTTCCCTGTGTTTTGTGTGTGGGGGTTTTGTGTGTTGTGTGTTTTGGGGGGTGTGTGTGTTTTGTGGGG
>CM031595.1:63620164-63650164 GCA_018398815.1 Conus ventricosus | reverse complement strand
GTACCCGGATATGACGTCATGTTGTATGCGTTGTACCTGGTGTTGCCATCACGCAGTTTGTAGGTACACATGACGTTGTTATATTGTACCTAGAGTTGGTATGATGTATATTGCGACTGGATATGACGTCATGTCTTGTAACTGAATATGGCGTCATGTTGTATGTGCAGCTGGATATGACGTCATGTCTTGTAACTGAATTTGGCGTCATGTTGTATGTTGCAGCTGCTGATGATAGTGGCCACGATTCTGCTCCTGACCTGCACCGTCAACAACAAGTATAACCTGGGCTGATCCCCCGCCACCCCCACCCCACCACCACCCCCACCACCATCATCATCACCTGACCACACACTGCCATCAGTATCCCCATCAACGGCCAGTCGCAGCAAACGCCTTGGTTATGCAGTTGTCGCTCTTAACTTGAAACGTTATTGGTTTTCTTTTGTTCGTTCTTTTTTTTTTTTTATTTACTCATTTAGTATCAACTATTGTATCTGTACACCACACACACACACACACATACACACACACACACACACACACACACACACACACACACACACACACACACATACACACACACACACACACACACACACACACACACACACACACACACACATACATACACGCGCGCAAGCACGCACGCACACTCACACACACACACTCTCTCTCTCTCTCTCTCTCACACACACACACACACTCACACACACACACGCGCGCAAGCACGCACGCACACTCACACACACACCACACTCTCTCTCTCTCTCTCTCTCTCTCTCTCTCTCTCACACACACACACACACACACACACACACTCACACAAACACACGCACGCACGCACACACACACACACACACACACACACACTCTCTCTCTCTCTCTCTCACACACACACACACACACACACACACACACACACACACACACACACACATCTGAGGCCACTATTGTGCGTTAAGTGTTGAGCTGTAAAGCTCAAAGGGTTTGTAACTATCCACACATGTGCCTATACAACAGACACGGACATTATCAGCCATGCTCCACTGATGAGTCCCCATCAGGGGACAAAAGTCGTCTCCAGACAGGCGATGCGAATGGTTCTGTCTTCAAAACAGGCTTCCGTGGTCCCCAGAACGCTACTACTGGTGAAGTATTTCATATTTTTGTTTTAATCAAGGCACTCTTTTCATTGGCATTTTCTGCTCCCTCCCTCTTTCCCTCCAACGTCTCCAAAGTACTGGACATATCGCCCCTGGAAGAATTACTGGCTTTGAGCCAACATCAATGGAATTTTGGTCTATACAAAGACAGAGATTCCCTTTGGGACCGAAATTCATTAATCATAGCCAATATTGGGCGTACAAAACTTTTCGCCGCTAAGTATAGATTCCCCCCCCCCCCCCCCCCCCCCCCCCCCCCCTGTCAGCTACATACCGCCAACCCCCTCCTCCCCTCTTTATCCTTCTCTTCCGGCTGTCCTTCGCAAGTCCACTTCACCAGTACCCCCCCCCCCCCCCCCCCCCCCCCCCTTCCTTCTCTATCCCTTGATTCTACGCATCCCTCTACCCATTAGAGTTTATCGTTGTTGCCCGAATCTCCGTTGACCCCCCCCCCCCCCCCCCCCCCCCCCAATCCCCCTTCCCCTTTCCATTCCCCATCGTCTTTTCACCACACTCTCAGATCCAGTCTGACAAGAACTTTCAGTCGAGTGGTTAGTTCGTTTAACGGCTGAGCTGGCGGTGTATAGTTCGAACCACTCGTGGGGTCGGATGTTCATGGCGTGGCGAGTCTCCTCGTTCCACCCAGCAGTCGACGGGGGACCTGACTCAGTTCAGGGAAGGTTAAGGCAGCTGAAGGAATGATGGGTACGCATTCCATAATGGTGAGCCCCAAGACACGGCCCTTATACAGGGTCATCAACTAAGGGACTTAACCCTTACCAGAGCCATCAGTGAGATAACAAGTGGCGTTTAAAGAAAGAACAGAATGATTATGAGATGTGATTCCATGCTGTCTTCACAGTCAAACCAGACAAAACAAATCACCTACGATTGTTACAAAACAAACTCGGATAGCCTAAAAAAAAAAAAAAAAGGGTGTCATTTAAATCTGTTGAAATGGCCTCCCTTTGGAGGCATTGCGCCATGTTGTGAAAGATACAGAAGCAGACACAGGCTGCACACCAAAAATTACTGCGGCAAGGCCTTTCTTAAGAAGTTGAGTATTTACAGACTGGCGCAGTCAGACTGCTTTGAGAATTTTTATTTTGTCTAAAAGTTGATTCTCCTCATTTTCTTTCATGTGGCGATCAAGGTACAAGCCAAGTGGTTCCAAGCATGGGACTATTTTGCATCTTCCAGCTGGCGCAAAGATAAGGTCACCGGTGAGTGCAAAGGCCTGAGATGTGAAGTCAACTAAGGGGAAAGTCGTGTATTTGAAGCTTGTTTGTGATTTCATCGGTGAAAACCCCCCGAAACAAGGGCAGTAATTGGTGGGGAGTTGTTCTTTCAATCAATTATCAGTTTAACATTAAATGCTGGCTCAAATTATGGTAGGCCTCAAAATGCTCGCATGGATTATAGAGTGTTTTAGTGCAAAATCCTAATTGTGGTGTGTGACCACACTTCCATCGTCCACTCCTTCCTCACCCTCCTGGATCTTCTCATTAGCTGACTGACCCCATGACCCACTGGTAGGATCCCGCTTGTATTCATCGATTTTATCATTATATTATTCGTAACGATTATTATGAGAATCATTACTGTATGGTTCTAGATATCATCATCATCATCATCACCATCATCACCATCATCATCATCATCATCGTGATGCTTCTTTTCATGAAATCACTGAACAAACACATTCATAATTGTTTGCGATCTTGATGCCTATGTCCTGTATATTGGCAAGGACAAAAATGGGTGGTTTGTCTTGTAGAGACAGACAATGTGCAGTCACATCAGAGCTGTCACTTTAGATACTATAATACAGACTCGATCATGGCATGTATATGTATATATATATATATATATATATATATATATATATATATATATATATATATATATATATCAAAAGATACTAGCAAGAAAACAAGAGAATATAGGTGTCCTGCGTTTAAAACCTCTTTGTTGAACATCTGATGCACAGAACACATAAAGCTGCAAAATAATGTGTTTACAGCACACAAAGGTACAAGCATTCATTGTATACAGGCGTCATTTTCCTGATTTCCACACACACTCAAAGCAGATGGAAATAAAGTCTGAATTCTGACGCTGTTCTGAGCCGGAACGTCGACAGGCCAAGTGAAAGATGAGCCATGAGACATATATTCAATGCACGAAGAATGGGGTGAGGGGGAGGGGTTGGGGCATAATTATTATTATATTATTATTTTGGGTATTTATACAGCGCCTATCCTTGGTCGCAGACCAAGCTCTAAGCGCTTTACAAACAATAAACACACTACCTCACTCACTCAACGGGCTGCCTACGCAGGCAGAGTCGGCCGAAGAGCAGCCTACTGGCGCTCATCCAGTCGTTTCCCGTGCCATTCAAATATCAGTCACTCATTTTCATTTATCTCATTTATTCCTCCAGTTTCTCACATAGGATGCATGCGATGTTTATACGTGTCCTCTATTTCCACCGGTACATGATGGCACACGATAACAGTAAGTGACAATTTTTGTGGCTTGGTAAGCAATACCAGGCGGCTATCTTCAATCTACATCGATTTTGCCAGGGCAAACCAGGAGTGGAAAAAAAAAACCACCACCCAAGGACATTGGCCAGCAGGACATGGAGGAGGGGGAGGATGGGGAGAGGTGTGTGCAGAGGAGGTACGGCAGGGTCAGGAGGGGAAGGGAATCAGCATCACAGGTCAATCTACCCTGAATTGCCATGGACCAAAGATTGCCTGGGGATGATGGCTACCTACAGGAGAAGAGATGAGAAAGGAGTAGGGACGGCTACAGGACTGGAGAGGGAGAAGAGCCAGGAGATGATCAAATCTAAGGATTTTTTTTTTCTTTGAAATTCGAATTTAGAGGGGGGGGGGGGGGGGGGGGGGGATAAATAAAACGTGGGTCAAGAAGTCTGGAGGAAGGTCAGTTTTGTTTGTAGAGAAGTGCTAGGGAATATAACTGCCGAGCGATTAAAAGTAGCCAAAAAACAAATCTGCTGAGAATGAAAAGTGTTAGGCTATGAAAGGTTGTATGGGACGGAGAGAAGAGAGATGATGTTGCTCATAGCCCAGCCGACCGCAAAGGGCCACATCAGGGCTGTTTGTATGGGATGGAACGTACCATGAATGTATGGGATGGAACGTACCATGAATGAAGCAGCATGAGATAAAAAGTGAAAAAATAATTAACAATAATAAAATGAGTTTTAAAAAAATGGAAAGAATTGTCTGGGGGAAAAGTGTCCAGCGATACCAAGCAGAAAGCAAAAAGTACCACAGGTGAAAAGTTTCAGGGGACTAAAATGCTGGTTTATGGGATGAACAGTGCGAGGAAATAAAAAGTTCTCAGGGATGAAATATGCCAGGAGGTTAATTGTGCTAAAGTATGAAAATTGCACGGGGGGTGAAAATGTCCATGGGAAGAAATGTGTCAGGGGATCAAAAGTGTGTCAAGTGAGGAACAATGTAAGGTTACCAAGGTGCTGAAAGCAATGGAAAGTGTCTCTAATAAGAAGAGTACTAATGCCAGGAATAGATTTTCTTTTCAGAGTTGGTATGCGTCATATATAGCAAAACATGTCCAGAACAACACTCAAAATGTTGCATACACTTGCCAATTTTCAGCATATCAAACAGTGAGAAACATTACCAATTAGAAAATGTCCACACTGCATTTTCCATGTGTACCTAGGGCATTAGTATACTTCACATGTAATGAAACTGCTATCAAATACACAATAGAAATTGACTACTTACACTTTTTCTTCATTTGCTTTCAAATTAAAATACTGTCAAAATATTGAAGAAAGAGAACATGTTGACAGAGAAGGCAAAAGAGTCCATAAAGGAAAGGAAAATGAACATCATCTCTAGGCGTGTGATTATGAATATGATGTCATTTTATTATATTAGTTTTGAGAGTCCATATCAAGTATCTGTTATCATAATAGGCAACACATGCCATGTTTACATCAAAGTTCTGATGCTGTACTTTCTGCTTCTAATTGTTACAAAGTTTTGCAGATTGTGAAACATCAACATTCAGCTTTCCCCACATACATGCATGCAAGTATACACACATATATACAAAATTAATACATACATACCACACACACACACACACACACACACACACACAAGCATGCATACAAACACACACACGCATGCACACACACACACACACACACACACACACACACACACACACACACACACACACACACACACACACGCATGCATACACACTTAACCAAAAATTTCGAAACAAGATTTTGCTCATGGGAAAAAGTCTGACCTTTATTGTAAATCTATCAACATGACATCATATACATATTGTACAATACGTTCTTCAGTGAAGGATGTTATCATAAAATCTTTTCATTAAATATTTAAAAACAAACAAAGTCAGGTCTTGTGTGTGTGTGTGTGTGTGTGTGTGTGTGTGTGTGTGTGTGTGTGTGTGTGTGTGTGTGTGTGTGTCTAGTAGTGTGCACGTGCCTGCGTGCGTGCATGTGTGTGTGTGCGCGTGTGTGTGTGTCACTCTCTGTGTGTGTTTGTGTGACCGTGTGTGTGTGTGTGTGTGTGTGTGTGTGTGTATGTGTGTGTGTGTGTGTGTGTGTGTGTGTGTGTGCGTGCGTGCGTGTGTGTGCATGTGTATGTGCAAACACAAGAGTGCACATACAGGTATGCATTGATTAAGTATGTCATGGAAAGGAATCCAACTGAGCAGATCACAAATTACTCATAACGTTCACAACCCATGACATCACCTCCCATAGCCCACCCACCCCCATCCGTCCTCCACCCCCATTCCCAACCTCTCCCTGCAACCCTATGATTTACTCCACGAAAAGTTCAGAAGGAATCCTTCAGCCCTGAAAAAAAAAAAAAAAGAATCACACAAATGTAAAATTAAAAAAAATCCAAGCACACTGTGATCTTTTTCCTTAAAAAAAAAAAAAAGCATACATGTACACAGTACACATGTACACAGTACACATGTACACAGTACACATGTACACAGTACACATGTACACAGTACAAAGTAGGAAAAATTAGAAAATCTCATTGTAGTCATCCCATCAACACATCCCTCTTCTTGAAAAAAAAACCCTGATGAACTGACCATGTTCTAAGAGCTGGGGTAAAAGTAAAAGAGAGGGGTTGGGGGGAAGCGGGGTGGGGTGGGGTGACAAAGAAGTTGTGGCAAGGATGGAAAACTTAGTGTAACCTGTATCCACAGTGGGGGTGTAAGACCCCCCCCCCCCTCCCCCTTCCCCCACCCAGACTCTCTAGCATTATCCTACACACCACTGCTATCTCTCCAACACTCTTCCACTGTGCACTCCCCCTCCCTCCCCACCCCCCCCCCCCCCCCTCCCCCATCTTCACCCTCTTCTTGCACTCATCTGACAAAAACTGTTCCAAAAGGATTCTGACCTCGTTTCCATTTCTGTCTTTTTTTTTTCAATGTGCACAATACGCTGTTTGTTTAAATTCTTTTGCATAGCAAATTATTTAACTAATTAGTCAATTAGTCAACCACTTAATCAATAAAAATTGATCAATAATATTATTAATCATGATAATAGTAATACAATAATACCAATACTAAATATAATAATAATAATAATAATAATAACAATCATAATAATCATGATAATAATAATAATACAAGACTGTAATTACATTACTTTTCTTATAATCTAACAGCGTGAAATTGAAAATATATGAACACAATGGGGGTCCCACACTGTTTTCTAAATTGTTCAAAGGTCTGTTTAGAATTCATGCATTTTAAGGCACTGCTTCAAAAAGTTCCTTATGTTAATGACGGGAGAAGGCCTTAGTTGTTGCTTTGTCACTGAGCTAGCACACCCCTTTGAGTTTGAAGGTGCCGTCATGTTACCCAGTGAAAATGAATTTGAAAGTCTTTTGGCAGCACTTTGCAGCCCGTTACATGTACCTATTTCTTTAACTGAATCAAGTCACAGCCAAAATGGACCGGTTTGTCCCTCAGATCACACAATTTTTGGCAATTTAAAAAAAAAACGTAAAAAATCAGCCACTTCACCTAGGAGCATGAAACTTACACCATTGGATAGAAGAAACAATATATTCATGAATCCAAAATGTTCACCTTAAGTGAGGAATCCACCCAGTTCACATGATGTAACCAATCCAAAATGATGCACATGTAATTTGCAGAAAAACAAAAACTTTTTGTGCACACTGTAATCTACTTCTTCATGCTCTCTATCCTCCCACACAAGTTCAATTACACTTCTAAGCACTTGGTATGACCTCCAGTGATAGTATATTTATGACAACTGCATAAAAACACAAACATTTGACCACAAAATGCTTGATCCACTCTCATGTTTGCATGAACCTACTTCACCCAGGTGCCGCCATGTTCAAAATCGTGTGATCGCAGGAGGTGAGAATAGGACAATTCAAATCCGTATAAAACTACTACAGAATACACGAAAAAGGTTCTAAGGGAAGCAACTGCAAGAAAAGGCCCTAAGCTGTCCCTGAAACGAGATTTGTTGCCCTTTAATAAAAGGTGGTTTGATTTTTAAATCGCCAACAGTGTCGGAAGCGGGTTTCCGATAAGACTCGATTGAGTTTTAACATCTTGTGGTGTTTTCCAAGTCATGCAAAAAGAAATATGGTGGCTAATTATGGTAAGCCAACTGACTGCTTTGTGTCCGAGCATCATACAGATTTCTTTTCTTTAAACTGAACAGAAACAACACAAAGGTGGGTGAGCCAGCTCTGTGGCAAAGCGGTGACTGTCCAGCAGGAGGCGCTTTAGGTGGTTTGGGTTCCCAGCCAGGTGGGCATTCGAGGCAATTCATGAGCTGGCTGATCAATTTGCCAAGAGTGCCACAAAGAAAGAGATCAGCAGATTGTCTATCCCTCACTACTGATCAATTTGCCAAGAGTGCCTCAAAGAAAGAGATCAGCAGATTGTCTATCCCTCACTACTGATCAATTTGCCAAGAGTGCCTCAAAGAAAGAGATTGATAGCAGATTGTCTATCCCTCACTACTGATCAATTTGCCAAGAGTGCCTCAAAGAAAGAGATTGATAGCAGATTGTCTATCCCTCACTACTGATCAATTTGCCAAGAGTGCCTCAAAGAAAGAGATCAGCAGATTGTCTATCCCTCACTACTGATCAATTTGCCAAGAGTGCCTCAAAGAAAGAGATTGATAGCAGATTGTCTATCCCTCACTACTGATCAATTTGCCAAGAGTGCCTCAAAGAAAGAGATTGATAGCAGATTGTCTATCCCTCACTACTGATCAATTTGCCAAGAGTGCCACAAAGAAAGAGATGAGCAGATTGTCTATCCCTCACTACTGATCTGAAACCCCAACCCAAGCTTATGTCAAAGAACTCTAGCAGGAGGAACGGAACTTGCAGATGGATAACAAACTTTAAAATCTGTCCAAACCTGAAAAGAGTTTTCACCTTGTTCCCAAGGTGGTTGTAAAGAAGAAACTGTCTTGTAACATTTGCATACAGGCCACTCGTTTTACACCATTCTTATCTTTTAAAAGGTGAAGAACTTCAAGAAGCCCCATGGTGCATTCCATGTCATGTAGTGATGATGTACCACTCACAGTGAAACATGTTCCTTGAGAGTGCTGGGACTTGTGTGATGTCAGACTCAAACATTTTACAGCAGACTCCATGAAAACCTCGTTCAGAGATATCCTACCTGATGTGATCTTTGAATTTCTGAAAGAAATTAACATTTTTCATATGATCTAAGGTTTCACGGAGGAAAGATCTTTCAACAAAATGTCCGGCATGTTTTTAGAAGTTGTGTTGTACAAAGAGTTGTGTGAATTTTCATTCTTTAATTTTTTTTTCATGACTAGTGAGGTGACTTCAACCCAGTGACTGCCCTCTGCAGTCGGCTGAGCTCTAATATTATAAACGACATTACATACACCTTACTTACTCACTAGGCGGTGTAGAGTAGGATCACAACAAACGCTACCTCATGCTGCCCTCTGTCTTTTAACTTGTAACTTTTTAATGGGCGAGACTTCACACAGGAGGCTGGCAAATTCAGGTAACTTCAGTTTTAACTTTTAAAAAAAAACAACTAAAAAAAAAAAAACAGTAATGGAGAATCAGGGATATGTATATAAATAAGTTTACGGTCAGTTGTTTTTAAGCCTGTCAACATCTGATGTAAAATCCTGACATTTCATATCGCAGCTGATTCCACACTCACAGTCTCCGTCTCTCAATGTTTGTCATGGCCTCATTTCTACTCTAATTTGCTCACTCCTTTATTTTTAAAAAAAAAAAAAAAAAAGTGAGGCAAAGTACTTTGGGAAAAAAAGAAAGGTTTCTAATTCTTGTCAGACAACCTACCCTAAATTTTGCTGCTAACCCCAAACTTTCTTCCGCTGCTGGAAAAACACACCAAAACATGCGTACAAAAATAGCATGCTCAGACAGGTTGTGGTCCAGTACCGACATGGAAGGCAATGCAGTTACTCACTCTTTCAGGTGAACTTGATAAGATCAAAATGGCAATAAAATGTGCAAGTAGCCTACAGCAAGTATTTCCTTTAAAAGGCAAGGAACCTTTCTTTAAAACAAAGACCAACACACACACACACACACCACACACACACATAACACACACACACACACACACACACACACAATTTAAATAAAAACAATTTTCCTACCCTTGTTTCCTTAATCCAAATTACCTGGAACAAAAGTTGCCGAGAGGAGTGTTGTATTAAAAAAAACCTACAATAATTAACCCCTTAACTGCCATAATACTCAAAGTTTACCTAACACCCTCTGTATCTCATATGGTTACCCATTTCATCACACCAATTTCTCACCAAACTGAAGGTGAGGGCTAGAGCTCCAACTTCAGTCACCTAGCCGACTCGCTTGCATCGATCATGCATGACAAGTGAGACTGTAGCTGCACCAAGGATTGATGTCACAGATGTAGACCACAGGCCAACAACAACAAACAAACAAAGGACAATGGAAATTAAACATAAATCAGCAGAGAAAAAAACAAAAGCTTTTAAAAGAGAACCTAAATCTTCCCCTTAACCCCTTCATCAGTTCATTCAGCTAACATTGCTAGTAACAAACATAATTTACCTCAGGCTGCCTATCTGAATGTCACCTTTTAAGGCCAAGGAGCAAAAAAACAAAAACAAAAAAAAACAAACAAACACATTCCAATGTATTCAATGAATACAAAATAAACAGAGCGCTGCAGCAAAAAGTCACCAATTCAAACTTCAACACAAAAACAGCTACTCAATGTCGTCGCTTTACAACCCTTCGCTGGTGTTCATGGCACCGTCTTCAACCATCTCCACACCAATCGCTTCGGCTGCCTCCACTTCGGCAGTCAGGTCCACAAGTTCTGCTTCTGCTTCCAGAGCGTCTTGTTCCTGCCCGTACTTCTCCATCAGCGTCCTGATCAGCTGGCACTTGCCCCGCTGACAATCGCACGGCACTGGATGATCTTCGTCGTCCTCATCCTCGTTGCTTTCATCTTCCTCGTCAATCAGCTCCAGCTCAATGTTGTAATGCCGCTTGTTGTCGCTGTTCTGGGTCAGTGTGACCTGACAGCTCAGAGTGTCAGTGGGGTCCACAGAGAGCACCCGAGGAAGGAGGATAACTGTCTGCTTCCAGTGAGTTACGGGCCTTGCTGGTGAGGTGCTCAACACAGAATCTGGGACAACTTTCCAGTTAACTCCCCCTGATGACTGCGCAGATTCGGCTGGTGAAGTCACGGCCCCTGCTGAAGACTGTGTCTGACAGTGCACCAGCTTCAGTTGTGCCCCCTGCCGAAAGTCCACATCAAACCAGATCGCAAACCATGGACAGTGGAGGTGGATTCAGTGTGGAACGACAGGCTGTCTGACAACCTCTGTACTTGGGACACTGTCACCGTCTTCAGGTCAAACTCCCTCAGAATCTGTGGCGGCGCCACCACCTGCCGCTCGTCCAGCTCCAAGGTCAGCGGCTCCTGAAGCAGCTTGTGCTGCACATGGGGAATGGCCGCTGAGAAGTCAAACCCACACACATTGGTCCAGAACTCGTACTTCTCCTCCAGGTAGTTCTCCATGTTGACCGGAGCCAGATAAACACGAGCGACCGACGGCACAATGATTCCATCCTCTCCCAGGAACCTGTCTCGGGCGGTGATGACGGAATCCAGCATGGATTCATGAAGGAGGTAGAATCCCATCCACTCTGACACAATCACGTCCACCTTCACCCCCTCCAGATCCACATTTTCCACCGCTGAATGGATCACTTCGATTCTGTCCCCAGTCCATTCTGCTGCACAATCTCTCGGCACAGAAGAGCCGTGTTGCTGGCTTCCACGGCGTAGACCTTGCGTGCACCGACCGATGCTGCGAAGAGCGACAGGATGCCCGTCCCCGCCCCCACGTCCATCACCACCTTGTCTTGAACGAGGTGCGAGTTCTCCTCAAAGAACTTCCTGTAGGCGCTGTTGCGGGGCCAGTCGCGAAGCATGACCTCGTGAACTTTGAGGTCGGCGTAGCTGTCAAAGTAGCCGTGTGCATCGTCGGGGATCGTGGTGGTTGTGGTGACCTCTGAACTGGTGGCATCCCCTCCTGGTGTGACGCCGGCCATGGTGGTGATGATGGGAGTGTGGTCACTGGCGCCCAGCAAATGGCTAGCAGTCTGGTCTGCAACCCACAAATCCATCATTCAGGCTTCAAACCACTAGACATGCTCTGACCGTTGGTATCATCACAACAAACTAGTTGTGAAGGCTTTTTTTTTCTTTTAATTGTAATATATGTTTAATGATAATGAAAGTGACTAAAAATCATACCTAAGCTCTACAAGAACAACAATCAACGGTAAACAATATTGGTGTATCCTCACTTTCTGTGCTGGGTCCATTCATGAAATTATCCACTCACTATCAATCACTATCCCATAAAGTTACTTTAACCCTTTGACTCCCAGAACTATAAATATATGTAATTTTTGGGAAAAAACACCAACCTTACAAAAACAATCACAAAAATTCAAGTATTGGTCCAAAGTATACAAAAGTATACATTTTATTGAAGGAAAATGAATGGAGAATATAATATCATATGTTTCATGTTGACAGGATGAGATAACACACAATCATGAACCGCGGATATCCGCGGCTGGGACCGAAAGGCTGAAGTCTGCTCTATGCGCCTTGCTGCATGCTGAGTCGAGGACTATGCATTAATACTTTTTTTTCAAAGGAAAAAAAAAAGTCACTGCCTAGGGAGAAAATCCAGTGGGGTTGTCAATTAGCTACAGTCATAGTGCTGTGACACACAGGGATCACTAGTCAGGCACAACATCCACACTCACCTGCAGTGCTGTGACACACAGGGATCACTAGTCAGGCACAACATCCACACTCACCTGCAGTGCTGTGACACACAGGGATCACTAGTCAGGCACAACATCCACACTCACCTACAGTGCTGTGACACACAGGGATCACTAGTCAGGCACAACATCCACACTCACCTGCAGTGCTGTGACACACAGGGATCACTAGTCAGGCACAACATCCACACTCACCTACAGTGCTGTGACACACGGGGATCACTAGTCAGGCACAACATCCACACTCACCTGCAGTGCTGTGACACACAGGGATCACTAGTCAGGCACAACATCCACACTCACCTGCAGTGCTGTGACACACAGGGATCACTAGTCAGGCACAACATCCACACTCACCTACAGTGCTGTGACACACAGGGATCACTAGTCAGGCACAACATCCACACTCACCTACAGTGCTGTGACACACAGGGATCACTAGTCAGGCACAACATCCACACTCACCTGCAGTGCTGTGACACACAGGGATCACAAACTCAGGATGGTGGGGGAAGGGGACTTGTCTTTTACTACACTTCGCCAGAACAACAGCATGTTAATTTGAGATGAGCCGCGGACACAGCAATTTTCTTGTCAAATGCCAGCTTGACTCAAACTCTCAACACTTCGCTACAATCCTGGTACTCTTGACCGACTGAGCCATAAATGGACCCTGTAGGCAAAACAATAAATGATAATAATAAAAAAAATCTAACAAAGTTGGACTATAAAACTTCCTTTTTATTAACTGCTAAGAAAGAACTTTCTCTTGTGGACCTGCCATAGAATCTCCATATAGTTTGGCTGAGGAATGCTATAAAAATATCAACACATCAGCATAATGTAAAACTTTTGTAAACACTTTGAACACTAGTTCTTGGAAATGTTACTGATGACTTTTCTTTTAAATGAAGTCCAAGAGGTCATGTACAAGGCACATGAGTAAAGAGGGAGGACGGAAGAGTGGGGGGGGGGGGGGGGGGAGGAGGGGGAAAGGGGAGAACTCAGAACTCAAAACGTTGGAAATTCATCGTCGGCCATCTACAGGGGTCAGGTGGAGATGCTACATTAATGGATGGACAAAAAAAAAAGCAAGAGAGACTTACACACCAAGTGGTGCACAGAGAGAGACAGAGAGAGAGAGAGAGAGGGAGAGAGAGAGAGAGAGAGAGAGAGAGAGGGAGAGAGAGAGAGAGGGAGAGTGAGTGAGAGAGACAGAGAGAGAAGAGAAGAGAGCAGAGAGAGGGAGGAGAGAGAGAGAGAGAGAGAGAGAGAGAGGAGAGAAGAGAAGAGAAGAGACAGAGAGAGAGAGAGAGAGAGAGAGAGAGAGAGAGAGAAAGGAGAGAGAGAGACGAGAGAGGGAGAAGAGAGAGAGAGAGAGAGAGAGAGAGAGAGAGAGAGAGAGAGAGAGAGAAGAGAGGAGAGAGAGAGAGAGAGAGAGAGTGAGAGAGGAGAGGAGAAACCAGCACACACAGCACAGAGGACAGAGGAGAAGGTGGAGAGTAAAAGAGGCGAGGGGGTAACTGGTGCAGTGGGGGTGGGAGGAAGGGCACAGAAGGTGCCAGTGGTGGTGGAGGAAGGCACAGAATGGTGGCGGTGGGACAAATGCCAAACAGAAGTTGGAGGGAAGGAGAAGGGATTCTCTCATCACCGATGTTTGTGAGAAGTGTAAAAAGTAATGATCCACAGTAGCAAAAACAAGACGCATGAGGAGGAATCAATTATCAAGCCAAGTACAGAGAAGCAGCACACCAGATAAATAAATACATGAATACTAGGAACAGAAGTTTAAAGGAACAAAGTCTCTCTTTTGATTTAGACTTCGTTAGTTTTCTCTGTGCATTTTTTCTCGATCATTTATTCATTTATTAAACAGAACTGACTGGCTTTATCATATTCAGAATACTCTGCTTTACTTTTTTGTTGTTGTTGTTGGATTTTCATCGTTTGGTTTACAATGTTGTATAGCTAAAGTGTGGTAGACTAAAATTAGTATCTATATAAGTAGAAGCAGATGATCCACTTGATTACTGATCAATTGTTTTATTCCTGGCACGTTTCTCTTTTGTCTTATAAACAATTTGCGTTAGTCGTAGAGCATTCTTGTGTTCTAATTGTTAACCAGAGAATGCACACACACACACACACACAAGAAAACCTCACACACACAAACATACACACACAAGCGTGGAAACACACACATGTATGCAAAATTTCATAGATCTTCATGTTAAGTAAGGCTGCTCATTACAAAAAACAAAAACAAAACAACAACAACAACAACAAATTGGGTAGTCTTCCTTCCTTCCATACAGTCACCACAATCCCATTGATTAGTCTGTCCTTTGCATTATACTCTGTCATGCTGTAGAGATCTGGTGACCAACCAAAAGTGTCCCTCCACAGATGAGACAGTGTGGGCTAGTCTATGCTACCTGGGGGATAACAGGGGCAGGGAACAGTTTCTGCTGAAATCATGGCACCCTAATGTTGTTTTTGTTGTTGTTTTTTCTTAATGAGCAGCCTGACAGTATTCAGTAAGCACATATGATGCTGACCTCTTTTAAATGAAGAGAGTGTACTCTTGAAAAGCTAAAGTACAAAGCAGCACAACTGGCTATATGACCAACTTGTATGTGGTGTAAAATGTGTGTGTGTGTGTGTGTGTGTGTGTGTGTGTGTGTGTGTGTGTGTGTGGGTGTGTGTGTGTGTGTGTTTCAAATTTAACGTCTATCCACTCTAACTAAGTGATATTAGACGGGGAAAAAAGACACCACCTCATCAACCCAAAAACAAACAAACAAACCAAACCCTAATGATAAAGCTTGAAAACTACAAATGGTTTTGATGTGGGGGTGAAGATTGAGAGACAGGGGACAGATGAAGATGGTCCTTTCGTACATTTTATGTAGATTAAGCAGTAGGTAAATGATTGACTCACTTAAACATATCCTCGTAAGGATGAGATGATAAATGTGAGAATGTAACGTACTTACTTATTGGACTCTTTGATAAAGAAAGAAAGAATTCATAGGTTAATACCGGTGATTTAAAAATATTTCTAACTGTATATGTAGAAAGCATGAGTATAAAGTGTTTGATTGCGCCACATGAGACAATATGATCAGCTGTGATGTTCTGTCCACAAACACATGAGGATTTTTTAAAACTAAATTTTGTTATAAAAGCATCAGCTTTCTACCTATACATAAGGGATGATAACTTTCTGAAAGGGCTCATTTTGATATTGACCACACTGATTTAAAAAAGGAGGACAATATAAATATAGTGGCAAGCAATGTTAACTCCCACACTGAAGAGAAGTATCCAAATCATTTAAAAGTATACACAGATGGGTCATTCACTCAGAAAAATGCAGGCTCTGCTTATTTGATACCTGATTTAAAAGAAGAAAATGTTTCTTACTGGGGGAAAATAAATCAGTTTTTACTGAGGAACTTACTGCAATATTAATGACGTACTTAAACTATCTTCTAAATTTCCCACGATCTATACTGCAAGTACTATTTTGAGTTGACTCAAAATCTGTGTTTCAGCATTGAAATCATCAAAATTGCAGAGTAGATCAGAAATGTCAATTGAAATCACCAATTTAATTCATGCTCTCTCTACACAAAGCACGGAAATTACTTTCTGCTGGATATCGTCACATTTTATTAGAACGATAAAGTAGATACAGCTGCAAAAGAAGTGTGTGTGTGTGTGTGTGTGTGTGTGTGTGTGTGTGTGTGTGTGTGTGTGTGTGTGTGTGTGTCTGTGTGTGTGCTTACATGACCATGTGTGTGAACAGGAGGTATAAGCATGAATACATGTGGGGGAGGGAGGGTGAATGGTTGGGAGAAGAGGAGGGCAGGATGCTGTCTGGTATGCTGGCTGACTCTTTGGACACCAAGATTTTCATCATTAGATTGAGAAGTTTTGATGAAGAAGAACATGAAAAAAAAACAGCAACAACAACAACAAAAAAACACAACAACAAAGTCTCACATCTCTTCTTGTGAAAAACAAACCAAAATAAAACAAAACAAAAAATAAACTAAATGATTAAAACCTTGAACTTAGGTCTCCTTTCAAAAACACAGTATTAGCTATCTACCTGTAATCCATGCATTACAAAAAACAACAGAATGTTGTGCACACACACACACACACACACACACACACACACACACACACACACACACACACACACAGGTGCTCTCTCTCTCTCTCTCTTTCACACACACCCACACCCACACCCAGGTTCTCTCTCTTTCACACACACACACACACATCTCTCTTTCTCTCTCTGTCTGTTTCTGTATCTCTCAAAGTCAAAGACATATAGTTAGTGTACACACACACTCACGCACGCACACACACCACACACACACACACACACACACACAGAGATCTACACATGCACCCACATATGTATGCACGCATGCACACACGCACCCATGCATGCAAGCACACACACGTACGCACACACAACACACACACACACACACACACACACACACACACACACAAAGACCTGTAGCAGTCCCACGGTGTCAATTCCTATTGAAAACTCTTTATCCAAAGCAAGAAGTGTTTTGGCCACATCATCTTACTGATTGTCGACAGCATTTGTCATCTTCTAAGACAGAATGTGCAATAAATAGTCTAAAATAGTAAAAATTTAATTGTGAAATTATCTTAAAGTGTCTGACCAACATCAACATCCTGCAACATTCTGGCAAACCTTGTCTCACCTAAAGTAAGTGTCCCCCAACCCTCAGCAGAGTCTCAAGGCATGCTCCGAGTCTGATGGATACCTCTCTAGACATGTCCATCATGAAATACAGGACTTCATCGTTCTTTCAAATGCTTCATATGGTGGTGGGCATAAATGTGAGTCTGCCATCCAAACTTAGGATTTGTGATTTATTACTCACCTACCAATTTGCGTTGATTTACTCTGGCACGTTGTCAGTGACAATGATAGTTAATAAAAGTGGACAGGTTTGTGTTCATTCAAGTCGCTGAGAAGTTTGATGTTCTCTCTAGCCTCTACTGCCTGATGTGTGTGTGTGTGTTTGGTGGGGGGGGGGGGGGGGGGGGGGGGTGGTGGTAAGGGTTAGCCCATGCTCTCGGGCGAGCGGAGGGGGGGGGGGGGGGGGGGGGGGGTCTTCTTTCTTAGCTGTCCACCTTCAACCAGTTGAAGATTCTGACAATGGGATGGGGGTGGGGATGCAAGTCTGGACTGGCGGACAGTTTCATCTGTGGCACCAGTACTTTTAAAAGCACGGCGACTCTATGTTCGTGGTAGTCTGCCGATACTTGTGACCATTCCCTAATTCTTATTCTGGTGAGTCGGAAACGCGCGCTGGTGACCTACTCGTTTTTGAGTGAACCAGTATTTTAGGAAGAAGAAGAAGACCTAGGTCTTCAGCTCGAACATGTTTAGCTTAATTTGCACTGACCAAACGTCAAAGGAACGACTGTTCGCAAGCAAGACTAAACACAGGATATTTGGAGAGTGCAATTCGATTTTACTTCCAGATTTAGTCCTTGCTCTTCAGTTCCACTTATAGAAAAAGTTCATCGAACTGATCTTGAATGTTCCAACTCGCATTCGAGTGAGATTTAACACATATGGGCTAGTTGGTCGAGGGAAGGTTTATGATTTCATTGACAATGCAGCCGCAATTTCAACTCATAAACGATCATCTGAGCAGGTATATTCTGCCAGCAAGTAATCTTACCTGTTGAAAATCATGCACGAAAATGATGTGCTGTCTCGAGCGGCAAACATGTGCCTTGGTACGACAGGGGAGACTATGCCCACATCAGCGCTTTTGCTGACACAGGGGAGACTATGCCCACATCAGCGAGCAGATTGTCGGCGCAATTATTTCCCTTCAATCTTGGAGTGTCCTGCGCGTGCCTGTACCCATCGTCAACACAGCGCAGGCCTCCAGGGGTGGTACAGGACTGCTCTAAGGGCAGGTGAAGACAGTGCTTCTCTGGGTCCTCCCCAGCACCTTCGGGTGTTTCTTTTTCTTCTTTGCCTTAACTAGGCTGACCTGGAGAAAGGTCCAGTGGCGGTGAGGAAAGACCCACTGACCACAGGGAAAGTCCTGTTGACAGTGGGAAAGACTACAACTTTGGATTCTCTCTTGAGGGCACATAAGACCGTATGGCGAAAGCTTGGCTGTGTCTGGAGTGGCACTGTCTTCATCTGTCCGTGGGCAGGGGTGGTTGGGTCTGTGGGGTGTGCTCGGCAGCTGGGGGGTGGTGTTTTTCGCCGGTGGGCTCTGCAGTCATGAAATATGGGCTGGTACACCCATGGGGGATGCTACTTTGAGGCTGTTATGAGCTGCATCCTGTAGTCTAATTTACCTCTGTTCAGGAGCAGTTATGTCCCTTGATATCTTAATGGAGTGTCCTGCGCGTGCCTGTACCCATCGTCAACACAGCGCAGGCCTCCAGGGGTGGTACAGGACTGCTCTAAGGGCAGGTGAAGACAGTGCTTCTCTGGGTCCTCCCCAGCACCTTCGGGTGTTTCTTTTTCTTCAATCTTGGACAGCTTCTACGGACATAAGCAAGCAAGCGACTTTGTGTGGATGCAAAGCGACTTATTGATCAAATTAAGCTTCCTTTAGACCCAATATCCCGTAAAGAATCCTTTAATGAAGCACGTCCAGTTTCTTCCATTCGTCTATACCTGATATTTCACGCATGAGTAAAGACTGGATGAAGTAATGGACGTGGAGAAACCTTGCAGTGAAAGTCAAGCAAAAGTAGCAAGAAGTGTGTTTGAGGGGAGGAGTTTTGTGTGATTGTGAGTGAGTGAGTGTGTGTGTGTGTGTGTGTGTGTGTGTGTGTGTGTGTGTGTGTGTGTGTGTGTGTGTGTGTGTGTGTGCATTTTGTGTGTTCATGACACGAATAGTATGCCATAGATGAACTAACCAGAAGAAGTCCAGTTAGAGGGCGTGACATGAGTTTTACATTGACGAAGAACACGACGACCCATGGGTGACCACAGGATTGAGGCATAAAGATTAACACAATAAAGCAGAGAATGCGTTCGCAACAGAAGCAGGGGTCGCAACACCACTGATCGAATTTTTAGGTGGACCATTTGAATTCTTAGAACCCTTTTACTGCCGCAGTTAAAATCCTGACAAGAATTGTATGGCTGTATAAATCAGTACAATAGATGCCCGTTCTCTCGTCATCGAAAATAATTCGTCAAGAAACTGAAATCACGTATGTGGAGTGAGTCCTCTGGATAGGGCTGTGTGGTGCTTTGTTGGGTTGTAAATAAACACCTTTTGAAACTAATCCGTATGACCCGGCTTAGTGATGTCGTCTCCTATCCTGAACCTCATTACCACGTCTGGTGCAGCGAACAGGAGAAAGCATGCCAGGTGTGTTAAGGTCAGCAGCCGACACACAGCACTACAAAATCCTACACAGTCCTGACTTGATGAAAGACTGGTCTGTTGACGGTCTCAGGGACCCGGAACTGAAGAAGACCTGAGACTGCCTTCTTCCAAACAAGGGATGAAGCCTCCAGGTGGATGAAAAGGGGGGTGGGGGTGGGTGGAGGATGATCGGTTTGACTGCAGCAAGCATGTGACGGACGGACAGCTGGTACGACTGAGGAACCAGGACACAGCCTGACATTGAAGAAGCCTACATTTGCCAGCTTAGAGAGATACAGAGGCTTGGGTGGGACAAAGGAGATGGGGCAGAGGCAGAGACAGAAAGGGCAGGAAAAAGAAACCTTAAATAGTAATGGACATAAACTCTGAACAGGGTTTGAAGAAAAAGAGAAGAAGAAGAAGAAGAAGAAGAAGAAGAAGAAGAAGATGATGATGATAATGATGATGATGATGATGATGATCATGATCATGATGATGATGATGATGATGATGATGATGATAATGATGATGATGATGATGTTGTTGTTGATGATGATGATGATGATGATGATGATGATGATGATGATGATGAGAAAGAAGAAAAAGAAAGGGGGGGGGGGGGGGGGGCAGTACTACAGAAAAGGCTCTTCATTCAAGGAAAATTGATAGGGATAAGACCGAGGGGCCATCTCCAAACTATTATGCGTAGAGGGGCCATCTCCAAACTATTATGCGTAGAGGGGCCATCTCCAAACTATTATGCGTAGAGGGGGACTAGGTCATAGTGATTGAGTGCTGCTGCCCATGTCACCAGATCCTGGCACAAAGGTCACGATGTCATGAAGGGCAGTGAAACAGGCGTGGTAAGTTCAGATGAGAAGATGGCCACAGTGGTTTAGTCTCCCAGACTTTTTAGCGATCTGCCTCTGACCAGTGTGCGTGAAAAGTGTACCATCTCTCTCTCTCTCTCTCTCTCTCTCTCTCTTCTCTCTCTCTCTCTCTCTCTCTCTCTCTCTCTCTCTCTCTCTCTCTCTCTAACGTCTGTTCATCATCGATGATATTAGACGATAATAAAAGGCAATAGAGATCACTGAGAATGTCAAACATACTGCCTCCGGTCATTAAGTTTTTCTCTCTCACATCTCTCTTTCACATGTTAGAATCTAGACACTCCAATATGAATATTTCTAAAAATCCTTTCTACAAAATCAGAACAGTCTGACCAACTCTGACTGAGCAATAACATGTGCGATGCCGGTACTACATGTGTCATACAAAATGTGGTCAACGCTTTCATAAATATGCAGTATTTGTACATTCTGTATCGCCCGGTTAAAATTTGGCCGCCTCATCCAAAGCCTAAAGTGCCCAGATTGTCTGCCTCGAGTAGCGGTTGCACGCCTCAGATTCCAGGCAAGAAAGGCACCATAACTGAGAAAAAACCTGGGAGGGCGGTCCTACCATGCAAAGATGGAACTCACAGCGATGGCAATCATTCCCCTCTGGCAGCCGCAGCTTGATAGTTGAGCTGGCCGGTTTCCAGCGTTGTGTCTGGAATCAGAGCCTTTCGTCTGTTGGTTCTAATTACTTACTTGTGGCTTTGATGCGATATGCGTGCTACGATTCATATTCATGTTTTGGGTATGTTTTTGCTGTTGTGTATTTTGCTTTGAATTGATCATGAGAAGAGTTTGGCTCAGTGTAATCTTTCGTGAGTGTGTATATTGTACCATAGCTGAATTTGAATCAGTTCTAATATCTACCCTATAAAGTGTCTTCTATTAGTTTGTTGTAGGATGAGTAGAGTGGTCAGGTTTTAATTTTTGATCCCCTCTCTGCATGATTAATGTTTGTGTTCATGGTACTGAGAATTGCCCTCACCATTAGCATGAACTTCCTTGGTGGACTTATGATCAGCGGCAAAGGGGACAGAAAGGGGAAAGAAGAGGAAGAGAAGGAAGAAGTGCCGAAGGAGGAAGAAGAGAAGGAGAAAGAAGAGGAGTAGGAGACAAAAACGTTAAGAAGGGAGAAAGGGAAAAAAAATAAAGAATAAAAGAGGATGGGGTAGGGAAAAAAGGAGAAGAAAGAAGAGTGTGACGAGAGAACGACGAAAAGGAGAAGTAGCAAAGAAAAAAGAAGGGAGTCGGGGGGGGGGGGGGGGGGGGGAATCGGAGGGAGAGATAGAGATGGAGGAAGAAGAGGAGAAGACAGGAGAAGAAGATTAGATGTAGGATGAAAAAGACGAGAAGGAGAAAGGGAAACGAAGAGGAGAAGGGAAGAGAAGATGCGAACAAAGAAGAAAAGCAGAAGGAGAAAGAGAATGCGGAAAAGGCAGAAGATGAGAAGAAGGAAGAAGAAGGGGAAGACGGAGGAAGGGGACAAGAGGAAGCAGAAGAAGAGACTGAGAGAGAGAAGAGTCAGAAGAAGAAGCGGAAGAGAAAGAAGAAGTTGAAAAGTAGGAAGAAGAAGAAGAGGAGGAGGAGGAGGAGGAGGAGGAGGAGGAGGAGGAGGAGGAGGAGGAGGAGGAGGAGGAGGTAGAGCAAGCGGAGAAGGAGGAAGAAGAAGCGGAGGAGGAGAAGGAAGAAGCAGTAAGTGGGAGAAAGGATGAGGAGCAGAGAGAAAAGGAAGTACATGAAAACTAACAGGAGGAAGAAGAAGAAAAGGAAGATGAAGAAGGAAAAGAAGATGAAGAGGAAGGAGAAGATATGCAGAAGGATGAAGAGGCAGAAGAAAAGGGAAACAGATGTGGAAAGAACCAGGTTCGCAGTAAATCAAACTGTGTGAGGTCAACACCAATCGCCGTGTCCCACACAGCAACATTATAATTGACACGCAGCTAGGTAGACTATAGTGATGGACAGCCTTAAAAGAAATCGGGTCAAAATGCTAGTATCTCTTTGTCTTGCTTGTTTTCATAATACATGGACACGACTAATAAACAACAAGAAAAAGAAAAGGACAAAAAGGATTCGTAAGATGAGGTAATGTTGCTTATATAGCCCAGCCGATGGCAAAGGGCCGTATCATGGCTGTCACCGTGTCGAAGTCAACTCACAAGTCATTTTCAACACACACACACACACACACACACACACACACACACACACACACACACACACACACACAGACACAAGCCGGGCAATCAAAGGCTTATGTTTTTACAGCATTTTATCAATGCCGTTTTGTTAATTTTGCGAGGTTTGTTACTGCACGCAAACCGGTGGCATAATGTCTGAAGCGTTTAACTGAGGTTGCTGAGAGATCAGCAGTATCATCAAAGATAAGGATTAATGGTTAAAGAATATCAACTTATCCAGGTGAGCACCGAGTACTCCATGCAACAAGGGACGTTACTGTTGCAGGGAATGCTACCGTTGAAGGCGTATGGGGCAAACAACCACAAAGCAATTGCAACAGAGAGTGACCAGGAAATAATTATTGCCTATTTGACCTCCAGCCTAATGGACAACATTGATATGTTGCCATCAAAGAGAATGAGAGTTTTTGAACGAACGGAGAATCAGGGTACATTGTTTCAATTTTCTGTTTCTCTGTTCTTCTTCGTATCTTCTTTGTCAGGAAATGGGCTTCGCTGAACATTCATGAACTTTCTTGCAGGCCACACGCCACAGTTAGGATTTTGCACTAAAACATTACAATTATAATCCATGTGAGAGTTTTGAGGCCTTCCATAAATTTGAAACAGCATTTAATGCTCAACTGATAATGTTTCCCTTGTTTTGGGGGATCGATTACCGATGAAGTAACAATTTTCAGATACGCGACTTTCCACTTAGTTGACACACATTTCAGGCCTTTGCACACACCCGTCACAAGATCTTTGCGCAAGTCTCAAACGCCCAAAATAATCCCATTCCTTTGATTTTAATCTGCCTGCTTGGAACCACCTGGCTGGTCCCTTGGTGGCCAGACGAAAGGAAATGAGGGGAATCCACTTTCAGACACCATGAACATTCTCAAAACAATCTCATTGCGCCACTCTAGAAAAACTCCATTTCTTAACGAGGCCTCGGCGCATTAAGTTTTGGTGTGCAGCCATAAACGCCTTCGCAGTTCCTACTGGTCAGAAGGACTTCTTTCCCTTTGACCGAGGGAGAAACCGGAGTTACTCTTCTTTCCGTGAGAACTTCTGAAGCTAAGATTTCATTGTTGTTGTTTTTTGTTGTTGTTGTTGTTGTTTTTTAACATTATGTGTCATTTTAAAGAATATAACAGATTTGTATAATATTGAATGATTCAACTCATAAGCTTCGTAATACTCACAGGATAGTGACACAGGGGTAAGATTAAATTAATTCGTGTGTGCTGGTATGAAAACGCAAACAACGCACACAAGAGCATATGTTGAATTACACGCTAACGCCCGGTCTGCCTGCGTTCTATCGCCACGCACGTGCGCAAACACATGTATACATATGCACGCATGTGTGCTCGTGTACGCACGCAAACGCGCACACACACACGCTCATAATCACACACACACACACACACACACACACACACACACACACACACACACACACCAGTCACTAATGCTTACATTAATTCGGGCATTTAAGCGCGCGCTCACACAGATACACTCGCATCCACCCCCCCACCCCCCACCCCCCACCCCACCCCCACACGAGAGAGAGAGAGAGAGAGAGAGAGAGAGAGAGAGAGAGAGAGAGAGAGAGAGAGAGAGAGAGAGAGTTGACACTTTGACACTTTGATATTTTATTGTCATTACCAAAGAGGTGTGGGGGTTTACGCCCCAACCCAAAGGGCCATCCGGGTGTGGGGTGCAGCCCGTGCCCAGCCGCTATCTCCATCCTGAGGGTTGTAGAGAGGCTGACCGAGGGTCAGTAGACATCGTACGTGCACTGCCGACCGAGTGTGGAGTGCAGCACGAGTCCAGCCGCCGTCTCCGCCCCGTGAGGGAGCGTCGTGAGCCTTGTCCGTGAGGTCAGCAACGAGCTGGAGAAGTGAAAGGGCTTCAGAGTTCGTCGGGACGACGAACTAGTGTTCTTCTGTTGTGCTTCGTTTTCCGTCGAGTCGACGTGTGTCCTTCTGGTGTGTGGGAGTTCCTGGGAGAGGACTCACGAACTGCTCTTGTGTTCTTCTGTTGTGTGGCTTCGTTTTCCGTCGAGTCGACGTGTGTCCTTCTGGTGTGTGGGAGTTCCTGGGAGAGGACTCCACGAACTGCTCTCGTGAGTGACTTTGACCTGTGTGGGAACTGTGTGACAAGAGTCAGACGCGGCCAAGTGCGTGGACTGTTTGTGTGACACTGCTGTGGGTGCCAGCCTGGCCTGAGTGAAAAGAAAGATGTCATTGTGACAATATAGTTTCTAGTATCGTTGTGCGCCCTTTGGGTTGTGGTGTAAACTAGTTATCATACCTGATTGATATTATCATGTTGTTTTGATTTGATGGTTCAGGCAGCAACAGAAAAAAAATGTAGAAACTTCACTTGTTGTTGGACTATCTATGTTCGTGTGGTGTGGGTGTACGTAGAGAATAGTCGTGCACGCATCCAAACTTCTTCAGGTGAGAATCAGACAGCAAACCATCCGTAACACTGACAATTGCAGACAACGGAAATGTTTACTTACCCGCTACAGGGACACCCCTATGACACCCACCTTTTTTAACATAATTTTCATGTTCCTTTCAACTCGATCTATTTAAACAGTAAATAAGTGGGGTAACGTTTGCTCCCATAAGAAAACCTAACACAGAGTAACTTTTATTCAGCATTTTAAACTTGAATAAAGTCAGACAAATACATAGACGAACAATCTAATAGTGGGGGAAAAAAACAAGCGCAGGCCAACAACTGAACTGTCTTCATAATAATGACTTGGCAAAATTATGGACTTAAGGAGGAGGGGGAGGGGGGGTTGAAGATGGAGAAACTCCGAGGAGCAGGCAATACAAATATATCTGCCTTCAAACAGGATTGCGATGGTTCCCTTATGCAGCTAGTGAAGAGTTTTCATATCTGTAATATATTTTCTTAATTTCATGTTCCCAGTTTCTCCATCTTCAAATCCAAAACTTTGCCAAGTCATTATTATGAAAACAGTTCAGTTGTTGGCCTGCGCTTGTTTTTTCCCCCACTATTAGATTGTTCGTCTATGTATTTGTGTGACTTTATTCAAGTTTAAAAGGCTGTGCCAGTCTTGAATAAAAGTTACTCCGTGTTATGTTTTCTTATGGGAGCAAACGTTTCCCCACTTATTTACTGTTTATTGTTTACTGTTCCCTGCCTCATTTCATTTCATTTTCGATCTATTTAGTAAACAATCTTAGGAGATGGATGTTTTCTTATGTATACCCCGCGGCACACACACACACACACCACACACACACACCACACACACACACACACACACACACACACACACACACGCACACACACACATCACGACTTACACTAGTAGTTGTGAAAATCTAACCTGTGAGTCTCCGAATTCTTTCAGCTCCACCGATGGAATCACTTACGTACCCTTACACACGTGTAACAAAGAATCGGACACCGTGTGGTTAACGCATAACGCCTCATTCCAAGTCATGTGCAATCCCCCTACACTGTGCCCGCAGCTCAGACCCTTCCACAAGCCAAGACCTCATGCCTCAAGTGTTTACCTCCACCCACGGCCCACCAAGGGCAGACCATCTTATAGCTGAAGCCTTCCCAAGGTGATCCCCCTTCAGGCTCAGTAAGCGTGAACGGTCCAAAGCCGCATGCAGGCGCGCGGATGGTCATTGGACCGAGACGCCGACGCCCAGCCCCAACAGCCTCTCCTAGTTCCACTGGAGAACCCGATGAACAGCCCTTGATGAAGATGACACGCATCCTCCTTCCTGGACTGCCAGTTTGACATTGGCAGTACCCCTCTGGGCATGTGAATGATTCCTCACTTTACCCTCAAACATCCAGCTCGGGTTACTCACACCTGTGGCACTGGAGTTGGAACGAGGAAGCTAATCCAAGTACCCCGAATGTGCCTGAGGAATGGAGAACATTCGGCCGACTCGTCACTGTCTGGTTTTACACAGGACTCCATGCTTCCAGCCCCGCAATAGCTAAACTTTGGGAATTCATTGAATACAGATTTGGTTGAACATGGAGGTCAGATTACATGCAGCAAGTTTTGCTGCGAAAGTATCATTTAAAAACAGCTGGTTTCTACTCATCTTTCTTTTTTTTTGTCTGTTTGTTTGTTTTTAATCACTTTTCTTTATAACTACCTTTGAAGCTCGGATAAACGTTGCATGTCGGGCCTTATGGATGTGTGTTCAGCTCCAGCATCATGAACGCATGACCATTTACAGTTGAGTGCTGAAACATCCCTTTATTGTATGTACTTAGCCGATGACAGTTTCCTCAGTCATGTATGTAACCAGTAAAATGTCCCTTACTGAGTGTACTCAACGAATGAAATTTTGCATCTTAAGTGTGTGAGCGTCGTCATCAGGCGACTGTTCCATAGAAGTAAGCCTGGTGGTGGAACCATAAGAACTATTGGACTTCATCGGTTGAGAGTGGCAGTGACGATTTCGTACTTCATCGGTTGAGAGTGATAGTGACGATTTCAAAGCTTAGTCGTCTGACAGACGCAAAGTCGTCTATGGCTATTGCTCATGCTCTCTGAGGCTGTGACTTTGTTCTGAACAAAGAGCGACATGAGGTATATTGCTCATGTTCTCTGTGACTGTGACTTTGTTCTGAACAAAGAGCGACATGAGGTATATTGCTCATGTTCTCTGTGACTGTGACTTTGTTCTGAACAAAGAGCGACATGAGGTATATTGCTCATGCTTTCTGTGACTGTGACTTTGTTCTGAACAAAAAGCGACATGAGGTATATTGCTCATGCTTTCTGTGACTGTGACTTTGTTCTGAACACAGAGCGACATGAGGTATATTGCTCATGCTTTCTGTGGCTGTGACTTTTCCCTGAACAAAGAGCGACACAAAGGCAGTCTATGTCTATTGCTCATGCTGTCTGTGGTTGGGACTTTCTTTTTAACAAAGAGCAGAACAAAGGCAGTGTATGTCTATAGCTCATGCTGTCTGTGGTTGGGACTTTCCTCTGAACAAAGAACGACACAAAGGCAGTCTATGTCTATTGCTCATGCTTTCTGTGGTTGTGAATTCCTTCTGAACAAAGAGCGACACGTTTCTCTGAAACGAGATCCCATGCTGTAGTAGACGAAAAAATTGAAGGTGGAGTTGATAAAGGAACACAATTCCATGACCCACAGACAAGTCAGGAAAAAGTTCTGGTGCCGTCTCCCCGAGTTGAGCTCTGGCAGAAAGAGAAAGCTGAAGCGACCGACGGCGATGGGGGCCATGCACACCATGAAGAGGAGCGAACTTCCCACAAGCATCTTCGTCACCGCGATCTCCCGCGCCGAGATCGACGAGGAAGTCCCCGATCGCCACGTCACGACTTGACGAAGTTTCACGATCGTCATGATGGTCGTTGTCGTCACCACCGTCATCACGATCCCGGCAGAGCAGCACCGAATACGACACCGTCTAGATGATCGATGACGTGTTTGTGAGCTCTGTAAAGCTCTCCCTCCACCACTGTCGTGACCTTGACACCAGATGTGGGGTCGTAGACGCAGCCGATGCGGTACCGGAGCACCACGAAGACGTACAGAAGCAGTACGACAACGTAGTCCACAATGACCACCACCGCCATTGTTCTGGCGCGCAGCAGGTTTTGGAACTTGAGCGGATTGTACACACAGAGACATCTCTCTGTGGCGATAATGGCCGACAGAACAGGGGAGACAAAACTGAAAGCGGTTACAAAAAAAAGGTTGTTGTTGGTCAGAAATATCAAGATGGGGCCGAATCTGTCCTTGGTGGTGAACTGTATCTTCAGCTGTTCACCGTGAATTAAGGTTGCTACGCTCAGATATACTTCATCAGCGAGAGACAAAGCAAAGAGACACAGATTGACACGGTCTTGCAGACCTTGTTTGTAGAACACCGCCATGTTAATGACGTTAGCGGGTCCTCCAATCAGAAACAGCAATACAAGCAAGTTGTTTTTGATCTGACGGGCAACGGTTTCCACTTCTACACTGACGATATTATCAGGATTGTCCCAGGGTAAAATCTCCATCTCACTGAACACGACTTTGATGCAGTCATCTCGAAGTGAAGTGTTTTGGCCTACAGTTGGAGCCTGTTCCGTGGAACTGTTTGTTTGGGAGGCTGCATCGCCGGTTACACCCACCAGCAAAAGGGAGGTATTCAACATGGCGCCGATCACCTTTGGCACCAGACTATAATCTGCAAATTGGTCAGCTTGTCTTGTTTTGTGACGACCAGCAACGAAAACGTTGCCACCTGGTGTCACTCCAGCCCAAAAAAATATAACGAGCTTCTAGCTCTCAGGTTCGTCAGATTATCCTGACTATCATTCTCACAGAGACATCATGAGGCGAAGCGCAGGGAGAATACTGTCCCTTCTTAACCAACAGTCTAGACAGAGACATGACTAGGCGCAGGACATGAAGAATGCTGTCCCTTCTTAACCAACAGTCCTAGACAGACACACGACGAGGCGCGGGACATGAACAATACTGTCTCTCCTTAACCAACAGTCCTAGACAGGGACCTGGCGAGGTGACGGACATGAACAACGTAGTCACTGTCTTCTTCACACCGATGATCCTGCATGCTACTGGCACTGTGAGCAGCACAATGAAGACGCGCATTGACAGGTTCAGCAGACGCTGTCCTGATGCTGTGGCAACAGAACCGGTGTAACAGCCCATTCTTACCCCCCCCCCCCCCCCCTCTGGAACTTACCCTAGGGTAAATCTGGGCTAGCCTGCTTTTACACCCGGGGTCATTCCAGGACTAGCTGGAACTTACCCCACCCCCCCCCCCCCCCCCCCCCAGTAATCTATATTGTACAAGGTACACAGGCACTC
>CM031595.1:63587664-63615164 GCA_018398815.1 Conus ventricosus | reverse complement strand
AAGGGAATGCAAAATCCATGGCTCTTGTTTATCATAACATTCTTTACAGTTTAGGAATTAACCCATGTATTGGGTTGAACCATTCAACACTGAGTAAGCCTAGACTGAAATTCACTATAACAAAACAACAATTGAAAGCCAGGTATATTCAATTTTGGCAAAGGAAAAGAACAAAATACAGCCGTTTAGAGTTTATACAATGTCTTCAAATCATCTGAATAATCATATTGAATATTACTTGTTACGTGAAAAGGACAGTACGAAAAAAACAAGCGCTATGTAAATTGCGTTGTTAGCTCGCAAAGACTTTAATGTTGACAGAAAGGCGCTATGCAGTATACCCCAAATCAAAGATTGATGTATAACATGTAATGAAATAGAAGACGAATTTCATTTTTAGATAATTGTAGAATAATTTATGACTTAAGAACAAAACTAAAGATACAATAAAACAGATGCAAGTATCAAACGGAGACCCCAGGCAGAAGAATATTTTGTGCCAAGTGACATCAAACACTTACTCTATTAAACTCCAGGAACACCAACAGATTATTAGCAGCTTGTTTTTGAGGCAATTCCAAACCAGGCGAAATTGAAATCGAAGAACTTTTTTTTTTTCTTCTCTTTTTTGTTGTAGTCGTTTGTTGTTTTTGTGCCAAATATCTTTCAAAGTGAACGGCGATAAAGAATTGTTCTTGTCGGGCTGTCTTGTTCTTTTCACACACACATCCGCGTGACAGCAGAGAACACTTTTGGTCACTTTGATATTTATTTCCAATACCAAAGCGATCTTTTACAAGGTGGGAGAGGTAACAGAACAACAACATTTCCCTCTTCCATTCCCTGCAAACAAATAGTAACACATTCATTCCTATTTACACCAAATCATAGGGTAAAAACAAATAAATTTCATACCATTTCCATTATGTCCTCATGCACAGAGTAAATGCAAATTTGAAAAAAAAAAAACACAAAAAACAAAACAAACAGACCTGACTCACCATCCACTCAATCAAATGATGACAATGTTAACTACTGATCTCTTCCAACTTGCGATTGAATGATAAGAATTCATTCAGAATCTCTTAAAATGCATATCTTAAATTTCGCTATCTTCCATCTGTCTAATTTCAATGCTCCTGTGATGAATTACCAACTGATTTAATTACAGGTTCATCATCTGATGATAACACGACACAAAAACATTTGGTCTTTTCGCTAATATCTAACTGGAAAAGTGAACAATTTGTCCGCACTCATTATAAGCAGTACATGGAACAGAAAGTGTTTCTTCCGTCATCAATAATGTGTCCTACAAGCAGGACAAGAAATTCTGTGGATGTTTTCAGATTCAAACCCATCTTTTGTTCGCATAAAACCTTAAGTTCCAACCTAAATCTTCGTAATTTTTTCAGTGACATCTATCTGTGATGACATTGATAAATTATCAGAATGAAACACATCCCTTAAATGAAAAAACCAGCGATATATTTCTTACTTTATCCTATCAGATGCCAATTTTCTGTTAAAAAAAATGAACAAATAACCTGTCATTTAAATTCCGCAATAAACTGCTGCTCATTCCGTACTTCTGTGCCAACCACACTATTCCAAAACCCTGTCGAAAGGACTTTCTTTACTTTATGAGCACCAGTATTCTTAACCTTATTTCCCATTCTAAAGCAACATATCATAGGCTTGCCTGCTAAAACGGGACTGGGTAGCTTCAAGATCTTCAACCAGTACTTTAATACATTTCACAAATGTACTTTATTGTACAAAGGTTATCTGCCCATCTCTCCATATAAAACGGTGTTGGATGAATGAATAGGTACTTGAAGGAAACGCTTCATAGCAACTATTACTATTTTTCCATCATCGAATTTTCATGTAAGGCCCCCCAAATTTCAGCTGCATATATAAAAGAGGTTTTAATATCTGTGTATCAAACATATTCCAAAATATACGAACGTCTGTACAATTCATTTTCCTCAGGGATTCAGATTTGTTTTTTTAATTTCATAGTACCTATTTTTTCCCCATATTCTTAGAGATTCTTCCCATGCGTACGGAAATTAATTTTGTGAAAAATCAATCCATATATTTATATGAATTAAATACTTAACTCTGCATTTCCATAAGAACATTTTTCACACACTGATAGAGTGGCCACCCATTCTAAAGACCACTAGATTTGTCTTACCCAATTAACTGATAAACCTAAAGCGATCTGCTCTTCTTTCAATACATTTAGTTGTTTTCAAAACCTACAACTGTTCCGGACAGAAGAACAACATCCATCAGCATACATAATACAACTAATTCAAACAGCTCCATGTATTATCTGGAGACCATGTCGTCTTGCGACAATTTCCACACCATTTCGTTTATGACAAAGAAAACAATTGTGGACTCAACAAGCATCCTTGTTTTTACTCCATTTGGACAATCAAAATAATCTAATACTCATCATCTTCCAACGCACACATCCCAGCACAGAGTTTAAAAAAGACCCCCTCTAATGGCCATGTACAATATTTACTATTAACACCACTTTTAACGGATACATTCCACAAGTTAATTTCGATTACCTGAGCTAAGGCCTTCTTGCAATTCTACAAATGCAAGCAGAGCTTCGACTTACAGATAGATGTTTTTGAATCAAAGAAAATATTGAAACTATATGATCTATGTGCTAACTGGTTCTAAAACCTGCTTGTTCTTCCAATATTTTTTCTTCATGTTCATCAGAGGCCCATTCATTAATCTTGTAATTTTTAGTATGTGATGTATATTACTTAAAATGCTGGTAAGTGATACGCCACACGATAGTTTTTTCGGGATTGTTCACGACTTCTTTTATGAATTGTACAATAATTTGATTTAGCCCACTCTGATGGAAAGATTCCATTACACAAAAAGTGGCAAATAAATGAACAAGAATCGATTACAGTTGTGTTTGCATTCCTTCAACATTCTGCTAACGATTCTACCTGGTCCTGCACTCTTTCCTAATTTTTAAATGTTTAATACCAGCAAGCGACTTCTTCACTGGAAATAGGTTTTGATTACATAACGGGCTCACTTTTCCATTCTCACTAACACACCGGTCTCTTCTTCCCATACTTTTATTATCAAACTATGAAAAACCGGCCCAAAAATGGTCAAGCCACTTTGAACTGAGATTTCGTTTTTCAACAAAAACTCTTTTTTATTTACACATCTTATCACTGACCAGAACATTATAAGAATCGCTGACTTAATATTTAGTTTCTTTACCTACTTTCTTTAAACTCCATTCCTTTGTTTTCCTTAGTGTAACATACTCTTTACGTGAAACAGCTTAATCACCTCCTTTTCTACTTTAATCCTTGGCTGTTTTGCATCCTCTGAAATCTTTTATCATAACCTTTTAACTACTGATTCTTACGTTCGCAACTCATTTCAAACAGTCATTGTATGTCTGCTGCCTCTACGAATAACTCGACCCATAACACGCTGCAGCTCCGCACAAGGCACTGACAAATTTATCTAGACTCTCATTCACATTAATTTGTAATAATTGACTGCGCTTTCTGCTTGCTGTCTAGAAAATCATCACATCAAGTTCATTTAATATACTAGCTATATTCATCGGCCTGACAATTATTTCTTCACATTGTTCAGGGGAATACCTCTTCTCTAATTTTACAACAATTACTTCTCCATAAGCTTCAGTTTGGTAAGGTTACACACCCACACACACACACCAACACACACACACACACACAACACACAGTGACAGAGAGAGAGAGAGTAGAGAGAGAGAGAGAGAGAGAAGAGAGAGAGAGAGAGAGAGATAGAGAGAGGAGTAGGCACGAATCCATTTCCTCATGCAACGCCACGCACAGACACACACACACAACAAACAGACACACACACACACACACACACACACAACACACACACACACACACACACACACATCACACACGCCGCGCGCCGCGAAACAGAAAGACGCACGCACATCCGCGATACACAAAAGAGAGAGAAGAGAGATAAGAGGCGAGAGAGAGAGAGAGAGAGAGAAGAGAGAGAAGAGAGAGAAGCACGAATCCATTTTCCTCATGCACGCACGCACACACCTACACAACCACACACCTCACAACAAACACACAACTCACACACACACACACCCACACTACGAACATTAAGACGCCACGTGCACACTGCACATGGAGTAACTCGCACCCAACGCCTTACATAAATGCCGCGCATGCACGCGCACACACACACACAACACACACACACACACCTCAACACACACACACAAACACACCGCGCGCGCGCCGCGCGCGACCGCTGATAGAGAGAGAAGAGAGAGGTAGAGAGAGAGAGAGATAAGAGAGTGAGAAAAGAGAAGAGCTAGAGGAAGAGAGAGAGAGGAGAGAATGAGCACGAATGCACTTGCGCATGCACGCACTCAGCCACCACGCAGGAACACACACACCACATACACACAACCACACCCACATACACAAGAAAAACTTACTGATGACACTGACACCCCCACCGCACCCCACTGAAGTGCAGCCGAAAGAGACAGGGCGAAAAATGGTGGGGCCGGTCCGACAGCCGCGTACTATGGCTAAGGAGTAACTTCCCTGACTTTGAAAAGTGTCCTCCAATATTAAACAAATATTCTAAAGAAAGCCGCTACGGTACTGATAATGAACAGAATCAAACTAACCAAAATATCATTTCATACTGAACCTAAAACTTCTGTGAATTTCTGAGACCAAAACAGAGACAAATGAATCTCAAACGAACACTTAAAGAACCTGCGAAAACTCTGATGAAAAAGTACCCGCGTGCGGTTGCAAAATGGTACAATTCCAGGCTTTCATATGAATATGAAAACAAATTCCAGGTATGTTTTTGAGAATACTAGAAACCAAAACGTAAATAATGAAATAATTCTGTCGACCAGTTTGCATCTAACAATATAGTACAAACAAACATAATAAAGAAGAAATATGTCAAACTAAACGTGAGGTTGAAGATGCAAACCACAAGTTAAAATTTGGCTTAGGAAATGTTCAAGGACTAAAAAATAAACTTAGATGATAAATAATTTTAAATATCTTCTGTCAACAAATCAAGTTTTCACATTACTGAAAACAGTCGTGTAAAAAAAGATGAGAATTGAAAATTACCTTTCCTTATTATAAATTTTTTTCACCACCCCCCCGCTCTAAGCGTTTTAAAGTGTGTTGTTGTTTGTGTGGACAAACAAATTTGATTTTTGTGTTGAACGCTATATGAACAGTTGAAGACAAATTCTTTCAAATTGATAAAAAATATTCCGTATTTACTGCTCTTATAACATCATTGCCAGGTTTTTGGTACAATTGCGCCGAATATCTGTGATAAATACGAAGAAAACATAAATGGGATCGAATTGTTAGAAAAACAACTTAGCTATATTGAATGTTATTTCCTAACTTACCTTTGATCTTATGTGGAGATCTCCAATGTTTCCGACTGGTGGTCTTTATTACATTGAGGTTTCTAATGATAGACATGTACCCTCAACTACAAAAATTGATGAATTTTTCATGTATTGCAATACCGGAAGAAAGGAGATCCAAAGACCCCTAATCGAATAAATTTGGACACAAACTTGAGTAGAATTGTTACAACGAATACCTTTAAATTTGTAAATGACGTGAAAAAAAAGGCGATAATGAGATCGAGACAGGGACAGTGAGACAGTGAGATTGTTTTGAGATCAACCTCCAATAACATATAATATGTGTCAGTTTCATGATATAGCCTCCCCACCCCCACCCTCCCCCCACTCCCTACACCCAAGGAAAAAAAAAATAATAAAAGAAAAGAGGTGTGGTGGTGTTTTATAAACACGACGTTCAGGTCATCCAGACGGAACCAATCAGGCTTCCCGCTACAAAATGAAGCATGTTGTACAGTAAGAAGTAATCTGACTTCGTGACAAAATATCCAAATAATGTACACAGAAGTTATTCTGCCTCCACACAACAAAATGAACGGTGGAACATTTTTTTCAGAGAAGTATTCAGGCTACTGCTGCAAAACGACGGAGAAAAACATGTTGTTACAACAGAAAGTATTCCACGATCCCACAGACAAATGAAAGCGAAAACAGTTACAGGAAAAAAATTCCGAATCCCCAACCAAATACAAAGCGGCGCGGAACGTGTTCTTACATGAAAGACGTGTCGGCTCTAACACAGTCACAGAACAGCATGTAAGATTAGATTGATATTGCTTTTTCACATACACAAGAACGACAGGTAATGGTCAGATAAGATTTCTTGCACATGACCCCACAGAACAGGCAGTAGATCAGATGATATTGCTTGCCCCATGTGACAGAACACTGCAGGTAAATGTAGATGATATTGCATGGTTTCGCATGTCATCTGTTCGGAGCCTGAACAACTCTCCGCGTTCTGACGATCTGAACGATGTGGATTCCACAAGTCGAACCTGACACAACCCACACATCTCCGTCTCACATTTGAAGGATCCCGAGACAGTCGTCAACAAGAGCTTTGGTAGGCAAGAGGACATGATCACAGTCTCAAAGGATTGGCAAGTTCCTTTCACCACTAAAGGAGGTTGAGGGACTGCTTTTTTCATCCTCTCGCTGTTGGTGATGAGGCTTCTGAATGTAGCTCTTCTTGTCCAGATCTCAATGGGTGGTTGGCATTTGTGTGTCAACGATCAGAGGTGGTCGAGTTTCTGAACTGTTTTGATTTCTCTCTCTCTCTCTCTCTCACTTCTCTCATTCTCTCTCTCTCTCTCTCTCCCATCTCTCCTCTCTCTCACTCTCTCTCTCTCTCTCATCTCTCTCTCCTCCTCCTCTCTCTCATCTATCTATCTAATCTATCTCTCTTATCTATCTATCTATCCTCCTCTCACTCTCTCTCTCTATATATATATATATATATATATATATATATATATATGATAAATATAATAATATCTAAATCTGATCCTCACCAGACGAGTCAACCTTTCACATCAAGATCACTCTCAGCTAACCAGACCTTCCGATATGTGACCTGACCAATCTTTGAGTGCAGCAAGTGAAGCCCGCCGAAGAGACAGCACAGGTACGAGAATAGGAGGGCCGATGTTACGGAGAATATAGACTCCGAAAAATTGACTCCCTGATCTTTTTTCTCCGATAAGGTCAATGAACCGGTCATTTTTCTATAAGTTTGGGATCAATATTCTGTTTGCGGAGAGAAGATATTTGGTCATTGGCCTCTTAAATATTCTGAGCATGTTAGCGTTGGATTATAGTGTGTTAGGAGAATATTGACTCCCGTAGAAAAAATGACTCCTGTGTCAATTTTTGTTGCATTGCAAACGGCTGGAGGATCTTGAATTAACCTGATGGATTGCTTGTACATGTTTCAATTCGTCACGCGCACAAGAAAGATTCAGGTCTATGGGTCAAAGGTAAAGTCACTGATCACTAATTTTTCCTCGTAGCTGTTTCCTTCTTCGGGGATTTTTCGGAACTATTGCACAGATTCTCAACCGAAAGTTGGTGGGTTGGACCCGCTATCAACAATTATCACCTTTACAAAAAGAAAAAAAAAGAAAGAAAAAAAAAAATCATAAAAGGGGGGGGGGGGGTGTGGGGGGGTGGGGGGGGGGGGGGTGGGGGGGGGTGGGGGGGGGGGGGGGGGGGGGGGGTGGGGGGGGGGGGGGGGGGGGGGGGGGGGGGTTGTGACTCAAAGATCAAGGTAGCAATGGCCACTCAATTTTTCATCAACAGCAGTTTCTGGTTAGTAAAACGGATCTAAAGAAACTTGTTTGGTTTCGACTATTTCACAAACCATAAACCTCAACAAGAAAATAAAGTCTGTAGTGAAAGTGACAGATTACTCCTGGCCATGTTAAATTGCGCGTATGGCACGAGCTGCGTGTAAAGCGGCTTTTATTAATTGTGTGTGTGTGTGTGAGTGTTGTGTGGTGTGTGGTGTAGTGTTGTGTGTGGTGTGGTGCGCGCCGCGCCGCGCGCGCAACACACATAACATAAATTAGCAGCCAGTGTGTATTCTGTAGGCGAAAGAAGTGCATGTTGCTGCTGGCGTGCACATTGCATGTGTGTGCTGCGGGCTAGCTCGTAGCAGCAACCATCCAACATTAAGAACCGTGGTTTGGTGTTGTTGGTCTCGTGCAAGATTAATTCTTTGACCTTGGCCGATTCCTACATCCAAAATTAAATTCGTACAGCCAGAGAGATCGAACAGACCAACAAGATTTTTACAACTAAAGATACAGAGGATGCATGTGATTTCAATTTGGATGACTTACAAGACTACATTCACTGTCAAAAAAAAAGCAGGGCAAAGTTTTTCCTGGCTTTAATTTGCCTTTCATTACAAAAAACTATAAATTGTGTGTGTGTGAGTTTGTGTGTGTGTGTTGTGTTGTGCGTGCGTGGCGAGGCTTGCGTGCGGGCGTGCGTGCGTGCGTGCAGTGTTGAGGTGTGTGTGTGTGTGTGTGTGTGTGGGTGTGTGTGTGCGTGTGTGTGTGTGTGTGTGTGTTGTGCGCAGCGCGCGCCGCGCCGCGCGCCCCGCTTGTAAAATATAGGATTAACTCATTAAAGCAACTTCTAGGCCGTGTAATGTCAAAAGGTCACGACGAACTTTCGATTTAGGTGTCTTTTCCGAGTGGCGGTGCAAAGAACAAGTGCCGCACACAGTTTGGTGAACTGTCTGGGCCATTCTGTCTGTTAGCATGACACAATATTACCTTCACTATTACTTCGACCGTTGTTTGTAAGTAGCAAACGAAGATGGTGGGCTCGAAACTTCTCAGTATTATGGTGTTTGAAATCTGATGCCAGTTTTTTGCTGTTTATAGACTTTGTGGTATTTCAACAGTTATAACTTTTATAACACATGTAAGCGAACGCAAAAACGCGTGTCAGAACGAGCAAAGATTTGTCCAAAAGAAAAAAGTTGTTTTTGTCTCGGTTACACTACCCAACCGAATTTTCTCTGCCGACCCCAGACGGATTTCTTTAAATTCTCCAAACACACACACACACACAACACACACACAAAACCACATCCAGCAGCAGACAAGCTATAACGAATAGCCGATTTGGTTGAGGACCTAAGCACCACTGCTTTGGAAACTACAGTAAATTGACGCTGGCAGTAGACATACTTTTATTTTTAGGCTGCAAGTGTACGCCCGGATTGCAAACACAATTTGAGTCGTCTTTCTCCTTCTTGGACAAAACCGTATTCTTCCCAGCAGAAATAAGTAAGATTTTTTCGTTTCTTTTATCTTTCTGTGCTGAAAAAAAAAAACCCTTAAAAATACTGACCTACCCAAGTTTTTTCCAGCCATGTTACCAAAACAAACATACTTTTTTTTTTGACCTTTGTAAGGGCTGCCGATGTTAGCAGATAGTAATATTATGGAGGGTCCTAACGAGTAAAGTACTAATGTCAACAACAACAAAAGGGGGGGGGGGGGGTGGTGGAGTGCAGGGAAGGAGGAATAATAGCACAGATATCAACAATCAACAGAACGTCTCCGAATAAAATAGAAATGGATGACATTGTTACTATTGGGCGTGCCCACTGAAGCGCTTCGTCCCCGTCTTCTGTGGAAAGAACCGCAAGACTGTCGCCGATGTCGATTCTTGTAAAACAGAATCATGCTCTCAGAAAAGAAAGAACTCTCTTTCTTACAGTCCGCATCGAAAATTTTCTCTTTGTTGTGTCAGAACCACGTTTAATTTCTGTCCTGGTGTGATCTTTTTCTCTGATGAACTTCATCAGGTTCATCTGTTCTTGGCAACATCCCTTCTTCAGAGACCATCTCACACTGCACCCCGAGAGACCATCGAGTCGGAAATTTTTTATTCTGCAATAGTTTTCTGACTGACTGACTGAAACCAGATTATTGTCAGATAAACTCAAGGTTGTACTGACTTTAAGAAAACACTATGAACAGAAACTATCAAACGTTTTTCATTCCAAACAAGAAGCCATGATAAACGCACAAAAATAACGCGCGCGGCACAACATGCACACAACACACACCTCCACACACCGCCGCGCATACACACACACAACACAACGCGTCGCGTGCGCACTAACATACAGACAACACACACATACGCAACACATGCGCCCCGCGCGTGTCGCGCGCGCCACGCACGCCACGCACGCACTGCACTCAACTGCACGCAACGCACTACACCAACACACACACACACACCACACACACACACACACACGCACATAACATAATACACAAATCTCAATACAACAACACCCATACCCTCACATACACTCAAACTTACACACTCACACACACACAGACTACACACGCCACCACACACACCGCGCAAACAACACAACCCCACACCAACAACACAAACACACACCCGCCGCGGCGCCGCGCGCGCCGCGCTTTCACGCACACATCAAGGGGGGGGGGCGACTATTCATGACTCGAAGCACTCGTAACACACCCTGTAAACAACAATGGCGGATCCTGTGCTGAACCGGAGAAAGCAAGTTCATTACACAGGAAGAAACCCCCCAGCCAGGTGCGACGGGATCAAGAGAGATCTAAGCAGCAAAACAGATACAGAACAGGGGTTGGGTGGCTGGTCCTCGTACCACTTGTGTCCGCGAATGAACTGGCCGTGCCTGGAACACATCAAGCCGACTACCGAGATGATAATGACAACTCGCATATTCAGTATATCGCTTCCTGTTTGCATTCCTATCTGTCGAAGTTGTAACAGCAGGGCCCAGAAATCCACCCTCGACATCGACAACAAGTCTAGGAGGCGAGCTATAAGACAAAATTGTCGCTGGTATGGCACGGGAATGGTTAATTGATTATGATGCAACTCTGACAGAACGACGTGCACAGACGATTCCGAGAATCCGCACAGAAATCAAGCATTTCGGAAGGTCCGTGTTCCATCAAACTGATGATGTGGGTGTGCTGCTTGGTGAATCAGAAGAACGTCGTTCTAGAATACTCCTGCGGTCCTGTTCGGAAAGAACGATTGCTTATTCTGGTTTGACAAGGCAGGAAGAAAGAACACATGTCATCGGAGGAAATGTGTTAAATTGGCCATCCTTTGGGAAGAGAATACGCATCGGCAACACGAAGCATGCAGAGACCCAAGCATGTGCTCCTATGGCGGCTGCACGCTGACCACGGACAGATCCATTTTACCTGGGAGACCGACGTCTACAGAACTGACAGTAAATACTATGAATTTTCTCGTTCTCGATTTCATCATGTAAAGTGAGAAGAGAAAGGACATTGCTGTGTTTCCTGTTAATGAAACCGAAATCGAGTCCGTTTTGTTGTCATCGCGCCTCATAAGCATTAACTTCGTTCGATTCGGTCGTTTCGACCAAACACCAAGCAATCAGCCTATGTACCAAATAATTTCTACACACACAAGCATAAAGCACACACATCACACACACACACACACACACACACATCACACATCACACACACACACACACACACACACAACACACACACATACGCACTGCTCTCTGCATGCATCACACACACACACACACCACCCACACACACACCACAGCACACACGACAACACACACACCCACACGCACACGCACTAAGATCCCAAATATACCGGTATCCAGAAAACATAATTCTGTTTGTTTGTTTTGTCTTCATTTAGCGTCTATCCACATAGTGATATTAGCCGGAGACAGTTTCTGTGTGACCACGTGTATAAATCCAATACAAGGGAGTCAAAGATCATCAAGTATGGAACTGGCTGACAAATTTACAATGAACCTCGTAAGAGTCGAACAGCATATGGGTGTAAAAGGTTTGGAAGTGGAGAAGAGGAGAAGAAGAGTGGTGGGGTGGCGGAATGAAAAAAAAATAGCCTTGCTCTACGTGCAAATTAGAACGCCGAACATACTGATAATGGTAATGCCAATAAAAAGATTTTAACATTTAAAAAATTTCGCGAATTGGTTAAAAAAAATACTGTTTGGGGGGGGGGGAGCATAGAGGAAGGCGAGGGTGGTGAAGAGTTAAAAATATCTTCCAAAGTGGATGAAAGATTTAATATAAAAAACCACCAACAATGCCAACTCCAACCGTTCTCAATATGGGAATGAAATAACACAAACATAGTCGGGGAGCGAAGCATGAAGGACTTCATCTTATCATGACGAGGCTGAAAGTGAATTCTTTACTATACAGTCAAATAAAAAAATTAGGGATATCGACAGTCCCTTGACCACAAGCACAAACAGGAGCCGGTTTTAATACCACCTAACCACTCATTAACCGCAGCCTAAGTACAAGGTAAAAGATTTTGGGAATGACCTGGAGGATTACAACATTTGCTTGTTGGTTTAGTCATATCCCATCTGTGCTTCCAGAGCTGAATCTTCAGGTATTGTTTCTGTCTTATGGTTCCGAGATTGAACTTGTCAGAATGTGGATAGCATCAGATGAAGAAAGAAGGAAATCACAAATCAAAACAACAGATTAATTTCTTGCAGCTTCCTTTGCTTAAAAGTCAGCAAAGTCATTGCCACGTAAACTGGAGATGCCCTGGAACCAATAACAAAGTATACATCGATACCCCGGGTTATTAACTGAATGAATGAAAATAAGAACTCACATATCCAATCTTAATGCCTAAGATTTTGATTGACAAGGTAGAGCGTAATGCGCTGATTTCGAGACCGAAAAGTATAATGTCTATGTCATGTATAACAGGCATGTCAAGTATAAAATCTATGCTTTCATAATGGCAAATAACACTGCTTAAATATAGAACATCCTTTTTGTATTTTGAATTTGCAGAGACCTGGCAAGAAGATGGTCCGCTACTACTCTGCGTCATGTTCGGTGCAATAAACCAAGTCTAGTGTAAAAAGTGGAATCAGCACACATGGCTTTCCAACTGAAAAACTATCTTCCGACGATCGTGGTTTCTTTTTGTGAAGTTAATCAGGAAAGAATTTCGACGGTCCAAAAAAAACGACGTAATCTGTGGCTTGCACTTCAAGACCAGCGATTTTGAAGACGATAACAAAGGCGTCCCCTGTTTGAAAGGGAGCTTTGGATCTACCCAAGCGCATGCTGAATAAAGATGGCCATTCCTACTCTCATCACAGACAAATGGCGCGGCTGCTCTGAAAAAGAAAGATGCTGCGACCATAAACTGGAGACTGACACCAGGATCAACACGGACAGACAAGGCCAGGATAATAAACGTGAAGTACGCAAGTAATCTAATCTTTTGATCTTGCATCTGATCGACTTGGTGACCTTTCCCACAGCACTTGCGGCAGTCGCACAATATCGTCATTCACATTTGTATTGTTTATGGGTGTGGAGTGTGTGTGGGTGGGGGGGGGAGAGTATATTACACACACACACACACACACACACACACACACACACACATCAACACACACACACACACACAAACAACCACATAAATTTGTGTCACTTAGAATCTGGATACATTTTTTTTTACTCATTACAGATTTCCACAAGCAAATGTTGGGGAAAAAAATGCAATGACTGAACCTAGCATAAAATATTTCACATTTTGTTTTGTCACCCAAAATAACATGAGGTTACATTGTAAGCTATTGAATGGGTTGTTGCGAAAAATTTTTTGATCAATTTTTTTTTACAAATGGGGATGACAGCAATACAGATACAATAAAAACAGAATCTTTGGAATGAAACCGTAATGTTCAGACTGATGCATTTGACCACATCTTTTGCTAGCAAATTTATTGCACTTATGAAAACAGAATGTACAACCTAATAATCCTAACTTTGATGGCGTGTAAAAATCAGACCAGAATGGACCAGTAAAAATGCATTTGTAAATGGGAGAGGGCACAACCAAAATTTTTATTTTTAATGTTTTGATCAAGATTTTTTCTCTAACAGATTGATACTGTATAGGATTGATAACAGCACAGAAAAAATGTACAGGGAGACTGACTATTTCAACTATGAGTAACTTATTTTGGCTGCTGCTTTTTGAATGATTTATATAGGATACAGTAAATATGCATATTCAATTTGTACCTGTGGTGTGGGGTGTGTGGTGGGAAAGAGAATGGGAACTATACATGTGCGTGTTTGTATGTGTGTGTTTGTTGTGTGTGGTGTGTGTGGGTGTGTTGTGTGAGGTGTGTGTGTGTGTGTGTGGGTGTTTTGATTTGCTTGTGATTAATATGTATGTAGGAGTTTAAGCATTTTGTGACACTATTTCTCTGTAGTTTATAAACTGCATTTCTATGTTTTAACAGTTATATATGTGTAGCAAGTGTGCGAAAAACGTAAACACAGAGTGAATTACAAAGAAAAATCTTTGCATAAAAATTTTGCATTCCTCATCATTTACGTCAGAGCATGGTGGGCCAATGAACGTGCAAAGATGGATGTACAAGAGCAGAGTCAGCGGCAATGGAAGAGCCCTGGTGACTCGGATGTGCACTGGGAGGATGTCCAACACAGACGATGCATAACATGGAAAGTTTGCTGCATGGCCACCCCCACTTGCTCACATGACAAGGCTGCTGCATGCCCAAACAACATCCACTGATGTCACGCACCGAGGTGCTTCCCCAACAAGACACCTTACAAACGCAGCACAGGTATTTGTTGTTCCCATAAAAACACACCGTTTTCATAACCATGTGTGTGTGTTGGTGTGTGTGTGTGTTGTGTGTGTGGTTGTGGTGTGTGTGTGTGTGTGTTGTGTTTAATGGAGGAAGATTGCTAGAGATGGGGTGGAGATGTTACTGTAAAATGTCAAGGTTGTTTCACAATGAGTATATTCCGATAGCGGAATGTTGACAACCTGACGGAGGGATAAGATGGCTTACAGAAGCGATTTAGACAACAAATACTTTAACACAAGCCATACCTCCTTGTCCCGAGTGCTATACTACACAGAGGATACAGCTTGACACGCTCAATCAACGTTTGAGCATGAGTCAATGTGAAACTGCAGCCAGCAGTCACTTAGTACTTGCACTCACAGCTAATTCAAACCTGGATGTGTAAACTGATGTAGAGTACTGATGAAATTTATTATACATAGATATCATATGCTGTAGCAACATTTTTCTTTCCCTGGCCAAAAGTGAGAGTGCTATGTATTTACCTTTTGCTTTCACAACAATAGCAACGAACACCACAGGACGCTCATTCTATTTGAAGTGGTAGTTAATAATGTGGTTGCCAAATGGCATAGTGTTTAGCCCCATATGATTTTGGTTATCAGGGATTTGGTGAACCCAATGTATTGGCCACAGCAGTCCGAGACTGAGAGTTCTTTCCGCTGTTACTGTCAGTGTTCACTTCAATGACCTCCCCTGTCAATCTCCACCCATCCACAATCATCTAGACTGACCTCCACCCAATCCCTGATGTGGATTACGATGAACACCGTCGAGTAAGGCTGTGACTTTCCGATAATTAGGTTCCTGACCTGGACTCAATATCTGACCAGACTTTGACCCACTCAGAGCGAGTCCCACCACAGAAGATAGTGGGTCAGGTCATAAGTACCGTAGTTCCTCCATCAAAATAAGAGCTGTTGTCATAACAAGATTTGAACCTGCAGGTACAAATATCCTACCCACTGCTGTTGTGCAATATTAGAAATACTCGTTAAAAGAAATCTTCTTTTACTCCCCGTCCCATATACGCACTTTTTTACATTCACATTGCATTAGGAATATTTTCCCACCCGTTTACTAACAGGAAATAGTAACACTTCATCCATTTAATTCTCATATCAGTCTGGTCCATAGTCCCCTCACTCACAGTTGAATGATTTTTTTCCCAGGATGACAGAAGAACCAAGGATGAAAGTTCGACCAGTCAAGTCCAATCTGTGCCAAGCTTTTGAGGAGAGGGAAGTACCTGGTTTTCCAGACTTCCCATCCTTGAACTGTTCAGTGTGCTCCCTTGCTGCTCATTCCAGTCAAGCATAAGCTGAAGAATGGGACCCTGCCTTCACTGTCACTACTCTGCAAAATGTGACAGTTTGTCAAGTAAGTCATGCAGTGAGAACCCGCCTCTTCATCGCGAAATGCCGGTATGGAATCGCCTGGCTGTCTTCATTCATTCTGTTTTCAGGTTCCTGCTGTCCAAAACATTCCGCTTGCTGGACTGCCTCCATATGGCCGGATGTCAACGAACATTTAACAGCACCAGAAAATACCTTCAACCAACAGTAATAAATGTCTGTTGGAAACAAGCCAAAAAAACAATCTTTGACAAGCTTGAAAGAAGTGGGGGGCATGCATGAGCTACAGAGATGGAAAAGTGACAGTCCAGGGGCTCAGCGCCAATATGGTGGATTCAACACCATAGAATGCCGATCACAACAAAGTTAATGATGTGCAAGTTGGTTTCAGGTAATTCAGTATGATACGGATACCTTTAATAATCCTAAACCTCATTAAAGTCTTATTTGATTCCTAGGTGAAGGCAGCCCAAGTTTATCTTTTTTTTAAATGGTTGGAAGAGTGATGCTCTTTATCTTGCCAAACATTAGCAACAAGCATAAAACAATAACCTATTGGCCTTAAGAATAAGAGAAGCCACATTATCTTCACCTTCTGCCAGTTACGAGTTCAGGTGCAACTGAAGTTACTATGACTTCATTCTGATTATTGTTATTGTTTTTGTACAGCCTTTTTCAAGTTTGCTTTGATACTTCTGAATGTCACTTTGTCATTATTAGCAGGGGAGGGAGCAATGAGGGTGGGAAACAGTTGCCAGATGTGAAAATGAGGGTCTGCAGAGAACATTCCTTTTACCCCTGCATGAGGCTGGCCTTGAAGTTGGCTCCATTGTCCACTGATTCGATCATAAAAAAAACAAAACGAAAAAATACATCAGGAGCAGAAGGCCCCAATGTCAGAGCATTACTGTCGATGTGTGGCATGTGCAAGTAAAAATTAATTTGGAATTATTGAGGACTAGTGTACAAAATTCGCTTTCGTTTTGTCAAAATCGCTATATTGCTATTGGCACATCAAAATGGCCCTATAATCAAGTTTGATTATGCCCATATTTATACAGTCTGACCAAAAAACTGAACCCAGTTCAACAGGCTGGGATGGAAAAGGAGGGAGATTGGAGAAATCCATTGTCCACCATCTCACGGTGGCAGCCTCAAAACAGAAGGAAAAGGGGAAGTGATGAAGGCCAATTGGAGAGTTTGTCTATTCCCCAGTGAACAACCAACAACGGTGGATTCAGGCGACAATCTCACCTTGCCAACATGGACAGTATGTGCGGCGATGAAAGTAACCAAAGACTGTGTTCACACCGGGTAGTTATGTGCATAGCACACCGACTCAGTTTTTGACTGTGAACTAGAGTTTGTGTATGTTCTTACTGGCAGAGTCCATCATAAAGACTGATCACAGTCTAATTGGTATAATCACCAAACATCATGTTCAACATGCAGAGTTCTACTTCTACATGTTAAAAACATTGTCTGAAGCTGTCATTTTTTTTCAGACTGGACTCCAACCAGATAAATAAGATATGTTGCTTTATAGCCCATCCGACCGCAAAGTCCACATCAGGGCTGTCACCACGTAAAATCACTCACCATTCATAAAAACAAAAAACCTTTCACACAAACTCTTTAAATGACATCGGTCTAGAAACGTACCAGAAACTTTTTAAAATCTTTCTGCCGTAAAATCTAAATCAGATATGAAAAATGTTAATCTCTCTCAAAACCACAAGGATCACTCTGGCGTGACATCCCTGAACAGATCATTCATGGACTCCGCTGTAAAATGTTTGTGTCCACACATAGTGCAAGTCCCAACACTCAAAAAGAACATGTTTCATTGTGAGTGGCGCAGGACATGGAATGCAGCCACGATCTCTTCACTCATTAAAAAGGTAAGAATGGTAAAAAACAATGGCCGGTGATGGCCAGCCGCACAACCGTTTCCACTTTACGACACACCGACTGTAATGGGAGGAAGTCCTTAAGGTTTGACGATCAGAAAGAGTTTTGTTACACTTCTGAGTGTTCCAATCCTCCAGCCAGAGGACACACACATAATCGATAATTTTGGGTTTCACATCTAGCAGGGGATATTATGTTGGACAGTTTTCTCTCGTTTGGCTTACTTGCTAAACTATCAATTCCATTCGTTTCCCGCCCGATGCCAACAACCAGGAACCCAAGCAAGATTAATGTTGTAACCGTCCCCCTTCAACTTGCAATAAAGTTTGTAAAAAAGTAAAAGTTCGGATGCTCTGAAGTTGCGGCCAGCTATGGCCTCCAAAGCTTGACAGTGAGTCGACATAACCATAAAGTCCCACTTCGAAGAAATGTGCGATAACTTCAAAGCCAGTACAGAGCAGTAAGTTCAACAGAATAGACAGAAGCATCTGAATGTATATATACCAACATATCTGAGAAGAGCCCCATGGCAGAGGCTGCAACAGGCCACTCCATCCTCAGACTTTGGAACCGTCCAGTGAAAACTTTTGATAGGATGGAATTTGGTAACAGAGCTCACCTACAAAGCCTTGTACGCTCATAGAGCTTGGGAGAATCTCTTGGCGAAAAGCAGCAAAGAATCGAAACGAATCGCGTGTGAAAAAGTGTCCACGGAGTTGGATCCGGAAACTAGTAAAAATCCGAACACACCTCCTAGTGTCTAGACCTGCATCCCACGTGAGTCCTCCTACTAAGACCAAACGGCGAATACATTTCAGGTTGTTTTCAAACTTACTTGGAACTGGAGGGTCAAAGACACAGTCATAGCAGGATTCTGCGGTTCTGAGAACATCGATATAATAATTATCAAGACAGTTTCTAGCCTGCGTTGACAGTGAAAGGATCCCCACGCCTCTTGTCGTGACAAGCTGTAACACAGGGTTGTGCGGAACGCTCAAGACAACGACTACGCCTTGATGGTGTATAGGTCCAAGAGTTATTGAGGTAAGACGTCATCGGAGCCGTACACACACACCCCGTAGTCCAGTATGGAACGGACCAAGCTCCTGTAAGAAGTGCAGTCAAAGTTTTCTTTATTCAGCGCCCCAGTCGGTGGCGCTAAACGACCCTCATAATATCAGTGTTTCTGCAAGCAGTTTTTGAGGATTTTGATGTGGCTGAGAAAGTTAAGTTCTGGTCAAAAGGACTCCCAAAATTTTGGCCTCTTTAACAGCTGGAATGGGAGATTTCCCTACTTGTGTTCATATCTGGAAAAAACTGACGGAAATTATGAAGTGACTACACTGGGTTTTTGTCGCAGCAAAGGTGAAACCGTTTTGCCATCCGCCCAGATGGATATTTCTCCACGCCAAGCTGGAGCCTGCGTCTGGACACTCGGTACAGGCTTCCAGTTGTCGTCGACAAGCGAAAACAACCAAGCAAACAATGACAAGTCTGACCCTGCTGAACTGATTGAACAATGTTTTTTGATCTTAAATACTAAAGAGGGCAGTATAGAATGCTTCCCCCGGGGAACACCCAACCCAGCTCGTGGACATCAGAGAGAGTGGTGCCAACCCGGACCAGAAACGTCGTTCAGCTCCAAAAATTTGAACGTAAAAGCGTAAATGACCTCGAAAAACCCAGATCATGGAATCATGAAGTATACCCCGAGCTTTCCATGTGGTATCAGCCTTCTCCCAATCAAAGAAAATTGCCACTGCAATGCTTTTGTTCAAAGGCATTCTGAAGTTGTAGAATCCAGACGAATCAAATGTCAACTGTAGTCCCGACGTTTGCGGAAAACCACCACTGTTCTTTCGCCAAAAGGCCATCGGTTTCCAAGTTTCCACATGACCTAGCATTGACCATTTTCTCCATCAATTTACAGACACAGCCTGGTCAAAGCTATGGAACGGTAATTTGATGGATTAGAAAGATCTTTCCAGTTGAGGGGATGGGAATAATGAGGCTTTTTCGCCAGAAGGTTGAAAAGAAACCAAAGTTTCCCATACATGGTTGTATATACCCTGTAACAGATGTTACAGACCTATTAGCGGAAGATCTATTCCAAACATTGATAATGGGATTTCAACTATACCTGAGAGGAGTTCCTCTGCAAGAAAGTAAAGCCAGATTTCAATTAGGTTTAACGTGAAAGGAAGATTGTATCCTTCCATGTGTCTGAATGAAAAGTTGCTGGTGGATTTTTCATTAAGTGGCTTTGTCTTTGGACAAAACGTGTCTGAATTGGTTAGAAGAGGAGGAATTCTTTTCAATGTTGAAAGCAAGCATGATTAGCAACTCTTCCTTCTTCTGTTATTAACGAATCCGAAAACTTAGATGGTTCACAGTGGTACAGGTGTTTCTTCACCTATGATTTATCTTAATGATGTTCCACACTTTTTTTCTTGAATTTTTCGTTGTCTCGCCTGAGGCAGAAGCCTTCACCAGGACCGACGTTTACTGATATAAAAGTGCATCTCCAATTAGGTCACGGAGTATCATATGGCTCGAGCGTTGTGACCCGAAGGTCGATTGGTATACCTGACGGCTGCCCCGTTTACGACCTTTGAAATTTGTTTGCATCTGAATCGAACCAGGGTGTTTTTTGGGTCATATTGAAGTTATATATCGGAAGACACTGGAATACAGGGCATTAGCACTTTTGATAACAGTGTTAGTCAGGATTCAGCTGGGTCCGACTCTGAAGAAAATCAGTGTCCGAGAATTCCTTAAAATAGTGGCTGCAAATAGATTCCCAGTTTGCATTCTTATAAATTTAAGATGATGAGAGACGAGACGTGTCATTTATGACGGGTTGTAGAATGACAGGAAATGGTCACTATCCGAGCAGATCGTCATGGACAACACTCATAGTCCAGGACCAGAGGGGTCACAAACCGACAAATCTAAACTCACGAAAGTGAACCTGTGGAAGAGTGAGGTAAGTTTGCAGATCCGTCGATCAACAACACAAATCAAATCCGAAATGACATCCGCAATTAGCAGACCTCTGGTGACGTACTGACATCTACCCCAAAGAGGATTGTCACCCAACATCAAAAAAGGTCCGAGGAAGTTCCCTCACTATCAGACTGCAAGGTCCTGACGACAACCGGGACTGGAAGGAGGTAGATATAAAAGAAAAGTATTGTCACAGTCTTGTGGAGAGTGAACATCCGCAGCTGACAGCTTGAAGGGAGGTAACAAGCGACAGGGACTATACAGCAGAGTTTTGTGTATGCAAGGCAACAACCGCCCGACAGATCCCAACGATGGATGGTTTGGGCAGGTTTGAAGAATATTAAAGCCAGAAAAAGTGAAGGTCCTTCAGGACTTTGGAATTGAGTTTCACTGACGACTCTACGACGGAAGGTTTTATAGATTGACACAGAAGCTGCAGCACCTCGAAGTTGAATTTAGAAGTGTAACACACAAAATCATATATCTTGATTATGGCTAAACCAGCAAGTTGAACATTTTGCAGGCTGTTCCTGCAGAGCCACGCATTACAATGAAAATATGTGAGAGGGGATAACATCAGGTGGAGAAGGCATTGTGAAAATGGCCATCTACTTTACCCAATGACCCTGAGGGGGAATACAGCATACGCACTGAAGTCTGATCCAACCTCAGTGAGAATAAAGCCGGACCTAATGAAGTGGGTGCTTTAATTTTTCTTCTTGTCTTCCTCCAGTTCTTTGTAAAATAACATAAAACTGACTATGGAGTGTGCCTGAGGTTAGATTAAGACACAGGGAGTTGAAGGTGACTCAAACCACATTCCCCAATATAAATTACAGTTCAAGGTAGTCATCTATAAGACAAAGCTAATTTAATGTGGCACATTACTGCACATTCAAATGTTCTTATCTCAAATTCTCTATCCAATTTTCTTTTCGCATTATTTATACATGTTTGTGATGGTTTTGCATACTTAAGACACACACAGTCATAAATAAATCATTATAAGAACTATCCCATCCACTCGACAAGCATTTATGTACCTATGTTGTCAGAAGTTAAAACTACTGTCAAATGGCTACAATTAGGCTGTTCATTTTCTTACAAGTGACGAGTGCTGTTTTCCATCTTTGGTGTGGGAGGTGGAGGAGGGGGAGGGGTGTTGTGTCGGGGGGGGGGGGGGGGGGGGGGGGGGGGGGGTGGGGGGGGAGGGGCAGTGAAAGTGTGTAGAGGTAGAGGATGCTAATATGCATTGTTTCCATTTTCTTCTTTGCTAGGATAATCACAAGAACCGTCCAATTAAAAGTGTTACTTTACTTACTAACAAAACTGTCCTACAAACACCGTTACAGGTTATGTGTCCAAGCTGCTTCATACCACCCTTCAAATGTATGGAGAGAGCCCAATCTGCACTGGAGTATTTCCCTTCTCAGGAAAGTTTTCATAGAAAAACCCATACCCCCCTGACAGCACAATATGGCCCATCCAAGCAAACACTGAGGCACTGCTACTTACAAGGCAAGATACTGTGATAAGTGTATTCTATATACCGAATGAACCTGCTCAGAATTTGGATTATCGTTTGTAAACATTTACTATATCCTCAGGTTAACCATGTGCCAAATAGGTAATACCAAAAGTGCCTTACTGTCCCGAGAGTACTGAACAATTTTTTTACTTTTTATCCAACACAACACACAAAGAGAATGAAACTGGCGGAATCCCTATTTCTTTACACCACCATACAGAAGTCACCTTTTCGATAATCACTTAAAAAGGGTGCGAGTACAGCTTGCATGCAAGGCTAGACAAACTAGGCACGTAGATTTGGGTAAACAAACTATATTCGGGACATTACAACTGAATCATAGCACCAAGATGCAAACATTATGGAGTGGGAAACACATATTTCTATTCTTTTTTTTTATTTCCAATACCCAATTATTTTTTTTTATCTAAAAGTTCTTTATGAGAGACAAACGGTGCAAGGACAGGTGGAGCGGGAGAAAACCATTTCTATTATATTTGACAATAATTTTCATACTTTTAGCAGACAGAATAACACCACATCCAGTCTTCTTCATTGAGTGAGTCAACTTCAAGTTGTTTTACAGAAAAGCAACTTGGTCAAAGATGACGAAAGGGAGAAAAAAAAGGGAAACAAAGAAAAGAATACACACACAAACACACCACACACACACACCACACTCCACACACACACACACACACACAAAGAAAGCAGGATGTACATTGCCTACACTAGGAGAATCATACAACTCCTATAAAATACCAATACAATAGTACACACATCCACATACACACCACACACACACACATCAACACAACACACACACACACATACACACACACACACACACACACACACACTTCACAACGTACACACAGTGTGTTCTGTCTCAATACAGCCCTGGAATCCCCGATATTTTCTGAACTGAAATGTTTCACTGATCTTGTGAACACAGCAAGATGGAAGGGAACACGGAAGTTTCTGCCCATAATTCCCAAAGCACCACCACAAACAAGCTGTGCATGTAGCCAATGAACCGGAATTTCCTGATGGAGAAATTGCATTAGGTCCATAATGGAGAAAAACAGTGGCAAGAAACATATGTAAGGTCCATTTTTCATTCACCTTAAGCTTCATAAACATTTATCCCTTGCTGTATTGACCAAGTAAGAAATAACTACTGTACATGTATACCATAACCTTATAGTACAAAAAAAAACAATGCAAAGACATGAAAGATGTTGAATGCAGAAGGATAAATTTCCTGCCATATCAAGACGCTTGCCAGCGTTTTACTTCTAGTATCTTAGGAAGAGCAAAAAGATGTTTGTAAGGGAGATAAAATTGGAACAGTACTGATATAAGCTCCTGACATTCATTCAAAATTCCCTGACGTAGAAAGCGGCTACCTAAACACAATGAGAACACAGCCATAATCATTCACTGAATAGAAAGGACATTCACTTGGCTTTAAACAAGTACACATCACATGAGGACACAAAACACACAACCCAATCAGAAATAGTACTTCAAGATTTTTTTTCGAATATCAGTGTTCTCATATTGTGTTCCCAACATGTCTTGGTAAGTCATAGAAGGCAAACAAGAAGCTGAACTAAGTAGGATATTCAAAATTCTAACCACTGAAACCTGTGATAAGTGGCCCCCCTTTAACTAGAGTACACCATTGATATCGTGTGTGCCATCCTATCCTTCCCACTTTCATCCCTGTCGATAGCAGAAGTGTCCTTTTATTACTCCCTAGGTGTCCCTTTAAACGCTCCCATTCACTCGTAAAATCACTGGCACATACAAGCAAATTGTGCAGAGCATACTCTTCTGTAAAGCCCTCTCATCTGCCCCAAGCTCCTGTTTGTACTGATAGAAATGCATTTCCACACCTGCAGGGTCAAGGCAGACAGTACGGAAACCAGAACAGCAGGATACACTCAGCAGGCAGACCTCCACCTTTTTCCCCTTTCAAGGACCTGCACATAATGAAAACACCGCTTAGGGCACATGCTGACATGTCACAGCCTATTTATTTAGACATTTGTACGCAGAGTGAACAAGAAGCTGATGTATGTTTATATCATTATCAGAGCGCGCCATTTTGGAAACTAGCCTCTGAACCAACATATAAGCCCATATTGGAAACTGGGCTTTTCCTTGTTACCCGTATCAGACACTATAACATTTTTTCATAGAATTTAGTAAAACCGAGTTATTGTGTATGTTAATACAACGTATTAACACCCATATACAATACCAACTAAGCTCAACTGAAAACATACACCTATGCATTTACACTACCCAGGGATAATAGTCATACAAATTACTTCTCAAAAATCAAGGTTCCTACTCAAAATAACTCAATAATGCGCCAACCTAGATCTATGCAGAATAATTGAACATCTTATTGTTATCAAACTTTGTGATCTGAACTCTAACTATGCGACAATTTAGACAAACAAAAAAGACCTGATTAACTTTACAGAATCATTCAAAATATCTGACAACACAAACAATAATACGACTAGTATCTTTGTATTGTCAGGTGAATTGGATGATTCTAAGTACAGCGAAGTAAACTCCGCCAAGTAATCACAAATCCATAACAAATATTTAATAAACTTAAGGAGTATTCCAAACCGTATGTACAAATTACAACCATTTCTCTTTGATTAATGTCCTGAATGTGTGTGCATTATATGTGCAATGACCTTGAACAGACTATACAAAGGCAGATCATGACCTCAAAAGAAACCAAAAAGACAATCAATTCTTTTTATTTGATAAAGAATCAAGGTTAAACGTGTAACAATTTCATCAAACCTGTATCGTAAAACTTACTATGCCATATCTTCACAGACTCTGTGCAATCAGTGTCTTTCAAGTTGGTAGGTTCATTGCAGCAACACAGTTACCACATGTACACCTGGAAAAAAAAAACAAAAAACAAACAAACTTGGAATAGCTATTAATGTCACTGTATTTGGTGTGTGAATAGCATCTGATATTTTTCTAATATTTTTTTTTCCTTTCATTTTCCTTTGATCCCCTCCAACCTGTTATTCCCTCGTTCTGCTGTGGGTTACTTAGTAAGATATCATTACCATTGCCACTAACTGCTTTCTGCTTTTGATATAAAATGGCCGGTAGACTTTGAAATGCTTCACACAAGTCATAAGATACAGAGATCATGAGGACAAATCCTTCCACTTTGGTTTTGTTCATTCATGAAGATCTTTTTTCTTTTCTTTGTAATGTTTTTATTTCTTTGTTTTTGTTTTTAAATGAGTAATAATTCCTTTCTTTCTAGCCTGTGCAGTCCCTGATCCCCTCCTTTGTCCTTGTTCTTTATTTCTCCTTCCTCCAGTACTAACTGTCTGGTCCACCTCCAACCTCCCTGTTGCACACATCTAAGACAAATTTATTTTAGAACTATTCATTTATATTGTGACTCGTGTAACACTTTCAACTTTGTAATCCATAACCAAGTGATAATTTTTACAATCTTTGTGGTACTTGAGTAGCAATGTATAGCAGAGAAACAGGAAACCTTCATTCTGACTCACTTTCTCGCGATCAACCAGTTTTTGGGCGAAAGTGCCTAAAACCCGCCTTTTCCTGTGGCGGAAGAGAGAGAGAGAGAGAATCACCGGCAACCTGACAAAACCTTTAAAGGTCAAGTTGCCCTCAGAACAGACAGACAGACAGACAGACAGAGAAGGAGAGACAGAGAGACAGACCAGAGAGGCGCCCATGCACACACTCACACACACTAAGACACACACACACAGGCACACTAACACACACACACACACCCCCTCTTTCTTTTCTTTCTCTCTCTCTCAGTTAAATGTCATAAAACCCGCACACTTCTTCGACTAATTTTTACCTACAAACTTTGTACATAAAACAGGCAGACACGGGGCTGAAACCCTGATCCTTAATTTACGGCTCGCGGCCTTGGGTTTTTCCCATAGCGCAGGCTAGGCGCTCTGGGGTTTGTGGGGGGGAACTGCTGCGAGACCACGCGCGTCGCACACCTGATGACGAGACCCCATACACATACACAGCCGCCGCCATTTTACATTCGACCGGTGGGCTGTAAAAGACTTTCAGAGAGAAACTTGTGTGTGTGTTAAAAACATGGCGAGTCAGGGAAAGTGATGTTTCAATGCTTTCTGTTAGTGCTGGAAGTGACACTAATATTACTCAAGAAATGGCTGAAGTGTTGTTATCTTTCGCAAGGAAAACTTTCTGATCAAAAGACGATTTTGTGGAAAAAAACATTGTTTATCATGAGGCCATGGCAAAGTTTTTTAGAAATAAAATTTAGTAGCGAGCCTTGTTCTCTCCCTCAAAGCCAAAAAGGAAGCATTTTGTTTTTGTTTCTTCAACAATTATTTAATTAGAGTAACTTTGAAAAGCTTTTAACTTTTGGAAAAAAAATGATTCTATTCAAAAAGTCCAAATGTTCAGTTTACCGGTGTACTACCTTTGTAGTCAGAAAACTTTTCCACCTTGTGGTGTTTGTGACACAACGGCAAAGCAGACGACGCGGAACACGACTTGGGCTGGCCCAGACAGGGCGGGTGTTGTTATGGTAATTATAGGGGGCGTGCACTGTTCGCTAACTGCCCCCCGACAAATGCTCTGCAAGGCTTTCAGTGAACGCCACAAACACATGACGCGGACTTAAAAATAGTAACGGTTTTGCAAAACTAGGCCAATCGGCAGACTCTGCCCATTGACCTACAAAGCCCTCTCTAAAAGTGCGATGTAAGACCACAGCAGGGGCCCACCCCTGACGTGGTTGGCGCAGTGTGGTTTTAGTGGCATGGGTGTTTGTTGTTTGTTGTTTGTTTGTGTTTTGTTTGTTTTTGTTTGTGTTGTTTTGTTTGTTTTTGTTTGTGGGTGTGTGTTTGTCCTACCCCACGCATGCACACCCCCCCC
>CM031595.1:63572708-63587564 GCA_018398815.1 Conus ventricosus | reverse complement strand
CGTCTCTACAAAGCTTCTGCTCTACTGAGGACGTGTAATTCAACCGACAACTCCAGCTTGTCATTGTGCTTCAATTGGCTGAGCAGATGAGCACTACCCACGTAGCACATTTCCTCTTCCTTCTGCAATCTTGAACTTCAGTGGGGGTCTCAATGACCTTGGAAGTTTCAGAGAAGGTCAGTCACTAGAAAGTTCATCCCTTCCAGGTATGACCTAAAACAGATCACCATATAGAAATTCCAACGGTTTCAAATAACTAGTTGAAGAAACTGAAAAAAAAGTAAAAGTCGCTTGTTTCAAAATGACACGGGTAGGTCTGGCATGTGCATGAGGCGACTAAATAAAAAAAAAAAAAAGGTTTGGGAAATATTCTAAACTCATCTAAAGGTGAGTATATTCCGCTCACCCTTCACCCACCAACCCACCCCCGAAATGTATTCTAGATAAACTTATACATACAAAGACAAAAAAAAGCGCGTATTGTCTACGCTTGTATTATGTACACATACCCACAAAGTATAAGTCCATGTGAGAAGCTGAGAATTACTGTTCACTCACACTCACACACCCCACACACACACACACACACTGCGCTATTCACATTGGCAAAAGATTCATTCGTAGGCTGATTTCGATTGCTTTGATTATGATTATACTTATTTTTTGGCGAACATTGCAAAGACCTTAACCAAACCAAACGTGGCCCGCAAACCCATAAAATGTTCGCATAGTATTTCACCATAACTCATGGGAAGCTTGGAAATCGAACAACCCAACAGCAAGTGCTCGAAGGGCCCGCTTAAATATTAATACAAACAAGTGTAAACCCGTACGCTGAGAGAGAGGAGAGAGAGGAAGAGAGGAGGGGAGAGAGAGAGAGAGAGAGAGAGAGAGAGGAGAGAGAGGAGAGAGAGAGAGAGAGAGAGACAGACAGACAGACAACAGACAGACAGAGACAGAGAATGTGTCGTCATCCTGTCACTTGACTGTGTCCCTTTCCGACATGTCGGCCCAATCGTTACTTTCCTTTCAGAACACGGTCGAAGCCGGCAACTGTTGAATAACCTGAGGGAAAACGATTTTAGGGAGCCTCTTTTTCCCGCCAACTTCTTTTATTTATTTCCAAGGTACCGTGAACTTTAGGGCGGCGGACGACGGAAATCCGAATCGAGAGTGCACATTTAGGTCAACGCTTGCTTGCACAACAGGTGAACGACGCCGCGGGCTGCCACCACTCGTGGAGAAGTTGACAGATTTCGGCGAATGGCATAGCTCGACACATACACATTCAGTTATACATCAAAGAAAGTCACGGAGAGGGAAAAACAAAAGCAAGTGTACACAACATCGCTCTACTTCAGATTCTCCGCTTTTTAAGTTCTCCGATTTGTTTTCTTCTGCCAAATTAATACATGTGAAGGGCCGAAGCCACAGGGAAATCTCTATTCCAATGATGTAAAGGCAGTATCCCCCCCCCCCCCCCCCCCCCCCCCCCCCCCCCCCCACCCCCCCCCCCCCCCACCAACAACCACCACCACCCCCAAAGCACCATACATTGTACTTTTCCCTTGATTGGTGCCCGAGTCATACCTTTTTCCCCCGCTGAAAAAAGGGCCCAACCACCAATTCGCCCCCCAAAACCCAAGGAAAAAGGTTTGCATGATTGTCGGGAAATATTGATGTAGAGAATTTTTTAGAAAACCCCCCTTCCCCCCTCCCCTCCGCAATCATAAAAATAAAACGGTTTCTAGATCAGCTTGAACAAAAAATGTTCACGCAAAAAATTTTGAGAAAATTTCTTTTTTTAAAAACCCAATTAAAGCAAAATCCTTTTCTTTCCCCTTTTTCTTCAAAGGGGAAAAAATACGTTCCAATTGGCAGAGGGGGGAGAGGGGAGAGAGAGGGGGAGAGGGGGGAAAAAACAAAAAATTTAAACGTCACTAAACCCCAAAAATAGCTCAGTGTTAAAGGGGCCTTTTTTTTTTTTTGTTGTTGTTGTTGTTTTTGTTTGTTTTTTTTTTTTTTCCTCCCTTTAACACTATCCCCGGTTGGGGTTGGGTTTAAAACCCCCGGGCAAGGCCGGGGGTCACGCGAAGGCCTAGGAAACCTAGATTTAAAAAATTTGGGGCCCTACTTAAAAAACGCCCTTTCCAGGGAAAAAATGAGCGGGGGGCCCAAACCGTTTGCTGCCTTTTTCCTCCCCCGGACTGGGGTCAATGTTCAGCTTGATCGAACCAATTTTCCCTTTTTATTTATTCAGATATATAAAATTGGTCTCAACCAAAATCCCATTTGTGGGGGGGGGGGGGATGGGTGGGGAGTGGGGGGGGGGGGGGGGGGGGGAAAAAGGTTTTTTACCCAAGTGGGTACAAAAAGATTCAACCCCCAACGGGGCACTTGTGTTGTAATTTGTTTTTTTTGTTTGGGTTTTCCCTATATCTTTAAATTCCTTTAAATTTCAAAAAACAGTACAAATTAAAAAAAGAAAATCTAAGGTACACCGCAATTGGGTTTAGGGAAAGGGAAATTATCCCCATCGGGAAGGGGCTTTTTCCCCCGGGGGAAAAAATGATACAGGGTGCGAAACCCTTTTAAAATGTCTGTTAATGTCTGGCAAAGTTAATCAATAATCGTTGTTTGGGAAGCTGTTTATTTATATTAATCTTTTCCCCCAGCCACATCGACATGCGTTCCCCGGCGTTACCCCTTAAAAAATTTTTTTTTAATTACAAAACAAACAAACCTATTCGTAAAAACGAGACAAATGAAACATACTCTTTTTAGGGAAATTTTCCCCCCCGTCTTTTTTTAAACCCTTTTAAAAAAAAAAGGGGGGGGGGTGGGGTGGGGGGGGTGGGGGTTTTTAAATTTTGTTTTGTAGGGGGCACAAGAAGGGGAGTGGGGGGAGAGGGGGGAAAGGGAAGGTGGCAGGGAGAGAAAAGGGGAGGGTGGGTTTCCAAGCCCAAAAAATTTTAATAGCTAATACGTGTGTTGCAGCCCGGTTTATCAGTCCCAAATATTGTTACTGGGAAACTTTCTTGCTCCCCCTCTTTTATTTTTTTATTTTCTAAAATGGTTTACAGATGGTTTTGCTTGTCTCCCCCTTTTTTCTGGGTGTGTGTGTTTGTGTGGTTTTGTTTTGGGGGGGGCCCCCACGTGTGCCCCAAAAGGGAGGAAGGGGAAAAATAGGGGAATAAGAGGTGGAGGGAAAGGAAGGGGGGGGGGAAGGGGGGTGGGGGAGGGAAGAGGAAGCAAGAGAAAGAGAGGAAGAGACAGATGGAGTGAGGAGTGAATGAGGGTGTAAAGGGCTTAGGGGGGGAGGGGAAAGGGGGGCGGGGGGGGGGGGAAATCGGGGGTGGGCTTTCTGGAAAAGGGGAAAAAGAGATAACAGGGGGGAGGAAGGGGGGGGGGGTGGAGATCTAAAAAGCAAACAAACTGCGAATTTTAGAAAGAACAGCTGCGGGCAGAGTTTCCCTTTCCCCCTGCCCCCGCTGTTTACGGGTTTCCGAAAATGACCATGGAATTAAACGGGCCGTGTGTGGCCCGCAATCGACAGACAAAAACAGACCAACACGCCCGGGCCCCGCGCCACCCATCAAAATTAAAAATTTTTTTTTTTTTGGGCCCAAAACCCCCGGGGGGCCCCCCCCCCGCTTTACCGGTACGGGGGCCGCCCCCCACGTTTTTTCACGGGCCATTTTTAACCCCCCCCGGGGGGTTTCCTCTCCCCCGGCGTGTTTCCCGATTTAAATTTTCAACCTCGCCTTTAAATTTCCTACAAAGCCGGGGTGTCCGGGGACCCCCAAATTCTCAGCGGGAAACAGGCCCCTAAATGCTCCACTGTTCTCAACGTCAAGATCCCAGTTCGGACTGGCGCAGAGACGGTGAGTGCGCACGATGTTGAACTTAAAGGACCGTGCAGTGCCGGACCTATGCTTTAATTTAAAACATGCTCCATTAATTTTAGAAAGAGAGGGGGTTATTACCGCCAAGGACACAGGCAAACAAAGTACAGGACAAAACACAATGCATTTCGACCTCTTGGATCTTCTTTATGCAAAAACAATTAACATTTAGGACAGTGAAAACGAAGAACAATAAACCACTTATCTTCTCTTATTCGATGCAAAATCAACATGGATTTTACATTTTGATTTTGCACCGAATATGAGAAGAAAAGTGCTTTCCTCGTTCGTTTTCACTGTCCTAAAAGTTATTTGTTTTTGCCTGAAGAACACCCAAGAGGTCGAAATACACAAGTGCTTATCCTGTACTTTGTCTATTTTTCTTGGCAGTAACTGTCACGGACAAAAATAGAAAAAACCGAATTCGTGGTCAGTCGCCAGCCAGTTCAATGGACATAAGTCCAAACACAAACATCCTGGTTCCAGGCAGACGACTCCATGTGTGGCGTCAGCCAATTAGGCACGGCGAATAGGTTATTTTTAGTCCTTCACGGAGACAGCAACCGTCCAGCAGACAGACTAAGTGGCTGGACCGACGTCTCAATAGGTCTGGCCAGAGGGATCTCGGCGTCGGGGTCAGACTGATCAGGCAATTTGCGAGACCAGCGCCCACAGTTAAGTCAGACGTCGCCTGGTGAAGTAGGAAGGAGGAAGGTATTGTGTGGTGGGGTGAAATCAAGCTAATTAATTAAATGACCCATTGACCACCACAGAGAGCAAGGCCGGTAGATGTGACTTGACGATTTGAATGTCCAATGGAATTAGAGGGAGGTAACCTCAGTATAAGGCGGGAAAAATACTGACCAATGGTACTCACCCTTTGACACATAGGATGAGAATAAGAAAGTGAGAGAAGGGGGAGCAGAGGGAGAACGAAAAACGAGACAGAGAGGAAGAGTTCTGGGAGTGCTCTGCACGAAAGAAAGCAGTGAGATGAGAGGAGGAGTGAACAGAACTGAGTTGAAGCATTAGCACTAGATAGAGTCTGCAGGGGAAGGATGCAGGAGAGATGTTGAGAGAGAGAGTTGCTAACTGACGAGGAGAAAAAAAAAGAAAAAGAAAAAGAAAAGAAAAGCAACCATGTCCATTTGATAGAGCAGACTAGAAGAGAAAAGAGAGAGAGTGCAATGCGTTAATGCAGGAAGAAAGAAAGGAGAACAGATCGATGTCTGGTAGTCACTGTTCAATCTGAAGCGGGGTTCGACCTCATACCTGGCAGCGCCACTTTCATCAGCAGTCCAACCTGACCAACGCCAGCGGTCTAACCTGACCAGTGCCAGCAGTCCAACCTGACCATTTCCAGCAGTTGTGTCGTGACTGGTGTTTGTGAAAGTGACAGTGAAAAGAAAAGAAAAAAAAAGAAGAAAAGGAGAGAACTAATAAATGTTCATTCTAGCTTTACTGCCCTCACCTAGGTTCGGGCAGTAAAAGCTAAAAATAAACATTTATTAGTTCTCTGACAAGTAAGACTTCAACAATGAATTAAAATGATAATCCATCACACATTTTTTCAATAAACAAAAAATAACGACCCTACAAACAAACATACTGTGTTTGGATTATCCGTTTTCAATACTAATTTACTAAACTTTTTAGATTTTAGTTTTTGCTTAATCCTATGTTTTTCCTGATCATTTTCAATACATCATTTTCGCGCAAACATTCATCAAATGAGTCTCTGTCTTTCATGTGAAATAAAACTACAGTCTTTAACTGCTCTCTAAAGTCTTTTAAAACTGAGTTATATTTTTGACATAAAATCCACACACTTATTCTAGCATGTCTTCCGCTGAAAGCCAGTTTTGACAAAGTGTTTCTTTTTTTAACTATGTCTCTTTCTGCTGAACAGTCATCTATAATAAATAGTGTCTGCGTTCCTTCAAACAGTTTATAAAACTGTTCTAAACACTCACTCAGTTTATTGCTAGGATCAACTAAATATATTTCATCATCTGTCCATATAAACCTTCTATCATGATATGCTTTGTTCCATTTAAGTGTTGGACAGAAAATCACAATATGATCAAAATTATAGCGATAAACTGTTTGTAATAGGTCCAGGACAAATATTGTTTTTCCACAACCAGTCTGTCCACAAATCAATGAACAATGAGAGTTTTTGTCATAAAGTTTAACTGCTCCATAGTTTTTATAACAGAATTTAATCTAATCCAGTTATTGTTTTTATCATGCTCTCTGTCAAAACTTGTTCAGTATAATAAAATCCTATAAGATCTAAATGTGTAAGATTAATCCAATTCAGTTCTGTAAGATTGTTTCTATTTAGACTAATATTGATTTTGTCACTGGTTGTAACGACCTTAATCCCCCCACCGTCGTAAAGAACGACGACAGTAACTTTAAGACTGTCAACGTCTAAGTTTTGCCAGCTAATTAGAATTCCTTTTAGAAGGACGTCACTAACGCCCACAACCCATCCCTCTCCACATCTTTTAAGACAGAAATTTCAAATATCATTGTGAACGTGTCTCCTAATTTCATTTGCGGAATGAACTGTAATTTTGCAGAAGCATCTTTCAAAACTGATTCTCTTCTGTGGAGGATGTACTGTTATTCCCATACGGCTTTATTTCAATCTCTTTCCGACTATTGTCCTCAGGCATAAGACTTACATGTAAAGGGCCTGTGTTGAATGCTTTTCTGAAACTTTTTTGACGGCTAAAAAATGTAAATGGGCTTATGAATTTAAATTTTATGACCCATTCTAAATATGGTTCTAAGTGCCATTTGCTGTCAGGTTTTCGAACTATTTTATATTCATACTGGCCAGCATTATTTGCTTCTACATTGCGCAGTTGTTCTAGTTTAGGAAACTTTTTGTTGTCGCCAACCTCTTTGCGTTTATAATCGCCATCTTTAGTGTACTCAAACCCATACAAAGTGCCTATCTCACCGTTCTGTTCAAAGTCCGCAACGTCTGCAAGGTCTTTTAATTCTAAAGTTATACACCTCACAGGCGCTAATGTAACTCCTGGTTCTTCTGGCCCACGCGACATTATTTTTTAGAACAACTTATTATTTTATTTCCAAAACAATGTGCAGGTTGTCACATTTCACGAGTTTCCCTGTTTTGTCTGCAATTTTTAAATTAAATGATCCGACCCTCCCACAAACTAATCTTTTAAACTGTAAATTAGGGAATTGTATAATTTCATAATCGCAATATGCAGCTTTCCCTGACGGAAGAGCTCTTAAAAACAGTTGAGGGCCTTCCATCATATAAGTTTCATCAGTGCTCAGCTCGTCCAAATGAACATAGAGCAATGAATGTAATGCAAGATCGAGCGGATTTTCCCCTCATAAGTAGTTTTGTCTGGTGTAACTCCAAAACTATGAATGTCTCCATCGGCAGTTGTAAAGCCTAACATTTAGCTAGCTCTTTATCAAAATAGTAACCTGCTTCTTCTTCAGGTTTGAAGGTTAACATTGTTTTTAGATTTGCATTGTTAAGTTGAGAGTAATGTCGAAGTTACTCATTGCTTCTTTTAGTGAGCAAAACCCGTAATAACCATCAGGTATTGTTAACTGGCTAACTTTGGCCCCTGTTTTGTCAACTTTTAGAACCTTATTATTATTCTTGGATTCACTTATATTAAACCATACAACTTTATAAAAAATTTCATGAAGTGCAACCATTCTGGTTCCGCAATTGTTATCAATAGCATGTTCTAAAAACGAAGGACGGTCTTGAGTTGTTATTGTTACAAACATTTTTTTAACGAAATAAAAATGAGCGCATTCAAATATACTAATGCAAAATATTCTGTTGGGCCGCACTACAATCTTAAAAATATAACAACTGACACCTCGACATTTCTGTGACTCAGTCTGACGCCTTTCAAGTAAAGGTGAGTACTCCATTGGACAAATATCTTAACCCTCCTATTAAAAAAGACTACATCCCGAAAGTGTGGTTTAGTCATCCGATGCAGTTTTACCAGAACCAGTTAAACTTTGCTGTGTTTTGTGCATCAACTGGGTGTGGAGTGTCGTATGCTGATCACTTAAATCATCCTGATCCTTTGGTGAGGTCAGTGTACAGATTTCATTTCTATTACACCTTCAGACGTATTTTGACTGAACTGCAAGCTCCATTACCAAATGACAAACCGTTTAATCCATTCAGCAACAGAATAGACATGAAGGCTTTTGAAAGGATCTGTAACGAATTCAATATTAAGGCTAAGACAGACTTTAGCAAAAGTTGGACCGCAATCATGGTCTAGGCACCCCTTATTTTTGGGGCGTGCACAGAAAGTATAACTATGACTGGAATCCTCCTTACACATCTTTCTCTTCAGGCACAGCTGTTCACCTCGGGTCCATAGAGCAAGAGCATGAAACAGCATGGACAACATTAATCTTAGACACTTCTAAGGGCCTAACTAAAGCAGGAATAGAACGAATAAACGACTCTGTTCGTACTTACGTTTGGTGTTTGCTAGGTTCGCAAGCACAAACGAGATCGAACATAACAGATCCTTCTACTGGCTTTGACGCACAAAAACAATACTTAGCAAATTTAGAGGACGCCATTAATTCTACAGTTGATTTACCTTCAAGTATTAAAAGGTACCAGAATGTTTTACAATACGCAAGATCGAAAGTAGACTTTGCTGTTGGCACTGGTTTATACATGCTGCCTTCTGACCTTAGGCTCCAGATAGGAACAATAATAAACTACAATAATGAAATCCTTGTGGCAGGCAATGAACAGAAAGTCGGAAAAAACGAAATAAATTCTGAGCCAGTAATATTGCAAGCAGTAAACAAACAAGTCGACCCCCCAAGAATAAGTCATCCATCCTCGTGGCCAAAGCCCGAAGGCCGTGAAGAAGTCAAAAAAAATATGGACATGAATATGAAAAGACAGCGCTTGTTTTTGGATTAACTTGCCTAGGATTACTCGGTCTTTATCTTACTAAAAATTAACCCAACTATTAAGAGAACTAATGCCCATAAGTGCTCGGCCATAAAGCCAACTACTTTGCCCGCAGTAGACAAAAGCCAGCTAACAACACCCCCTAATATACCTGGTAAAGCATCCACGGCTTTACCAGCTAATTTTTTAATAAACCCGCAAGATGATCAAGCTGTTTTTTTTACCCATGATTTATCAGGCGGTGATGGGGGCGATGGCGGCGGAGGCACTAGCCCAGCACCACCACCACCCGTAATAGCCATCACCAGTGTACTTATTGCAAATCCTAAAGCTGTTATAACGCTTGCTAATGTGACTCCTTGCTCGCTAAACAACGTTCGTATTCGTTCTGCTAGCGTCGTGTCTTCATATAAAATTTTTTGGATAGTTTCTCTTATTCTGGTCGCTTGAGATCGTAATTGTTCTTGGTAAGTAGACAACTCTTTTAGTATTGCTGATCTTTGTATTTTAAGTTCTTTTATTCTTTGGGTTATTTCTTTTTAACAGCGAGCCCTAAGTTGGCGTCATCAGCCTCACCGAGTTTTTCGTCTTCTTTTTTTATATGCTCATTTAGTTCATCCACTTTTTCTGACTTTTTTTTAAATTCGTCTCTGATGGTTCTTAAAGCATGATTAGGGACCACTAGGTCTTGCTCGGGTATCGAGGAAGCATTAATTGTTTTTAATTCTGTTTCTTCTGATAAACTGGTTTTTGCTTGCATTATTTTGTCCGCTGTTTGACTTAAATCTTTAAGTTCAATGTTTTGTATTTGGCTATCTGTTGGGAGTTCTTGTAGTGTGTTTTGAAGTTTAGCAACTGCCTCCTCCCTTAATTTTGGTTTAGCAATGCCAAGGCGATTTTGTACGCTCACAGGGAGTCTTTGCCTAATTGAACCCACGGCTAAAAACTTTGATGGGTCTCGTTTAGCTGTAAGCTGAACAGGTTCTCCTTGATCGTTTTTCACATACAAATGGCCATCATCTTTTACTTCAAAATCATTAGGGTCTATAAATTCGGGGGTTCTAAGCCTAAACTTTTGTAAAATGCTCCGACCGTACTTTCTGTTAATTCACGCCGCAATGAGAGCGTTGAGCGATGCTGTATCAAAGGAGCCGTTTCACTCATGTCGTCTCCAGGATCAAAAACATCATAATCTTCTTCACCTTCAATGCCTGCCATGTTTCTTTAATAATAAACTTTTTATTTTGTTTTATAAAAAAATGTCACAAACATATGGCTCGATTCTTGACCCGCATAGAAGATTGAAAGAGCCCTTTGGCGTGAAGGGAAATAAACGAATATTACTGTTTCAAATAATCCGTCTACTATTGATGCGGATCAAATTCTTACTGTCAAATTTCCAGACCTAGGAGCGGATGAAGTGATTGTGCCAGGATCTGCGCGACTTACTTTCAAAATAGAACTCGCTTCAACAACAGACCCCAACAGGACAGTTGTACAGAATTTGGGGCGGGCAATCGTTAAGAAAATTTCTATAAAACTTGAGGGACAAGAAATTTTTCTTTACATAATGCAGACATATTTTTAACCTATTCTGATCTATGGCTAACCGGGAATGAAAGGGCTGATCTTGCGTTTCAAGGAATCGAAAATGAAGATGCACTAAAACATAGAATAGGCGCTGAAGATGCTAAAGACGGCAAAAGGTATGTAGCTGTAAGTTATGCATATGGTAATCGCTTTTCCATACCCTTAGATTTTGAGTTGTTAAAAGCGCATGCCCCATACTTTCAAGGAGCGTTAAAAGACAGATTGTCATATGAACTAACTTTTAATGACTACAAATATGTTATTATATCTACAGACACCGAAGCAAAGTACAGCATTTCTGACATCTCGTTAGAGTTTGACATCGTTAGCAACCCTAACTTAGCGAGGCTGATCGAGCAACAATATCAGTCAAAATTAGCAATATATTACGAAAGAGTGATTTTTCATTCTAAATATCCTAAAAGCAGGGCAGACACTATATGGAATTTTAGTTTTAGTGCCGCAGCAAGATCGCTTAAAGGTATTTTATTGCTGTGTGAAAATGAAGAGCCATTCAAAAGACAAACTGAAAATTTTGTTAATCCCAAAATAACGAAAGTGCAATGTACAATTGAGGGTAGTCCTAACCAAATCTTCGCTAGCGGGCTTAAACCTTATCAGCATTTTTATGAAATAAGAAAACTGTTTGGGGGTGGGAGGTGTAGAAATCCAACAGTTGACCTTGTGTCTAAAGATCTACATCTTCACAGTGTTAGACTTGATCATTATTTAACAACGAAATACGGTTTATGGATTGACCTAAGGTCAACGGAGGATAATCAGTTACATGGAAGCGGGAGAACTGTTAGAGACATAATAAACATTCAAATTGATAAAGAAAAAGAGGCCGAAAAAACCACTTAACGTGTATTTGTTTTTAATATATGATGCGCAGCTGAATATTCAAGATAACAGATTAAAAGATATACAATACTAAATTATTTTATTTTTAAAAAAGCATGTCTGTTAAGGTTTATCCAAATGCGCCTACAGCGCCAGAGTTACCAAACGAAGGGATAGTAGAAACCCCTAACATAAAAACCTTCAGATTAACAAACATTACACAAATGCAACAAGTACTAGAGCAGGACCTTTCAAAATACAGCAAAACCAAACGAAGGTATTCTGCTGCCTTTAATGCTGTTACATATGTTCATACTGGAACATCAACTATAAGTGCACTATCAGCAGGGACAAGTGTTGGTCTCTTAGCAACAGGTGTTGGTGCACCCGCAGCTTTACCGCTAGGGGGTTTGTCTTTAGCTCTTGGCCTGTGTTCATTAGCTGTAAGTGCGGCTGGCAAAAAATTAAAAACTAAACTCCAAAAGCACACAGCTATGGTTCAACTAATAACAGCTAAACTTAGCTCGTTCAAACTGACAATTAATAAAGCGCTAGTTGACTCGCACATCACGGATGAAGAATTTAGTCGTTACAGGCCGATTTTGATGACTATAAAAGACAAAAGTTTGATCTTCAAAAAAAGGCAAGGGCAAGTTTTTCTCAACAGCCAGACGCCGAGCAGATAAAAAAGGAATGTTTAAAAAAAGTAAACGAAACATTAAACTCTGTTCTAAAACAGCTCACAGTAACAACATCGAAGGGTTTTATACTTTAGTTTATGAGTCCAAGCACAAAAAAAACCGTTGATGTTGATTCTGATTAAGACGACTTTGGGAGACGATGTCATATTTTTTTAAATTTAAATAAATATTTTGAGTTAGAAAAGAAAACTCAACATGTCTAAGATATATGAAGGACCAGACGAATTGTTTGAAGGAATGCTTAAGGGAGAGCGTTTGTCAAAAGCTTAAATGATATTAATCTAGAAGTCATTGATCCAACAAACGTACAGGCAAGTGTTGTACATGCAATTTCTCAAGTTCCAGGTAAACTAACAATAGACCCGCCAGTTAAAGTAATGTTAGCTGTTTTAATCGACTATATAACAATAAATGAAGAAAATCTAGAAGTCTGGGTCTCAACTAAACAACAGACTATTCTTTCTCATAATGACTTAACACCCGGTTGGGCAGACCAACTGCTTACACAGTTTGATGTGGCCGCTGAAGAAGCTAAAATGAGAGGCTCTGGTTGGGCAGAGGGCGAAGTCTTAGAGATCAAATTAAAACAGGCTAAGTATACACCGATTGTAGGCAAGTCTCACATTCCACTACCTCCAGCATTAGTCGCAAAAAGAGCAGTTCTAAACATAAAGAATACAGACGACAAATGTTTCATGTGGTGTGTTCTTGCAAAGCTGCATTACGTCCGCAAAAACGCAGAGAAAGTGTCTAACTATTGTTCTTACATCAATGATCTTAACTTTAGTGGAATATCCTTTCCTGTTAGCGTGGACAAAATTGATCAGTTTGAAGAACAAAACAAACCAATAACTGTTAATGTATACACATGGGATGAGGAAACAAATTTGGCGCCTATTAGAGTGTCTAAAGACAGCCCAACAATAGGTGATCCGGCCAAAAGCCATGTGGACTTACTCCTAATGTTTTCATCAGCAGGGCTACCACATTACACATTGATACGAACAATGAGTAGACATAATGCAGCATACTTCAAAAAAATCATGGCAAACAAGAATTCTGTAGAAAATGTTTAACAAGAATCCCATCCGTTCCAGCCCCGCTTGAACATATAAAACATTGTAAAAGTTCTGTAGACTGTAATACGGAACTAATTACGCCCCCACCCGGATCTAAAGTTAGTTTTTAAAAACTGGAAACGGCTGCAAACAAGTCCATACGTAGTTTACGCAGACTTCGAGTCGCTTATTGTTCCCTATGAAGGGCCAACCCCACAGAAACTTTCGAAAACAGTCTTAATGAGTAATCATCAGATTTGTTCATTTGCCTTCATTATTGTCAGGTCGGACGGAGTCCATTCAGAACCAGAATTGTATAGAGGACCAGATGCTGCAGAAACATTCTTAGAACGCATGCAGCAAGTGCGTAACGCCTGTTCTAATAATCTGAATCTCTCAGACATTATTATGACGCCTGAAGACCAAGAACAGTATGACTCAGCCACACATTGTTGGATATGTGGCTTAGAGCTAATGTCTAACAGTGAAGGCGCCAATCCAACAGTAAGAGACCATGATCACATTAGCGGAAAGTTCAGAGGAGCAGCGCACAACAACTGCAATCTTCAACTAAAGTTTGAATCAAAAACATGGAAGCTGCCCATCTTCTTTCATAACTTGCGAGGTTACGACTCTCATCTTATAATGAAAGCAGTAGACGACGACTTCAAGGTAACATGCATTGCACAGTCATCAGAAAAGTACATGTGTTTCACTTTAAATAACATGTCTTTCTACGACTCTATGCAACACCTGATGGGATCATTAGAGTCACTGGCTATGTCCTTAAAGTCCTGCCCAATAACGAAGAATATTTTGACTGAACTCTTGTTAGAAAGGGCGTTTACCCTTATGAGTACATGAACAGTTGGGAAAGGTTTGACGAAGATTCACTTCCGCCTAAAGAAGCGTTCTTTTCTAGTCTTAGAGGAAAAGGCATTAGTGATTCTGATTACCAGCATGCTCATGATGGGAGACTATCATGATGCATACCTGATGGCTGATGTATGTTTGTTGGCAGACATCTTTGAAAATTACAGAAAGACCTGCATGAAACATTATAGCCTGGATCCCGCGCATTACATTTCTGCGCCTGGGATGAGCTGGGACGCTTTCTTAAAGTTTACTGGAATAAAGATTGATTTATTGTCAGATTTACCAATGGTTCAAATGATTGAAAACGGATTGCGGGAGGAATTAGTATGGCGTCGCATCATTACTGTAAAGCAAACAACAAATACTTGGACGACTATGATCCAAGTAAAAGGTCTAACTATCTCATGTATTTAGATGCAAACAATCTGTATGGATGGGCAATGGCGCAATCACTTCCACTACGCAACTTTGAAATGTACAAAGGCGGCGGTACAAATAATGTGCAAAGAGCATTAAAGTGGTTGAGCAGATTGACGCCAGATCGACAGCGTGGTTTCATTCTAGAAGTTGACTTAGAATATCCTCATGAACTCCATGACCTACATAATGACTACCCATTAGCTGCAGAAAGTCTAAAGATGAATCCAACAGAGCCGCCTAAACTTGTGCCTAATCTTCGAGACAAAAAAAATTATGTCTGTCATTACAGACTTCTACAATTTTATTTAAGACATGGGTTGAAGTTGACAGCTGTTCATCGTGTAATTGCTTTTGATCAAGAACAGTTCATGAAACCATACATCATGAAGAACACTAATCTCAGAACTAAATCCACAGATGCTTCAGAAAAAGACTTTTTCAAGCTGATGAACAACAGCTGTTTCGGAAAGACTAGTGAAATCGCAAAGGGAAAGATGCCA
>CM031595.1:63550601-63571708 GCA_018398815.1 Conus ventricosus | reverse complement strand
GCTGAGACTTGGCTTGGATACTGTGGAATGAATACGTTGATTATATATTGTATCACTGTGGACGCACGCGGATATGATGATATCACGATAGTAATATGAATCTGATGATGAATTCATGAATGATGAATTTGATCTAATATGCTGTGTAGTGACATGTATTAATTTGTACCAATTCACATGAATGTATGTTTTGATGGTTCAGGCAGCATAATTATAAAGAAAAGAAATCTAACTCGTGTGTTGCCTGGCTATCCATGTACGTATGGTGGGGGTGGTATAGAGAATAATTATTACACGCATCCAAACTTTGACAGCGAGAGTCAGACAACAAAACACGCACCGCACACCATCCGTAACACCTCTGCGCTTACGTACATTTCATGTGACATTAAGGGTGACATGTGTGCGGGTGTTTATTTATCTTCAACGGTGAGAAAGCAACAGAACAACAACGACGGTTTTTGCAAACGCTGACTTGAAATACATGACACGGATTATTTCCTTTCAACTAGTGAGATCGTGTTACAAACAAAATAAGAAATGACACGTTTATGTAATGCCATTTTCAAAACAGTCATGACTTTAGTGCATTCAGTGTAAGCCTTCAAACTTGATATTTAACGGAAAGAAGTTATTTTGAACAAACGCTTGTCACGTGACATGCATTATGTACATCAAACATCGCGCATCGTCTTGCACGCCTGGTTTCTTTCCTACACATAGCAGTCCTTGTGTGTACATTGAACACCCTCTCTCTCTCTCTCTCCCCTCTCTCTCCTCTCTCTCTCTCTCTCTCTCTCAGAGACACTTCACTCCAATACCCCTCCCCCCGCCCTTTTCATACACCCACACTCTCCATTCCAAATAAATACCCCCCTTCAAATCACCCAAACGCGCGCGCGCGCACAACACACACACACACACACACACACACACACACACACACACACACACACACCGAATAAAAAGGACTTTTACATTCAGACGCGATTTGTACAAATCCACTAAGGTCTATGCGCAAAGGCCGAGGTAGTTCAAAGAACTTGAGTCAGCGACGCTAGTCAATTCGATGGTCTGGAATGCTGGGGGTCGGAGAATTGGGAGAAGAAGAGAAAAGAAAAGGGGAGACTGAAAAAAAAAAGAAAGAAAGAAAGGAAAATCAAAGAAAGGAAGAAAGGAAGGGAAGAAAAGAAAGAAAGAATGAATGAAAAGAAAAGAAGAAAGAAAGAAAGAAGAAAGGAAAAGTAAAGAAGAGTTTAGAAAAAAAAGGAGGGGAGGGTGGGGGATGGGGGGGGGGGGGGGGGGGAGAGTCACAACCTTAGGGTGGTGAATGCATCATTTTGCAAAAAGGCTTGGAACGACACACATGTTCCTCCCCTTCCACTCCTCTTTGTGCCTTGGTCAAGAACCGTCACTGCATTCCAGACAGTAAAAGCCGCTCGCGGGATTACATTTGGTCCCGCCCTAAGATTCTTATAACAGCAGTCAATGTTAGCTAACGTGAAAACGTTCCCTTCTTTATTTAAAAAAAAAGAAAGAAAAAAAGGTGACCTAACGTTTCGTTCGCGGGCAAAAACAGCACACAAAAAAAATGGCCTCGAAACAACGTTAACAGCTTTTAAGGAGATTTAAGTTCTAGCTTATGGGGCTTTTTCTACCAGCCTTTCTGCTGTTTTTGTAACCGGATAAAAAGATTGTGTTACATGATCACATGAATTATTTTTTTTCAGAAAAGCGCCGAACTACGCGGTGCATCCAGCAACAATATTACAGAAAATAAAAAACAAAAAATACGTTTGCTCGTGCTGAGAAGTTACATACTCAAAATTTAAATGCACTTATGGCACCATTCCCCCACCACACAAAGATTGAGGAAAACCAACACACAAGGAAATTTTCGGGGGGAAGCAAACAAAAAAATCCCCGGATTTTAAGGAATGTGGCTGCCTCAACGGGGAACAACATTTATCTTTCTTGTTTGTTATTTCCGCGCCCCCCCTTTTAATTTCCCTGATTTTTTACAACTTCCATTTCCTCATTGTTTGTGAACAACCCAATATGGTGTCTGCATTTGTCGCCACTGCCACATTGCTGTACAGCCCACCTAAAAAAAAAGGAGTGGAAAAACCCCTGTGTTTTCCCGTGATTTTTTTCACCAAGAAATACGGCGCCCCTTTTGGGGCGGCGACTTTCGTTACTTTGGGGGGCAAACCCAAGATTCCTTGCCCGTTCCCGCTGGCGGACGGGAAAGGGGGGGGTCCCCTGGCAAGAAATCCAAGGAAACGCATTTTCCAGGTGAGAAAGGGGGTCGGCAGGTCGAAGACACACTTTTTCCCCCGACAACCACGGGCCCCCACCCAGCGTGACCTTTCGTCTGTCATGTTTTTAAACCAGAAAAAACGGGAACCAACGTTTCCCCCTTTCAATTATCAGGGTGAAAGGGGACTCCCCGCCCCCCCCCCCCCTCTCTCTTCAAATTTCTAGGGACACCCCCGTCCCCCCCGCCCCCATCCGGCCTCCATTTTCTCGTACCCAACCCCCCCCCCCCCCCCCCGTCAAGATGACTGTCCCGGGTCAATACAAAAAAAACAACCAAAAAAAAAAAAAAAAAAAAACCAGTGTCATACCAGAATCCCCATTTTACCCGCACCCAATCAACAAACCCGGGGGAGAGGGGAAGGGGAAGAGAAGGAAAGGGAGAGGGTTTAATAAGGGGGGGGTTTTTTAAGGATTTTCTTCTTTCCCCCGTTCCCGTCAAAAACAAATCAAAATCAACTGTTGACGCATCAACTTCTTGAAAAACACGGTCCCAAGGGGAGGGGGGGTGGGGGGGGGGGGTGGGGGTGGGGGGGGGGGGTGGGTTGGGGGTGAGAAAGCAAAACTCGCTTTTCCCCCCTTTTTCGAAAGGAGCACACTGTCCCAACAGTTCAGTGCGCGACACCTCGTCTGACCAGAAATAAAACGCAGTGATTAAAACAAATAAATAACAGAAGAAAGAAAGAGTACATGAAAAAACAAAAAAATACATAACATTAACTAAATAAAAAAAGCGAAAAGAGGAGATTTTTACAACAAAATTACATATGTTGACCTAAACATTTAAACCTACGTGGGGTTAATCGTGAAGGCCTAACACCAACACACGCACAACAACAATAACAAAACCCCCAAAAACCCCCCCCAAAGACGTTTTTTATTGTATTCACCACGCACGCACCCCCGCGCGCACCACCCACACACACACAACACAAACACACACAAACATTTAGATTTATTACATTACGTGCAATTATGCTTTCATCGATTGTGGATGAAAATTTATAGTTTTTACCTCTTCCTCCCCTCCTTCATGCGTCCCCCCCCCCCCCCCCCCCCCCCCCCCCCCCCCCCCCCCCCCCCCCCCCCGCCCCTCGCCCATTGTTATTTTTCATCATCATCAGCATTATATTCCTTTCAAAAGTTTTTCCCTTTTTTTCACACTTCGAACACCCCAACCACCACACACACACACACACACCACACAACAACAAAACACGCCGTTCGCACACACACATGCACGCGCCGCCCCACACCACACACCGCACGCACTCGCATCACTCACACACCCCACACACACACACAAAACAACTTAACAACAACCCTTTCCTGCAACGCACACGCATACACGCGAAAAAAAGGGCAGGGGCCGAGCACACACTACGAAAAAGGGACTGCACATCTGGGGCCACACAGCCGGGGGCCCGGGACTCACCCCACACACACACATACACAACACACACACACACACACCCACACCCCCACAAAAACACACACACTTACACAAACCGCGTTGGGGAAAACCACCAAAATGCAAAAAAAGACACAAAAACGAGCGCAACATAAAATGATTTTATCTTAACAATGCAGAACAAAAAAGAAACTCACAAACAGTTTTTCACCAGCTGCAAGCACAACACAGTGACAACCCCAATCCTGCCCCGCCGCCACCGGCTGCGGGCATGGAAGTACGTTTTCATGTTTCGCTTTGTTTGTTTGTTTGCCTTTTTGAATGGTTGTTTGCCTCCCACCAGGGCCTTTTTTCAAAAATGCTGTCGGTTTTTTGTATTTTGTGTGGAAAAAGCATTGGTTTTTAAATTTTGTTTCGGTTTTTTTTTTTTGATTTTGGGGTTTGAAGTTGACATGAAAAGGAAAACCGTGAAAGGGTTTTCCAAAATGGACGGCAGCAATTACTTTACCCTGCAGAACACGTCAGAAATGTCCAGTCTTTCGAAAAATCGTCCCTCAGAAATCTACCGAGAAACTGGTCTTTTTTCAAGCCACATATCGCCACACTTTTTTTTTTTTTTCTTTCTTTGCGTGCTTTAATAATAAAAATTTTCTATCATATTTTTATTGGAGGGGATGAGTTTTGACTTTCCTTTTTTTCTTTCTTTTTTTTTTTTTTTTTTTTTAAACTTCCCCCAAAAAGCAGGCGGTTCATTCTCAAAATCTTTTACCCCCTGATCGTCACCATTTTCGGGCAAGGGAACCAAAAAAAAGGGTGAACACAATTCGTTCGCCTTTTTAAAAGGGAAGCTTTTTTATGAAGAAATGTTTTTCAATGGAATTAAAACTGAACTAGAAATTAGATTATTAAAAAATTTTTTTTTTAAATCTCTGTCTCTTTTAGTTATAGAGACGGATATTGTGCTGGGGTCAGTGATTTGTCCAAATTTGTGAACGTCTTCGCCATTGGGCCACAGCGCTAGCTGCCTCGTACACCGCATGTTGACAGTGAAAATGTCGACGGCTTTTCCTACCAATCACAACACGTTAATATTTTTAGACTACAGGAGGTCAATAATGGCGAACATAAACATATTTTTTAAAAATCTTGAATAAAAGTTACTCTGTGTTAGGTTTCCTTATGGAGCAAAACATACCCCACTTGTTTACTGTTTATCGTTTACTGTTCCCTACCTCATTTCATTTCCGATTTTTAAAAAAAAAATCCATTTTGATCTCTAGCCGGTCATTGAAGAGATTTTTTCTTGCTTGCATCGAAGAAGAAATGGCTTTCAAACGGAAAAAAGTCCAATTAGAAAACCGACTGTTGCAACGTATTTGAGACAACTCGTGTTCGTTTTTTATCGCTGTATTCTTGTTTTCATACAAACGCATGTCGACCCACATGATTGGCCGAATTCTATAAACTCTTGCGATTGGTGGTTACAGTATCTGTATTCACCAGTCGGGTGTCCCTACATGTACTTAGGGTAAAATGACGCGGGAGAGAGAGAGAGAGAGAGAGAGGTCAGTCTACAACACTGCACTGCCTTGCACCCCTCCTCCCCCTCACAGCACAAAGTGGGAAAATTCCCACGCTCCACCCGCCCTGGAATTAACTGGCAGTGGTGGTGGTGGTGGTTTCGTATCGTTTCGTTCGGCCGTTAATGAATAGCATACGGCGGACGGTGCCTTGCACCTCGCTAAATACCCGTAAGACAAGTCTCCCTGAGGAGGGAGAGGGACGTGGCGTGAGTGGAGTGGAAAGTTGACAGGTACCCCGCCATGAGAAGGGGCAGTGTTGACATGCGCCCCTAGCACGTACTTGGAGCAGGCCGACACTACGAGAGTCCCGTCCAACGCTGTCCTCTGCCTCCTGTACACACGGCCAAGGCAACGTTCCACGTCTCTGGGCTATCCTCGCGTACTGGGGAATCTCCAGTGTTGTCCTGGGGAAAGGGGGTGGGGGTGGGGCTACGGGCTACCAATACGGGAGAACCCTAACTTCAGCAATGGACCGCACACACACACACACACACACACACACAGAGGGGGAGTAGGAGCGAGGGATGTCATACACAACCACTAGCGTATAGGCTGAAAGTTTAATGATGGTCACTGAGAGAGAGAGAGAGAGAGAGAGAGAGAGAGAGGAGGGAGGGAGAAGTTATATATCAACACTAGCGCACAGACTGTTAACTTTAGCGATGGTCACTGATACACACACACACACACACACACACACACACACAGAAAGAGAGAGAGAGAGAGAGAGAGAGTTTACTACCGGCAGCACGTACTAAGAACCACCAATGAAGTCTGATTAACGCGTTTGCACGTGCGCACTCTCTCTCTCTCTCTCTCTCTCTCTCTTTCTCTCACTTAACTTTAGCGATGGTCACTGATACAGAGAGAGAGAGAGAGAGAGAGAGAGGGGGAGTCAATAGTCCAGTCATTCTTCGGTTTACTACCGCAGCACGTACTGAGAACTACCACTCTCCCAGTTAAGCGAGCTGAAGTCTGATCAACGCGTTTGCACGTGCGCACTCACACACACACGCACGCACGCACGCACGCACGCACGCACGCGCACACACACACACACACACACACACACACACACGTGCGCGTAAACAGGCAAACAGAACACTGGTTACAAATGACTGTAACGCTTTAATTTCGCCGACGTTTTGATCAACTTCCCGTCTGCGAGTGAAAACCAGATCTGTGTTAAAAGAGACTCGGTGTTATGGATGTTGACAAACTGATTTACTTTCATAACTCTCTCTCACCGCTTTTTAAACTATGGAACAGAACAAAGTCTATCAGCATCTCCTCTCTCTCTCTCTCTCTCCTCTCTCCTCTCTCTCTCTCTTCTCATGTCCCGCCTTTAACTCTCTTGTTTCCAGATAATAATATTCAGCCAATGTATCTGGACTACGTCTGCCACTGTACTGATGAATTTTTTTTTTAAATTCCGCGTAACTGTATTAATTTTGTATTATGTACACAGTATTTCAACCACACCAGACGGTGCACGCATGGTGCCTTAACCTTTCCTACATACAACTACGAAATGATCTATCATGCCCGATTAATTCTAATCATATTCATAAAATGTCACCCTTGTCCCTTTTCATACACGACCACGGCCTTTGTGTCTTGAGACTCTCTCTCTCTCTCTCTGCCTGTATACGTATGTATACCCCCCCCCCCCCCCTCTACCCCCCCCCCCCCCCCCCTTCCCAGCGCGCGGTATTCAGATATTTGTTAAAAACACCCATGTTCCCACGTGAACCGTACCAAGCAAAGCACCAAGTGAACAGGACAGGTTAAACACCGCCACTCCTGGACGCCTGTCCCCCATAGGAAACCTGCTCTCAAGAAGCAATACCTGGCTGGGGAGAGAGGAAGGGTTAATATTAACACACACACACACACACACACACACACACACACACAGATTCCCGTTACAATCGGGATGGTGGCTGGGAGAAGGGGAAGGGAGCGGGAGGGGGGGGGGGGGGGGGGGAGGATATTCACTCTCACGTATCAAGGGGGGGGGGGGGGGGAGGATATTCACTCTCACGTATCAAGCCTATCTGTTGTCCAGACTTTGGGTCGGTTGTTGTTTGTTTTCTAATAGGGTATGGACCGGTGAGGTGGGGGTGTGGAGGCGGGCGTTAGAACCAACCACGCCCAGTAAGGTCGGTGTCTCCTATAAGGCAATGAGAATCCCCCGGCCCCACTCTCCCCCCACCCCTTATCTTGCGCTTTTTTCCCTCCTCCGTTTGAAGAGCCCGAGGACGGTGTGAGTGACAGCGTGGACAGTGGGTCAACAGCCCGTCACGGCCTCCCCTATCAGGGTCAGTGAGAGAGACAGGGGGAGAGAAAGGGAGGGAGAGGGAGAGAGGGTCTCGTGTTTGGTCACTGCAGCGCATTTCAGACGGGCATATTCAAAACACATACACACACGCCTACCCCCCCCCCCCCCCCCCCCCCCCCTTCCCATTGTGTAGATCTGTCTACGAGTTCATTATCCCGAATTCCAGTGTCAAGGGATCCAAAAGAAATTTAATCCCGTTCCCTCATGTGTGTGTGTGTGTGTGTGTGCTTAAATCATCCTCCCGAGCTTTTCGACAATTCAACTCGCGCTATTGAACTCGCTATTCGCGCTGCTGGGTGTCATCGTTTCTGACCCGCTCCATTAGCCGTCAAAAATACGAGGCTTTGGGCAGCACTGGAATCCAATCAAGTCCCCCATCACCACCTCCCTATTTTGTCTTCAATCAAATAACGCCGATTCTGAAGGTGGTCAGTCTTGACGATTCTGAGGTCGTGGTGGCCCAATACGAGTAAAACGTTCGACAATTCAGTTCACGTAGTTTCACGTGTGTGGTCGACCGGTCACCGAAAAGTCTGTTGCAAAGCCATCGCACAGCAGGCGCAGTCTAACTCTGTGTTGCGTCCGTCCTAGGAGATTTCAGCATTAGTTCATTCTGCGGAAGGAAGGACTCCACGTTCCACGTTTCTAGATTAAATTTTGGCCGTTCCGCATTTTCATGTTACATTTTGGCCGTTCCGCGTTTCAGTATTAAATGTTGGCTGTTCCGCGTTCCGTATCAAATGTTGGCCGTTCCGCGTCTCCAAAATAAATTTTGGCCGTTCCGAGTATTCATACAAATTTCGTCCGTTTGGCCGTTTCGCGTTTCCATATTAAATTTTGGCCGTTCCGCGTTTCCATATTAAATTTTGGCCGTTTCGCGTTTCCATATTAAATTTTGGCTGTTCCGCATTTCCATATAAAATTTGGCCGTTTCGCGTTTCCATATTAAATTTTGGCTGTTCCGCGTTTCCATATAAAATTTTGGAATGATCAACAGAGCTTGATCGCAGCTGTTTCGGGCAGCAATGGGATTCTGATCTAGAAAGACCAAAAGTGCACTTTTCTTCTTTTTTTTCCCCCACCTAAACATGCGAAAACGTTAACTGGGAACGCCATGGGCTGCGCGGGACAGGCTGGACCAGCAGAAGGCAGGACCTACGGTGCCAGAGGGGCCGGCCTCCCACGAATCTCTCGTGCCGTCCCTCCCTTACAGCGGCCTTTGCCCCTTTCTCTCCTGTTCTTGTTCTAGGCCACACAGAACACGGTGGAAGATAGCAGCAAAATACCCCTGTCTACAAGCTGTTGCACAACAGTACAGAAACCCTCATTTAGCACGTTACACTTTAAAATCAGTGACGACTCATGAGTCGTCGGCCGACAGTCGTGAGACAGACGGGAGACGGCGCGCTTCACACGAACCGGAGTGACCGCAAGAGAGCGGAACGGGTCTCTCCCCTAATACGCAAAGGGTTCCAACGGATCGTGTAGCCCTACCTTTAAGTCTCTACGCCCCCGCCTCTCCCAGCCCCAATCACACAAAAGCCGCCGTTGTGTTAACTCCAAAACCCCTAGAAGATCGCGGCGGCTGCAGGATTTTCGGGTTAACTTAACCACCCCGCACATTCCTCGTCTCCAGTGACCCTCTGTGTGCCGGCTGAAAATCACCCAGCAGCAGCTCAGGCGGAGTGCCCCCACCCCTAGCGGCGCTCCTAACTCTCCACCTAAACTTCCACCCGCTCATTGAGGTTTAGGTCCGCGACTGCCCGCGGACCAAGGCCACGTTGGTTACCCACTGCCCCGTCTGTCCTGCCTGGCGCGCGCAGTGAACGGGGGGCTGGCTGACCGTCACACATTCCTGCCGTGGGGGCTGAATGCTTTCGGTCCATTAGCTGACCTGAGAATGGGTGGGTGATTGCTGACTACTGGCCCACCCCATGCCTGAAGGACTGCAAGCCACCCCACCCACACAGCACGGAGAATCCACAGCCCTTGGCACGTGTGCATGGTCTGAATGGCGAGGGAGATTTTTATGGGTTCTTTCTGGGGGTAAAGTGGGGTGGGGTGGCGGAACGAATTTTGACCTAACATGTTCCAGATGTCCCCTTCTCTCCCCCAGCCACCCACGCCCTTCATTTCATTTGCCCACCTGCACAGCCACACCAAGAACGTTCTGTCGTAGGACAAGGGCCAGCACCTCAAAGAGAGCTAGCAGAATCTTACCTGAAGCAAGATGGTTCATGCCATCATGGTTATCAATAACCGGTGAAAGTTCTAGTTATCGGGACATGCTCTGAGTAAGAATGCACGTTTGACCCCCCCCCCCCCCCCCACCCACACCACACACACACACACACACACACACACACGCCACGCAAATAATAAAGAGCAGAGGTCCAGAGACAAAGTCGGAAATATTTTGCTCAGACATTACAGCCGCCGTCCCAGACGCAGGCAGGCACGCACACACACACACACACACACACACACACACACACACACACACACACACACACACACACACGCACGCATGCACGCACACACACCCCACTAATAATCCAGTGTTCGACTGCATAGTAGTAATCTGCCTTACTACTCCAATTGAAGTATCATCCGAGTGTGTGTGTGTGTGTGTGTGTGTGTGTGTGTGTGTGTGTGTGTGTGTGTGTGTGTGCGCACTTGCTTGCGTGCATGCCTACGTGCGTGAGCCTGTATCCGTGCGTGCTATCCGTGTATGTGGGTTGCGCGCGCTCGCCGTGTCTGTGCGACTCAGACTTTAATCAGTCACGAGGATCTTAAGAGTCTAAGTACATAGCATGATAATAATATACGTGTAAGAGCAGATCATGGTTTATGCTTACATATAATTAAGCCCATATTGGCTTGAATACGGTGCTATTATTGTCTTATGTTTGTTTTGCGCGTTGTGTGTGTGTGTGTGTGTGGTGTGTGTGTGTGTGTGTGTGTGTGTTGTGTGTGTGTGTGTGTGTGTGTGCGTGCGTGCGTGTGCGTGCGCGCGCTTGCTTGTAAAGTGCATGGGTGTGAGTGTAAGAGCGCGCGAGCGCATGCTTTTCGTGTATGTGTGTGTTGCAAGAACCAGCGTGCAGGTCCAAGCAGTCGAGTCTATTTCTAAAGGCTTGCTTTTATTACAAGTCCACATTATCATGTTGACAAAAATCACACACACACACACACACACACACACACACACACACACACACACACACACACACACGTGTCAGATTGTTGCCCCTGATATACTCAGTATAACGACCTGGTGTGTAGGGGCACTGCCTAATAACAGTCGGACATGCAACACAGACATGGATACAGCCCACACTATACCCCCCTTTCTCACCGTATTCTTCACACACCTATCCCCATATGACTGAAAATGGAAGGCAGGTAGTTTGATGGAAGGAATGGAGAAGAAAGAATGAGGGCGGGAGGAGAGGAGAGACAAGGGAGGGGGGGGGGGGGGGGCGGCGCAGATTAAAGACAACAAGACACGAAGAAAGAAGCAAGGAGAGAAAGAAAATTAGGAAATAATGATTAAAAAAAACAACAACAACAACAACAAATTGAAGCCGAAAATGGAGTAACAGAGGAAAGGAGGGGGAAAAAGACGACAGAAGGACGAGAGGTTGGGTGATAAAGGGATGGGAAGAAGGGAGATTTTTTTTTCTTTTTCGAGAAAAAAACAACGGAAGGAAAGAAGAAAAGAAAGTTCTGAAAAAGAAAGAAACAAGCAAGGGCAGTCAGACGTACGGAAAGATAGAAAGAGAGCGGGAGGGAGGGCGGGATAGGAAAGTAACATGGAAAAATACAGAGAAAGAAAGGAAGACGGAAAGAAGGAAGCTTAAAGAAGCAATGACATAAAGACAAAATAATGAATTAAAAACAAAAACAAAAAAAAAGACGATAGAAAAACTGAAAAGAAGAAAAGAAGAAGAAGAAGAAGAAGAAAAAGAAATGGAAAGAACGGACAGAAAAAATGCTGACTGAAAACAGAGAAAGAGAAAGCTGAGAACGGAGGAAACAAGAAAGAAAGAAAGAAAGAAGGAAAGACAAACACAACAGGAGCGAAGGAAGGAAGCAGAAGGAAAAGGAAACCACATCAGAGCAGATAGCGGCGTGGCCGGCACCAATCCCTTCACCAACCCACTGTGTCTATTTTACAGGGAATTCTTGGCTCGTGAAATTACGAAGTCGGTTTTAGAGGTTGACTTGGTCAAGTAATGACCATTTCCTTTCCATCACTGCTCTTCCTCGTGCAGTTACTGCACGCTCGCGTGCAGGGACAGCGAGCGAGCGAGCAAGCGAGAGAGAGAGAGAGAGAGAGAGAGAGAGAGAGAGAGAGAGAGAGAGAGAAGAGAGAGAGAGAGAGAGAGAGGAGGGGGGGAAGAGAGGGAGAGAGAGGGGGGAAAGGGGCGTGCGCGTACCTATATGTGTGAGTGTATGAAGGAGAGAGAGAGAGAGAGAGAGAGAGAGAGAGAGAGAGAGAGAGAGAGAGAGAGACAGACAGACAGACAGAGACGGAGACAGAGAATGAGGGGGAGAGAATGGATGAAAGGAGGGAGGGGGAGAGGGAGAGCGGAAGGAGAAAGGACAGGAGAGAGAGGAGAGAGGAGAGAGAGAGAGAGAGAGAGAGAGAGAGAGAGAGAGAGAGAGAGCAATAGCCGGTCAAACGGACAGGCAGAGAGACAGACAGACAGAGGAAGGGTGAGACGGACGGGAGGGAGAGACGGGCCATTTCACGGAAAGCATCAATTCTCATTCTCCCTCCACTAAGTACCTAAAAAGGGTCCCTCCCCAACCTACGCCCCACGCATTCATCGCCAACCCCCATCCCATTACACGCTCGTTAAGTGCACGGGTTGGAATGAAGACGTATTTATTTTCGCTCCGCTAATTCCAGCCACTTTTTTTTTTTTCGTCCGCAACTGGCTCCTTTATTGATCCCATCCTTGCACAATACTACATCAGTCCCCCATGCTGAATTCCCCCCGCTTTTTTTCCCTACCCCCCCCGCCCCCTCCTCTCCCCCATCCCCACCCCTTTCTGCTCCCTCTTCCCACCCCTTCCCAATCTCCGTTCAAATATACGAACGTTTTTTTCTTCCTTGCAAAAGCCGACGGAGTTGCCTTCAGAATCACAGAAAATAAACAGCGGGCACCTGGCCCTATAGTTGGTTGGGCCAAGCAACAAAACCACGTGGTAAAAAATATGGCGGCACCGCTTTTGATACGAGTGACACAAGGGAGATTGCTTCTCACCACCATCCTCCCCTCCCCCCCCCCCCCCTCTCCACCTCCCTCCAACCTTCAAACACCGCCCGTCAGCTCTAATCTGGAACCTGCCAGGGGAGGAGGAAGAGTGGACGAGTTTGGAAGACAGGTACGTGTAGAAGAAAGAGAGTTGAAGGCAGAAGTGAAGAGGAAAGGCATCATCGATCACACAGAGGCAAGGTGGGCAACCCTGGGCGCTGTCCCATTTGAAATTGTCGCCGATAGTCTGTGCAACCTCGCAGTCAAGGGCCTGAACTCTGCCATCCCTCTTCCAACTAGCCCAGCCCCCCCCCCCCCCCCCCCCCCCCCCCCCGACAGATTCTCAATTCAATACACAATTCCAACGACTTTCTTGGAAATGTGGACTAGACGTTACTTACATACCAGACCGCCGAGCGAATGGAACCAATGCCTGACAACATAGAAGCATTGCGTTTCGACCTGAAGGTCTTCGACAAATATCACAAACAGCCACAAGAAGAAGAAGAAGAAGAAGAAAAGACGAAAGAACGAAGAAAGTTCATTTGGAGACGTCGATGTAACGGTCATCGTGTCTGTGACGAATGCCAGAAAATGCACTGAACTGGTTTATCACTCTGTGTGGCACTATTCAGTCCAGCAGGTCTGTAATAATATTTGTGTCTTTTCGGACAGTCTAGTTTCTTACCCGCTTATTGTGATTTTTTTTTTTCATGACGGATTATAGGCGAGAAAAAAGAAAAGCCGATAGTGTAGAAGCTGACTTGTACACCAGCACAACAATACTGCAAAATACGAAAAAAAACAAATGCGGAAGTTCCTTCCGCATTCCTGGATAATAATGACTGATGTACGCCGTTTGCTGTGCTGCCGAGATATTTGCAGCACTTTTCACCACTAGGGAAAAGTCAAGTCTGTAATGAAACAGTGATGAAGGTAACGACTGTGGTATAAAGTCAGAGTACACCAGGCCAAGGCATGATATGATGTGAGAGAGTGCGCGTGACCCAGGCACCCCCTCCCTCCGCCATACCTCCCTCCCGCTTTTCTCAGGAAGAGCCGAAGCCAAAGAGTGCGCGAGTCACCATTAAACCCGCACGCCATGCCCATAACTCCAGGAAAAAAAAAATAAAAGAGAGAGAGAGAGAGAGAGAGAGGGAGGGAGGGAGGGTGAGGAGGAAGGGAGAGAGAGGGGCAGAGAGCGGGATAGACAGAGAGAGAGAGAGAGAGAGAGAGAGAGAGAGAGAGAGAGAGAGAGAGAGAGAGAGAGAGACAGACAGACAGACAGACAGACAGAGTCAGCGAGACAGAGACAGGGAAAGAGAAGAAATAGAGAAGAAGAAGAAAAGAGGACTGAAATTCCATCCCAAACCACGAAATAAAGTTGTTTTGCTGGAGAAGAGCTGCTTCTTTTTCCAACACAGACCCCGTCCCCCCCATCCCCCCCTTCCCCCCTCCCGCTGTCTTCATTTCCCCCACACCCATTTCCGTCCCCTCCCCGTCACTCCCCCCCCCCCCCCCCCCCCCTAGCCCTCACCCCCCAAAAGCTCCACCATCACGGCCGACAGACGTTGAGTTAGCGCTGACTGGCTGGAAGATAGCGGGGGGACGTTGGAGATAGCGGAGACGTTATCGTGGTCTGCAGTCATCCCGGCCCAAGTGAGCTAACTCTTGATCAGCGCCAATGAAAACGGGCGGGAGTTAAGGGCATGCAGCCGGTCTAGTCGGCCTTTCTCGAACTATTTGGGAATTCTCCTTCTTCTTCTTCTGCGTACGCAGGCTGATACTCCTGCGGCACCCCCTGTATAGGAGTGGAATTTTGTGTGTATGACCCTTTTTTATCCCGCCATTAAGCAGCCATACTCCAACTTCGGGAAGGTGCATGCAATGTGTAACGTGTCATCCATACCAACGGCCAAACTGGGCCTCTCTTCCGAAAGCTGGTGATGGGATTCTACGTGTGTGGCAAGATCTTATGCGTGCGTTCACACACGGAAACCTCGGTTTATAGTCTCATTCGAAGTACTGTATGGAAAATGGAGTCAGAACCAATTGTTAAAGGTCTACTTTAGAGGTTTTTCGATAATTGGTCAGCTTATGCAGAAATATGAAATGTTTGATAAATTGTAAAATAAACATCCGATTCGCTCCCGATCACACGAAATCGATCCGCGAAAGTGGGCATTTTCACCTGTTATCAAGAAAACGGGAGGTATCAACTAAATCTTGGCATGGCTTAACTGCTCTTGAATGTGACGTCACATGATGGACAGCGACGGCGACAGAAAGCGATTCTGATGGTTCTTGCGCATCTCGCTCGGTATTTTTAATTTATCATGTAAAAGCAGTGACTATGATTGCGACAGCCAATGTGACTCTGGGGATGTTTCTGCAAGGCCTGTACCTTATCAGTTTGAACGCTAAGTTCTTTTTACCACGTCAGTTCAGTTCCAGCTGGACGCCCGAACACAGCATTCCGAAGGCGTACGGACTTTACCGAAGTCTCGAAGGAGGCTACCGACTGACTTCTTGATGCGATCACACGTGGACGGCGAGCGGAAATTCTCCTTCTTCAAGCCTTAACGTGTTCATTCAATTTAACAAGTGTGATCTGTCCATAGATAAGAACAGAATAAACGTGCGACTATCGTACTCATCTGTACGAGCTTACCACTCCGCCTTCAAAGTATACGCGCACAATGCAGACGAAGTTTTTGATCCACTCGAACGCGCTCGGCAATTGTCGGAATAGCTCGTTTCCGCGGTCCAGCTGGAACTGACGTGGTAGAAAGAACTTTAGCTGCCCGGCATGGTTGCACGAACCGAATCCACTTCTTTCGAGTATCTGCATCAGATGGAAATGTGTGCAAAGAATATATGTCTCCTGCTGAGCGGCTGCACTCGCCTACAGCACAATATCTGCCACCCCCTCGTGACTATTTAGGCTGTAGGGGTTCGCAACTCGTGTTGATTTCACTTGGCGTTGGCTTGTTGTGTAGGTCGCGGCTGACGGCCAGTCCATCAAGTGACGTCACGGTTTTCGGTCTACCGCGCGGGGTTTGAACAGGTGTGCAAAAGTCGTTTTTTATCTATTAAATTCTTTCGGCGATTTTATTTAAAAAATGAATACCATATCGTAGTTATATGACATGTAGACCTGTTTTTAAGAAATTATCAAAAATCTCTAAAGTAGACCTTTAACTCCGAGGGAAAAATCCCCCTGTACCGAAACGGCCCGGCGGAGATTCGAACCTGCAACCCCAAGATTTACGAGTCTGGCGCTCAACCACTGAGCTATTCCGGCCCCTATTTGGGGAAGAAACTGGCAAACCTTCTATGAGAAGGGAGGAGGTGTGGGGAGGAAGGGTGGAGAGAAGGAGGATAAGGGAAGGGGAAGGAAGGTTGGGGGCCAAAGGAAAAAAGCACACACACACACACACTCAGTCACTCACACACACACACACACACACACACACACACACACACACACGTGACACACACACACACACACACACACACACACACACACACACACACACACACACACACAACCCCCCAAACAAACCGAAGGGAATTAATCGGGCCAAGATAGAATGGATTGTATTGCGCAGTAGCGGGTCGGTGAAAAAGGCGAAAGCTGCTTTCAACAAATCAAACTGGACGATTTCCAAAGCGTGTTATCTGACATTCTTGTATTACCGCGACTTCGAACCAAAGAGAGGAATGTGAAAGCTAATGAATTGAGGGTGTAAACTACACCTTGGGCTGCAGTATAAAAGATTAAATTAACAACAACAAGTTTTTAAATAAGAACTCCTACAATACACGTTCTCACACAAAGGCACGTTAACACACTCAAAACGAACGGCACTATGAATTACCAACCTTTTTTTTTTTTCCATCTCTTTCGCAGGAATATCCACCGTCTTCTGTTTCTCCGTCTGTGCGTGTGCGTGTGCGTGTGTGTGTGTGTGTGCAAGTGTGTGTGTGTGTGTGTACACGCGTGCGTGCGCCCTCATGTGGTGCGCGCGTGCGTGCGTCTGTGTTTGTATGTGTGCGTGCGGGCGCGCGCGCGCGTATGTGCGTGTAGGGGAGGATAGGGAAGATACGTGTACGAGTACGTGTGCGTGTCAGTGTGTGTGTAAGAATGAATTACTGTCTTGTCATATCATCCATTAAAAAATACATCAGAGAACAAGGGTTTGAGAATGAGATAAAAGATAACATTGAAGCAGAAGTCAAGACAGCACTAAAGAAAATATATTCTGTACATAAAGGTTCCAAAACTTATTACAGAGTTTATAGTAAAAGATAACTGGGAACCTAACTGTTGTGCACAATGGACGGAAAAGCTGAATGGACAGATACCTTGGAAGAAATGCTTTAGAAAAATTCATCATGTTAAGGATATTAAGCTAAAATGGATGCAAATGAGAATAGTGCATCGAATAATTGCAACTAATGTAGCTCTGAAAGAAATGGGAATAGTGGAAAGTTATAACTGTAGTTTCTGTGAAGAGGAAAAAGACAGCATTGAACGTACGTTCTGGAGATGCATACATGTCAATGAATTCTGGAAATAATTGCACGAATTAATAAAAGGAAAGTGTTTTAATAGCGAATAAACTGTCTCTGACTGAAAACACAATCATGTTTGGAGCAGATGACAATTCCACAACTGATACAACATTCGATCTTATAATACTGATTGCCAAACACTACATTTAACGCAACAATAACTGGGTCAATTATGAAGTACTATTTGAAAACTGATAATCAAAATCATAAGATACCTGGATTTAACATGTGCATGTGTATGAGAGGATATTTATGTTAAGGATGTGTGGGTAATTTCATGGTATTCAAATATCATTGAGTGCTGGTTGTGGCCTGTGGCCCGCTGCTTGTCTGGCATGGCGGTACTGCGGCTGGGACCCGTTGGCCGATCGGCAACTTAGCTGGTAGGTTGGCTTCTTGGTTGGTCGGCGGGGCGCGGCTGAGGTGTAGCGATGTCATACTGGTGGCGGGCTTAAGAGCATATAATTAACTTTCTTTTGATTGTTAAAGAAATATGAAGACACAGATGGTCGGGATTTCGGTGCTGGTGTGTACACTCAGCTAGGAAATGCTTAAGTCTATACAAATCTATATTTTGAAGGATGATTGCAGTGAACATATGTATCATATACAACAGCTATCGCATGGTACCACACGGAGAAAACAGTACTTCATTATTATAGATTGTATATGTATATTGCTTAAGTATCATTAAATCAGAAGAGAGAAAGTGGGGGTGTGGGTGGGTGGGGAGGAGAGGGGTGTGAGTGGAGTGAGCGGATGTGCTTGTTTGCCATAATGTGTTTGTAGTTTGTAAGAACTCAGAAGAGTGTGCTTAGTGATTTTTGTTTGTTTGTGTATGTGTGTGTGTACATCCAACAAAAAAAAAACCCTTTCCTCGGCATACATTGAACTTTCACTCAAATCCATTCATACCGAAAAAAAAGATAACTCATTTCTAACATTCACCGTTTATTTACTGCAATATTGTCAAACATGTATAAATATGATTAATAACAAAAATATGTGGTAATTTGCATCCGGAAATGTACAGCAAAAGAAAGATCATATTGATGAAAGAATGGAGAAGAGAGAAAGAAGGAACTGTGGACTGGAAGAAAGAATGAGGGAAAATTAAAAAAAAAAAAGTATATCTAAAAAACACAAAAAATCACTGTCTTGTCTGTCGAATACGTCTCCCTGTCTCTGTCTTGTTCTGTTCCATATCATTCTGTCTTCTCTCTCTCTCTCTCACCCCTCTCTCGTCTCCTCCACCTTTCTCTCTCTCTCTCTCTCTCTCTCTCTCTCTCTCTCTCTCTCTCTCTCTCTCTCTCTCGCCAATGATAAAAAACACAAATGAACACAGAAAAACAAACTGCCAGTAACGCTTAGACAAGTGAATTTTCGACCAAACACGTTTGGAGACGTCACAAATAACAGACATAACAAGACATGCAAAACCATACCCCCCCCCCCCCCCCCCGGCTCCCAATCCGCTCAAGAGCTGTCACCAGGACAACGATCAACGTACTTTGGATTGTCTGCGGTAATGACGCAGTCTGCTTCACTCTCCGAGAAGACACAGATCAGGAAAGTTCCACACGGAAAAAAAATGAAATTCTGGGGGAGGGAATCCTCTTTCCGTTTCAGTGCTATCGTTACAATCGGCATAATGAACGTGATCTCATGTTGTAAATTATGCACAGATGCACGTGAGGATGAGCACTCGGTTCGTTGTGAGCTTCGTCTCCTGTCTGAAGATCTCAGAGATCAGGCAATCCAAAAGGAGTAATCATCACATGCAGCCTTTCGTTTACTTATACTTGCAAGGTTTCTGTCATCTACACTTGATCATAATAAATTGTCAAGTTTTTCCAGTGCCGATTCAAACAGTTCGGTTACAATTTGACCTGTGCAGTGCACGCGCTTTCACTATGGAATTGTTTGGGAAAGGGATAAGTAGGGAGAGGGGTCGTTGTCATCGTAGCCATCACCGTTGTTATTTCCTTTCTTTTTCCTTTCGGTTTTTTTTTTTTTTTTTTTTTTTTTCATTTTTTACTCGAAGATATTACCCGTCCCTTTGAGTTTCGTTCGCACTACCCCTTCAAAAGGGCTATGGCTTTCCCCCCAATGAATCATCTCTCTCTCTCTCTCTCTCTCTCTCTCTCCTCTCTCTCTCTCTCCCTCTCTCATCCTCTTTGGTCCTCTCTCTCTCTCTCTCTCTCTCTCTCTCATCCTCTTTGGTGTGGCGTCTACTTTCTATGCATACCCCTTACTCCTACATCCCCACACCTTCTATTGATACCCCACCTGAACTGGAACATTTCCATGATACCCCACCTGAACTGGGAACATTTCCATGATACCCCACCTGAACTGGGAACATTTCCATGATACCCCACCTGAACTGGGAACATTTCCATGATACCCCACCTGAACTGGGAACATTTCCATAAATCTAGGAGTGTCCGCCTGCGTTCATGCCATTCCGTGGACCCTCGCAGTCAGCTAATTAGTGAACGACCACGTGTGAACCCGTCACACTCAATGATCATCAGCACTGTTCTTTGACAGTCTTTCCAGTATGTGTGTGTAAGTGTGTGTGTGTGTGTGCGTGTGTGTGTGTGTGTGTGTGTGTGTGTGTGTGAGTGTGTGTGAGTGTGAGAGAGAGAGAGAGAGAGAGAGAGAGAGAGAGAGACACAGAGAGAGAGAGAGAGAGAGAGAGAGAGAGAGAGAGAGAGTACGCGCGCGTGCGTGCGTGCGTGTGCGTGTGTATGTATGTGTGTGTGTGTGTGTGTGTGTGTGTGTGTGTGTGTGTGTGTGTGAGTATACGTGTGAGAGAACGAGCGAATGGAGAGAGAGAGAGAAAGGAGAGAGGAGGAGAGAGAGAGAGAGAGAGAGAGAGAGAGAGAAGAGAGAGAGAGAGAGAGAGAGAGACTTACAGAAAGACAGAGAGACAGACAGACAGACAGACAAGAGGTGCGCGCGCCTGCGTGTGTGGGGGCTATACAAACGCTGATGGAGGTCTGACTACGCCCCTGCCCCTCCCCCCCCCCCCTTATGCCCCCGTAACCTATCACCCCCATCCCCACCTCCTGCTGACCTCCCTTCCTCCCCCCCCCACCCCCACCCCCACCCCACTCCTCCGACGCTCCCCTGCGGGATGGACAAACTGTCGGCGGCGCATACCAGACAGTCAAGGAGCCAAGTCAACTGTGACGGACATGGGTATGGGGGAATGGGGGGGGGGGGGGGGGAGGAGGGACGATAAGGTCGTATAATGCCGCGCCAGATAATCCGCCCCGTGTCCTCCTTCACCACAGGGAGCCAACTGCCTCTTTCCCCTTCCACCCCCTTCTCTCACCCCCACCCCTCCTCCCTTATTCCCTCTTGTCAACTGTCCCTTATCCGTGTAGAGACGTCCACCGCCGCCACTGACTCTCCGGCATATCTGCTGTCCATAAAAAAGAAAACAAAACAAAACAAAAAACAAACACGCCAGGAGTCGCGCGAGGGTCACAACTGAATCCACTAAGTACCACTCGGTTGCCCATGCTGAATTAAGGGAGAGAGAGAGAGAGAGAGAGAGAGAGAGAGAGAGAGAGAGAGAGAGTGTGTGTGTGTGTGTGTGTGTG
>CM031595.1:63485601-63548101 GCA_018398815.1 Conus ventricosus | reverse complement strand
CTTACCTCGTAATTCTAAACTAAGCAATATTTTGTACGCTTTATGTGGTAATTTTTCCTCATCCATACGCAGAATTTTCAACCAGTAACTAATGCATCGCAAATATGAGTTGGTATACACAGAATATTGACCTGTATCCCCACAGACAAGATCATTTGGCGTTCTAGGTTGCACTCCCAAGAATCTTTTTAAAGCAAATAGGTGAACCTTTTCTCTTTCGGCAACAGCTTTATTCATGCCCCATATCTCAGCTCCATATTGAGCGATTGGTTGAAATTGGGCATCAAAATGTTTTAAGTAACACAACTAAAGAATTATTGTTAAGCGCATACAGTTTTCTCAAGATACACGTCAATGCATGTTTTGCTCTGCTCGCTAGGTCCTGACAAGCAGGTGAAAAACATGGGGTAAAATAGAAACCATTGCCTCGCCATTCAAATACCATCTATCGAAGCCTTGTAACTGCACTGTACTATGAGGGTTATTTAAGTAGGTTTGGGTCCAACTGGAGTTTTTGATAACAAAGCGACATCGTCAGCCAGTAACAAGACAAATAATTCAAGGATTTCAGGTGACAATGTCGCTCCATGTCGTCCCTTCTCAATGCTTTCTAGTGCTTATTTGTTTATAAATAATAAAAACTAAAAATAAATAAATAAAGGACTACAGGCATCTCCATGTTTTACATCCTGTGCGCACAAAACGCAGGATGCGAGTTCGTTGCCAAATCTTACTTTTGCTTTAATATTAGAATACATACTTCTTATACACCGTGTCACGGTCAAAAATAAACACAACCAAAGTCATGGTCCGTCGCCAGCCAAGTTGGTTGGACATAAGCTCTAACGCAAATATTCTGGGCGTCAGGCAGACGGCCCCATGTGTCGGATCCAGCCAATTAAGCATAGGGGAGAGGCTCCCGGAGACGGTCTGTCCAGCCAGACGGACTAAGTAGCTGACCGACGCCTCGATGTCTGGTCAAAACGAGTCTTGACGCCCGGATCAGACTCATCCGGCCAATTTGAGCACAGCGAGAGGCTAATCCTAATCTTCCACGGAGACGCATCGGCCACGTAGACAGTCGGAGTGGCTGACCAACGTCTCAACAGGTCTGGGCCAGACTGATCTAGCCAATTTACGACCAATGCCCACCATTAGGTCGACGACGCCGGAAAGGGAGAGGGAGAAGGTAGTGTGTGGTGGGGGGTGAAATCAAGCTAATCAATTAAATGACCAATTGACCACCACAGAGAGTAAGGCGTGTAGGCGTGACTGTCATGATTTGAATATCCAATGGAATTAGAGGGAGATAACTTCGGGTACGAGGTGGTAAAAATACTGACCAATGGTACTGGCCCTTGGACACGGAGTTAGGGGATAAAGTAATGCGTGAGTGAGAGAGGGGGGAGAACGAACAGGGAGAGAGAGATGAGGAGGTTCTGGGTGTAGTCTCTGCACGAGAGAAAAGGCAGGGAGATGAAGAGAGGAGGAGGAAGACAGAACAGGGAGAGAGAGATGAGGAGGTTCTGGGTGTAGTCTCTGCACGAGAGAAAAAGGCAGAGAGATGAAGAGAGGAGGAGGAAAAGAGGACGAACAGAGAGACAGAGGGAGGAGAGGGTTCTGGGTGTAAGCTCTGCAGGAGAGAGGGGCAGAGAGAGAGATGAGGAGAGAGGAGAGAACCAAGTTTGTAGCATTTAGCACCATAGATAGTCTGCAGAGGAGGGACTAAAGAGAGATGTGGAAAGAGAGAGTTGCTAACTAATGAAGAGAAAAGAAAGAAAAGAAAAGGAAAAGAAAAGCAACCATGTCCATTTAATAGAGCAGACTAGGAGAGAGAGAGAGAGTGCAATGCGTTAATGCAGGAAGAAAGAAAGGAGAACAGATCGATGTTGATAGTCACTGTTCCATCTGAACCGGGGGTTCGACCTCATACTTGGCCAGCGCCACTTTCATCGGCAGTCCAACCTGACCAACGCCAGCGGTCTAACCTGACCAGTGCCAGCAGTCCAGCCTGACCGGTGCCAGCAGTCTAACTTGACCAGTGCCAGCAGTTGTGTCGTGTTGTGAAAGTGACAGTGAAAAAAAAAAAAAAGGAAAAAGAAAAGACAGTGATTCGTGAATAGTTAAGATCACCTGGCCAGGTAAAGTAGAAATCTATTTATACCGGGTTAGTTAATGATGTTTTAGATAAATGATTTTGTGAAGTTCAGGAAAGAGAGAATGTTTTATTTTGTTTGATTCCATATGCATTGATGTTTCGTTCTATGATCATGTGTAGTAAAGTTATAGACTTTACTAGTGGTTTGATGTGACGAATGCATGATATATGAATGAGATTGTAAGCAAGCTGTGAGTGTGTTTGGGCTGTGCGCTAGTCCTTCCTCCACTGACATCACCCGAGGTTGCCAATTTATTGGCGAGCCTGCCAGGATATTCTGGCCCATTTATTATAATTGTTCAACTTCTCAGAGAGGAAGCTGGGTGGGATTCAAGTATTGTAATCCTAAGACAAGGGGTTGTCTTACTGTATGTTCCCAAGATAGTTAAATACTAGGCTTGGCATTGCTTCCAAGATAGTAACACTAGGCTTGGCATTTCAGCCCCAGAGTACTCATTTCGCACAGATTGCCTATAATTCGCTCTCATAGTTGGGTCAGGCGCTGGGCGTCTTATAAAAACTAATTACGTTGTCCCAAGCTAATATTATCATTCATAGGATTGTGCTATTACGTCACTCGTGTCGGTAACCACCAGTTTGGCTGTCGTAGTAGTAAAATCTTGTTTAAAAAAAAAGATATAATGGCGGAAGAAAAGAACACCCCTATTGAACAACTCGTGAGCGTCGCTCGTGATTTAGGCTATTCGGGAGAAGAGTTGCGAGCATTCGTTGAAAACCAGCAAAAGATGGAAAGAGATGAACAAGCGGAAAGACGCCGTGTTGCTGTAGAGATAGCAGAGCAGGAAAAGGCTAAAGAAATGCAAGAAACAGAAAGATTCACGCAGGAAACAGAAAGATTAAGGATTCAGGAAACGCAGGAAACAGAAAGATTAAAGATTCAATTAGAGTTAGAGCGAGTGAAAATACAAAGGGAGACCACCGAGGATGGGAGTTCAGTTTCCAGTGACTCTGTGTGCAGTTACGCCCCCGACCAAAGTTGCCAAAGTTCTCTGAAGGGACAGATTCGATTGATGCATACATCAGTCGTTTCGAAACGTTTGCGACCAGTCAGGGTTGGCCTTCAGAAGAGTGGGCAGTCATTTTGTCAGCGCTACTGACGGGTAAGGCATTACAGATTTTCACTGCATTGCCAGCAGACACCCAATCTGATTTTGGTGCTGTGAAGGAGTCGTTGATGAAGGGATTTCACCTCACAGAGGAAGGATTCAGAAAGAAATTTCGTTCAGCTAGATTGCAAGCAGGTGAAACGTACACTCAGTTTGGTGCACGTTTAGATCACTATTTTGAGAAATGGTTAGAGTTGAGTGGTACGAAGAAGGAGTTCGCTGAATTGAAAGAGCTGGTTATGAAGGAACAGATTTTGTCAGGTTGCGGCCCTGAGTTAACCATACATTTGAAAGAGAGACAGCAAGAGACAGCAGGGGAGTTGTTGAAGTTCGCAGAGGTGTATAGAGAGGCACGTTTGGGCATTAAGGTGCAGGAGAAACAGGTGCTAGGCACAGGTGAGAAGAGTGCAAGGAGACTAGGGGAGTTTTCTGCACAGTCTGCAAACCCAGTGGTGGGGCAGAAAGGAGGACAAAGGGACAATAGGTGTTTCATTTGTCACAAGAAGGGACATGTGGCGAGGGATTGTCGCATGAGGTTCCAGAAGGCAGCAGCCTTGCAAGAGGTGGATAAGGGTCGTCAAGGGAAACGACCTGCAGTGGAACCAACAGGGATCCAATCTGAAGAGGGTGGAGTGCAGCCTATGGCTAGCACTGGACAGCAGTCAGTGTCGGGGATGGAGGGCACTAGGCTGAGTGGTTCGTTACCAGTGGAAGAAGGGTGGATTGGCCAGCAGAGGGTGAAAGTGTTACGAGACACTGGTTGTTCATGCGGTGTGGTGAGAACAACGCTGGTCGAGAAAGGGGATTTGACAGGGCAAATCCAGACCTGTACTCTAATCGATGGCACTGTGAGGGAGTTTCCAGTTGCTAAGATAGAAGTACGTACCCCTTACTTCTCAGGCGAGTTGTCTGCGTTGGTGATGGAGAAACCCCTTCATGATTTGATCATTGGAAATATTCCAGGGGCAAGGGATCCAGGGGATCCTGAGTTGTTGACTGCTACAGGGGCAGCAGTTCAAACACGGAGCAAGAAGGAGGGAAAGGTTGATAAACCGTTAGTCGTTCCAGCAAGGAAGTCAGGCATAGATGTGTCGCCTGATGAGTTTAGGGCAGTGCAGGAACAAGACCCTTCGCTCGTGAAGTCTTGGGGGTTGGCAAGAGGTGGAGAGAAACAGGTGGTTAGAGGGGGTGAGACTCAGCACATAGGCGCAGCAGCAATCACTGATGAGGTGAAGGAGACCCAGCAGAAGAAGGGGAGATTTTGTTGCCTAAGTTTCCAGAAGAGTCATACAGGGATGTGTCACTGTATGAAGGGCTAGACAGTAGGAGTTCCTAGGTTTTGTTGTCGGAGGCGACACAAAGCAGCCAGAAAAGGGAAAGGTGGAGAAGATGATGAATTCAGAGGAAGTCAGTCATATCCGGGGTGCTTTGTTGACAATATGTGTTGATTACAGTTATGTTGATTGGGTATGGGTTCATTCCCAGTTGGCTATGGTTCATATTTTTTGTGTGAGACTTGTTCATGTGAATGTGGTTATGCTTGGAGCATACAGTCGCTTGGGTAGTGATGCATTATTTGCAATAAGTGAGGATGGAGATTCCTCAGTGAAGTGTCATGGATCGTGATCATATTATATTGTGCTTTTCATAGAAATTGTGAAGAGAAGATGTGGCAAATCCGCAGGTAGGGGAATTGCATAAGTGCGCACAGAGGTTGTTATAAAATGAGTTGAAATAACGCAAGAGCGCACGTCAATGATAACTCATTGGAGTGGTATTCACTAATGATATATTTTATAATTTATAAACCGTTGGTTGTAAAGTATTTTTCAAACTTTGCACGTGTAGCTGTGTGTCAGCAAATTCGGTTGTTGTCTTTTTTTTGTACCGTTGTTTTGAGACAATGCGGTGCATAGTCTTTTGCAAGGGGGAAATTGTCACGGTCAAAAATAAACACAACCAAAGTCGTGGTCCGTCGCCAGCCAAGTTGGTTGGACATAAGCTCTAACGCAAATATTCTGGGCGTCAGGCAGACGGCCCCATGTGTCGGATCCAGCCAATTAAGCATAGGGGAGAGGCTCCACGGAGACGGTCTGTCCAGCCAGACGGACTAAGTAGCTGACCGACGCTCGATGTCTGGTCAAACGAGTCTTGACGCCCGGATCAGACTCATCGGCCAATTTGAGCACAGCGAGAGGCTAATCCTAATCTTCCACGGAGACAGCATCGGCCACGTAGACAGTCGGAGTGGCTGACCAACGTCTCAACAGGTCTGGGCCAGACTGATCTAGCCAATTTACGACCAATGCCCACCATTAGGTCGACGACGCCGGAAAGGGAGAGGGAGAAGGTAGTGTGTGGTGGGGGTGAAATCAAGCTAATCAATTAAATGACCAATTGACCACCACAGAGAGTAAGGCGTGTAGGCGTGACTGTCATGATTTGAATATCCAATGGAATTAGAGGGAGATAACTTCGGGCACGAGGTGGTAAAAATACTGACCAATGGTATGGCCCTTGGACATGGAGTTAGGGGATAAAGTAATGCGTGAGTGAGAGAGGGGGAGAACGAACAGGGAGAGAGAGATGAGGAGGTTCTGGGTGTAGTCTCTGCACGAGAGAAAAGGCAGGGAGATGAAGAGAGGAGGAGGAAGACAGAACAGGGAGAGAGAGATGAGGAGGTTCTGGGTGTAGTCTCTGCACGAGAGAAAAAAGGCAGAGAGATGAAGAGAGGAGGAGGAAAAGAGGACGAACAGAGGACAGAGGGAGAGAGAGGTTCTGGGTGTAAGCTCTGCAGGGAGAGAGGGGCAGAGAGAGAGATGAGGAGAGAGGAGAGAACCAAGTTTGTAGCATTTAGCACCATAGATAGTCTGCAGAGGAGGGACTAAAGAGAGATGTGGAAAGAGAGAGTTGCTAACTAATGAAGAGAAAAGAAAGAAAAGAAAAGGAAAAGAAAAGCAACCATGTCCATTTAATAGAGCAGACTAGGAGAGAGAGAGAGAGTGCAATGCGTTAATGCAGGAAGAAAGAAAGGAGAACAGATCGATGTTGATAGTCACTGTTCCATCTGAACCGGGGGTTCGACCTCATACTTGGCCAGCGCCACTTTCATCGGCAGTCCAACCTGACCAACGCCAGCGGTCTAACCTGACCAGTGCCAGCAGTCCAGCCTGACCGGTGCCAGCAGTCTAACTTGACCAGTGCCAGCAGTTGTGTCGTGTTGTGAAAGTGACAGTGAAAAGAAAAAAAAAAGGAAAAGAAAAAGACAGTGATTCGTGAATAGTTAAGATCACTGGCCAGGTAAAGTAGAAATCTATTTATACCCGGGTTAGTTAATGATGTTTTAGATAAATGATTTTGTGAAGTTCAGGAAAGAGAGAATGTTTTATTTTGTTTGATTCCATATGCATTGATGTTTCGTTCTATGATCATGTGTAGTAAAGTTATAGACTTTACTAGTGGTTTGATGTGACGAATGCATGATATATGAATGAGATTGTAAGCAAGCTGTGAGTGTGTTTGGGCTGTGCGCTAGTCCTTCCTCCACTGACATCACCCGAGGTTGACACACCGAAACAGCTTTCCTTTAAAACCATTCTTTTGAAGGACTGGCCATGGTAGTTTCCTCGAAACGGAGTCAAAGGCATTCTTTAAAATCAATTAAAGCTACACAGAATTTACGATTTAATGAAAATTGCTTTTGTACTATTGCTAGTATAGTTAGCATGTGATCCACTGTTGAGTACCTTTTCTTAAAACCAGCACAGAGAGAGAGAGAGAGAGAGAGAGAGGAGAGAGAGAGGAGAGAGAGAGAGAGAAGAGAGAGAGAGAGAGAGAGAGACGGACAGACAGACACAGACGAGTGGAGAGAGAGAGAGGAGAGAGAGAGAGGAGAGAGAGAAGAGAGAGAGGAGAGAGAGGAGAGATACAGACAGACAGAGGGAGAGCGCTTGGATACATTCTAGCGTGCATGCTTTCGTGTGCATTCAGCTAGTGTGCAAGCGCGCAACAACATCTTTCTGTGCACGCGTGTGTGTGTGTGCAGGTGAGCGAGTGTGTGTAGACGATAGGAGTGGCTCAACCGTCAGGCTATGTTGGCGAGTGTCGGCGTGATTTTCACTTCCTCACACACCTCAAAAAATCTCAAGTTTCCTGTTCTACTTCCTTCAACCTTCGCTCCCTTACAGTTCCTGCTCATCTGCCCTCGTTGCAGGACACACATACACGCACATAGCAGGACACACATACACGCACCTAGCAGGACACACATACACGCACCTAGCAGGACACACATACACGCACCTAGCAGGACACACATACACGCACCTAGCAGGACACACATACACGCACCTAGCAGGACACACATACACGCACCTAGCAGGACACACATACACGCACCTAGCAGGACACACATACACGCACCTAGCAGGACACACATACACGCACCTAGCAGGACACACATACACGCACATAGCAGGACACACATACACGCACATAGCAGGACACAATACACGCACATAGCAGGACACACACACACGCACATAGCAGGACACACACACACGCACATAGCAGGACACACACACACACGCACATAGCAGGACACACACACACACACGCACATAGCAGGACACACACACACACGCACATAGCAGGACACACATACACGCACATAGCAGGACACACATACACGCACATAGCAGGACACACATACACGCACATAGCAGGACACACACACACGCACATAGCAGGACACACACACACGCACATAGCAGGACACACATACACGCACATAGCAGGACACACACACACGCACATAGCAGGACACACATACACGCACATAGCAGGAACACACACACACACACACGCACATAGCAGGACACACACACACGCACATAGCAGGACACACACACACACACGCACATAGCAGGACACACACACACACACACGCACATAGCAGGACACACATACACGCACATAGCAGGACACACACACACACGCACATAGCAGGACACACACACACGCACATAGCAGGACACACATACACGCACATAGCAGGACACACATACACGCACATAGCAGGACACACATACACGCACATAGCAGGACACACATACACGCACATAGCAGGACACACATACACGCACATAGCAGGACACCATACACGCACATAGCAGGACACACATACACGCACATAGCAGGACACACACACACGCACATAGGACACACACACACACACACACATAGCAGGACACACACACACACGCACATAGCAGGACACACACACGCACATAGCAGGACACACACACACACATAGCAGGACACACATACACGCACATAGCAGGACACACATACACGCACATAGCAGGACACACACACACGCACATAGCAGGACACACATACACGCACATAGGACACACATACACGCACATAGCAGGACACACACACACGCACATAGCAGGACACACATACACGCACATAGCAGGGGACACACACACACGCACATAGGACACACACACACGCACATAGCAGGACACACACACACACACACGCACATAGCAGGACACACACACACACGCACATAGCAGGACACTCATACACGCACATAGCAGGACACACATACACGCACATAGCAGGACACACACACACGCACATAGCAGGACACACATACACGCACATAGCAGGACACACATACACGCACATAGCAGGACACACATACACGCACATAGCAGGACACACATACACGCACATAGCAGGACACACATACACGCACATAGCAGGACACACATACACGCACATAGCAGGACACACACACACACACACACGCACATAGCAGGACACACATACACGCACATAGGACACACATACACGCACATAGCAGGACACACATACACGCACATAGCAGGACACACATACACGCACATAGCAGGACACACATACACGCACATAGGACACACATACACGCACATAGCAGGACACACATACACGCACATAGCAGGACACACATACACGCACATAGCAGGACACACATACACGCACATAGCAGGACACACATACACGCATATAGCACGGCCAGTGCATCACGTGCGTTTGTCTACTCCCTCTTCCTCATTTTTTGAGAGACAGACAGACAGACAGAGCCAGCGAGCGAAGGAGGGAGACACGGAGAGAGAGGAGAGAGAGAGAGAGAGAGAGAGAGAGAGAGAGAGAGAGAGGAAGAGAGAGAGGGGAGAGAAGAGAGAGAGAGAGAGGCAGACAGACAGAGAGCCGCAAGACAAAGAGAAAAAACAAAACAAAAGAGAAGTGTAAGAGAAACAGACACAAGGACAAAGGAGGAAAGAGGGCAGAGCGAAAGGAGATGAGGGAGGAGTGAGAGGTGGGGGAAACGGGCATAAAGACAGCCTGAGAGCAACTAAGATAGCAAGAAAGATAGACAGACATGAGAGAGAGAGAGAGAGAGAGAGAGAGAGAGAGAGAGAGAGAGAGAGAGAGAGAGAGAGGGGAGAGAGAGAGAAGGATGATTATGGTATTCTTTTTTTCCCGATGGTAACATAATCAAATATATGGCCTTTTTTTTTTCTTTGTTCTTCTTCTTTTGAGAGAGAGAGAGAGAGAGAGAGAGAGAGAGAGAGAGAGAGAGAGAGAGAGAGAGAGGAGAGAGAGGCAGACAGACAGACAGACAGAGAGACGGGGGAGGGGGGGGGGGGAGGCAGGAGGGCGCTGCCGCATTTCTTTTTACGGCTCTACTAATAATCACGCCGCAAGTCCTGCCGCTCAACCAGCCATTGTTTCAGAAGTGACTGCAGCCTACAAACCACGACTGAAGCCAAACAGCACTCAGGACCCCAGACAGGCCATAGCACTCAGGACCCCAGACAGGCCATCACACTCAGGACCCCAGACAGGCCATAGCACTCTGGACTTCAGACAGGCCATCACACTCAGGACCCCAGACAGGCCATCACACTCAGGACCCCAGACAGGCCATCACACTCAGGACCCAGACAGGCCATAACACTCAGGACCCCAGACAGGCCATCACACTCAGGACCCCAGACAGGCCATCACACTCAGGACCCCAGACAGGCCATCACACTCAGGACCCCAGACAGGCCATCACACTCAGGACCCCAGACAGGCCATCACACTCAGGACCCAGACAGGCCATCACACTCAGGACCCCAGACAGGCCATAGCACTCAGGACCCAGACAGGCCATAGCACTCTGGACTTCAGACAGGCCATAGCACTCAGGACCCCAGACAGGCCATAGCACTCTGGACTTCAGACAGGCCATAGCACTCAGGACCCCAGACAGGCCATAGCACTCAGGACCCCAGACAGGCCATAGCACTCAGGACCCCAGACAGGCCATAGCACTCAGGACCCAGACAGGCCATAGCACTCAGGACCCCAGACAGGCCATAGCACTCTGGACTTCAGACAGGGCCATAGCACTCAGGACCCCAGACAGGCCATAGCACTCAGGACCCCAGACAGGCCATAGCACTCAGGACCCAGACAGGCCATAGCACTCTGGACTTCAGACAGGCCATAGCACTCAGGACCCCAGACAGGCCATAGCACTCAGGACCCCAGACAGGCCATAGCACTCAGGACCCCAGACAGGCCATAGCACTCAGGACCCCAGACAGGCCATCGGGGAGACCGCGGACCTCTGTCAAGGTCAAACACACCGTGGACCCGCCCTTTGATCCGAGTTCACACCAACATTGATCGGCTTCCTCTTTAGGCCATATCGCATCTTTCCCCCCATGGTCTGGGAAAGACAGATACACAAACAAAGAAACACAGCGACTCACGTGAAGATTATCGGAGGTAACTGAAATCGGTCTGCAGGTCTGTCTTAGCAGTTATCCATTTCGAGTCAATCAGTCAACGAATTTGTACGCATTTCTTCTCAATAACTCATCGCGTCAGTCTGCCGAACAGTTAATCAACGAATCTATATGCGTACAAAACTATTATTTGAAATGGGGACTGAAAATCTTACGTTATTATATGTTGAACAAGTTTATTATTAAACACACACACACACACACACACACACACACACACACAACACACACAGATACAGGCACACACAGATACAGGCACACACAGATACACACACACACACACACAGATACAGGCACACACAGATACACAGATACACACACACACACACACACACACACACACACACACACACACACTGACCAAAGAGACAAGTCATTCTGTTACTGAACGAATGAATGTGCCTATTTACCACCACTGTCTGTCTGCTATGCCGTCTATCACAGTATCAGGGACCTTAAACTGCACCACAATGAAAAGTGAGCATAACTTGAGGAAACATAGGCGCACCTGGCAGCTCGAGTTGCCCCGTATGTGGACACACCTACAAGCTCGAGCATTACATTACACTGCACTGCACTACACGTGCAAACTACACGATATGCAAATTACATCTCTCTCTCTCTCTTTTCTCTCTCACACACACACACACACACACACTCTCTCGCTCTCCCCCCTCCTCTTCTCAGCCTTATCGCAGCTATACTCTAAAATCTTACTGAAGGCAAACTGCAGACAGACAGACGTCATATAGGGGAATGCACCGAGGAGAAGGGAGAGCACCGCCTTGCCCAACCCGTTCTCTCTGATACAGCCCAATACCGACTCCCTCCTCTCTCTGTACACGCCGCGCTGTCAGCAGGGTCCTCACACCTTAGGCAGCCATGCATAAAATAACACACCACCACCACCCCCCCTCCACCTCTCACACAAAGCAGGAAAGAGCCTCTTGCCATACAAGCCTGATGGTCGACTGTCGGCTGTTCTAAATAACATACTACTTACTGCAAGAGTGAATGGTCGTAGCTGAGGCGCTTTGGAATGCCTGTTTAATACGAGGGACATAATTAGTCATGCATGCACACTCTCACCTACACACACAAACACACATACGGAGCCCCATTCCCTATTCTTGACTAAAAAAAAAAAAAACACCTCTCCATAGTGAACAGTTGTTAAACTTAAGAACGAACACTCCAATTCCCCTTCACTCCCGCAAACCTACCTGTACACATACAGACCTAGATGTCCTATTTGTACGCGCCATTTAACAACCCCTTCGATGAAGGGCGCACACAAATTATCAAGCGGTATTATACTAACACAAGAGAGAGAAACAAGATAGGTACGCACTTCATCTTCTAAATGACTTGTTCAAGTACAAACACGGACCCTTCAACAACATTCCTATTTTCTGACAACACTTAAGAAAATAAACTTGTGGTTGAGAGAGAGGGAAAATACATACATCTCTCTCTCTCTCTATATATATATATATATGTACACACCACACACACATATATATATATATATATATATATATATATATAGATATGATGCTGAACAATTAAGTAGTGGGGGAAAACAAGTGCAGGCTAACAATTCTTCCGTCATTATAATAATGACTTTGCAAAGATTTGAAATTTTAGAGAAGAAAAAAAAATTGAAGAAAATGGGGAAATATATTATAAATATTAAAAATCCTTCACTAGCTGCCTGAGGGAACCATCGTGATCCCTTCTGGAGGCAGATCTATTTGTATTGCCTGCTCCTAGGCCTTTCGTCCGCTGGATCGGACTGATCAGGGAGACACGGCTGATTGTGTCTGTGCTCCTGGTGTCAAATAGAGACACACCACAGTTCATAATTCTGTGGTGTTCTCACCACCAAGGGTTAAAAAAAGAATCCAACAGCACCCCCAAAGCAGCCAGTGAAGGATAGTAAATGGAATAAAACGAAAGTGTGGAGAGGAAAAAAGTTGCTAAAAAACTAAACAGTATAAAATGTAGGGGACAATCTTTGAGCCTATGCCTGAGGATCCATTCAAGGATACAAGGGAGATCAAAAGATATGGAACAGTTTGAGTGGTCAGCTCTGCTGTTCTATAACTCAAGCATTGTCAGTGGCTAAGAATTGTGCACGACCTTTACTTGGATCTCCTAAGAGATGCAATCTCCCACTGATTGACCAAACAATATGATGCTGAACAATTAAGTAGTGGGGGAAAAACAAGTGCAGGCTAACAATTCTTCCGTCATTATAATAATGACTTTGCACAGATTTGAAATTTTAGAGAAAAAAAAATTTAAAAAATTGAATATATATATATATATATATATATAATATATATATACCGGATTTGACTGGTTCTGTTTTCATGATGGGCTAAAATGGTGTCCTTTGGCTGCTAGTGAGGAATTTCATGTTTGTAATCTAACGCCGATTTTTCCTTTCCGTTTTCTTTCTCTAAAAAAACACCCCACACTCTTTCTTTAAAAACAAATATCCCCCACCCCCCTCCACAAAAAAGAAAGAAACAACAACAACACAACAAAAACCCAACAAAGTCAATGCTATGGAGGCGTGGAAATTGTCAGATCGTACTCCCCCCCCCCCCCCCCCCCCCCCCCCCCCCCCCAACCCCCCTTTTACTAATTTGTCAGCCCGTCCGTTCGTCCGTCTCTCCTCCCGTCACCGTCTATCTGTCTGGCTGCTTGTCTGTCTATCTATCGTGTGTGCGAGCGCGCGAGCGCGCACGCGGCGCGCGTGTGTATGTGCGCGCGCGCGCGCGCGTGTGTGTGTGCGTGTGTCTGTGGTTGTTTTATAGTAACAAAAAGTCCTCAACAAACGAGAATAAACGATTGCTGACATAATGGACAAAGCAAATTTTGATCACTCGACCGAAAATGATGAAATAAAATGACAGAAACGCCGTAGAGTCCTCCACATTATGTGTGTGTGTGTGTGTGTGTGTGTGTGTGTGTGTGTGTGTGTGTGTGCATGCGTGCGTGCGTGCGTGTGTCTGGAGGGAGGGAGGGAAGGGAGTGCGTGCACGCACGCCTGTACGAGTGTTGTGATAGGATCTGCTTCCACGATTGTGACATGTGACATTCACTGCACACCTGAGTCCACCCCCCCTACCCCCCCCCCCCCCCCCCTCCTCGCCAATTCCCCACTTCACTCCCGCTCACAGACATACACATGTGTATGTCTGTGCTCCCACTCCCTCCACTCCTCACGCGCTGTTCTCGCCCCTCTCTCACGCAACCCATTCCTTCCCCACTCCTTCCGCCTCCTTCCCTTAACCCCCCCCCCCCCCTCTCTCTCTCCCTCCCCCTTCTCTGTCTCTGGTAGAAAAGCAATCAACCATCAACTGTAGTGCCTGAACGCAACGGGGCACTGCAACAGGTGCTGTCATTACTCCTGACACCAATCAATGCTACATCATATTTCTGTTGGTTTACATTAGAGGAGAGAGAGAGAGAGAGAGAGAGGAGAGAGAGATAGAGAAGAGAGAAAGAGAGAGAGAGAGAGAGAGAGAGAGAGAGATGGACAGACAAATAGAGAGAGAAGAGCGGGAGGGGTGGGGGTGGGAGGGGCTGAATGAACAAGCCAGGTGGAAGACAGTGGGGGGTGGGGTGGGGGTGCGGACGGGGGGTTGGTATGGGGGTGGACGGAGAAAGAGACAGAGAATTTACTGAAAACTGGATTGAAATAACGTCACAACACGTTTGCACTATCCGACACACTGCCTCTCTAAAAATCATTTTTGAGCCACCAACAACCAATAGTTCAACAAACCGAACAACAAAGATACGCACGAGTCGCACCGCAGTTATAAACGGGGACCTCCTACCACCACGACAACGCGGCTTTGAGCTTTCTACCTTCCAACAACGCAATCTCTTGCCCCAAATCACAGATCCTCACCATCGTTTACACAGCCGGCTCTTTAAAAGCATTTGCATTACAAACCATGTTAGCGATCAATACCCGCGCAACACCTTGCGCTAATGACGAATCGATTTGTCCCCCCTTGGTAGCGGCAGCAGGAGGCATTGTGCGGCCGCCTTGTCCGTGTCCAATCTCCCCGTCTGCCAAACATGTCAACAATATTGGCCGCCACGGAACCCCAAGTCGGCAATCGGCTTTGGTGTGAGCTAACGAGTGACAAAAACAAAGCCTACCGTCTGGTCGTCAGCAATTATTGACAGCCTGATTAGTTTATACCTCCCCTCCCTCCTTCCTTCTTCCGTCCCTCACTCCGTCCTTCCTTTCTCTCTCTCTCCCACCTAAACAGAGAGAGAGAGAGAGAGAGGGGGGGAGAGAGTATGTGCCTTTCTCCCTCCATTTCTCTCTGTTCCCCCTTGGCCCCTGTACCTACCTCCCTCACACGCCCCGCGCAAACACTCACACACTCTCTCACGCACAGACACACGTAGAGAGAGAGAGAGAGAGAGAGAGAGAGAGAGAGGAGGAGAGAGAGAGAGTCTTCCCCTCCTTCCCCATCTCTCCAGTTTACCCCTTGCCTCACCTCCCTACCTCATCTTTCTCCCACTCACTCAAAACCCCTCCCTCCACCCCCTCCAGCATCTTCTGTCTCTCTGCCGACCCCTCCTTCACTTCTTCAGCCCCTCTCCTCCCCCAACTATATTAGAGCTGAATTCTTGGGGCCATTTGGGGGAGTAGCAGGAGACGTCGATAGCGCTGTTTGCCTTGGGGGGGGGGGGGGGGGGGGGGGGGGAGGGGGGAGGGAGGTCCCCTGCCGGCCTGAGATGGTGGGCAGCCTGGGAACTGTTGACTCAACGCCCCTCCCTGGAAACCCTGCTCACTCAGCCTCACTGCCTGACAGCATGGTTGGCTCACTGCTGCTGTGTTTGTGCTGTTCTGTACGGCTTTTTCTTGCATTGTACTGTACTGTATTGTATTGTACTGCATTGTGTACTGCACTATACACTGCTCCCACAGCCTCACTGGATGGTTGCCTGATCGGCTCAATGCTGGTGTGTTTGTGTTGCACTCCTTTGCACTGTATTGCATTGTAATGTATTGCATTGTAATGTATTGCATTGTACTGTACTGTGTTTCTGAACTCCCACATCTCACTGCCTGACAGCATGGTTGGCTCACTGCTGCTGTGTTGGTGCTGTTCTGTACGGCTTTTTATTGCATTGTACTGTACTGTCTTGTATTGCACTGTACTGCATCGCAATGTATTGTACTGTATTGCATTGCATTATACTGTATTGCATTGCATTGCTTTGCATTGCGTTGTACTGTGTTGTATTGCATTGCATTATACTGTATTGTATTGCATTGTACCGTGTTGTATTGCATTGCATTGTACTGTATGGTATTGCATTGTATTGTACTGTGTTGTATTGCATTGTACTGTATTGCATTGCATCGTATTGCACTTATTGTACTGCATTGCATTGTACTACATTGCATTGCATTGTACTGTAGTGTATTGCTTTGCATTGCACTGTATTGTGCTGTATGGCATTGTATTATACTGTATGGCTTTCCATTGCATTTTATTATATTATTGCATTGCACTGTACTGTATTGCACTGTATTGCATTGTACTGCACTGTATTGCTTTGCATTGCACTGTATTGCATTGTATTGTACTGTATGACTTTCCATTGGATTGTATTATAATGTATTGCATTGCATTGTACTGTATTGTACTGCACTGTACTGTATTCCATTGTATTGTACTGCATTGCATTGCACTGTATTGCAGTGTATTGCTTTGCATTTCACTGTATTGTACTGTATGGCATTGTATTGTACTGTATGGCTTTCCATTGCATTGTATTATACTGCACTGCGTGCATTGCACGTTTGCATTGCACTGTATTGCTTTGCATTGCATTGGACTGCACTGTAATATACTATACTGTATTGTACTGTACTGTACCCTGCTCCCACAGCCTCACTGGATGGTTGCCTGGTTGGCTCAATGCAGGTGTGTTTGTGTTGTGTTGTACTGCTTTGCACTGCATTGTATTGTACTGTATTGCTTTGCATTGCATTGCATTGCATTGCGTTGTACTGTATTGTGTACTGCTTTGTACCGGTACCCTGCTCCCACAGCCTCACTGGATGGTTGCCTGGTTGGCTCACTGCTGGTGTGTTTGTGTTGTACTGCTTTGTACTGTATTGTATTGTACTGTATTGTGTACTGTACTGTACCCTGCTCCCACAGCCTCACTGGATGGTTGCCCGGTTGGCTCAATGCTGGCGTGTTTGTGATGTGTTGTACTGCTTTGTATTCCAATGTATTGTACTGTACTGCTTTGCATTGCATTGTATTGCATTGCATCGCAATGCATTGTGTACTGTTTTGTGCCCTGCTCCAACAGCCTCACTGCCCGACTATATGGATGGCTCACTGCTGGTGTGTTTGTGTTGGGTTGTACTGCTTTATACTGCATTGTATTGTATTGCATTGTATCGCATTGTATTGTCTTGTACTGTACTGTGTGCTTTACTGTACCCTGCTCCAACAGCCTCGCTGCCTGACTACATGTTTGGTCACTGCTGTTGTGTTTGTGTTATATTTTGACTTGACTACTGTGTTGCATTGCACTGTATTGTTGTTTTGCATTGTACTGTGTTGTACTGTACTGTACTGAGTACTGTACTGTACCCAGCTCCAACAGCCTCACTGCCTGACAGCCTGGTCTGCTCACTGCTGTTGTGTTTGTGTTGTCATGTGTTGCCTTGTATTGCTTTGTATGCATTGTATTGGTATGAATTCTACTGCACTGCATTGAATTGTATTGGTATGAATTGCACTGCATTGTTTTGCTTTATACTGTATTAAACTGCTCTGTATTGTATTATGCTGTGGTCTGTACTGTTATGATTATATTCTTTTTCTTGTACTGTGCCGAGTATTGCATTGCAATACTATTGCATCGTATTCTAATACATTGCACTGTAGTGTGATTCACTAGGAATTGTATCGTGCCTTATTGCTAGGTACTATACAGCTGCATTTTATTCTGCTGTATTGTATTGTATTGTATTGTATTGTATTGTACTGTATTGTATTGTATTGTACTGTATCGTAATGAAGTCAAATGGCTGACAACGCATTATACTTTGATATGATGCAATGTATTGTATTACAATGTATTGTTTTGCACTGTATTGTACAACAATGTAATGAAGTTGCATTGCAATGTTTCATACTGTGTTGCAATGCAATATATTGCACTGTGCTGTACCGTGTTGTAATGACACCGTCGTGCAATATACAGTATTGCAATCTGACGTGTTAAAATGAACGCACAGCATAATGCTCAATTGTGTTGGATTGTACAGTTCTGCAATGTGTTGACTTGCAATATATTGTTCATCGTTGCAATGCAGTGTATTGCATCTTACACTTCCAACTGTCATGTCACAACAGGTTTGTTAATGTCAATGTCAAACGACTAGCTGGGTGCCACATTTCCAATCCCCTCCGTCGCCATTGTTCTCCTTCGACTATTTCTCTCTCTCTCTCTCTCTCTCTCTCTCTCTCTCTCTCTCTCTCTCTCTCTCTCTTCCCCCTCTCCCATCCCTCCCTCTTTTCTCTCGTTTCTCTGGATAATATGACGATCAAGCAGTCATCGTTTCCTCAAAAAGATAAACACCCTGCCCCCTGTCAAAGGTGTTCCGGACAGCGAAGGAGGGGCAATGGGAGTCGGGGGTGGGGGTGAGTGTGGGGATGGCGGAAGAGAAGATACCAACTACTGTTCCAGATTCGTACTTCTCTCGTTTTCCTGTAGCATGAACCATAGAGACTTTAGACACCCCCCCCCCCTTTCATCCTCCCAATCACCCTTCCCCTCCCTCGCCCTACATATCAAACTCTCACTGACTGGCTGGCTGAACAATGGCCTTGCATGGCTCAAATTCGCGTTCTGCTCTTTCAAAAGTATTTTTCTGCCTACGCTGTTGTCTGGCATCGGTTCAACGTTAATTCAGACAGACAACCCCACCCCCCCACCTTTTTAAAACCCCCTCCGCAACACCTTTCCTCCTCTTCCACCCCCGTCCCCAGGAGATGGTGAGGTTAACGTCCTATCAGCCTGGGGGTGGGGGTGGGGGCTGGTGAAGGACAAACTGATCCCAGACCGGAGCCTGGAACTGCTCTGTGACCAGCTTTCCTTTCCTACCCCTTCCTCCCCCCCCCCCCTCCCCGCCCCCCTCGGGGCCAACGTAAAAACCCAAGTCAATACCGCAGCTATCTGTCATCCAGACCTACCACCACGAGTCTCCAGACGCATAACCTCACGATACCGTTGTCTGATATTAAAACAAAAACCGAAAAAAATAAAATTGAAAAAAAAAAACCCAAAAAAAAAACCCGCTGTCGACAAGACCAACAGCAATTTTTGCCCGTGTGTGGAAATGTCGACTTGTTGTGCTTCCTGCCAGGCTGAATGTCACGCCACAAGTTTCACTGCGTGCTGTGTCAGTGGCAGGCGATGCAGGCAGACAGACAGACAAAGACGGCTCCGTTCGCGCAGCCCACCCTCGCTGAAGAAGATTCGTTGTTGACATGGCAAAGGCGACTGCTCTTCTTTCTTGTCCGTGTGACACGGACTACCCCCTCACCTTCTGTTCATTTCCTCCCTCGCCCCCCAACCCTCCCTCTGAAGTTTGTTTGTTTGTTTGTTGTCCTGAACAAGTAAGTAGTGGCTGAAAACGAGCGCAGGCCAACACTTCCTCCGTCATTATGGCAATGACTTGGCAAAGACTGACGGAGCAAAAGAAAGATGGGGGAGGGGGAAGGAAGAAGATGAGAATGAAAAAGAGGGCGTTACAGTATAAATGTTAAACCCTTCACTAGCAAAATTACGAGAACCACAGAAGTCTTGTTTGATTTTTTTTCTGGAACATTTATATTTCTTCTGTACAAGTCTTGCCGACCTGTTCACATTACTTTATAATCAATGCCCCCTACTCCCCATCCCCGAAAAAAAAAGGAATTCTTTATTCCGTCTCCAAGGTCATCACTGCTTTTTTTTCTAAACCTTTCCCATTTTCTCGGCTATTATACCCCTCCCAACAACTGTATTCCCCCACCCCAAATCACCACTCCGACCCCCCATCCTCAAAGGCATAACTAAATTCACCAAAGCCATAAATAATGAAGAGACAAGGTCAGCGCCTGTCACGCTTCAAAAAGACCTGGAGATTGTGACGGGGAGAGCAGCGAACTGCTTTACAGACAGCTATGAGCAGACCATCAAAATCTCTGTGACAGAGGACAGAAAACAACAAGTCCATGATGAAATGAAGAATCATCAGGATGACCAAGACCAACCTGATTACATGGACAGGCCTTTCAAACTGAATCATCAGAAGCTGCAAAATCTTTACAGGACAAAAATCTCCAGGTCCTGACAAAGTCACCAACTCGATGCTGAAACATTTCGGCACCAAAGCAAAGACCAAACTCCTTGCTCTCTTCAACAACAGCTGGAGGACGGGGCATGTTCCACAAAGCTGGCGAGAAGCTGACATGGTGCCCATCCATTAGAAGGGCAAAGACAGAGTCAGGGCTGACAGCTACCGCACCATCAGCCTCATCAGCTGCGTGGGCAAGATCCTAGAGCGTATGATCAACTCGCGGCTAGTTTGGCACCTGGAGAAGAACAACATCATCACTCCAGAGCAGGCAGGCTTCCGCCAACATCATTCTACTGAGGATCAAGTGAACCTACATAGCCCAGAAGATCGAGGATGGCTTCCAAGACAAACAACATACACTGACGGCGTGGATAGACATGGAAAAAGCGTACGACAAAGTCTGGCCTCCGGGAGAAAACTCCAGAAGAGTGGTGTGACTGGCTGTATGTACCAATGGACCTCGCAGTTCCTGAAAATAGGAAGGCCCGAGTCCATGTCAACGGAGCATACAGTCGGAAAAAGACACTGACGGAAGGAGTCCCTCAAAGAGGTGTCCTCAGCCCTACCCTGTTCCTTGTCTTTATCAACGACAACGTCAAAGATATGCCACGCAAAATCCAAGGAGCCATCTATGCAGACGATCTTGTCCTATGGTGCTCGGAAGAGCACCTCACAACTGCCAACTACAGGATACAGCAGGTGCTGAATGTTCTCGAAAGCTGGACAAAACAAAGGCTGGTAACAATTAATGCCAAGAAGACCACTTACACTGTTTTCAGCCTCTCACCCAAAGAACAGAAGGCCAAACCTGAGCATCAATGAACAAACTCTGCTTGCTGAAAATAACCCCACGTACCTGGGAGTCACCTTTGACAACGCCTGACGTGGAAGAAGCAAGCAGAGAAAACAGAATCAAGAGCAAAAGTACGTCTTTCCCTCATGAAGAAGCTGGCAGGAACAACATGGGGCGCAGACAACACGACCCTCAGGAGACTGTACACTGGTAGAGTCAGGCCAGTGCTGGAGTATGGCATGACTGCATGGGGCACTACAGTCAAATCCAATTTTGAACGGATCAGCAAGATTCAGAATCAAGCTACCCGTACCATCACAGGAGCCATGAAGTCTACGCCAAATTCAGGCGCTTAAAAACCATCACAGAGCCCAGCCCCTTAAGGACCGCAGAGACGCCAAACTCCTGACCAAGGCCTGCCAAGGTCAAGAGGTTGCAAGGCCATCCCATGAAAGACAGACTGTCCCAGCCAACAGAAGGACGGCTGAAGAGAGGGAGCTTTGTACACCAGAGCAGGATCATAGAACGGCAAACATCAAAATATCCTTGACCATGACCCCAAAGTGACCCCGGGTGTCTTGCCGTCCCTCCCTGGAGCAAAGGAACCCCTCCCTTCATCCAGTGCAGCATCCTTGGTGTTGGCCCCAAAGATTCCCAAAGCGGCCTGAAAGAATGTCCCTCACCCTTGAACACCTCCATACCCAGTTCCCCAAAGAGTCCTGGACTCATGTCTATACTGACGGCTCTGCAGCAGATGCCATTCAAAATGGAGGGGCAGAAGTTCTATCTCCAATATCCAGGAGGCAGAGATGAAAAGATCTGCCTCGCTACCGGCCTGTACTTCACAAATTACAGAGCTGAAGCAGAAGCCCTGAAACAGCAGCAGCTCACATCGAGGTCAGCCACTACGCCAGCCACAACGTTGTCTTCCTGACCGACACCCTGTCCATCTTGCAGGCCCTTCAGTCCAACTGAGATCCAGAGCTCAACGATCAGTCCCACCCACTGCAACGTGCTTGGCAATGAGACTGCTGACTCCCTGGCAAAGGAGGGCACTACGAAGGAGCAGATGGACAGATCTACCTGCTACCCTGAATCCAGGACCATCATTAAGGCCAAGCTGCAGAGCAAGTGGGAGCAGCAGCATCCACGCCACAACAGAGCAGACCCGTAACTACTGCTGACTCGACGAGAGCAGGTAGTCATCTTCAGGCTCAGGACAGGCCACAACCGCCTGAAACACCACCTATTCATTAAACTCCGCATCGGCAACACAGAGCAGTGCCCCCAGGCAGCCAGACACAGAACATCTGTTGCAGTCCTGCCCGCTCTCCCCCGAACGCTCCAAGAGAAAACCTGGCCCGACCCAATACTAGTGGCCCGGAAACTCTACGAAGGACTGGAGGACCTGCGACGTACTGCCACCTTTGTCGAGGAGACGGGGGAACCATCTGAAGAAAATGACGAACGAGACAACAACAACAAAGGCATAACTGACCCACAACCGACAAAGAGAGATGAAGAGAAAGTTTGTGTACACATATACAAATGCGCGCGCGCACAAACACGCACGCAAGCATACATAAACGTACGTATGCGTGTGTTCACATATACACAGGGACACACACACACACACACACACACACACACACACACACACACACACACACACATACACACGACGCTGCATTGTTGTAAACAAGTATACACGCACCCCGAAAACCTCAACCAAATGCACAGAAAATAGTAACATCTGAAGAGAGAGAGAGAGAGAGAGAGAGAGAGAGAGAGAGAGAGAGAGAGAGAGAGAGAGAGAGAGAAGAGGGACAGACAGGCAGGCAGACAGATAGACAGGCAAGCAGGCAGGTTGCCACGGCAGCAAGCTGCTTCGAAAAGAAACCCCATTTCAATAATGTCTTCTACATGACTTAACAACAAAATGTCGTTGAAAACAGTTCCCCTTTTTGTATTCAAGGGCAACTGATAAATCCTTCACACACACGCACGCACGCACGCACGCGCACACGCGCGCGCGCACACACACACACACACACACACACACACCACACACAGAAAGAGAGAGAGAACACTCTTAACCTCCTGTACTCCGGCTTAAAAAAAAGTTTCTTACGCCCTGCTCCTCCCCTTTTCCCCCTCCATCCACCCCCGGCACTCTTCATCTCGGTACTTCGCTCAAAAAGTTCCTCCCACCGCAGATCACAGGCGCCCATTTGCGCCGCGCTTTGAAGCAAGGTGGAACCCGTGGCTGACAATGACGGATTGGAACTGCGCCGCATCTTTGACCGCGATGCATGCTGCTCTTTGACGGCTTCAATCCACAGCAACATCACATGCACGTTCAAAGACTGCCCTCGTAGGACGCATGACATAGATGTATCAAACGTACTCCGGGAAACCCAGCGCACCAATCTGTGCTCAATCCACCCTCCTCTCCTTCTTCTACCCCTCCCCCTTCCACCACACATACCCCCACCCCTCCCGTTTCCTGCCCCAGATACATCAAATTCGATTACGGCCCCTCTCCCACAGACCTCTAAAAAGGTCTGTGCTCCCTCCCCTCCAAACATAACTCTACAACTAAAAGGGCACTTACTACAGCGCAGACCTTCGCCAAATAAAATCATGTTCCGCCAAGGGAAATAGCAGTAGGTACAGAATGGAGGAGTTACTTCCCATCTACTTTCCTTGGGAGGGAGGAACGGGGGAGGAGGGGGGGGGGGGGGGGGGGGGGGGGGGGGGGGGGGGCTCAGCAGGAGTTGTAAATTGAATACGGGTGGGGGAAAAAAAAACACAACGAAATGCCAACGTTTGATTCAATGGAAAGTTTTAATATTTCATTAAAAATGCCATTAACAGCACCTTCACATTGTATTATGTTCAGAAGAAAATCAGCGAAAATTCGAGAGAACGGAACTGGATCCACATTTTCACCCGAATCCGCTCCAAGTTTTAATAGATTCTTCTTCGGAGCACAGTCCATCTTTCCACAAAATTTCGTTGTATTTACTAAACTTCTTTTTCATGTAATTTTGCTGACAAAAACAAAGAGATCTAAGACGCGGGTGAAAATTTTCATAACTCTTGATTAAACGCAGAGGAATCCAGCACGGCACAATATGAAGAAAATGAAAAAAGAAGATGATCATCAAACATGATTAGTGTGCCCTCCTCCCCGCCCCCTTGCCCATCCCCACCCTCTAACCCTGTCTCCATTTAAGTACCCCCCCCCCCCCCCCCCGCTCTTTTTTTTTTTTACATGAATGCGCGCGCCCTCAACAGAGAGAGAGAGAGAGAGAGAGAGAGAGAGAGAGAGAGAGAGACAGACAGACAGACAGAGCGAGCCAGCCTATTGATTCTGATCTCCCTATTACGTCACCTGAAAAGATCGTTATTGAAGAGATGCTACCGATAAAGCGATAGCCGTTATTGCTTCCCGAAACAAACAATAACGCCGTCATTATCGGCGTTCTTCTTAAAGACGCAAGACGACGAGGAGAATCAAAGCTGAAACTGTAAAGACGCGGGAATCAAAGCGAACATTGTGATGGAAGGCAGACAGTAGGGATGCATTGTTTCCCATTTCTGCACTCGCCCCTCCTGTCCCCTCCAGTCCACCCCTGCTCTTCCCACTCTCTGTCCTTTATATCATTATTTATGTAAAGCTAGTCAGTTACTCATGTTATTTATATTCTCTCTCTCTCTCCTCTCTCTCTCTCTCTCTCTCTCTCTCTCTCTCTCTCTCATTCCCCTCTCTCTCTCTCTCTCTCTCTCACACACACACACACATACACACTCGTACACACACACACACGCTTTATAAAGTTTCGAACCCACGTCGGATGGGACCCGACTGGGGAAGGGTGGGGTTCGGGGGAGGGGGTGGGGTGGGGGGGGAGAGAAGGGGGTAGTGGAGGGGGCGGGGGGAGAGGAGAGGCTCGATGACCGTTAGGCTGAAGACCGCCAGTCCCTAACGGAGATCCGTCCCTATTTAGCCGAATGACTATTCCATCATGCAATTAAAGCACAAGCTTTTACGAAGACTTTTCTGTATCCGCTCTTGAACTTAGTATGTCCTACTATTTTTAACGGCGGACGTCTCATGTTCTCTGCACAGCAAACTTTCTCTTTTTCATTTCGTGATCAGAGAATAACCCGTATCACCCCTAACACCCCCCTTACTCCTCCTCAACCCCCCCCCCCCCCCCCCTTACATTTTTGTTTGTTTGTTTATTTCTTCCTTCTTCCCTCTCCTTTTTTTTTTCTTCTTTCCTTAAAGAAAATTCGACAACTTCAGAGTTCTATCCCATCCACCCTCTCACCCTTCCCAGTCTTCGCCTCTCTCTCCTTTCCCACCTTTTATTTCTCTCCTCTCCCAAATGTTGAGACTGCTTTTCATGCTGCACTTCTTTTGATGAAACTGTAAGGCTGTGTGGGTTCGCTCAGTGAAAGCAAACAGCCAGAGTGTTCGAGGGGGGAACCAGGCCGGACGACAGGCGCTGGGCTTTCACTGCACGGGATTCCACATGCCATGTCAAAAGAAAACGTCCTCTCACAAAAACTTCACACAATCACGCATGAATACATGCGAGCACGCACGCGCGCGCGCGCGCGCGCGCGCGGCACACACACACACACACACACACACACACAACACACCGCCGCTCTGAGCGACTTTAGCCTGCACATTCAAAAGGGTGAAAGTTACAGTACTCGTGCTGGCATATGAGAGCAACAAAGAAAGATCTGTCCTTTATTTGTTCCACCGGCTTGGCGGTCCGGCAATATCACGTTCATGCTCATGCTCACCTGCAATCACTACTTTCAAATCCGAACACTTGAGCCATCTTCAGTGAGTAAACTTTGCCCGCACCCACTCCTGCTTCTACCAACACTACCGCCAAAGAACAGCTCGTCTCTACAAGCTTCTGCTCTGACTGAGGACGTGTAATTCAACCGACAACTCCAGCTTGTCATTGTGCTTCAATTGCTGAGCAGATGAGCACTACCCACGTAGCACATTTCCTCTTCCTTCTGCAATCTTGAACTCAGTGGAGGTCTCAATGACCTTGGAAGTTCAGAGAAGGTCAGGTCACTAGAAAGTTCATCCTTCCAGGTATGACCTAAAACAGATCACCATATAGAAATTCCAACGGTTTCAAATATAACTAGTTGAAGAAACTGAATAAAAAGTAAAAGTCGCTGTTTCAAAATGACACGGGTAGGTCTCGGAGCATGTGCATGAGGCGACTAAATGAAAAAAAAAAAAGGTTTGGGAAATATTCTAAACTCATCTAAAAGGTGAGTATATTTCCGCTCACCCTTCACCCACCAACCCACCCCCGAAATGTATTCTAGATAAACATTATACATACAAAGACAAAAACAGCGCGTATTGTCTACGCTTGTATTATGTACACATACCCACAAAGTATAAGTCCATGTGAGAAGCTGAGAAATTAACTGTTCACTCACACTCACACACACACACACACACACACACTGCGCTATTCACATTGGCAAAAGATTCATTCGTAGGCTGATTTCGATTGCTTTTGATTATGATTATACTTATTTTTGGCGAACATTGCAAAGACCTTAACCAAACCAAACGTGGCTGCAAACCCATCAACTGTTCGCATAGTATTTCACCATAACTCATGGGAAGCATTGGAAATCGAACAACCTAACAGCAAGTGCTCGAAGGTGCCCGCTTAAATATTAATACATCAAGTGTACACCCGTACGCTGAGAGAGAGAGAGAGAGAGAGAGAGAGGAGAGAAGAGAGAGAGAGAGAGAGAGAGAGAGAGAGAGAGAGAGAGAGAGAGAGAGAGACAGACAGACAGACAGACAGACAGACAGAGACAGAGAATGTGTCGTCATCCTGTCACTTGACTGTGATCCTTGCCGACATGTCGGCCCAGATCGTTACTTTCCTTACAGAACACGGTCGAAGCCGGCAACTGTTGAATAACCTGAGGAATCGATTTTAGCAGCCTCTTTGTCTGCCAACTTCTTTTATTTATTTCCAAGGTACCGTGAACTTTAGGGCGGCGACGACGGAAATCCGAATCGAGAGTGCACATTTAGGTCAACGCTTGCTTGCACAACAGGTGAACGACGCCGCGGGCTGCCACCACTCGTGGAGAAGTTGACAGATTTCGGCGAATGGCATAGCTCGACACATACACATTCAGATATACATCAAAGAAAGTCACGGAGAGGGGAAAACAAAGCAAGTGTACACAACATCGTCTCTACTTCAGATTCTCCGCCTTTTTAAGTTCTCCGATTTGTTTTCTTCTGCCAACTTAATACATGTGAAGGGCCGGAAGCCACAGGGAAATCTCTATTCCAATGATGTAACGGCAGTATCCCCCCCCCCCCCCCCCCCCCCCCCCCCCCCCATCACCACCACCACCAATGCACCATACATTGTACTGTCCTCTGATTGGTGCCCGAGTCATACTCTCTTCCCGCATGTAACTAGGCCAACCACCAATTCGCCTCCACAACAAGACAGGTTTGCATGATTGTCTGGGACTATTGATGTAGAGTATCTTTAGCAACCACCTTCCCCCTCTCTCCGCAATCATAAATCAACGGTTCTAGATCAGACTTGAACGAAAATGTTCACGCAATAAGTGAAGAAAAGTCTGTTTACCGTCAATTGACGCACATCCTTATCGTACCCTCTTCTTCGATGGAACAAATACGTTCCAATTGGCAGAGAAGAGAGAGAGAGAGAGAGGAGAGAGAGGCAGACAGAATTACGTCACTGAACCAACAATAGCTCAGTGTTCACTGGCCTGTTTTTTTGTTGTTGTTGTTGCTTTTGTTTGTTTGTTTGTTTTTCCTCCCTAACACTATCAGCCGGTTGTGGATTGATTAACCGGCAAGGCCAGGTCACGCGCAGGCCTAGGTACCTAGACTAAAAAAGTTGCCCTACTTCAGAACGACCTTTACCAGGGAAAAATGAGCTGAGTGCTCCAACCGTTTGCTGCCTTTCCTCTCCCGACTAGGGTCAATGTTCAGCTTGATCGACCACTTCTACGTCGTATTCAGATATATACAATGGTCTCAACCACATCCCATTGTGGCGGGGGGTGGGGATGGGTGGGGAGTGGGGGGGGGGGGGGGGGGGGGGAAGAGGTGTTTTACTAAGTGGGTACACAGATTCACCACATCGGACGGGACTTGTGTCGTAATCGATTTGTTTGTTTGTTTTCCTATATCTTCAGTTCTTAATTACAAACACAGTACAAATAAAAACGAAAATGCTAAGAGTACACCAGCAGAGTGATTTAGAACTGTAAGTTACTCCACATCTGAAGGGTCTTTCCCGGGGGGAAATATGAGTACGAGGGTGCGAACCGTTTTACTGTCTGTTAATGTCTGGCAATGTTAATCACTAATCGTTGTTGGCAAGCTGATCAGTGATATTAATCTCCCCCGAGCCACATCGACATGCGTCCAGTCGTTACCATTAACTTTTTCTTTAATTACAAAACAAACAAACCTATTCGTAAATCGAGACACTGACACACTACTCTTGTGAGGGAATTTCCTCCGTCTTTTTTTTTCAACCTTTGAAAAAAAAGGGGTGGGGTGGGGTGGGGTGGGGTGGAGGTTATAGTAGTAGGCGGCACAAGAAGGTGAGTGGGGGGAGAGGCGGAAAGGGAAGGTGGCAGGGGAGAGACTGGGAGGGTGTCTACCAAGCAAACATTTCAAGCTAGCTAATACGTGTGTGCAGCAGTCATCAGTCCCAGTAGTTGTTACTGAAGCTTTCTTGCTCCCCCATCTTTTATTCCTTTTTATTTTCTAAACTGGTCACAGATGTTCGCTCTGTCTCCCCTCTCTTCTGTGTGTGTGTGTGTGTGTGTGTGTTTTGGGGGTGCCCACACGTGTGCGCAGAGAGGGAGGAAGGAAAGGAGGGAATAGAGGTGGAGGTAGAAGAAGGGTGGAAGGGGTGGGCAGTTGAAGAGGAAGCAGAGAGAAGAGAGGAAGAGACGGGGGGGGGGGGGGAAAAAAAAAAAAAAAAACCAGAAAAAACGGACTTGTGAATCCCCTTCCCGCATGTCGGCCCAGATGGGTTACTTTCCTTACAGAACCCCTCGAACCCGAAAACGGGTTGAATAACCTAGGAATGGGTTTTTAGCGGGCCCTTTGGCTGCCAACTTTTTTTAAATTTTTTTCCAATGTACCGTAAACTTTAAAAGGGCGGGACGAGGGAAATCCGAATCGGGGAGTGAAAATTTTAGGTAAACGCTTCTTGCAAAACCATTTGAACGACCCCCGGGGGCTCCCAAACCACCCCGGGAAATTTTGACATTTTTTCGGCAAAAGGCAAAAGCCGACACAACACATTAAAGATATACTCAAAAAAATTAAAAAGGGAGAGAAAAACCCAAAGCAATAAACCCACAACACGTCTCTACTTCAGTTTCCCTCCCCCCTTTTTTAAGGGTTCTCCGTTTTTGTTTTCTTCTCCAAACTTAATACATTTGAAGGGCCGGAACCCCACGGGGAAATCTCTTTTCCCAAATGATTAAGGGCAGTTTTCCCCCCCCCCCCCCCCCCCCCCCAAACCCAAACACCACCACCCCCAAAATGCACCAAAACTTTGTACTGCCTCAAATTGGTGCCCGATCATACCCCTTTTCCCCGGGCTTTAAAATTTGGGCCAACCCCCAAATTCGCCTCCACAACAAACGGGTTTGCATGTTTGTCTGGGACAAAAATTGATTTTTAGAAACCCCCCCTTTCCCCAAAAACCCAAACCTTCCCCCCCGATTTCCCTCCGAATCAAAAAATCAACGTTCAAGAAAGGGAAGGGGGGGAAACAAAATTTTCACGAAAAAAATAAGTGAAGGGGTTTTTTTTTTTTGGTCTTTTGGGTTTTTTTTCTCCCCCACCCCTTGGGGAAAAAATTTTTAACCCGGCCAAGGCCCAGGAGGCAGAGAAGAAAAAAAGGCCCCCAGAAAAATTATCCGGGAAAAAATAGCTAGTGTTAAACCGGATGTTTTTTGGGTTTTTTTTTCCTTTGTTTTTTTGTTTTGTTTTTCCCCCAACCCACATCCCCTTTTTTGGGGGGGGGGAATTGGGGAAGGGGGGGGGGGGGGGGGGGGGGGGGGGGGGGGGGGGGGAAAAAAATTTGTTTTAACAACCCCTTTAAAAAAATGGTAAAAGTTCCCCAAAACCCCGGGAGGGGGCCTTTTTGACAAATCAATTTGTTTGTTTGCCCTTATCTTTCAGTTCTAAAATTCCAAACCCACACCCCCTTTTCGGGGGGGAAGGTTTTAAACCCCAGGGGGGGGAAAAAAAAGGGGTTTTTTTTAACCAAAGGGGAAAACTTCCACCCCCTTAAAGGGCCTTTGGGGGGAAATATTTTTTTGGGTTTTGGCCTTTTAAAACCTTCTTTTAATTCTCAATTTTTAAAAAAAAACAAAATTTTTGGTTTCAAGCATAGTGTTTTAAATTAAATTTTCCCCCCCACCAACTGAAAGGGCCCTTTTCCCAAATAAAATTTTTTTAATTAAAAAAAACCAAACCTTTTTAAAACGAAACCGGGAAAAAGGAACACAAACGGGGTTGGGGGGGGGAAAGGGGGGGAAAATTCCTCCCCCGGGGGAATTCGAAAAGCGCCGGTTTTTAAAAAACTTTTTTTTAAATCAAAAAAAAAAAATTTTGGAAAATTTTGGAGACCTGAATAAACGACCCCAATTTGGGAATTTCCCCGTTTTTTAACCTTTCCTTTGAAAAAAAAAGGGGTGGGGGGGGGTTTTTTGGGGTGATTTTGAACGGGCGGCCCCAAAAAGGTAAAAAGGGGCGAAAGGGAAAGGGCGGGGAGGAGGGGGAGGGGGGTCACCCAATAAAAAAAAAAAAAAGCAAACATTTCAAGCGGGGGCTCATCTCCCCCACCATCATCACCCAAAGGGGGGTTAACCTTGGAATTTCGGCCCCCCCTTTCCCCTTTTACCCTTTTTAAAAATTTTCTAAATTTCCACAGAGTCGCCCCTGTCTCCCCTCTCTTTTTGTGAGGGGGGTTGGTTTTGGGGTTTTTGGGGGTCCCAAACTTTGGGGCCGGGAGAGGGAGGGAGGGAAAGGAAGGAATAAAGGGGTTGGGGGGTAAAAGGAAAGGGGGTTTTTGGGAAGGGGGGGGGCAGGTGAAGAGGAAGCAAGAGAAAGAGAGGAAGGACAGTTTTGGAGTGGAGTAATGAGGTGAAAAGGGGCCCTTGGGGGAGGGGGAAAAAGAGGCAGGGGAGGGGAAGCCCGGGGCGTGGGCTTTCGGGGAAGGGGAAAAAGAGAAAAACAGGGAGGGAGGGGGGGGTGGGGTGTGGAGACTCTAACAGCAAACATCTGCGACTTTTGAAAAAAGAACCCCCGGTCAAGCCCCTTTCTCCTGCCCACGCTTTGCCAACTTCCCGAACAGGACCAGGGACTAATGGGACCGTGTGTGGCCCGCAATCGAAACAGACAGACAACGACACCCCGGGCCACGGGGGCCAAAAAACAATTAATTTAAAAAGGCGGCCGACCCCCGGGGGCCCCTTTCTACCAGGTACGGGCGCCCCCCCCGGCCAGGGGGCTTTTTTCAGGGGCCTTTAAACCCCCCGGCGGTTTCCTCCCACTGGCGTGCCCCAATTTTTACCTTCCCAACCCCCGCCTGGTTGCCAACAACCCCCAGGTTTTTCCGGGATACCACCCAAACTATTTTAAGCGGGAAAACCAGGGCCCCTTAAATCCCCACGGGGGTTTTTTCAAGGGGTCAAAAATCCCCGTTCGTACGGGGGGGGGGAGGACGGTTAAATGCCACATGTTGAACAAAAAGGGACCCGGGGCATGGGGGCCATTTTAATTTAAACGGGCCCCAAATTTTAGAAAAGATGGGGGTTTAAAATTACCGGGCCAAAAAAAACCAAAAGGCAAAAAAAAAGAACGGGGGCCCAAAACACAATGTTTTTTCGACCTTTGGGATCTTTAATAAAAAACAATTAACTTTTAGGACGTGAAAACGAAGAACAAAAACCATTTATCTTCTTTATTCGGAAAAAACCCAAATAAATTTTACATTTTGTTTTTGCCCGAATTTTGAGAAAAAAGTGCTTTCTCGTTTTTTTTAAAACTGTCCAAAAAGTTTTTTTTTCCCCCGAAAAACCCCCCAAAGGTCGAAATAACAAGTGCAAATCCGATTTTGCCCCAATGTTTTTTGGGCAGAAAACGTAAGGGCCAAAAAAAAAAAAACCGGGAATTCTTTGGTCAGTCGCCACCATTTAAAAATGGACATAATCCAAACACAAACATCCGGGGTTCCGGGCAGACCCCCCATGGGGGGCTCACCCAAATTAGCAGGGCGAAAAAGGTTTTTTTAAAATCCTCACAGACAGCAACCGCCCGAAACCCAGACTAAATGGCTGGACCACTCCCCAAAAAGGTCGGGCCAGGGGGTTTCTGGGGCGCCCGGGGTCAACAAACAGAAAATTTGGGCGAGACCACGCCCACAGAAAAAGTCAACGTCCCCTTTTTGAAGTGGGAAAGGGAAGGAAAGGGAAAGGGTGTGGGGGGGTGAAATCAAGCTAATTAATTAAAAAACCCAGACCACCACAGAGAGAAAGGGGGCCGTAATGGATTTGACTTTTGAATGCCCAAAGGAAATTAGAGGGAGGAACCTCAGAAAAAGGCGGGAAAAAAAACGCCCAAAAGGTACCCACCCTTGACACAAAGGTTTAAAAAAGGGAAAAGGAAAAAGGGGGGAGCAGGGGGAGAACAAAAAAGGGAGACAGGAGGAAGATTCGGGATGCCTCACGAAAGAAAGCAGAAAATTTGAGAGGGGAGTGAACAGAACTGATTTGAAGAAATAACATTTAAGATAGAGCTGCGGGGGAAAGGATGCGGGAAAGAGGAAAAAGAAAAGGAGATTTTGCAATTTACGGGGGAAAAAAAAAAAAGGAAAAAAAAAAAAGAAAAAAAAAAGAAACCCAAAGTCCTTTTTAAAACCCGACTAGAAGAAGAGAAAGGAGTTAAAATGCTTTAAAAGAAAGGAAAAAAAAAAAGGGAACAGATCGAAGTCGGGTATTCCACTTTTTAAAATCAAACGGGGTTTCACCCCATACCTTCACGCCATTTCATCACATTCCAACCTGACCAACCCAGCGGTCAAACCCTGACCAGTGCCAGCACCCCAACCCTGACCAGTGCCAGCAGTTGTGTCTTACGGGTTTTGGAAAGTACAGAGAAAAAAAAAAAAAAAAAAAGAAAAAAGGGAGAGAACTAAAAAATTTTTCCCATTTTTTGTTAAAAACTGCCCCCCAAACCTATTGGTTCGGGCATAAAAGCAATAAAAAACATTTAAAAGTTCTCTGACAAGTAAAAAAACCAACAATAAATTTAAAAATGAAACCCAAACACACATTTTTCAATAAACAAAAAATAACGACCCTACAAACAAACAAACGTGGGGAAATTATCCGTTACAATACAAATTTAACTAAACTTTTTTAGATTTTATTTTTTTGCTTAATCCAAAGTTTTTCCCCTAAATCATTTCAATAACATTTTTTTCCCCGCGCAAAACATCCACAAAAATCTCTTTTTTTCATGTGAAATAAAACAACAGTCTTTAACTGCTCCCCTAAATTCTTTAAAAACGAGTTAAAATTTTTGACATAAAATCCACAAAAAAAATTCAAAAAGTCTTCCGCTAAAAGCCTTTTTTGGAACAAAGTTTTTTTTTTTTTAACTATGCCCTTTTTCTGCTAAAACATTCACATAATAAAAACCCCCTGCTTTTCCTTCAAACAGTTTATAAAACGTTCTAAAAACACCACTCATTTTTTTAAAAAGGATCAACAAAATTTAAAATTTCATAAAACGTCCAAATAAACCCAAAACAAAAAATCTTTGCCCCCCTTTAATTTTTGGACAGAAAACAAAAATTGACCCAAAAAAAAAGGGGCCGAAAAACATTTTTGGGGTAATGGGCCCCGGGCCCAAATTTTTTTTCCACAACCAGCTGTCCACAAATCAATGAAAAATGGGATTTTTTTGGGTCATAAAGTTTAAACTGCTCCAAAGTTTTTTAAAACCCGAATTTAATCAATCCAGAAAGGGTTTTTTATAAAGCCCCTTTTTCCCAAAACTTTTTCATATAAAAAAAAAAAATAAAAATCAAAATTTTTAAAATTTTAAAACCCCAATTCATTCGGTAAGTTTGGTTTTCAAAATTTAGACTAAAAATAAATTTGCACGGTTAACCCGCCCTTTAAAACCCCCCACCGTCGAAAAAAACCGACGACATAACTTTAAGACTGCCCAACGTCTAAGTTTTCCACAAAAAAAAATTCCTTTTTAAAGGAAGGACCCACAAAACGCCCCCCCCAAACCCTCTCCAAAAACTTTTAAGACAGAAATTTAAAATATCTTTGGGAAAACGGTCCCTAAATTCATTTGGGGTTTAAACCGAAAATTTTGCAGAAAAATCTTTCAAAACGATTCTCTCGGGAGTTGTACGAAAAAACCCCATAGGGTTTTATTTAAAACTCTTTCCACAATGTCCTCAGCCAAAAACTTACATGAAAAGGGGCCTTTTTGAATGTTTCCCCCTGAAATTTTTTTGCCCGAAAAAAATGTAAAAGGGTTTAAGAATTTTAAAATTTTAAACCCCTTTCTAAAAAATTTTTTTAAGTGCCTTTTTGCTGCCCGGGTTTTCGAACTTTTTATATAAACCATACTGGCCGCATTATTTGCATCAAAAAGGGGCCAAAGTTGCTTTTTAAAGGAAACTTTTTTGTTTGTCCCCAAAACCCCCTTTGCGTTTAAAAACCCAAAAAAAGGAACCCCCCCCATAAAAAGTGCCTATCCACCTTCCGTTAAAAGGGCCGCAACCCCGGCAAGGTCTTTAAATTTCTAAATTTAAACACCTCAAAAGGCGCAAATGAAACCCTGGTTCTTCTGGCCCACGCAAAATTTTTTTTTAGAACAATTTTAATTTTTAAAAATTCCCAAAAAAATGGGGCAGGTTGCCCACTTTTCACAAAGTTTTCCCGGGTTTTGCTGTTTTTCTTTTTAAATATAGACCCCCACCCACAAAAAAATCTTTTATTAAAAAAAAAAGGGAAAATTAAATTTTAAAAATTTTCATAATCGCAAAAAGCAGCTTTCCCAAGGGAAGAGCTCTTAAAAAACAGATGAGGGCCCCCCCATCATATAAGTTTTAAACAGTGTCCCTCGCCAAAAAATGAAAAAAGAGCAATGAATGTAAGCAAGAAGGGCAAAATTTTCCCCCTCATAAGTATTTTGTCGGGTGTAACTCCAAAACTAAAAATGTCCCATGGGCGGAAAAGCCTAACATTTAGCTAGCCTTAACCCAAAATAGTAACCGCATCTTCTTCGGGTTTAAAGGGGTTAAAAAAGTTTTTTGGGATTTGCTTGTTAATTTTGAGAAAAGGGCAAGTTACCATGTTTCTATTAGTGACAAAACCCTTAATAACCTCGGGAAATTTGTTCCCCGGCTAATTTTGGCCCCCGTTTTGTCAATTTTTTTTAGAACCATATTAAAAATTCCTTGGGGATTCATTTAAATTTTAAAAACCATACAATTTTAAAAAAAAAAATTTCATGAAGGCAACCATTCTGTTCCGCAATTTTTAAAATAGCAGGTTCTAAAAACAAAGGGACGGCCCCCTTGGTTTGTTTATTTTTAACAAAATTTTTTTAAACGAAATAAAAATAAGCCTTCAAATATACAAATGCAAAATTTTTTTTTGGGCCCGCACTAAAATCTTAAAAATTTTAACAACTGACCCCCCCCCTCGACATTTCTGGACCAGTCTGACCCTTTTAAAGGGTAAAGGTGGTACCCCCTTTGGGACAAATATCTTAACCCTCCTATTAAAAAAACACACCCCGAAAGTGGGGTTAAAAGTAAACCGATCCCATTTTTTAACCATAACCAGTTAAACATTGCTGTGTTTTGTGCATAAAACGGGGTGGGGAGTGTCGTAGCTGATCCCCTTAAAATCATCCTACCCTTTTGGGGTGAGGCCCGGGTACAATTTCATTTCTTTTACCCCTTTCCCGGACTTTTTTACGAACGCAAAGCTCCTTTCCCAAATGAAAAACCCTTTTTTAAAAACCCATTCAGCAACAGAATAACATGAAGGCTTTTAAAAAGGAAACCTGAAAACAAAATTCAAAATTAAGGCTAAAACGACTTTAGAAAAAAAGTTGGCCCGGGAAACCCAGGTCTAGGCACCCCTTTTTTTTGGGGGCTGAAACAGAAAGTATAACTATGACTAAAAACCTCCTTCCCACATTTTTCTCTTCGGGCACAGCGTTCACCTCGGTCCATAACAAGAGCATAAAACAGCAGGGACAACATTAATTTTAAAAACCATTTCAAAGGGGGCCAAACTAAAAGCAGAATAGAACAAATAAACGACCTTTTCGAACAACTTTGGGGGGTTTTTGGGGCTGGGTTCGCAAGAAACAAACAAGGAACAAAACCCAGATCCTTCTACTGCTTTGGGACCACAAAAAAAAACTTGGGCAAATTTAAGGACGCCATTAAATTCACAGTTGATTTCCCTTTCAAGTATAAAAGGTCCTTAAATGTTTTACAATACCAAGACCGAAAGTAGACTTTGCTGTTGGCACTGGTTTAAACTTTGGCCCCTTCGCCCTTTGGGCCCCAAATTAAAACCAATAAAAAAATACAAAAATGAAATCCTTGGGCAGGGCAATGAACAAAAAGGGCGAAAAAACGAAAAAAATTCTGACCCCAAAGTAAAAATTGCAAGCAGTAAAAAACAATCACCCCCCAAGAATAACCCATCCAACCCCTCGGGCCCAACCCCCAAAAAGCCGTTGAAGAAGTCAAAAAAAAAAAAAGGGAAACCATAAAATGAAAAGCAGCGCTTTTTTGGATTAACTTCCTAATTCCTCGGTTTTTATTTTTACAAAAAATTAAACCCAATTATTAAGAAAAAAAAATTTGCCCTAAGTCCCGGGCCAAAAAGCCAACAACTTGCCCCATTTAGACAAAAGCCAGCTAACAACACCCCCTAATATACCGGGTTAAAACCCTCCAGGGCTTTACCAGCTAATTTTTTAAAAACCCCAAGATAAACAGCTGTTTTTTTTACCCATGTTTTTAACAGGGGGTGATGGGGGCGAGGGCGGCGGGGGCACAACCCAGAAACCCCCCACCACCCGTAATAGCCTTTCCCCAAAAGAATTTTATTGAAAAAACCAAAAGGTTTTTTATAACGCATCAAAAAGTGACTCCTTGCTCGCTAAACAACTTTCGAAACCCGTTCTAAAAAGCGTGGGTTTCCCCTTCAATAAAATTTTTTTGGTATTTTTCCCTTTTTCGGTCGCTTGAATCGAAATTTTTTCTTGGAAATTAGACAACCCCTTTTATTTATTGCGATCTTTGTTTTTTAAATTTCTTTTTATTTTTGTTTGGGGGTTTTTTTCCTTTTTAACAGCGAGCCCTAATTTTGGCCCCACCACCTCACCAGTTTTTTTTCCTTCTTTTTTTTATATCCATTTGGGCACCCATTTTCTGATTTTTTTTTTAAATTTTCGCCTCTGTTTTGGTTCAAAAAGCATGATTAGGGACCACTAGGTCTTGCTCGGTATCGAGGAAGCTTTAAATTTGGGTTTTTAATTCTTTTTCTTCTGTTTAAACGGGTTTTTTGGCTTGCTTTTTTTTGCCCCGGGGTTTGCCTTAAATCTTTAAGTTCAATTTTTTTGTTTTTGGGGCTACCCCTTTGGGAGTTCTTGAAATTTTTTTTGGAAGTTTACAATTTCCCCCTCCCAAAATTTTTGGTTTACCCAATCCAAGGGCTTTTTGGGACCTCAAAAGGGGCCCCTTTGCCTAATTGAACCCAGGGAAAAAAACCCTTTGATGTTCTCTTTGGGGCTGTAACGAACGGGTTCTCCTTGAACTTTTTTTTCCCCAAAAAAAATGGCCATCTTTTTTTTCCCTTAAAAATCTTTTGGGCAAAAAATTCGGGGGTTCAAAACCCTAAACTTTTGTAAAATGCCCCAACCTTTTACTTTCTGAAAATTCACCCGAAATGAAGCGTTGACAGGGTTTTGTATAAAAGGACCGTTTCACTCATTCCCCAGGAAAAAAAAAAAAAAAACCCAAATCTTTTTCCCCTTTCAATGCCTGCCATGTTTTTTAAAATAAAAATTTTTTATTTTTTTTTTTATAAAAAAATGCCACAAACAAAGGCTCATTTTTACCCCCTAAAAAGATTGAAAAGCCCTTTTGGCTAAAGGGGAAAATAAAGGAATTTTACTGTTTCAAAAAATCCGCAACTATTGATGCGGATAAAATTTCTTACTGTAAAAATTTCCAGACCTGGGACGGATGAAGGGAAATTGGTGCCAGGATCCCCGCGACAAAACTTTCAAAAAGAACTCGCTTAAAACAACAGACCCCAACGGGACATTGACAAATTTGGGGGGGCAATCGTTAAAAAAAAATTTTCTATAAAATTTAGAGGCCAAGAAAATTTTTCTTACATAATGCAGCCCTTTTTTTAAACCAAATTCTGAACAAAGCAAACCCGGGAATGAAAGGCTGATTTTTGCTTTTTAAAGGAAATAAAAATGAAAAATGCACAAAAACATAGAATGGGCCCGCTGAAGATGCTAAAGACGGAAAAAGGGAATGTACTGTAATTAAAGCATATGGAAACCCGTTTTTTCCATACCCTTGTTTTTTGATTGTAAAAAGCGCAGGCCCCAAATTTTCAAGGACGTTAAAAGACAATTGTCATATGAACTAACTTAATGACAACAAATATGTTATTAAATCTACAGACCCCCGAAGCAAAGTACAGCATTTCTGCCCAACCTTAAAGTTTGAAAAATCGTTAGAAACCCAAATTTTACGAGCTGTTTCGAGCAAAAATATCAGCAAAATTACAATATTTTCCCGAAAAAATGTTTTTTAAATTCTAAATATCCTAAAAGCAGGGCAACACTAGGGGGAATTTTAGTTTTTTTGCCGCAGCAAAAACCCTTTTAAAAGGGTATTTTTTTTGCTTGTAAAATGAAGACCATTAAAAAAGAAAAACTAAATTTTTTGGGGGTTAAATCCAAAATAACGAAAATGCAATGAAAACAATTGGGTAGTCCAACCAAACTTCGTTAAAAGCTGGGGTTAAAAACCTTTTTCAGAAATTTTTATAAAATAAAAAAACTTTTTTGGGGTGGAGGGGAAGAAACCAACATTACCTTGTGACTAAAGATCTCCATCTTCACAGTGTTTAACTTATCATTATTTAACAACGAAATAGGGGTTTAGGTTTTGGACCTAAGGCCCAAGGGGAGGATAATAAATTAAAAGGGAAAGGGGAGAACATTTAAGAACATAATAAATTTTTCCCAAATTGATAAAGAAAAAGGGGCCGAAAAACCCCATTAAACGTGAAATTTGTTTTTAATAAATGATGCGAAAGCTAATTTTCCCAAAAAAACCAATTAAAAAGATAAAAAATACAAAATTATTTTTTATTTTTAAAAAACATGCTTTAAAGGGTTTACCCCAAAAGCGCCTACAGCCCAAGAAAACCAAACAAAGGGGAAAAGTAAAACCCCAAACAAAAAACCTTCAAATAACAAAAAATTACACAAATGCAAAAATCCCCAGACCGGCCCTTTCAAAAAAACCGCAAAACCAAACAAAGGTATTCTCCCCTTAAAATGCTGTTCAAATTTTAACGGAACATAAACTATAAGTGCACTATCACAGGGAAAAGTGGGGCCCTTTTAAAAAACAGGTTTTGGTGAAACCCGCAGCTTTACCGCAAGGGGGTTTGGGGCCCTTTAGCTTTTGGGCCTGTTTTCATTAGCTTAAGTGGGGTTTGGAAAAAAATTTAAAAACAAAACCCCAAAAAGAAACAACCCAGGGTTCCAACTAAAAAACACCCCCTAAACTTAGTTTCCAAACGACAATTAAAAAAGCCTAGTTGACTCGCAAAACCAGGGTTTTAAAATTTAGCCCTTTAAACACCCAAATTTTGATACTAAAAAGACAAAATTTTGATCTTAAAAAAAAGGAAAAGGGCCCCAAAATTTTTTCTCAACACCAACCCAGCGATAAAAAAAGAATTTTTAAAAAAAGTAAACAAAACATTAAACTCTGTTCTAAACAGCTCACGGGAAACAACATCGAATGTTTATACTTTAGTTTATGATCCAAGCAAAAAAAAAAACCTTTGATGTGATTTCTGATTAAGACGACTTTTTAGACGATGTCCCAAAAATTTTTAAATTTTAAAAAAAAATTTTGAGTTTTGAAAAGAAAAATCAAAATGCCCAAGATAAAAGAAACCAACAATTTTTTGAAGGGAAAGCTTTAAAGGGAAGCTTTTTCCCAAAACTTTTAAAAAATATTTAAACTAAAGTTTATTTATTCCAACAAAGGAAAGGCAAGTTTTGTACAGCAATTTCCCCAATTCCAAAAAACTAACAATAGACCCCCCCAATTTAAAATAAATTAAACTGTTTTAATCGACATATAACCCTAAATGAAGAAAATCTAGAAGTCTGGGGCCAAATAAACAACAACTATTCTTTTTTCATAATGACTTAACACCCGTTTGGGGGAAACCCAAAGCTTAAAAACAAATTTTGGGTTGGCCCTGAAGAACTAAAATGAAGGCCTGGTTTTGGGGGAGGGCAATTTTTAAAAGTCAAAATTTAAAAAAGGCCCAAAATTACACCGATTGTAGGGAAGTCCACATTCCACTACCCCGTTAAATCCCCAAAAAGAGCATTCAAAAAATAAAAAAAACAGACACAAATTTTCCCTTTTTGGGGTTTTTGCCAAATCAATTACTTCCCCCAAAAACGCAGAGAAAGGTTTCCAACTATTGGTTCTTACATCAATGATTTTTAACTTTTTGGAAAATTTCCCTTTTCCCGTTACGTGGACAAAAATTTATCAGAAAAAGAACAAAAAAAAACCCAAAAACTGTTTAAAGTAAACACATGGGAATTGGGGGAAACAAATTGGGCCCCCCATTTTGAGTGTCTAAAGGGCAGCCCAACAAAAGGGAACCCCAAAAAACCATGGGACTTTCCCAAAAGTTTCTCATCAGGGGAGGCTACCACATTACACAAATTCAAGAACAATGAAATTAAAAAAAGCAGCAAAACCCCAAAAAATCCCTGGGGAAACAAAATTTTTAAAAATGTTTAACAAAAATCCCATCCGCCAGCCCCGCTTTAACAAAAAACATTGTAAAAAGTTTTTTTTAGACTGTAATACGAACCCAAAATTTCCCCCCACCCCCCGGGTCTAAAATTATTTTAAAAACTGGAAAAAGGCTGCAAACAATCCCTTTCGAAATTTAAAAGCCGACTTTAGCGCTTATTGTTTCCCCTTAAAAAAAGGGGGAACCCCACAAAATTTCGAAAACGTTTTTAATGAGTTTAAACATCAATTTGTTCCCTTTTTCCTTCAATTTTTGTCAGGGCGGACGAGTCCCTTCAAACCAGAAATTTTATAGAGGACCCCGATGCTGCAGAAAAATTCTTAAAAACCAACAGGGAATTCGTAACCCTGCAAAAAAACTGAATCCTCAACATTAAAAATGACCCTAAGAAACCAAAAACAGTATGGGCCCACCACACTTGTTGGATAAGTGGCCCTTTGAGCTAATTTCCCAACTGAACGCCCAAACCAAAAAGTAAAGAGACCATGATCCCATTTGGAAAGATTCAAAGGAGCAGCGCACAAACCAAAAGCAATCTTCAACTAAAAATATTTAATTTAAAAAAAAGGAAGCTGCCCCTCTTTTTTCATAATTTCGGGTTACACCTCAACTTTTAATGAAACATTTGACACGAAATTTAAGGGAACATGCCCTTTTCACAGTCATCAGAAAAGTCCCCGTGTTTCACTTTAAATAAAAATGTCTTTTTACACTCTATTCAACAAACCCGATGGATCATTAGGGGTCACGGCTATGCCTTTAAAATCCTGCCCAATAACGGAAGAAAAAAATTTTTACTGAAATCTTGTTAAAAGGGGGGGGGTTTACCCCTTTTGGTACAAAAAACAGTTTGGGAAAAGGGTTTTAAAAAGATTCACTTCCGCCTAAAAAGCGTTTTTTTCTATCTTTAAGGAAAAACCCCTTATGATTTTTGATTACCAGCATGCTCATGATGGGGGACTATCAAGAGCCCTACCTGAGGCTGATGTATGTTTGGTTTGGGAAACATCTTTGAAAAACAGAAAGACCTGCAAGAAAAATAATAGCCTGGATCCCCCCGCAATTACAATTCTGCGCCTGGGATGAGCAGGGAAAGCTTTCTTAAAGTTTTCTGGAAAAAGAATTTTTTTTATTGTCAATTTTCCAATGGGTTTAAATGATTGAAAACGGATTTCGGGAGGAATTAGTATTGGGGTCGCATCATTAAATGAAAAGCAAAAAAACCCAAAAACTTGGGCGACTATCCCCAAAAAAAAGGTTTTAACTATCTCATGTATTTAACAACAATCCGTATGGATGGCAATGGGGCAATCATTTTCCAATAAATCCCAAAATTTTAAATACAAAGGCGGGGTACCAAAAAAGGCAAAGAGCATTTAAAGTGGTTAAACAGATTTTACGCAGATCGACAGCGGGTTTCATTCTAGAAGTTGACTTGAATATCCCCATGAAAATCCATGACCAAAATTAAGACTTTCCCCAAAAAGCTGCAAAAGTCTAAAGATGAATCCCAAAAAAAGCCCCCTAAACTTGTGCCCAAAAAATTTTGAGACAAAAAAAATTTTTCCCGCATTTTCAACTTCTACAATTTTTTTTTAAGACAAGGGGTTTAAGTTGGGCAGCTGTTTTTTCGTGTAATTTCTTTGATCAAGAAAATTCTGAAAAACCCTACATCATGAAGAACACAAAACCCCAAACAAATCCACGATGCTTTTAAAAAAGACTTTTTTAAGCTGATAAAAAACCGCTGTTTTTAAAAGACTATGGGAAAAACCCCAACGCAAAGATGGGCCCAAATTGGCACCAAGAGGAAAGGGAAACAATTAAAATGACTTTAAAAAACCCAAAATCAGGACTTTAGAAAAATTTTAGAACACATTTTTGGCAAAATGAAAAGAAAAAAAAAAAAGTCAAAAATTGGGCAAACCCTTAAAATTTTTCCCGGGGGTTTCTGTTTTTGGGAAAAAAAAAAGCGTTGGGTGTTTGAATTTCCCTTTTTGATCTTTTAAACCCCTTTTATCCTGGTTTCCCAAAACTTTACAACAGGGAAAAGAATTTTTTTTATAGATATCCCTACTAAGATACTAAAAAAACATTTAAAAAAGAAGTACTAAAGGGCATGTTGGGGGGTTAAAGACACATCTGAAATTTCCCTAAAGATTCACCTTTTCAAATTTAAAAGGTTTTAAAAAGAAGGTTTTTGGAAAGATGAAGAAGAATTATTTTGGGGGGTGATTAAGGAGTTTATTTGGGGTTTTAAATAAAAAAAAAAAAGGGGAAAAGTCATTTTGAGCCCAAAAAAACCCTTTTTTAAAAAAAACCCCAAAAAGGAAAATCTCGCAGTTTTGTGGGATTTAAGCAAAAATCCCATGACAACCAACAAAAAAGAAAAAATTTAAAAGCATACTTTTTATCATGACAACGAAAAAACCGACTAATCAACATGAATCAACCCCCAAATGTTTTAACAAAAAGTCATTAAAAGAACAAACACTAAAAACCCGGTTTTTTTTTTTGTTAATCCAAGTTTTTATATTCAATTTGGGCACAGGAAACAGCCTAATTACATACCTTCTTCACCGAAGAGTTTTATATTTTGGGGTTTTTATTTTTCCCTTAAATTTATCTAGAAAATCCAAATCATATCACCCCAAATTCAAAATTTTAAAATTTTTTCTCATGTTTTTTCTTGCGTGCCAATTTTTTTTTAAAATTTCAAGATTTTTCTTTTTTTTCCCCCCTTTTTGGGTAGTCAAAAAATTTTTGGGTTTTTGGGGTGTAAGTGATCTGGATGCCGTGCCATGTCCAATGAATCCCCCGTAATTTTTTTCTTTAACAGCAGAACCGCCCCTGTGATTCTCGTATTAATTTCCCTTTAAAAGCAGAAAACCAACAAATGGGTTCCGAAAAAATTCCCCAAATTCCCTTTATTTTTCATTCTTTTCGGGTTGGGGTTTCTTCTGAGCTTCCATTTTTAAACTCAAATATATTTTTGTAAAATTAAAAAATTTTAAATTTAAACAAAACCGGGAAAGTAACTGGTGGGGTTTTCTGCCCTTTTCTTTCCTTCCCCAAAAGATCTTTGAGGCTTTGGGTTTTTTTTTTTGTCCGTTTTCTCGTAAAAAATACACGGGCGGATTCCCTTTTTACAATTCTTTTTATTCTATGGATCCCAAAACTCCAAACTGGGGTCGTTGGGCCCGGGTGCGAGTGTCCCCTTTTTGCTTCTCCCGGAAAAAAAAGGGACCTTACTTTTTAAAACCAAAAGGTAAAAATTTTTCCATAAACTGGATTTTCCTCAGCAACAAATTTTTTTTTTGTTTTTTGATTGCTTTTACCCGGGTTTTTTGCCCTTTAAATTCTTCATTATTTTTTTGCCCCCAAAAATGAGGGCCGCCTAACCCCCTTGGTTTTCGAGAATTTTCAACAGTTCGGGATAACGAAAGGGAAAAAAACTTTCAAAAACCTTTTTTAAAAAATTTTTAAAATAAAACCCGGGGATCTGTGAAAACCCCCGGAATGCCTCTTTTTTTAATTTGGAACCATGTTTTAAAAAAAATTTGATTTCCCCTGGCCCTTTAAAAATTTTTTTCCCTCAAAGCCTGAAAACAAGCGAAAGGGAAAAATTAGCGGGGCCCCGTTAATATCATTTGTTGGCAACAGCAACAACCGAAGCACTCTTTTGTTTAATGGTTCTGCCCTCTTGTATCTTTAAAACTATTCAATGACTGTGAGCGGTCAAAATCTTTTTGCTATCGAAACAATGGTTTAAAAAAAGAAGAAACCATTTATGGGGTCCGGGGCGGGTTTTTATTCCCCAAAGGTTTGGGCCTGAATTCGTCAAAGGGGGCAGGTAATTAAAAATTTCCAAACGCTTTTTATAAAAACCATTTCCTTTTTGATTTTACTAACTCCTGCTGCCTTTGGGTAGCTTTTTTTTTGCCCTATTCCCTTCCCCAAAAACCTTTTGGGGAATAAAAGATTTTGTCCATTTTTAAACCCCCAAAAATTTTGCCAACAAAAAACACAACGGTCATTCCCAAAAACAATAAACCCGATTCTTTTCCCTCTTTGTTTTTAATGGGGTGAAAAAAAGTCCCCGAATTTTTTTTTTGGGGGAAAGTCCGTTTGGGGGTTTCCCCGTTACAAATAATAATTTTTTTATTTTCTTAAACAACCCTCTTTTAAATGGTAAGCCCCATCCCCCCGTTTTTTTTAGTTTTTAAACGTTTAAAAAAACTAACGCCCAAATTTTCGCTTTTCCTAGGCTTTTTAAATGCTGGGGGCAAATTTTCTCCAAAGCTTTTTTATGTTTTTTCTCCTTGCAGTCATCGGGGTAGTTTCTAAAAAACGTAATTACTTCCGCTAAAAGCAAGCGCAATTTACTAAAAGCCCGCCAAACCTCACTACGATTTAAGCCATTTTAAAAAAAGAAATTTTTTTAAAAAAAATAATTTAAACTGGTCCCGGAATTATTCCTTGCCCTTTAAATAAAAACTTTCGTAGCAAAGGAACCGTTATAACAGGGAATTAGCTTTGCGAATCCCAAAGCCTAGCTTGCCCAAAAACTGGGGGTTTTTTTTTAACAGGGTTTTACCAAGGGTTGTGTATCCTACACATTAGGCCCCCAAAAACACCGAATTGGGAAAAAAAGGGTTTGGGAACAATTTTTTCGGCGCTCATTTTTTAAAAAAAAAATAATAATTATATTTAGTAAAAAAACTGAACAACCCAAAACTAAATACCAAAAAAGCCGCCTAAACCTTTCCCGAACTTAAAATTCAAATGACCTGGGGGATGGCCCAAAAATAATTTTGCCAAAAAAAAAAAAAGGCGATTCTTAGCACAAAGCGGGAAAAAAAAAACAGTTCCTCGGGAATGAAATTCCCGCAAAGAACAGATTCAACAAAAGTTCCCCACAAGACAATTTTAAAAATATCATAACAGGGAAAAGCCAACTAGGATCAAGAATGGGAAAAATTTTCCCGGGGAAACGGTTTTTAGTTTGTTCATAAAATATTTGGCCGAAATTTTTCCCATTATTCGAACAAAAAATTTTTTTTTAAAAAAAAATTTTCGCAGATCCATTTTTAAAACAAAATCATTAGAGTCTCTAGGATGTGATCCCAAATTACAGATTTGGGAACATTAATTTTCGCCGCAAAAAAAGGGGTTAATTAAATTTTAATCATAAAGATTTTTTTTTCCCTTCCAAAAAGACCGAAACCCGAAAAACCCAGAATCAGAATTTAGAAAACATTGAATCAGGTGAAAGGGCAGTAAAACCCCCTCAAAACCGGGCGTGTTTTCACAGGGAAAAAATTAAGGCCAGAGGGGAAAAAGCGAAAAAAATTAAGTTCCAAAACACAGATGAAAAAGGCCCGAGCCCAGCCCCCTTTTTTTCAATGGGCCCGATATTAAAAAAACAGAAAAAAGGTTTATCCCCACAGCAACGCCAGGGTTTACCCAAAACCCCAAAGTCTTCACGGGGAAATTTCTTAAAAAAATTGTCATTTTTTGGGAGCAAAGCGCTGCTGGGGGTGGTTATTTCGGTTTTTAAAATATATAAACAAAGACAGCGAAAACCAAAACATCAAAAAAATCTCAAAACCCCAAAAAAAAGAACGAATAAAAGCATGCCAAAAATGGGCCCAAAAACAAAAGATCATTTGATCCCCTTTCAGATGCAATAATACTTAAGAACTTAAAAATAATTAAAAGTTAACTTTAATAAGGGAAATTGGGGGTTTCTTTGAGGATACTTAATTTTGAACTTGAGGGTGATTTTTAAAAGGGGACTTGACAAGAACTTTTTAAGAAATTGAGGGGACTTGATTTAAAAAACCCAAAATTAAAAAACTTGAAAGGTTTACCCTTTAAATTAAAAAAATTTAAATAAGAACTTGGGTGACTTTAAAAAAGAACTTAAAGGGAAATTTATTAAGGGAAATTAAAAACAAAATTTAAAGCGGGCTTGAATAAAAACCTAAGGCGACTTTTTTTAAAAGAAAAAAAAAAAACACAATCCATTGTTAAAAATTCTTTTTTTGGGAAAAAAACTCCTCTTTTATTTTTCTAAAGGGGGGCTTTCCCCTTTGTGCAAACCCTTCAAAATTTTGGCTTACCCAAAAATTTCAGAGCTGGGGGGGCGCATTTGTCAAAATTTTTCAAATAGGGGGACCGCCCAAAGCAAAAACAGCTCTGTCAAAAAACACAAAATTTTCCTAGCCAAGGGGAGCAAAAGCGGGCCCGGGTTCCCAAAAAACTAAGTTTAGGGCCCCCAATAATATTTTCACATCCCCTTGAGTATTTAATTCATCAAACCGCTTTCAATTTTGTTTCATTAACCCAAACAAAGATTTTTTAATTTTTTTCCTTCAGTTTTTTCTCTTTGCTTGTTTCACCTTTGCCCTTTTAAACTTTTTCCCAAATCTTTTTTTCCCTTTTTTTGCTAATTTTCACTTCCCAAAATTTTTTTTTTAAATAGAATACTTGGGGTTTTCCCCATGTTGTTGGGCCCGAACCGTCAATTTTGAAACTAACTGCATGCCCAAGAACACAAACTAAAAAAATGCAAAACCCTTTTTTTTTTGTCAAAAACCCAAAAACAATGCAAACTAAAAACCAAAAACACAGGGCAAAACAAAAGAAAAAATGCACGCGGTAGAAATAAAGCCACACAAAATTGCCCTTTTTCATATATTTTTCTTACAGCAACCAAGCTTGTTAACGCGGCCGCCCAAAAAACCGCTTTTGGGGCCGGTTTGAAATTTCCCTAAAAAACCCCAAAACCACAAAATTTAAAAAAAAGACGCCACCAAATGACGGGCCTCTTATTCCGGCATAGGCCAACCCCCCCCTTAACCAATTTAAAACTCCCGGTTTTAAACACTCACAATTTGTAGGTGGGGAAGGCCCCGGGCCGAATCATGGGTTTTTTTTGTCTAAAATTTAAAAACGAATTTTTTTACAAGAAAAACAGAGACCCTTTGAAGAATGTTTTTCGCAAAATGATGTTATTGAAAAAAAAACAGGAAAAAAAAAAGGTTAAGCAAAAAATAAAAACAAAAAAATTTTTGGGAAATTAGTAAAAAAACGGATAAACCTACACAGTTTGTTTTTTTTTAGGGTCTTTTTTTTTTTGATTTAAAAAAAAAGTGTGATGGGTTTAAACAATTTTTTAAATTTATTGTTTAAAACAAATTGTCAGAGAACTAATAAAAAAATTTATTATAGCTTTTTTCTGCCCGAAACCTAGGCGAGGGGAAAAAAGCTAGAAAGAAAATTTTAAAAAAATTCTCAAAGGAAAGACAGTGATTTTGGAATAGTTTTAAAGACCCCGGGCCCGGGAAAAAAAAACAAATTTTTACCCAGGTTTGGTTTTGAAATTTTGATAAAGGGGGGGGTTTTTGGGGGAATTCAAGAAAAGAGAGAAGGTTTTAAGGTTGTTTTTAAATTTCCCTGCGCATTGATGTTTTTTCTTCCCGAATTTTGAGTTAAAGTTATAGACTTACCATGGTTTTTATGTGAAAGAATCATAAAAATGAATGAGATTGTAAGCAAGCGGAGTGGTTTGGGGGTTTTTCCCCCTAGTCCTCCTCCACTTACATACCCCAGTTTTACAGAAAATAACCCCCCCTTTTTTAAGTTTGGGGTTTAAATTCCGCCCTCCCCCACCCGTTTTTGAAAAACAAAACAAAAAAAACCTCTTGTTTTTTTCTGTTTGGCGGCTTTTCGTAAAAAAAAAAGAAATTTGACCTAACGAATTGGTCAATCTTCCGCAAATCACTCTTTTTACCAACCCCCGACCCCGACGCGGGGGTCCCTTTAGGGGAGGACCAAAACCCTTTGTTACCGTGTAAAGGGGTTTAAATTTACCCCGTTTAAAGTAAAAAAGGGAAATTTAACCCCCTTGGTGCATCTAAGGGGTACTTCACATTTTTATCCCAAAATAAAAGGTAAATGAACACTTCGGTGACAGTCTATGGGAAAATTTACAATTTTTAACAAAGTAAAAGGGAAATAACACTTTGGGACAGTCTAAGGTGTACTTCACATTGTTCAAAAATAAAAGGGTTTTAAAAGAACACTTCGGTGACAGTTTTAAAGTTTACTTTAAAAACTGAAACCAAAATAAAAAGGGAAACGAACACTTCGGGACAGTGATGGTGGGGAAATTCACCCTCGAACAAAGTAAAAAAAAACCCCAACACTTCGGGGACAGGTTTTTTTTAAATCACACTGTATCAAAGTAAAAGGTAAAAAAAACACTTTGGGGACAGTCAAAAGGGGGACTTCACATTTGTATCAAAGGAAAAAAAAAAATGAACCCCTTCGTACATCAAAGGTGAAATTCACAATTTTTAAAAAAAAGTAAAAGGGAAATGAAAACCCTTCGGGACAGTTTTATGTGTAACCACCTTTGAAACAAAGTAAAAAGGGAAATAAAAACTTCGGGACAGTCTATTGGGGGTAAATTTCACATTTTTAACAAAGGAAAAAAATAAATAACACTTTGGTTTTAAAGGGTAGGTTACCACATCTGTAACAAAGTAAAAGGAAACGAACACTTCGGTTGGGCATGTAAAGGGGGTTTTCCCACCTCTGAAACAAAGTAAAAGGAAAACGAACACTTTCTGACATGTAAACTGGGAACCCTTTACACGTATCAAAGTAAAAGGAAAAAGAACGTGAAAAAAAATGAAAAAAGGGGGTTTTTTTCAACACCCGAACAATATTGATAAAAATAATAATAAAAACCAAACCCAAAAAAAAAAACAAAAGCCAAATTTACTGCAAAGGAAATAATTATTTTGAAAAAAATGCTGATTTTTTTCCCCTGCTCTCCCTTTTCTTTTCTTTTTTGATGAAAAACCCCTCTCCCCAAAAAAAAAAAAAAAAAAAAAAAAAAAAAAAGGGAAAAAAAACGAAAAACAAAGAAAGAAAAGAAACCCAAAGGGGGGGGGGGGGGGGGGGGGGGGGGGGGGGGGGGGGGAAAAAAGAAGAAAAAAAGATTTTATAAAAAACACAGTGAAATGCCCAATAACCCTTTGGGGAAGATTATCACGGGCAATACCTTTGGGTCAGGGTTTCCCCCAGATTTAATATCTTTTATTGCCATTTATTATGCGAACAAAATACACAACGGTCATTCCAAAGACAATAAACACGATTTCTTGCATCTTTTGTTTTTCTGATGGCTGATAAAAGTCACTGATTTTGGTGGGGCAATGTCTCGATGGTTTGCCTGTTACAAGATAATATCTTTATTGCTTAATGCAACATCTTTAAATGTGTAAGGCGCATGCCCCTGTTTTTCAGTTTATCGTTAATAAAATCTAACTGCTCAATTCTCTGCTTTTCCTAGGCGTCTTGTGCTGCGGCTAGTTGCTCCATAGCTTTGTTATGTCTTTCTCTCTCGCAGTCATCGCGTATTTACTAAATGCGTAATTACTTCCGCTAAAAGCAAGCGCATTCACTACTGCGCCGCCTATCATCACTACGAGTGAAGCCATTTTTATAAATGTATTTTTTAATTTTACATATTGATACTGTCAGGAATTATTCCTTGCTTAACTAGAAAATCTTTCGTAGCAAATGAAGCTGTTATAACAGCAATTAGCTTTGCTGAATCCTCAAAGCCTAGCTTGCCAAGATCTGCTGGTTTTATTTTTAACAGGCTTTTACCAAGCATTGTGTATCCTACACTTAGGCCTCCAATAACAGCAGAATGGTATACAAGGTTTGGGTAACAGTTTTTTCGGCGCTCATTTTTAAAAACAAAATAATAATATATTTTAGTAATAAAACATGAACACCGATGATCTACTACAGCTACAAAGCAGCCTAAACCTTCCTGAACTTATGATTACAAATGACCTGGTTGATGGCCAAGATATTATGCCAAAAAAAGAAAGGCTGTATTCTTTAGCAGCATGCGGAAAAAACAAAACAGTTCCTCGGCAATGAATTCAGCATAGAACAGATTCAACAAATGTCGCCACAAGACATTGTAAAGTATCATAACAGGTATGAAGCGCAACTAGGATCAAGAATGGTAAAAGTGTCGGGCAAACGGTTCTTAGTTTGTTCACTAAACTAGAAAAGGCCGATTTGTTCCCATTGATTCTGAACAAGATTTTATGTATGATTTAACGCAGGATCCAGTTTAACAAAGTCATTAGAGTCCTCTAGGATGTGATCTATATTACAGATTTGGAACATTAATTATCGCCGCTAATCATGGGATTAATTACTTTTAATCATATAGATTTTATTTCCCTTCAAAATGACCGAGCCAGAAAATCAGCAGAATCAGAATCAGAAAAACATTGAATCAGGTGAAAGTGTCAGAAAAACCCCCTCATCCTGGACGTGTTGCAGCAGGGAAAAAATTAGCAGAGGGGAACAAGCGAACAAAATTAATGTTACAATCACAGAATGAAAAAGTGCCAGAGCCGCAGCCAGTTGTTTCAATGCCAGATATAAAACACAGAACAAGTTGATCCTACAGCAACGCCAGGGTTCCTACACCGCCAAAGTCTTCACAGGAATTTTCTTAAAACAATTGTCATTTTTGGCAGCATTGCTGCTGCTGGGGGGGTTATTACGGTTATAAAATATATAAACAAAGACAGCGAAAACCGAAGCAGTCAAAAAAATCTCAACCACTAAATAAAGCTGAACAAAAAAGCATGCCAGAACTGCCAACAACAAAAGATCATTTTGATCCATTTCAGATGCAATAATACTTTAAGAACTTAATAAATAATTATAAGTTAACTTGAATAAGAACTTGGTTGTACTTAGAGGATGACTTAGTTATGAACTTGAGGTGATTTAAGGTGACTTGATCAAGAACTTATTAAGAACTTGAGGTGACTTGATTAAGAACTTAATTAAACACTTGAGGTGACTTGATTAAAAACTTAACTAAGAACTTGAGGTGACTTAATTAAGAACTTAAAGGTTACTTGATTAAGAACTTAGAACAACTTGATAGCGACTTGAATAAGAACCTATGGCGACTTGATAAATGTAAAATAAAAACACAATCCATTGTTACATTCTTTTTTTGGAAAACAACTCCTCTTCTATTATTCTAAAGGTTGCTTTCCTTCGTGCAAACCCTTCAATTATTGGCTTACAAAATTGCAGAGCTGGGGCGGCGCATTTTGTCACTTTACTAGTAGGCGACCGCCCAACGCAAATCAGCTCGTGTCAAATTACACAAAATTACCTAGCCAGGGCAGCAACGCGTGCCAGTGATTCCAAAAATCTAATTTTAGCCCCTAATAATATGTAGCTACATCCCGTTGAGTATTTAATTCATCAAGAGCAGCTTTCAATTTTTTTCATTATCAATCAATGATTTTAATTTTTGTCCTTCTAGTTTTACTCTTCTTCTTGTTTCACTCTTTGTCTTTTTATCTTTCTCAACTCTTTTCTTTTTTCGCTATTTGCTCTTCCAAATGTTCTTTTTTAAATAGAATACTGGCGTTCCCGATGTTGTTGCCTGATCCGTCATTTTGAAACTAACTGCATGTCTCCAAGAACACAAAAACTATAAACAGTGTCAATACCTTTTTATATGTCAACGCCTAGAAACAATGTCAACACTAAAAACAATGTCACAGGTCAAAGCAAAAGAAACAATGTCCACCGGGTAGAAATATGCCACACAACTTGCTTTAGCATATATATTCTTACAGCAGAGCTAAGCTTGTTAACGCTGGCCGCCAAAGACCCCCTGTGCCTGTTCGCCATGTCATAAAACCCAACACCTCAAATTAAGTAATGAGGCGCCAGCCTAATGACGGGCCTCTGTATTCCGTGCATAGGCCAACCCCACACTTAACTCATTTAGCTCTCTGGTTTCAGAACTCTGCACAATAGTAGGTGGGTAAGGCCGCCGAATCATGTTTGTTTGTCTAACAGTTAAAGACTGTAGTTTTATTTTACATGAAAAACAGAGACTCATTTGATGAATGTTTGCGCGAAAATGATGTTATTGAAAATGATCAGAAAAACATAGGATTAAGCAAAAACTAAAATCTAAAAAGTTTAGTAAATTAGTATTGAAAACGGATAATCCTAACACAGTATGTTTTTTTGTAGGGTCGTTATTTTTTGTTTATTGAAAAAATGTGTGATGGATTATCATTTTTAATTCATTGTTGAAGTCTTACTTGTCAGAGAACTAATAAATGTTTATTATAGCTTTTACTGCCCGAACCTAGGCGAGGGCAGTAAAAGCTAGAATGAAACATTTATTAGTTCTCTAAAGGAAAGACAGTGATTCGTGAATAGTTTAAGATCACCTGGCCAGGTAAAGTAGAAATCTATTTATACCCAGGTTAGTTATGATGATTTAGATAAATGGTTTGTTGGGAAATTCAAGAAAAGAGAGAAGGTTTTATGTTGTTTGATTCCATGCGCATTGATGTTTTCTTCCATGATTATGTGTAGTAAAGTTATAGACTTTACTAGTGGTTTGATGTGACGAATGCATGATATATGAATGAGATTGTAAGCAAGCTGTGAGTGTGTTTGGGGTGTGCGCTAGTCCTTCCTCCACTGACATACCCCGAGGTTGACAGTAACTAACCCCCTCTCTTTCTAAGTTTTGCTTCAAATTCCGCCCTCAGCCACTCCGTTTTGAAAAACAAAACAAAAAAAAACGCTCTTAAGTTTCACTGTTTGGCGGCTTTGCGTAAACAAAATGAATGTCGACGCTAAGCGAATTGGTCAATCTTGCCGCAGATCACTCTTTGACAACCACGACCTCGACGCGGTGTCGCTTTAGGTGAGGACCAACACTTCGTGACAGTGTATGGTGTACTTCACATCTGTATCAAAGTAAAAGGTAAATGAACACTTCGGTGACAGTCTATGGTGTACTTCACATTTGTATCAAAGTAAAAGGTAAATGAACACTTCGGTGACAGTCTATGGTGTACTTCACATTTGTATCAAAGTAAAAGGGAAATGAACACTTCGGTGACAGTCTATGGTGTACTTCACATTTGTATCAAAGTAAAAGGTAAATGAACACTTCGGTGACAGTGTATGGTGTACTTCACATCTGTATCAAAGTAAAAGGTAAAACGAACACTTCGGTGACAGTGTATGGTGTACTTCACATCTTATCAAAGTAAAAGGTAAACGAACACTTCGGGGACAGTGTATGGTGTACTTTACATCTGTATCAAAGTAAAAGGTAAATGAACACTTCGGTGACAGTCTATGGTGTACTTCACATTTGTATCAAAGTAAAAGGTAAATGACACTTCGGTGACAGTCTATGGTGTACTTCACATTGTATCAAAGTAAAGGTAAATGAACACTTCGGTGACAGTCTATGGTGTACTTCACATTTGTATCAAAGTAAAAGGTAAATGAACACTTCGGTGACAGTCTATGGTGTACTTCACATTTGTATCAAAGTAAAAGGTAAATGAACACTTGGGTGACGGTGTATGGTGTACTTCACATCTGTATCAAAGTAAAAGGTAAACGAACACTTCGGTGACAGTGTATGGGTACTTCACATCTGTATCAAAGTAAAAGGTAAACGAACACTTCGGTGACAGTGTATCGTGTACTTCACATCTGTATCAAAGTAAAAGGTAAATGAACGTGAAAACAAATGAACAAAGACACAACAACAACAGTAACAATATTGATAATAATAATAATAATAACAACCAGAATAATAATAACAAAAGCTCATTCACTGCAATGGAAATAATTATTCGTAAAAACTGCTGATTATTTCTCTTGTCTCTCCCTTCTCTTTACTTTCTGATGAACAACCCCTCTCCTCAAAAAAAAAAAAAAAAAAAAAAAAAAAAAAAGGAAAAGAAACGAAAAACAAAGAAAGAGAGAAACAAAGGGGGGGGGGGGGGGGGGGGGGGGGGGGGGGGGGGGGGGGGGGGACAAAGAAGAAAAGAAAGATTTTATAAAAAACACAGTGAAATGCCGAATACCATTTTGGTAAGATGTATCACGGGCAATACCTTGGCTCAGGTTGCACCAGAATTAAATTGCGCCATTTTGTTTCTTTGGATCAGAACATTTCCAGGTGGAGGAGGGAGGGAGGGGAGGGGCGAGAAGAATCCCAGAACTAGCGCAGTGTTGTCCCTGAATAAGATCAGCGCCAAGAAGAGTCATGGTGCCCCACGCCTTCGCTTTTACAAATACAGGTGACACCCCCCCCCCCCCCCCCTTCATTTCGTGGCGGCGGCGGCGGCGGTGTTGTTGTTGTTGTTGTTGTTCCCCCTTCTTTCTTTCTCTTAACCACACTTGTGTGTCACCGAAGCCATAGGTTTTGCGGTTTAAAACGACAGCGGATATTAAACCGTTTCCTACGGATTGTTTTCAAAGCCTCCAGGCCTTGTTCCAAATAGATGATGACCAGGCTCCTGTCAATCAGCACCTGGTGCTGAAATCACACCAGTTCAGTGAAGGGAGCTCAATTTGAAAGTGTGTGTGTGGTGTGTGTGTGGTGTGTGTGTGTGTGTGTGTGTGTGTGTGTGTATGAGTAAGAGAGAGAGAGAGAGAGAGAGAGAGAGAGAGAGAGAGAGAGAGAGAGAGAGAGAGAGAGATGGCCCACTTACCCATCGCCACTTGATAGTTTATGTTCAGCTTCTTGTTGTTGCCAATTATTTCTGAAACAGATAAAGCACGTTCATGATGATTAATTGTTTTTCCACTTCTTTTCTCTTTCCTTCCTCTCCAAACAATATACACATTGAGAGAGAGAGAGAGAGAGAGAGAGAGAGAGAGAGAGAGAGAGAGAGAGAGAGAGAGACAGATAGAAAGAGAGACAGAGAGAGAGAATGTGTGCGTGCCCCCCCCCCCCCTCTCTCTCTCTCTCTCTCTCTCTCCTCTCTCTCTCTCTCTCCACACTTGCCCTCACACATCCACGCGCACTTCTTCATACATGTCACTCCCTTCGCCCCAGCCCTCTGCCCAGAGAGGCCGGCCAGCAGTACCAAGTGTCACCCCAGACTGTAACAGACGTGTCCACACAACAAATCAACTCCATTAACTTGGTGACGCTTCCCAGACTGGGATGTTCGCCATGTCAAAAGACCTTTGATACCTATTGTATCAGGGGACGTGATGTTAAACGCGCTCGCTCTGTCTTTGTCTCTCCTTCCCTCCCCTCCCCCCCCCCCTCTCTCCTCTCTCGTTCTTTTTCTCCCCCCCCCCCCCCCCCTATTTCTCTCTCTCTCCTCTCCCCCTTATTCGAACACGCGGATGTCCCCAGTCTTCGAAGAGTGCGCGCTTGCGCACGCACGCACGCACACACACACACACACACACACGCACTCCCACACGCACGCACACCCACACACATGCACGCATGCTGGCGACTTAAAATCTTCATCACCAAGTAAAGAAGGCTTGGCAGTGCCATCAAATCAGACGTCTGTGCGTGCCACCTGAATTTCTGGTGCCACTCTTCCCGTCCAACGCTTCCCTGCCCCCTCCTCCCTTTCCCTTCTTAACACCCTGACCCCCTCTCCACCCCTTCCTATCAACCCCCATCCCTTCTCCCTTCGTTACATCCCATCGCCTTTCTTCACCCCTATCCTTCCACCCAGCCACTAGCACCACACCCTTCCCCCAGATAGAAACACACACACACACACACACACACACACACACACACACACACACACACACAGAGGGCTGACAAGCAGCCTAGAGGACAGTAATGTTGACGGTCTTCAGAGGCCGTGCTGATACGGCATCAGAGCCAGCTAACACAACACAACACAACGCGGGAGAGCTCGATGGCTGAAGCACACTGGAGAGAGGGAGACACAGGGAGGGAGCGAGAGACAGGAGGGAGGGAGAGAGAAAGAGAGAGAGGGGGGGGGGGAATGGGGAGAGACAGAGGGAGAGAGAGAGTGGGGGAGAGAAAGAGAGAGAGAGAGAGAGAGAGAGAGAGAGAGAGAGAGATGAATCAGTCCTAAGGCATATATGCAATGACATGCACAATAAATTATTTCTGAGAGCAAATCTACCTTGCTGCTCTACCAGAATTCGGTCAATGATGGGGTTTGGGTGGAGAGAGAGAGAGAGAGAGAGAGAGAGAGAGAGAGAGAGAGAGAGAGAGAGAGAGAGAGAGAGAGAATGGGGGGGGGGGTAAGGAAAACGTATTAAAAAATAGATAAATAAAAAAGAGTACTGGCAGTCCCTCACAATTCCCGTAACCCTCGATAAACACCGACTTTTAAGAACGTGTGACCCACCAGCCCTTCCCGCCTTTAAGAAGAAAAAGATACTCCCAGAAGAAATCAGCTTAATGTAAGCTTGATTGTTCGCAGTTGACTCATCGCACTCACAGCAAGGGGCAGACAGGTCTACGTTATCGAGCCAGAGACAGTAAATGACTCCCCCCCGAAAATGTTTTCTCCTTGAGACAGGTCCGGGTGAGGAGCGAAGGAGAGCGGAGAGGGTGGGGGTGGGTGGGGGGGGGGGGTGAGGGTTTGACTAGCCCTTGAGAATCTTCAGACCCAATTTTCCTCGCAGTAGACAAACAGCGGAGCTAGTGGGGAGAAGTCTTTAGACCTGTCAGACTGCGAGGACAAAAAAAAAAATGAACGAGCGAATTAACGAATGAAATAAAGGAAGAATGAATGAACTGATTAATAAAATAATTAATTAATTGGTTAATCAATCAATTGAAAAAAAAAGAGTGAACGCTTCATAATATTCGACTGTTTTGTATCCGTTGGCATGACTTTGCTAGCACATCAAAGAATGGCACTCCCTCCCCCCTACCCCCACCCCTTTCCGTTTAGAACGGGAAAATACCATAACCTCCCCCCCCCCCCCCCCCCATACACAAATAAATAAACAAATAAATAAATGAAAGTTCGTGGGATATCAACATGGATTTACTGTGTCTACTATATATATATAGGCAATAACTGGTGCTGTCCTCGGAAAACAGCAGTCATCCCCAAGGAAAACAGCAGTCATCCCCAAGGAAAACAGCAGCCATCCCCAAGGAAAACAGCAGTCATCCCCAAGGAAAACAGCAGTCATCCCCAAGGAAAACAGCAATCATCCCCAAGGAAAACAGCAGTCATCCCCAAGGAAAACAGCAGTCATCCCCAAGGAAAAGAGCAGTCATCCCCAAGGAAAAAGCAATCATCCCCAAGGAAAACAGAAGTCATCCCCAAGGAAAACAGCAGTCATCCCCAAGGAAAACAGCAATCATCCCCAAGGGAAACAGCAGTCATCCCCAAGGAAAACAGCAGTCATCCCCAAGGAAAACGGCAATCATCCCCAAGAAAACAACAGTCATCCCCAAGGAAAACAGCAATCATCCCCAAGGAAAACAGCAGTCATCCCCAAGGAAAACAGCGAAAAGAGGAAACATTTTTTCTGGAGATCGTAACTTTTTTGGTGAAAGGATCACAGCTGTCTTCTTCGTTTCGCTCAGGATAATAATATTTGATTTCTCTGCGGAACACTATTGTTATCCTTATATTCTTTTTCTTTTTTTTTTCATTTTCATTTTTTTTATTTTCCTTATCTTCCTTGTGATAATACCCGTTATCCTTGTTTTCATGAGGAAAGTCGGTTTTACGAGTGGCGAGGAAAAAACGTCGGTTAACTGAGAAAACGGCTATGGTCGCTGTCAAGCGTGGCAAGAGCACATGGAATCGGCAAAACAGAGAAAGTAGGAAAAAGTGTTTTTCTATTTTCGTCGTTTTCCTCAAGGACAACGACAAATTTCTTCCGCGACCACACAGCATTCTGACGAGAGCGACTGTTTTTCTAGCTTTCCATCAGTGCTTTCAGTTGTGATTCCGGTTTTGCCACCGATGATTGGTTTTTGTCTATGAATTCCTAGGAGATACACCAGTTTTGAGTTCAACATTCTGTTCTCTGCCACGGAAGTCGTCAGCAATCGAGGTCGTAAGCAACAGATGCCTCAATCTTCACAACGGTTCTCTGGCAAAAATACGGATAAGTTTGGGATGACCCAGTATTTTGGCGTGTTAATGGCCGTGAACATTAAACTTCACTTTTCAGGTTTAAATGTTAAACCGATTTTACGAGCACAGACTAGGTCACTTACACATACAAACACACACGCACACACACGCACGGGCGCGCGCGCGCACGCACATTTCTTCTTCATTTCTACGATTGTAGCCTGGTCACGCAGCCACCGGAGGGCTGACTCGTGCAAATCGATAGGAAAAATTTAGACCACATCTTCCCCTGCTATCTCAACAACGGATGCAAATCTAAATACCTGTGTTTGTGGTTCCCTCCAAACACACAGATAACTCATGTTCAACCTGCCCAATGAGCTGTCCCTTTCACGTACAACAGCCCTGAATATCGTGATTTTTTTTTACTTGTATGGCAACCTGCCCAATGAGCTGTCCCTTTCACGTACAACAGCCCTGAATATCGTGATTTTTTTTTACTTGTATGGCAAAGTAAAAAAACAACAACACAGACTAAGATGCACACTGACTGCACAATCTCTCAGTGTGTGTGTGTGTGTGTGTGTGTGTCCCATTCAAAGGGGACTCTGCCCCCCTTTAAAAAAAATTCTGTTCTGTTCTCTCTCTCCTTCCCCCTCCCCCCCCCCCCCCCCCCCCACCCGCAACTGCTCTCTCTTTCAAACCTCTTTCCGTCCCTCCCCTAATCCAGTTTCCTGCGCAACGAACACGATGGCCTGACCCTTATTTCACGGGCCTGACCCCATAACAAATGAGCTGCCCGACAAGGCAGCACAACAGGAAAAGTGGGGTTTAGTCACAGGGCGCGCCGGGGTTATCAGACAGCCGATGACAGGTAGAAACATCCCCGGCCTTAAAGCAGACAACGATGACAGGTACCCACATCATCGGCCTGAAAACAATCTCCAGGGCATGTGTGTCGAGGGACTCGGCGCACTATGGATCATAGCGTGCCCTGGGCTGGGGCTGAGGCTGTTGTCACCTTGGCACTGAGTGACAGTGATAGTGTGACCACGCCTACAGTGTTGCCAATCTGCACCTGTAGTAAGGGTTTGGGCCAGCTGTCACTCATCATGACACCTGACTCTGGAGTTTTCAATGGATCTGATCGGGCTTTGGAGAATGTGGGTTGTTTGGTAAAAATATCACAAACACACACACATACACACACGAGAGAGAGAGAGAGAGAGAGAGAGAGAGAGAGAGAGAGAGAGAGAGAGAGAGAGAAGATGCCTGACCGCTGTCTTAAAAATCCTAGCCTTTAAAACAAAAGTATATCAGCGAGCCAGCCAGAGGGGAGAATATGAGGACGAATAAGAGTCGGAGGGAGCTCTAAGAGAACGAGAAGAACAAGAAGATGATTTCGAAAGTTTGACACCGATGACAAACACAACCTGAAACCACACACCAGGAAAGCCGGCACCAGCCAGCTCCACCACCCCTGCCCCCCCTCGCCTTCCCCTCCCCGGGCTGGGCTGACACAGCAGCGAGCTGAAATAGCAAACGAGACATTAACTAGCCCGACCCCCAGCTCCTTATCGCTCCGGCTCTGATTGCAGGGCTACCTCACCGTGGCAATGAGGCCATCTGGGCCACTTCCCTCTTCCCCCTCTGCCTCCCATCACACACACACACACACACACACACACACACACACACACACACACACTGGTGACCTCTCTACATTTTTTTCACCGGTGAGAACGTGCTCCACTTGTGCAGCAAGGCTATCCGCGGGATGCTGAAAGGAATTCCAAATCTGTTGCTTGCAGGATCTGATACCAGCAGAAGTGCCCTTAGCGCCGTTCTTGACTTCTGCCATATTCAAATATGAGGGAGGGGATAAATTGTGGAGGGAAACTTTTATCAGTGGGGAATGGGAGTGAGGAGAACGGAGGTAACAATTTTTTTTAATTATCTGTTTGGGGGGGGGAGGAGAGCGGAAGCGAGAGCGCCATAATTATGTTTTTGACAGTGATGTGAAATAATATTGGAAAAAAAATAAAACAACAAAAACAGGCCAACAAAGTCTTTGGGAAAACAACAACAAATACAACCAAACAAACATATAAAAACAGTGGACATGAAGTCATTCTCACGACGGTTGACAAGGTAAGAAACGGGCTCGAAAACTCGAAGTGACATGGATACTTAGGAAGCAATCGAGAGGATTTCGCAACGTGAAAACCACACCTGTGCTGCAGCCAGTTCAGTTTTAGTTTCAGTTTCAAAGGGCATATACACACACTTACTACACACACACACACACACACACACACACACACACCACTCGACCCAAGAGATGGAGACCGGAACGTAAGTCAAGGCCGAGGGATTATTGCCGTAAGAGAGAACAGCCCTATTCGTGTGGCCAGACCCAGGAAGCTGGATAACCGCACACGAGATAAGAAGATGATGGCATCATTGATGCCACCCACAGTCACCTTGTCAACCACACAGAGCACGACGGCTGTAAGGAACGACGGCAGTTCTTCCAGCCCTCACCCCTGACCCACATTTCTCCCCCTGCCACCGGCGGCATCACTCTCTCTCTCTCTCTCTCCGACAATCAGGGGCGGCATTAATCTTGGGCGTTATCTTGATGGATGGCTTCGGCTCAAGAGCTTTACGGGGGGGTAGGGCCTGTCGATGTTTAGGATTTCGCGCGCCCGCGCTTCGTTTGTTCTCGCCACCCCTTTACTGAAACTCTACACTACTATACTGTTTCTGTTAGCGTGCTTTACACACACACACACACACACACACACACACACACACACACACACTTATTTTCTATTTATATACACACACACACTTATTTTCCACACACACACACACACACACACACACATACACACACACACACACACACACACACACACACACACACTTT
>CM031595.1:63478101-63480601 GCA_018398815.1 Conus ventricosus | reverse complement strand
CGTGCGTGCGTGCGTGCGTGTGTGTGTGTGTGTGTGTGTGTGTGTGTGTGTGTGTGGATGTGTGTGTGTGTGTGTGTGTGTCTATGTGTGTGCGTGCGAGCGCGTGTCACGACCATTACACCTTTACGTACTTGGGTCATTTTCCTCTATATATTATGTTCTCCCCCGTTGAGCAGGGCTGCCATGCCAAAAGACGGCGCTGAACGTAATGGTTTCAAGTCAGGAAACGCTGGGTGAGTCACTCCACTCCCCTTGTATAGCCACATTCGCCAGGCATCATTTTGAAATTTTATAGCTTAATAACGTTTTACTGCAATTCCTTGGAATAAACAACGAGATGCAAAGCATATAAACGTACTCCCAGTTTATCCTGAATGCGCGTGAGATATTCCATAAAGAGGAAAAACCGTCTTGGGCTGGTGTAACCGTTAGTAATGGCTATTCTGGTAAACATCGGCCATCATCTGTGACCTATAGTGAACATACTTCCAAATTTTCAGAAAGATCGACCAAGTTCTTTCTGAGATTTTCCATAAAGAACAAAACCATTATGGGCCGTTAGTAACGACTATAACGGTAAAAAAACAACAACATCGGGCATCATCCGTGACCCATAATGAACATACCTACAAATTTTCAGAAAAATCGGCCACGTACTTTCAAAGATATTCCATAAAAAAAGGAGAACAGTTATGGGCCGTTATAGCCGTTAGTAACGGCTATAACTGTAAACTAAAACATCGGGCATCATCAGTGACCCATAATGGACATACCTACAAATTTTCAGAAAGATCAGCCACGTACTTTCCGAGATATTCCATAATGAAGAAAAACCGTTAGGGGCTGTTATAGCCGTTAGTAACAGCTATAACGGTAAACTTAAACATCGGGCATCATCCGTGACCCATTATGAACATACCTACAAATTTTCAGAAAGATCAGCTAAGTACTTTCTGAGATATTCCATAAAGAAGAAAACCCGTTACAGGCCGTTACAGCCGTTAGTAACGGCTATAACGGTAAACTAAAACATCGGGCATTACTCGTGACCCATAATGAACATACATGCTAATTTTCACAAAGATCGGCCATGTACTTTCTGAGACATTCCATAAAGAAGAAAAACCGTTACAGGCCGTTACAGCCGTTAGTAACGGCTATAACGGTAAACTAAAACATCGGGCATTACTCGTGACCCATAATGAACATACCTACAAATTTTCAGAAAGATCGGCCAAGTACTTTCTGAAATATTCAATGAAGAAGAAAACCCGTCACAGGCCGTTACAGCCGTTAGTAACGGCTATAACGGTGAACTGAAACATCGGGCATCATCCATGACCCATAATGAACATACCTGCTAATTTTCACAAAGATCGGCCAAGTACTTTCTGAGATATTCCATAAAGAAGAAACCCCCTACTAACGGCTGTAACGGTAAACTAAAACATAGGGCATCATCCGTGACCCATAATGAATACATCTACAAATTTTCAGAAAGATCGGCCCAGTAGTTTTGTCTGGAGCGAGTGGAACACATTTTGACCACGGACGGACAGACACACACACACACAGACAGCATTTCTTCGTTCCCATTGTAAAGTACTCCCTGTTCTATAAGAACTGGGAGAACAAAAAGCATAGCATGTTAGGATCAGTATACAAGTTGTACGAGCTCTTGTCTTTCGGAGCAGAAACGAAGTGAGTATCATCCTCCAGTCTGTAAGAAAACGACAGTGGAAGATAACCATCAACTTGTGATGTTCTCTCATCCATGGGGGTTGCTATGCGTACCGGAGATCGGCCTCTGTCGGGGTGCTGGCTTTGAACTACATCTCTCTCTCTCTCCCCCCCCTCTCTTTCTCCCCAACACACACACACACACCGCACACACACACACACAACACACACACACACACACACACACACACATACACGTACGCGCGCTGCTCACGCTCAAGACAGAGAGAGAGAGAGAGAGAGAGAGAGAGAGAGAGAGAGAGAGAGAGAGAGAGAGAGAGAGAGAGAGAGAGAGATTCGGATAATTTATTCAAGCACAGGCCATTGCCCCACTTGAAACACTTTTCAATTCTCGAACATTGCAACATTCCTTAGTATCTATACACACACAATAATAAATGCATATTATGTATTTCAAGATCTGAAGACACAGCAGCAGATCGTATATTAAAAACGCTTTATATAAGAATACTGATAATTTTCTGACAATGTTTTCATTCTTAGATGCCAACAGTAAACTCAATCGAAACTGGCTTGGATACTTATAGAATTTCAAAGGTATGTACTGTTTTCGTAAATTATAAACAGTAAACAAGTGGGGTATGTTTTGCTCCCATAAGGAAACCTAACACAGAGTAACTTTTATTCAACACTGGCACAGCCTTTTAAACTTGAATAAAGTCAGACAAAATACATAGACGAACAATCTAATAGTGGGGGAAAAACAAGCGCAGGCCAACAACTGAACTGTCTGGCAAAG
>CM031595.1:63470601-63473101 GCA_018398815.1 Conus ventricosus | reverse complement strand
TACACACATACGCGGGTCCGGGCGCGGGCGGATACACACACACACATCATTACGCACACTCGTGCGCGTGCGGGCGCGGGCGCGTTCACACACACACACACACACACACACACACACACACACACACACACACACACACAAACACACACGAGCGCGCGCGTAAGCACAATCTCAATCACATATTCCGTACTGCACGCATGCACGCACGCACCTAGGCACGTAGTGACAGACACAAGTGCATACACAGGCACGCGACCGCACGCGTTCACAAACAGACACAGACAGAGACACATACACAAACAGAGGCGAGCGCTCGCACGTGCCTCAACAGGCAGCCAGCCAGCTAGCCAGACAGACACACGAATGCACATGCGCATGCAAGCGCGCACGCACGCACGCACGCACACACACACACACACACACACACACACACACACACACACACACACACACACACGCACGCACACACGCATGCACGCCAAAACACACGCATGTTCGCACACATGCACAGACACAGACACACACACACACCACGCACGCACGCACGCAGCACGCGCGCACGCACACGCACACGCACACACACACACAGCACACACACATACACCATACTCACTATATAACGAACACAAAGACGCATGTGCACACGCACATGAGGTAACTTGCACTCAACGCTTGTACATAGTGCGGGCACGCACGCACGCGCGCGCACACACACACACACACACACACACACACACACACACACACACACACACACACAACACACACGCACGCTCGTGACAGAGAGAGAGAGAGAGAGAGAGAGAGAGAGAGAGAGAGAGAGAGAGAGAGAGAGAGAGAGAGAGAGACAGACAGACAGACAGCGATCACACACACGCCACACACACACACACACACACAGGGGGGGGGGGGGGGGGGAGAGAGAGAGAGAGAGAGAGAGAGAGAGAGAGAGAGAGAGAGAGAGAGAGAGAGAGAACGAATAAGAAAGACAGACCACAAAAGACAGGCAGACATGAACAAACTGACAGACAGATGAGTAGACAAGATGGCATGTGTCATGAATAAACAAGTCACTCATAGAAATGAAAATAATACATGGTCCTAAACACCAATCCGCCACATAAAGGAAATGAAAATAATATACGGTCCTAAACACCAATTCGCCATATAAAGGAAATGAAAATAATACATGGTCCTAAACACCAATTCGCCACATGAAGGAAATGAAAATAATACATGGTCCTAAACACCAATTCGCCACATGAAGGAAATGAAAATAAAGGGAGATCAATTTTCTCTCTGTAAAAACAATAACAAACAAAACTGCAAGTGAAATGAGACAACAGTGCATCCTGCCAGGCTGGGACCTGCCTGCGCGCTCTTAACGCCCTGCCCTGCACAAAACCTCACAACAGCGTCGAACACCCCCCCCCCCCTCCCTCCACCCCCACCTCCTTCGTTTCCCCCCAGTATTCTGTCCATTTTGCGCATGCAACTGTCCAGATCAAGCCACTCCTAGACGTTGAACGATTCTGTCAAATCTGACTCCTGAAGATCTCAATTCAACGAATACAGAATTTCTTGTGGACAGAGATGACCGAAAACATTTTGGGAGAAGTACTCGGATGCAGCGTAAAATGTCACAGCGCAACAGTCTGGACAAAAAGAAGTAACAAATGTAATATTTTTAGTTCGGGGTATACGATCAAGGCAACAACTGTTACATTTTTCGCTTATTTCATAAGGTTTTAGCGATCGGTAACTACTGAACTCGATGGAACACCGAGACGTATGGCGTGTCTCGTGCGTGGGTGACAAATAGCATTTCCCTGTTAATGAACCCTTAATCAGCACTCTAATGTTTAGTTAAAAACTCTTTTTGACAGTTTGCTGTTCACTTGCATAACTGAAACCTGCCGCGTTTTGATGCAAATTCTGTGCTCGTTCCAGATGATAATCTCTGATTAATATTTGCTTTTTTTCCTGTCCTTTTTTGTCTTCCCATCCCCTGTCGAGGCTATCGACCGGTGTTTCCCCCCCCCCCCCCCCCCCCCCCCCCTGTTTTTTTTTTTTTTTTTTTTTTTTTCAAACATTGTGTTGCATCTACACACTAATCTAAAAAAAAAATCAACACAGGAGAACGCTGATGCGCTCTCTCTCTCTCTCTCTCTCTCTCTCTCTCTCTCTCCTCTCTCTCTCTCTCTCTCACACACACACACACACACACACACACACACACACACACACACACACACACACACACACACGTAATATAACTTTTTACACACACATGTAATATGACCTTTTTGTGAATAATGCGCCCGAAAATTGAAACACTGTCAGATCTACATTTTCCTTTTCATGGAAACTACTGCATTGTGCCATGTTATGTTGTACCAGTCCTCACCTGGATAACGCGGACAGATCAGCAGGAACCGTGGGAGATTCTAAACCCACGGGACGGACACCGTTACCGCTGCCAGAGGAGAATATATGGAAT
>CM031595.1:63438101-63460601 GCA_018398815.1 Conus ventricosus | reverse complement strand
TCCTGTCCTAGTCTCTGTTTTGTGGGGGGGGGGGGGGGGGGGGGGGGGGGGGGGTCATTTGTGAAACAATTATAGATATCTATGACGTTCATCTGGATTTGAACTTTTTTGTTTGTTTATTTTTGATAATATTCTAAGACATGTGTACTGCCCACACAGGACAGGACTGTCTTTTGTCAGTTTGGTTTGGATAACCGATTCCATATTATGAAGAGTGAAAATGCTATGTGTGTGTGTGTGTGTGTGTGTGTGTGTGTGTGTGTGTGTGTGTGTGTGTGTGAGAGAGAGAGAGAGAGAGAGAGAGTGTGTGTGTGTGTGTGTGCGTGTGTGTGTGTGTGCGGGGTGTGTGTGTGTGTGTGGTGTGTGTGTGTGTGTGTGTGCGTGCGTGCGTGCGTGCGTGCGTGCGTGGGGTGCGTGCGTGCGTGCGAGCGTGCGTGCGTGCGTGCGTGCGTGTGTGTGTACAGGAGGGCCGCAGACACTTCGGATTAAAGTGGACACAAAGCGCTATGTGGCACGTAAAGTGGACAGTGAGACATGACTGCGACAAAAAAGACTTCCTGATACAGGCAGTCTAATAGACTGGAACCTTTCATGCACTGCTCACGTAGGCATACGTAGAAAGCTTTTATATCGCAATATGCAGCAAGCAACTGGCCCATTCATCCATCAAGATTCTCATGACACAACTCAGTGCTCTCCATTAGCTAAGAAGACTTAGAAGGCCGGTAGGCTCAGCTTGCTGGCGCCGAGATCGCAGTCACATGTTGTGAGTTCGAATCCCATGGGTGTCCGATACAAAAAAAAAGAAGAAGACATTTTTGCTGCCCACGTCAACGTGCTGTCGTCCTGGGTTCTCTCTCTCTCTCTCTCTCTCTCTCTCTCTCTCTCTCTCTCTCTCTCTCTCTCTCTCTTTTCTCTCTAACATTTTCACTCTTCATGATATGGAATTGGTTATCCAGATCCCGTTCCCATACCTCTTCCACATTATCTTTCCCCCCACTCTCCTTGTGCGCTTTGTCAGCCATATTACTTGGAGTGGGTGTTGTGAACTCTAAAACCCGAAACAGGAAGAATATAACAAAACAAACGAAACAAAACAACAAAAAACTCCGCTCCAATATGACGTCAGAAGGATGCTGCGTTCAAACATGCCGTCCAGCAGTGGGAAGGTGTCTTGAGTCACGGATTTCTATGTCTGTGGTCTTGAGTGCACAGCAATGCATACAACTCTGTGTGTGTGTGTGTGTGTGTGTGTGTGGTGTGTGTGGTGTGTGTGTGTGTGTGTGTGAAATTCTGAAACTAATTTTAGGAGTCAGAATCGAGTCTATTTCAAAATGGTGATTATTGAAGTAAATCGGAAATATATAGAAATAGGAAGGGGGAGGGAATGAGGAGGAAGCAAACTGCTTTTTATGTTACATAAGCAACAAGTTGTGCAACTACAAACATCGCACGTACCCAGGGAAAGACTAGCTCCACAGTGCACGTTGGAAAGATGTTTTCAGGAACCCAAAACAAGCCCTTCCTTTACAAAAGAGAAAACAACAGCTGGTTTAAAACATCCCCTCTCCCTTCCCTTTCCCACCTATCTCTTCTCCCTCCGATCCGCCACCCCTCCCCACAGCCTATTATATCTCTTCCTTCTCTTTCGCTCGCCCCCCCCCCCCCCCCATTCCCCCCTCCGTGCTCTTTCCCCCTAACCTAACGATGGGCATGCAGACAAGACAAGCCAACTAATCTACGAGACAAAAACAACAAGAAAAAACAAAACAAAAAAACAACAACAAAAAATCGAAAAAAATCGAAAACAAAACAAAACAAAAAAACCAACAACACCAAACACTCCTTGGAATGGTGGAATGGGGGGAGGGGAGGGGGAGCCATGACCTCCACCCCAACCCCCAGCCCCACCTTCGCCCACAGCCCTCCCCGAAAGCTCTGCCGGCTGGAGGTCGGCCAGCCTCCCTGTCACAACACAAATCAGCCGACCTCTGCTACTCGGCCATGCCACGGCGGCTTGCCTCCTCCTTCATCGGCAGGGGCACCGGCAGTACAGAGCGGCATCTACAGTACAGGTGGAGTTTTATTTGACACCTGCCACAGAGAGGCCGGAGATGCCATCTTAGAAGCGGGGGAGGGCGACGGCTAATGAGGACAGGATGGGCCTGTTGGCCCCTAAAGTCTCTGGGAGGGAGGGGAGGGGAGGGGAGGGGAGCGAACAGTGAGGCTGGACCACAGACGTAGACATAATACGAACGCCCCCCCCCCTCCCCCCCCCCCCCCCCCCCCCCCCCCCCGCCCCTCCCCCTGGAACAGCATGGCGTAAAGGAGAAAACAAGGAAGGAAGACACAAAGGCAGACGGAGACAAACACAAGAAGGTCTGAAGGTGAAAAACCAGAGAAAACAAAAACCAACAAATAATGATAAAAACAAGTGAAAGAAATAGAAACACAGAAAAAAAGACCAAAAAAAAAAAAAAAAGACGTAAAGAAGCTCTTAGAAAAATTTAACCAAACAAAGCAAACACACACAACACACACACAGAGCACACACACAAACCACAGCGCGCGTGCGCGCACATACATATACACACAAATTAACACACATACGCCTGCGCGCGCGCACGCACACACACGCAGAAAGACACGCACATACAGTGTGTGTGTGTGTGTGTGTGTGTGTGTGTGTGTGTGTGTGTGTGTGTGTGTGTGTGTAAGAGAGAGAGAGAGAGAGAGAGAGAGAGAGAGAGAGAGAGGAGGAGAAAATCTAAAGTCATCTCTGCTTTCCCCCCCCCCCCCCCCCCACCGTATTCAGAATCGAACTATCGCAATCAAACGACTTCAGCCTTCCCATCCAGTATCTTGCTTGTTGAGGCAGACGCTGAGGCCCCGTTTATTTCACGTTGTTTTTCATCTGTGTTATCTACTATGACTTATGTACGTCACCTGCAGGCAGCTTATCTGAAAGACTGAAGTGGAATGTCAATGATTTACGAAACAGTTTCAAACGATTTTCTTATTTGTTTTCTTATTGCTGCTGCTGCTCCTGCTGCTGTTGTTGTTGCTGCTGTTGTTGAGGTTTCTTTGTTTGCTTGTTCGTTTTCCTCTGATTCTGTCCAAACAAACAAATAATATTCTTATTTTAAAGTAATCGTTTTTTCCCCTTTTCTGAATGTTTTTTGTGTGTACTAAATATGACCGTTATCGTGTGTGTGTGTGTGTGCAGGGGTGAAAGCAAGAAATTTTCCCAATACTGAACTTTTTTAACGTTAGTCCAAACACAAATAATGGTAATAGTGGGCATAATACAAAAAAATAGATAGATAACTACACTAGCTAATGTCAGTTGCATTAACAATGCATTTAAAGTAAGAAACAGTACCCCAAAAATGTAGCAAGTAAACTACCATAAGAGTGTGCCAAAGAAAAAAACCTGAAAGGGTCCAGGGGAGGACATGTCTCTGGTGGGGTACAGGGGCAACTCCCAGTTGGGGGAGACAACTCTGACACCAGCACATTAGGACATCAATAAGCTGTAAAAATGTATTAAAATGAAGTGATATTTCATGGTCTTTTCTGCAATTTTCTACTAAAGACAATTCAATTAAGAGCCTCTTAAAATACTTTTTGTTCATTAGTTTCTGTGAACAAGAAATTGCCACAGAAAAGAGAACCTACTCAAATACAAAATGAAAAAAGAGCTAAGAAAACACCAAATATAAAAACAGAATGAGAATCACATCCATTATAAAGCAACAACAAAAACAAAATCCACATAACTGAAGTGAAAAAGCAATGTCAACAGATCTGCTGCTTTTTCATCATCTCATTTTAATGAGCCTCAATGCACACAAATGATTTTCTCTGAACAGACAATTAAGTCTTTTGAAATATTTGTTTGTTGAAAGGTAAACATTTTTCAACTGGAGCAGAGATTTCTTAAATCTCCAAAATTAAAATGCTAACAAACATTTTGACCAGAATATAAAATAGACCTTTTTCTTCCAAATAAAAACAGTTAAAAAAAGTACTTACTTCTCCAAAGCTGGAAAATTGTGGGCTGAGCTGAAGAGGGTTTCTATTATCATTTCTATTAAAAGAGTTTTGTTGCGTCCCTTTGTTCCCCCGGGAATCCAGAGGCATAAATTAATTCCTTTTAAACAGTCAAGGGTAATATCAAAGAAGATTGAGTCCATCTTTTTCTCTCCTTAGCACCAGGACATTAACCAGCAGCACACCAGTCACTAGTTATCTTTTTTAGTTGACTAGTACTAGTAGTAGTCCATCCTTTGACCCTTTAGCAACTGCACATTAGGACATCAATAAGGTGAAAGTCTTTGCCTAGCCTTTCTTTACTTCTTTGACACCAGCACATTAGGACATCAATAAGGCTAACATCTCCTGAAGGCCATGAAAAATTCTCTTTGCGTTTGACTGATTTTCAGAAAAACTACCAAGCAAATAAGTCACGACTTCACCTTTGGCTTTCTGTTCATCAAAGAAGCGAACAAGAACATTCACAACTTTCGCATTTGCGTTGTTGGTGGCCTCATCAAGGGTTAAAGAGAAGAATGTCTTTTTCAGTGATTCCAGAAGCTCTTTCCTGAAACCCTGGCCACTCCATGGGTAAGTGTGTACGCTGTTGCCGTTCTTGACAGGGACAAAGAGTCTAGCACTTTGGGATATTCTGCTAGAGTTTTACAAAACTCAATGAGTGCTGGTGCCAAAGAAAACGGAAGGCAATGCTCTGCTAGAAATGCGCACGTGCGTATTTTGAGGTCAGTGATACGGTCTGTCTTCGGGAGACATGCGATAACTGGTTTGGCTGTTGGAAGTGTTGTTGTGTGGGCCTGTGCATCAAGTCTTTGAAAATGCTGAGGATCACTGGCATGGGCCAAAAACATTTTTTTTCCGTTTGACTTGTACACCAACCGCTTTGAACACAAGTTACACCATGCCACACCGGCCTCGTCGATTTTCCTGAGCCAGAGACTGAACTTTCGTTTTTACACTGTCTTCTTCTTGCAACCATTCACTTCGCCATTTGTTTTTTATATCTTTGTCAATACTGCGAGCTTCGGCATCATCTGTAAGGAACTTCATTTGACTTTCCTAACCACTCACAAACACTGAAACCGCACATACACTGTAGTCAAGTTCTTTTCCATTGAAGGCGAGCACAGAAACATTGATTCAAGATGGCGGACATTGGAAACGGAAGTTTCAGTTTTGGCGGTAAAAAAATGTTGGATCGGGAACGGATTCGGTATGTCAACACTTGCAATAAGGTTTTTTTTGTTTGTTTTTTGCTGTGACGGAATTCCGTTTAAAACGGAAGAACTTTCATCCCTGGTGTGTGTGTGTGTGTGTGTGTGTGTGTGTGTGTGTGTGTGTGTGTGTGTGTGTGTGAGAGAGAGAGGAGAGAGAGAGAGAGAGAGAGAGAGAGAGAGAGAGAGAGAGCGAGAAAAGGAGAGAGAGAAAGAGACAAGACAGGCACACAGACAGACAGACAGACAGAAGGGGAGAGAGGGGAGTGGATAACTAAAACATCAAAAACATAAACACCAACTTTACTTCCTAATAAATGATAATAAAACAAATGCAGTGTAAAGATCCGTGAGAGACGGAATGTGGAAATGACGCAGAGAAAGAGGGTACAAAAAGGCCAACCGACCGAACAAGGCGACAAAAAGTTGTTGAGGGAAGTACAAGATTCCACGCATACGAGTCTTGTTTACGTCATTACAGAAGAAGAAGAAGAAGAAGAAGAAGAAGAAGAGGAGGAGGAGGAGGCAGAGGTAGTGGAGGAGGGGGAGGAGGTGGAGGAGGAAAGAAAGTCGTACAAGATATCACCTGTTTTTTTTGTTGTTGTTGTTGAACTCAAAACATACCTCGAAGCCAATTTTCGATTTCTTCATAAAGTACACCAGAAAAAGCACACAGTCGATCTTATGGGAGTGAACAGGAAAGTCGGGGTGGGGGGTGGGGGAGGGAGTGAGGGGGGTGGTGGAGACGCTGGTCGACATAACGTAGACTTACGGTCACATGGGGAAAAGAGTGGATGGGGAGAAAAAGGTTTCATCTGTACTTTGCAAGGTTAACGTTCTCTCTTGTCCCTATCACAGAATCAGGAGGACACCCCTCCCATTGCTCTGGTCCACGTCCTCGGAAACAGTTCTCAATATAACGGTTGTCTTCCTTCAAACACCACACCATTCGTTTCTGTACTCGCCCACCTCCACCTCCTTCCTCGGCCCGCCCTTCCTTCCCTCTCAGCGCCCCCTCCCTCCCCCTTACAGATACACACACCCCTTTCATGTTTTTCAACTGCCTCATCCCCGTTTAAATTCTTTTACCGTCTGTCTGTCTGTCTGTCTGTCTGTCTCTCTCTCTCACACGCACGCACGCACGCGCGCGCGTTCTTCCTCCCTTCACCTTCACTTTTTCCCATTCGACTCTCCTTCACACTCTTTCACACCCTCCTTTCCGTATTCCACTTCTGCCTGTCTGCCCCCCCCCCCCCCCCCCCCCACCCGCCCTCTCTCTCTCTCTCTCTCTCTCTCTCACACACACACACACACACACACACACACACACACACACATACACTTCCTCCTTCCCCATCACGTTCTCCCCTCATTTCTTCTCCACCCTATCTTTCACACCCTCCTCCTCATCTTCCCCCTCCCTCCCCTCTCACCCCCCCCCCCCCCCCAATCAATCCCTCTCTCAGCAGTGCTAAGCGCCTTCCAGTCAAGGCCAGGCCACTTGAGAGCCAAAGTCTGCGGTTTCCATGTCACACAAAGCACTGCAGTTGTGGGGGGTGGGGGGTGGGGGGTGGGAGGTGGGGGATGATGAGTCGCGCGGAGCCGCCCAAGAGCCGTGCCGTTGACGGATTGACAGACCCTGTGCAAGAGTGGGTTGGGGGGGGGGGGGGGGGGGGGGTAAGGGGGGTGGGGAAGGTGGGGACAAATACCTCTGGCAGGTTGGGTGAGAGGCGACAAGTGAAAATCGCAGAGAACTGCCCGCCCATCCATCACAGCCGGGGAGATGGCGAGAGCAAATCAATGGTCACCACACTCCGACAAAAGACAAATGATGGATAGGGGTGGGTTCGCTCTCTCTCTGTGTCTCTGTCTCTCTCTCTCTTCAAACTCTATCCTCCCTGCCCCCCCCCCCCCCCCCTCTCTCTCCTCTCTAGTCCATCCCCTTTCTATCCTCTCCCTACCCCGATTCCATCTGTCTGATTGAGAGCACTGGACTGGTTCTCATTATTTTCAACCTTGTTCACAGCCCTAACTTGACCTCCATGAACTCCTTAATTGGCTGAACCATCAACTTGAGAGAGAGAGAGAGAGAGAGAGAGAGAGAGAGAGAGAGAGAGAGAGAGAGAGAGAGAGAGAGAACAGACAGACAGACAGAGACCTGAAGGGAAAGGTACTGCAGCATTTGGTGTCCTCACGCAACATTCAAGAACTCAAGACACCTGTTGACTGACATTACTTTTCATCCACAGGGTACAGTCATGGTCAACCACTTTCCCAGGTATGACCACGCACTGACCAGGTTTGTTCTGCTGAAAATCCGCAAGTAAGTGACACATACGGAATATCAACTAACGACACAGGTTGGGCAACTCTCGCTCTCACGATGAAATACTTACACGTAAGTCCATACCAATTCGTTTGGAGTTATGGGCGCCATGATCATCTCGTAGTGGGAGCAGCCGTTGTCCCACATGTTTGTGATTTACTGTTTACTGTTGCCTGCCTTGTTTAATATTTTTTTTTGTCTGTGTGTGCACAATATAACTAGATTTATTTCTAAATTTTCACCGGTATGTGCTCTAAGTCAGATAGTCACAAAGCAGATAAGACACACGTACAGGCGCGCGCGCGCGCGCACACACACACACACGCACGCACACAAACAAACACACACAAATACACACACACGCGGAAATAGACAAGTGATAAACACCCAAAAATTCAAACCTTCTCTATTCATACACGCTTCTAACTTAATCGGTTGAACAAATTTTATATGTAATTCATAGCGAACCGCCAAGAAAACGTAGACCAACGAATCACAAGATAAAACACGACGCGTTTCGACCTCTTAGACCTTCTTCAGGCAAGATACAAAACACTCAGGACAACGAAAATGAACAAGCAATCACTGATCTTCATTCACTTCAGGGCAAGATGGACGCTGAACGTACTGTGAGGGAACGCTTTCACTGACGGTAATGTAGCATCAGAACTATTTGTTTGTCCGTGTCCAGGACGGGGAAATCGTGATGGTATTGCTTAAGTGCACTATTATTAGTCAGGCTTAACACACCAAGGTTATCTTTGCACTCATACACGCATATGCACACTCATGCGCCCATCAAACATTCGCCTCTCTCTGGGAATGGGATGTCACGCATTCGTCTCTCTCCTAACACGACTGAGAACAAGAAATACAATTTCTATGCTACTTATAATTAATCATGAACAATCAAATCACACACAATGAAATATCAGAACATAAAAGATCAATACTTCCTAATCCCGGGTTATAATGAAAATGACTTCTTACCTGGCCAGGTTTTCACACACACAACCACGCTTTCACACCACACCACAGTTCTTGAACAAGTCTCTTCACGTCTCCTTCAGCACTGCTTGATGGTGATGCCCTTGGTTGACTGGCTCCAGGTTTCAGGACTGGGTCTTCGTGGTCGTCTCTGGGATCTCGACGTAGAACTCTTCTTTTTCGTCTCTTTCACCCACCTCTGGGTTCAATTTCAGTTTGTCTGTCTTCACCCACCTCTGGGCTTCAAACTTAGTCTTCTTCTCTTCCAGCTTGTCTTCAACCCTAAGACTTAGCTGTCTCTTCTATCTCCCAGACCACGTTTCTCTCGACCCTTCTCTGTCCTGCTCACTCCTCTCCTCTCTCTCTCTCCTCTGCCTTCTCTCTCTCTCTCTCTCCTGGTGTTGTTCTCCCTGCACGTTGTTCTCCCTCAGTTTATATAGGGATGGACACAAAGGATTCCCCTTCGGGCCATGCCTTTGTCCACGCTGCTTCTCAAACCCCTAATTCACAAGTACCCTGAATTCTCCATTCGCTACATTCTCCCACACATCAGCATTTACACACACCCCTACCTAATTGATTAGCAAACACACACTTAGCACCAGATGGACATCGAAAATTCCCGCCGACTTCGGTGGTCACTTAACACAGTAATTATCTTAAGGAGGGCTACTACAACCTCCACACGCATTCAACCAGCCTGACAATAGAACCAACACAGTGACCCACGGCAATACCATCCGAACGAATCCAAGACTCCTGCCCTTCACTGACTGTTTACACAAGAACCTCAGCTGACTGAGCATTTAGCGCTCACTTGGAGCGCCGAGGTCGTAGTGGTTACATCCCTTCCCCCTTTCGCCACCGGGCAGGTCCGAACTCTCTCCTAGGTGTAATCTGTCATCTGACCACTTCGGCCTCCTTCACACAGTTCGGCCGTGTGTGATGGGTAAGGTACCCTGGTTAATTGGTCTATTACCTATTTGTATACTACGTGCAACGTCCTTTTTGCCTCCAAGCGTCTAATGCCCTTTTGTTAGAGGTTTCACGCTCCTTGACAGTCCGAAATGCTATCTGCTCGAAAGATTTTCTGCCCACTGGGGTTGCTGTGAAAAAATCATGGTCTCTTTTGATTTGTACTGATACACGAGACAGCTTTAGGTCTAAACGAAACAGTATATACACACGTTAAACAGCAAAGTCAACATTCTTACATCAATAATTTTTGTCTGAATCTTTTATTTTCGATTATCTTTCATGTTGTGAAGCTCATTGTTCACAAACGCTTCATCCTAGACGTATCTGGAATGTAAACAATTCTGTTCAATTAAACTAAAAGCGGCGAAACAAACAAAATAAACAAACCGCACGCCCGTGTCCCCTATCCTAAAGTCCCCCCCCCCCCCCCCCTCCCAAAACATCGCCCGCTCCAACGTGGATAGGGCTGGCAGGGCTGTCACCCAACGCCCTGGGCAGAGCCTTGAGAGAGATAGCACTAAAGACCTCCCGAGTCAACACCAGTTGAGAAGTCGACAATCAGCCACACACACACACTCACACACACCACAACACACACACACACACAACACAAAACACACACACACACACACACACACACACACACACAACACCACCCACAACACAACACACACACCACACCACAACACACACACACACACACACACACACACACACACACACACACCACAACAAACACACACACACACCACAACAAACACACACACACACACACACACACACACACACACACACACACACACACACACCACAACACACACACACACCACAACACACACACACACACACACACACACACACACACAGGTCTCTCCGCCGACAGTACGACGCCCGGTGTGTGGTTAGATGCTATCGATGGAAGGAGGAGGGGGAGAGCAGCTAAAAGCCAACTGATGGCTTTCACTCTCATCCAGCCCTGGGAGCAGGCCACCAATTTCGGGGCCCGTGGTCGGGCCGTCTCCGGCCCTGTCGCTCCCCTTAGCTGGGGGAGTCGGGGAGACGGATGGGAGATCAATGGCTGAACAAAAGAGGAAGCAATCGGGGGTTCCGGTCGACCCCGTGCCCTCCGCATGCCGCGTGTCACAGCCCTACCACTTCTACTCTGTCCTCCCGGCTACACCCAGCAACCACCGCGCCGGCGACGAGTCGTACGTGCACTTGCTTACACGGACGGGGGGGGGGGGGGGGGGGGGGGGGGGGGACCGTTCATGACTGGTCGCACCACCTTATCTTTCTTTGTGGTGCAACAACGCGTGTGACAACAACTCCGTGTTGTAGACAGAACGTAGTCCTGGGCTCGTCGTATCAATCAAAGTCCCCCCCCCCCCCCCCTCTCTCTCTCTCTCTCTCTCCTCTTCCCCCCCTCCTCCCCCCCCCCTCTCTCTCTCTCTCTCTCTCTCTCCAAGTCTGTCTCTGTCTGTCTGTCTCTCTCTTTCATATACACGCGCGCGCACACGCACGCACGCACGCACGCACGCGCGCGCACACACACACACACACTGCACGAACGTACACGCGTTCAATCACGCACACACAAAATCGTATTACGACGATAATTTAATTACTACAATTAGCACTGATCATTTCTCAAGTCCTTGGCAATGTGGACATTCTTTTCCAAAACAAAAGCTAAAAGAGAGAAAGGGTGGAGGGAGAGAAGAGAGAGAGAGAGGAGAGAGAGAGAGAGGGGAGAGAGAGAGAGAGAGAGAGATGCAGGCAGGCAGGCAGGCAGGCAGGCACGCAGGTAGACAGACAGACGGTGGGTAGACGCATGGACAGACAGGCAGAGGTAGACAGACGCACAAAGACAAAGACATACGGACAGACAGACAGACAGAGAGACAAACAGACAGGCAGGCGGCTAGACAGGTAAAATGCACGGCCATGACCACAGTGACAGCCAAAGACACGTCAGGCTGGGCGGGGTGGACTGGGAGAACCCGCCGTCAGGTTTTGCTCAGTGCAGACGGAGGTTGGAGGATTCACCGCCGAGAAAAAAGGCAAAAGGAATGGAACTTTTAATACTCCGGACATGAAGGCACAGACCGCGGGGCCGCTGTCTGTGCACTGTGTCACCCATGTCTGCTGTGCCTGGGAGAACCCGTGGCCCAGCTCTGTCTGACAGCAGTAATCGCCCCCTTCACAAGTTTCTCCAAAATCCTCCTCCTCTCTCCCGACAACCAGCTCAATCGACTGCTCTCTTTGTCGGCTCAAGCGAGACGAGGGTCGGAGACCAAACGATGCGCGTTTTCCGACGGAACGAATCACACTTCAGATCAACGTTTAAAGAAAACAGAGAGAGAGAGAGAGAGAGAGAGAGAGACAGAGAGAGAGAGAGAGACCGACCGACAGACAGATAGACACAGAGATACAGAGCAAAGTTTAAGGACGGGGAGGGCGGATGGTAATGGGGGAGGGAGGGGTGTGAGGGTAGGTAAGAAATGTCGGGAAAGGGGTAAGACAGTGACCATGAGACAGACAGACAGACCAAAACAACCAGCCAGAGAGTGAAAGAAAGCAAGGGACTAAGTATCTTTGAGTCGTTCTCCCCACCCCCTCCCCCACTTCCAAGTTTTCCTTCTTCGCGTTCTCCTCGCTCTTCTATCCTATAACTTACCCTCCACCACCTCCTCCCCCACCCGCCCTATCGGCCCCAAAAATGAACATTTCCATCAGCAATCCCTGACTGATGTAGGGAACAGCAATGGACTCGCACCGTTTGCGTCCCGCTCTATTTTCTAATTATGTCGCTGTCATTAAGTTACAGCATTTTCTAATTATGTCGTTGTCATTAAGTTACAGCATTTTCTAATTATGTCGTTGTCATTAAGTTTACAGCATTTTCTAATTATGTCGCTGTCATTAAGTTACAGCATTTTCTAATTATGTCGCTGTCATTAAGTTACCGCATTTTCTAATCATGTCGCTGTCATTAAGTTACCGCATTTTCTAATCATGTCGCTGTCATTAAGTTACCGCATTTTCTAATCATGTCGTCATTTAAGTTACCGCATTTTCTAATCATGTCGGTGTCATTAAGTTACCGCATTTTCTAATCATGTCGTTGTCATTAAGTTACAGCATTTTCTAATTATGTCGTTGTCATTAAGTTACAGCATTTTCTAATTATGTCGCTGTCATTAAGTTACCGCATTTTCTAATCATGTCGCTGTCATTAAGTTACCGCATTTTCTAATCATGTCGCTGTCATTAAGTTACCGCATTTTCTAATCATGTCGCTGTCATTAAGTTACCGCATTTTCTAATCATGTCGTTGTCATTTAAGTTACAGCATTTTCTCTCCTTGCCTCCATCTTTCGCACCACATCAGTGGTACTGCTCCCACGCCGCTCATGCCGACTCCACGCTCACAGTCACACCCCGAGCTTGTCTCAACCGCAGCCCCGGCACCCTGTTCTCCTTGTTATCCCCCCCCCCCCCCCAAAACACACACACACACACACACACACACACACACACACCCTCTTTGTCACATCATCTCTAAAGATTGTATTCATTCACCCTTCGCTATTTCCTTTTAGCTTCAACCGTTTCGTGGACGTTACCGATTAACGCAGAGGCAGCCAGCCAGGCACTTCCCGATAAACGAAACCTTGCAAGGTCCGGCGAGAGTTGTTGTTTTAACCGGGAGACAAGTCGTGCGCGCCAACTGGAGAGTTCTCCCCCCCCCCCCCCCCCCCCCCCCCCCCCACGTCTCCTCCCCCTCACCTCCCTCATCTTCGCCACACGCTGAGCGCGAGATGATGAGGTCCCTTGCCAACATCTCGATTCCGCATCTCTTGGACATCCACTCGCTCCCTGCTTGCTTGCTTCAGCTGCTCCAAAAAACACAGATTGGAAACGGGATAAAAGGGACGAAGGGTAAAGGCGCGGGAGGGTGGGGGTTGGGTGGTTGGTGGAGGCCTTTCAATCGTCCCATAGCTCAATCCCCTCGTCGCATTTCAATGGAACGTGGCGTTAACCTTAAGAGGGTCACAAATCTTTGATAATGATCACATTAGGCAGAGCTCCGAAGATGCGCGAAACACACGATCCAAACTGACGCATGAAGCGCGCGCACATGGAGGTGTGGAGGGAATGGTAAGGGTAGGGGGGGGAGAGAGAGGGGGGAGGGAGGGAGGGAGAGAGGGAGGGAGGGAATATGAGTGAGCGTGCGTATGTGCGCAAGCGTCGTGTGTGCGTGTGTGTATGTGTGTGTGTGTGTATGTGTGTGTGTGTGTGTATGTATGTGTGCGCGCGCATGTGTGTGTGTGTGTGTGTGTGTGTGTTGTGTGTGTGTGTGTGCGCGCGCGCGAATGTGTGCGCGCGCGCGCGCATGCAAACACGTACCTGTGAGTGTGCGTGGAGTACATTACGAGCGCGCTACTTATTCTGAGACAAGTTGCATGGACGCGAGAACACGCGGGTGGCTTAGCTTATCTTTGCGGCGACGGATGTGACAGGCGAGGGAGTAAAGAAACAGATGCCAGAAAACATTCACATTAACAGTTTGACTCTTTTTCAGGCTCTTCTTCATGCTGAGAGACTAGCGTTTTGGATCGTTTTATGCACCAATCAGAGAACATCTCTACTTTTCGTGCACCAATCACACGATTTACCAGTTTGGGTCATTTTCCCTCGCATGCGAGACAGCCCAAAGACGGTTTAGAGCACTCTCGCCTTTTTCTTGCCCTATTCGCCGTTTGGTGTGCTGTGAAACGTGACACTTGCCAAGCAAGCGAGACTTCTCGCCAGCTCGTCCCAAAGAAACGTTTCTCTGTTGAACTTACCCAGTAGTATTAGAGTTTTGTTTAAACTTACCGCCAATGACATTGACAAACAAAGCACAGACAAGACACGATGCATTCAACCACTTGGGTCTTCTTCAGGCGAAAAAATAAATCACATTTAACATGTGGACAGTAGGGAACAAAGAACGAAAAAAGAAAAAGAAAAATGACTTATCCGTTTTCTTCCATGTGGTCGGTGGGCGGAAATGACAGGGCCAGGGGGATTATGGAGAGGAAACGAGGGGGGGGGGGGGGGTTGCGTCGGGGAGGGTGTGTGTGTGATATGATAGGTTTGTGTGGTAGTTTATTGGGAGGTGTGGTATCTTGGGTGATGGTAGTGGTAGTGGGATTGATAGTAATGGTAAGGGGGAAGAAGGGGGGGGGGGGGGGGGGGGGGGGGGGGGGGGGGGGGGGGGAGAGAAACTGAGGGGAGGAAAAAAAAAAAGGAATTATTTAAGGGAAGGAAAAAAACAAAATTAAGATTAAATAGATGGAGGGTTGCTGTAACTACTGTATGAAGTGAGTAAAGGGGGATTTGGTGGTGGTGTATGTATGTTGTGTGTATGTTTTGTGTGTGTTGGTAGGGATATTGCCAACTGATGTGGAAGTGGTGGGTATGTGTGTTTGGTTATTGTTGGATTTGATGCTTGGGGGTGTAGGTGCCCAGTTTGGAAATGAGATGGGATTCTTGAGTTGTGCGTTCAAAGCTGTCACTCTGTGACTGCCAGAGTGCCATGACTTTGACATGGTGGATGTTGTGTTGGGTGTGGTTGAAGTGTAGGGCGACGGGTTTGGGTCGGTGGTGGCGGATATCACCAGGTGTTCAGAGATGCGTGTTTCAAGTGTGCGTGACGTTTCCCCTATGTAGATTTTGCCACACAGCTGGCAGTGGATGGCATATTAAATGTTGCGGCTCTGACATGAGAATGTGCGTTTGACTGTGAAGGAGTCTTTGGGGCCCTGTAAGATGGTGTCTGGTTTGGTGAGGGGGCAGATTTTGCAGTTGGGTTTAGAGCAGGGTGAACTACAGCTACACCACCAGGGACTCACCCCTGCTCTAAACCCACTGCAAAAATCTGCCCCCCCACCAAACCAGACACCATCTTACAGGGCCCCAAAGACTCCTTCACAGTCAAACGCACATTCTCATGTCAGAGCCGCAACATTATATATGCCATCCACTGCCACTGTGTGGCAAAATCTACATAGGGAAACGTCACGCACACTTGAAACACGCATCTCTGAACACCTGGCTGATATCCGCCACCACCGACCCAAACCCGTCGCCCTACACTTCAACCACACCCAACACAACATCCACCATGTCAAAGTCATGGCACTCTGGCAGTCACAGAGTGACAGCTTTGAACGCACAACTCAAAATCCCATCTCATTGCCAAACTGGGCACACTACACCCCCAAGGCATCAACATCCAACAATAACCAAACACACATACCCACCACTTCCACATCAGTTGGCAATATCCCCTACCAACACACACACATACACACACACATACATACACCACCACCACATCCCCCTTTACTCACTTCATACAGTAGTTACAGCAACCCTCCATCTATTAATCTTAATTTTGTTTTATCCTTCCCCTTAAATTCCTTTTTTTTTTTTTTCCTCCCCCTCATTTCTCTCCCCCCCCCCCCCCCCCCCCCCCCCTTCTTTCCCCTTACCATTACTATCAATCCACCACTACCACTACCATCACAAAGATACCACACCATCCCAATAACTAGACACACAACCCTATCATATCACACACACACACCTCCCCCGACGCAAACACCCCCCCCCCCCCCTCCGTTTCCTCTCCCATAATCCCCCTGGCCCCATGTCATTTCCGCCCACCGACCACATGGAAGAAAACGGGTAAGTCATTTTTTTTTCTTCTTTTTTCGTTCTTTGTTCGTACTGTCCCACAGTTAAATGTGATTTATTTTTTCGCCTGAAGAAGACCCAATGGTTGAAATGCATCGTGTCTTGTCATGTGCTTTGTTTGTCAATGTCATTGGCGGTAAGTTCTAAACAAACTCTATTCCTAATTTTGCTTCGTTCGCCCCCCACCAGTCACTCCATTTTGAAATTTACCCAGTAGTGTAGAAAATCGATGCACGCGGAAATCATATACCCATTTGCTATATTTCATATCTACCTTTTTTTTTCATTCGCTTGTTTGCACAGCAGCTGATAAAAATCACGTTACCCCCACCTCCACTTTCCTCACTCCCCCACACCCCTCCCGTCCATCCTGCTAAGGGACTGAAGACGGAAGGAGAAGGCGGGGTACGGGGGAGGGGGGATAGCACAAACGATATGAGTCAGACAGAAGTTGGTGGAAGCTGAAATACAATACATGAAGAAAGGCGAACTAGGTCAGCGGAACAATTCCCATCAACCTTTACCTCCACCTTGTCACGAGAGGCGGTTTAACCTTCGGATCGAACGTCTGAAGAGACCCGATGAAGTCATCAACCCCGCTCAACTGTATGACCCCCCCCCCCCCCCCCCCCCCCCCCCCCCCCCCCCCCCCAGTGCAGACAATAGCCTGACAATGACGTATCTCTCAGAAACCAGCAGGACGTTCACGTCATCCTCCACCCCTGCACACCCGACCTCCTGAACGCTGTCACTGATACGGATCAGGAGGAGGAGGGGGAATGGGGGAGAGCGGCGACAGACATTCGGAGCGCTGGAAATTCCCCGACACTGACGGCACGTCAGCTGGACATGGACCGCTGGTCCCAAAAGGCGGGGGCCTGGTGAGCAACCCGGGAAAACCTTCCCAGTAAGCACAGCAAGACTGTAATGTTCTATTGACACTGATCATCACGAATAGTGCAAACAATTTACAAAGGCAGTCCCCGCTTCAATCTAGTATGCTTTGATACTGATCATCGCGAATAGTGTCAACAATTTACAAAGCCAGTCCCCGCTTCAATCTAGTATGCTTTATATGTCGAATGAATGGTTGGGGGTGGGGGTGGGGTTTGGTCTGTGAGTCGCTGTGGGATCGCGAGTGGAGCGTGGGGAGAATGAGTGGTTTGGATGGGTGTCTATTTTTGTGAATGGTAAGTGGATAGTGTATTGAATGGTTAAGGCAAGATCATATCAAACTGATGATCTAAACAAACTACTTTCTTGTGTTGGAAATCGTTATACAAATATCTTTTTTTCTTTTGTTTTTTAAAACTTTTTCTTCTCCTCCTCCTCCTCCTCCTCCTCCTCCTCCTCCTCACCACCACCACCACCACCTCCTCCTCCTTCTTCTTCTTCTCCTCTCCACCTCATCATCATCATCATCATCATCATCATCATCATCATCACGGCTCTTACTCTTAAAAACACCATCCAAAGAACGAAATGCAAACTCTGTGCACTTAACCCAGTATCTTCACAAGTGAACAGTTCCTGCCCTTCCCATACTTGAATTCGTTTGCAAACAGTTTTCCTCCAACATTTCCTTTAGCTCCTCACTCTATTGCTGACAGCCGATTGGGAAGAGCTTGTGATGTGCGTTTTGTCTCCGATGTTTGTGACATCTGAAGAAGACGTATTTCTTTAAGACTGACTTGTCTGTTTGACATTGCGGATTAAGCGTTACTTTGCAGCTTGTGTTATGTGCTGATTTATATTTTCAGTAACACGGCAGTCTGTTCAGGTTCCATTTCTATTAAATACAGAATACACCCAGCCGTGCCATCGTGTAACGACCCTTCGGCTCCTTACCTCAGGGTTATAGTTTCCAACCCTGGCAGCCGCGGATGAAGTGTGCGGCGGGATTTCCTCGTCTCTTTAGTGAGCGTGTCGACGTGCAAACTTGCTCGCGGCTGAGCCTCCTTTGTATGTCTGTAGGCAAGTACACGATCACATACGAACGTAAGATTTGCACTATTCCTGTTTTGGCGAGATCCATGTCTGGCTTGACCGATCACGATTTCCAAAACTAAAGATGGGAGACAGGGGAGCTAATCTGAGCCTCTTAATGATTTCTGCAGAGTCGATAACTTCCAGCCTGTTTGTCCTGGGAAGACATGACAGAATAACACACAGAATACCCCGTTGCCATGAGGTGAAACACGACATGACACCCAGAATACCCTGTTTGTCCAAGGATGAAATACGGTATGACATAACACCTAAAACTGCCAATTTGTCATAGGATGAGATGTCACCCAGAACAAGCTCTTTGTCCTGGAATGTGATGACATCCAGAACGATCTCTTTGTCCTGAAATGAGCTGACAACCACAACGATTTCTTTGTCATGGGTTGAGATGACACCCAGAACGACCTCTTGCTCAAGGGATGAGATGACACCCAGAACGATCTCTTTGACCTGGCATAAGATGACACCCTGATCGATCTCTTTGTCAAGGGATGAGATGACACCCAGATCGATCTCTTTGTCACTGAATGAGATGACACCCACACGACCTCTTAATCATGAGGTGAGATACGAAACCCAGAACGACTCTTGGTCCTGGAATAAAATGTGACCATTACGACATGGAATTCGTTGGTCTCGATCATTTGTGAATCTACAATCACCCATGCCAAAGTTGTCCTGGGATGAAATATGCCACCTAGCCCGCTGTTCTCCACTTACCATCCGGCAGACTGATAGACAGACAGACAAACACGACAGACAAGACTGTACCATACAATGTTTCCGCTGCGCGCTGGGTACGAGGCATTGGGTCCGATGGGACAGATCTGCCAATTGGTTTCTTCCCTGTACGCGTTTCCTCAGAGATCGTCCTGACAGCTGCAGCGACAGCCAAACGATACGCAGCGCTTCCCGGCCTCCCTGGACTCTCAGAGTCGTGTTGCGAGTGTGAGTCCGTGTTAAAAGCATTCGGCATCCTTCCATTCAATGTGATAGAGCTGGCTTCTGTTCACTTTCAACACGACACACACTGGCACGCGCGTGCGTGCGCGTGGACGTACGCATGTATACACGTACACGCATGCGCGCACTCAGAGAGAGAGGGAGGGAGAAGGCGACAGCTACACACACACACGCGTGTGCGCGCGCGCGGACACAGTGAGAGAGGGAAAGACACAGACAAATAGACACACAGACAAACAGACAGACGAACAGACATACTGACCAACAGATGAAGAAAAATGTAGTGAGACAGACAGACAGGCAGGCAGATAGGCAGACAAGCAGACAGACAGACAGGAAGATGAAACCCACGGCTTTTTGGTTCTCGAGTCTCTCAACGGCCATCCTCCACACACATCCACTCCCCCTCCACACCTCGCACTCTGCCGACACCGAACACTGCCTTGAAAACAGGGGCAACAGACCACCTTACCCCCAGGGACACCCGGGAACAACCGGAAAGTCAGACACGACGGGGGCTCCCCGTGCATAATGCACACCAAAACACTTTTCGGATTTATCTAACCACATTACCTCTCGCTCACCCTTGCTACCCCCCCCCCCTCTCTCTCTCCCTCTCTCTTCCCTTCCCTTCCCCTCCCGTCCTTCTCCCCAACCTACTTACCCCTGTAGGTTAGCTATCTGCTTCTGCATTTCTCGTATATTTTACAAGTAACTACTAGGTTCATTTCCACGAAATGCATTCCTAGTTTCACTGACCACGAAGCACCACGCAGAGAGTTTCCTTGCGCAGCACGAGGAACATTCTGAATTCCAACGACTTGCACTCGCAAACCCTACAACTATCATAGTTGGAGAAGCTATCTCCTCTGGGGTTATTATCATTTCAAAAGATGGATGGTTTCTGGCTTTCTCATGTTCGGCGGCTGCAATGAAAGAAATCACCGTGTTTTGTTGGGATTCTTCTGTTATGTCCACGCCTTTCCAACTCATAAACCGTTGTGATCTCCGTGTTGTCTGAAAACTAGTCATCATGCCCGTACCCTACCCAGTCACCTTCGACTTGACTTGAAATCATTCAGTTTGACGCCCACCCCATTCCCTCCTTCCCCTGTTCCACTTGACTCGAACTCGGAACACACTGTCGGCTACCTTAAATTCCCACTCAACCCCCGCCCCCTCCCCTTACCCCTCACCTCCCCCCTCCAACATCGCTAAAAAAAAATCTTCCAAGGTCGTCTTAGGGCGACTGTATCCCAAGTGGATTAGGGCTGTTCCTTGACAACTGATTTATGTGGACTTTCTTTTTCTTTCCTGTCTATCCAAAACATGTCGGCCTGTTCCATTTTGGCCAATGAATTCATCTACATTCCCAACAGACCAGAGGTGGAAGGGGGGGGGGATGGGGAGGGTGGGGGGGGGGGGAGGGGGGGGGGGGGGGGGGGGGGGGGGGGGGGGGGGGGACACTGATCGATTGATCTCTTCGCCCTCACTAGGAGTGTTCAATAAGCATAAATAGTGCAGTCCTTTCGGCCTTGTCCCAGTTCTCGGATTCTCTGTAACCCGAGTCATGAATACATCGGACTTCATTAATAATCAACTTTGAGACAGACTACTGTGATTGTTCGCACCACACCCTTTTTCTCACAGAAGAGAGAGAGAAGAGAGAGAGAGAGAGAGAGAGAGAGAGAGAGAGAGGAGAGAGAGACCGAGAGAGAGAGAGAGAGGGAGGGGGGTAGAGAGACAGACAGACAAACAGACAGAGACAGAGAGAAAAGAGACAGAGACACAATCAAGACAGAGACTGGTAGACTGAGAGAGAGAGAGAGAGAGAGAGAGAGAGAGAGAGAGAGAGAGAGAGAGAGACAGACAGACAGACAGACGAACAGACAGAGACAGAGAGAAAAGAGACAGAGACACAATCAAGACAGAGACTGATTGACTGAGAGAGAGAGACAGAGAGAGAGCGAGAGAGACAGACAGACAGAGACAGAGACAGTGACAGACAGAGACAGACAGATGGACTGGCAGCCAGCCAGCCAGACAGGCAGAGAAAAAGACACACACAGACAGACGGAGAGTATCTTAGGACAGTGACAGAACATAGAGTGGAGGACAGACAAAGAGAGAGTACTATGCTTTCAAAGGCAACTGGAAAAATCTAGTCCTATTTTCCTTTCCACATCACTGTCACTGTCAGCACCCCAATCTCTCCCATCGTCATCCCCTTTCCACTTCAACTCACTTCTCGCTCCAACCCTCTGGGAAATGAAGAATAACAGTCAACATATTTGCAAACCGCTCAGCTAAAAAAAAAAAAAAAAAAAAATTCCTTAAGTGATTCGATGGCAATTTTATTCTTGCTGCACTGGTGGCCAATTCCTCACTAAGTAAGGGTCACGCTTTTTAAAAATTATTATTATTATTATTATTATTATTATTATTATTATTATTATTATCTTTTTGTTGTTGCTGTTGTTCGTCATCGTCTTCTTCTATGATCTTGACTTCAAGTCGGCTGTGCGCATCCCCACACTGAACTGCACAGAGGTCAAGCCAGATAACCTTTTGACCCTTCACATAATAACACTGACAAGAAGCAATCGGTGTATTTTTTCATGTTTTTTTCTTCTTCCACAGTTAAATAGCAAACCAGCCAGAAAAAAAGAGAGGGTGGGGAAAAAGGGAAGGGGGAGAAAAAAAAAAACACAACGCCTCTCTCACCCTCTCTCGCTCCCTCCTTCTCTCTCTCTATCGTGTGTGTGTGTGTGTGTGTGTGTGTGTGTGTGTGTGTGTGTGTGTGTGTGTGTGTGTGTGTGTGTGTGCGTGCGTGTGCGTGTGCGTGTGTGTGTGGAGAGAGAGAGGGAGAGAGAGAGAGAGAGAGAGAGAGAGAGAGGATGTTTGGGACAATACTGTGTTGCTACGTGCCAACAGGTTAGTGCAAGCATGCGTACGAATATCTGATCTGTGTGACTATGTGTTGGATGTATTGGTTTCTCGGTCAGAAAACGAGCTACGTAGTGTGTGGTGCGTGCGTGCGCGCAGGGGGCGGGGATGAGGGTGGGGTGAGGGGAGAGAAGGAAAACAAAAACGCTTCTCTCTCTCTCTCTCTCTCTCTCTCTCTCTCTCTCTCTCTCTCTCTCTCTCTCTCCCGAGTGTGTGTGTGTGTGTGTGTGTGTGTGTGTGTGTGTGTGTGTGTGTGTGTGTGTGTGTGTGTGCGCGCGC
>CM031595.1:63423101-63435601 GCA_018398815.1 Conus ventricosus | reverse complement strand
GAGAGAGGTGTCATGTGACTAGCCTCACATGAAACAAGTGACGTTCCATCACATATAGACTTGTTTGATATGAATCATTTCCCTAGGTGATAGAAAAAGGAAAGGGTTAAAGGAGATAAATTCACGTGGCCTAACCAGTGTGGACGGTATCCCTAATAGCTGTAGGAATCACTTAGTGAAATGGATGAAGGTTGACCACTGTGTGAATCACTCAGTGAGATGGGTGAAGATTGACCATTTGGTAAAAGTTAACCAGGGGCTGGTAATGTATAGCGATCACTGAATACGTACTCAGTAGGAGTGAAGGAAGAAAGAATAAGGTATAGCCAAGAGATGGCCTGGAGACGTTGACCAGACAGGTGCTTTGAACGGAAGGGGAACGCGCCTGTGACCTGCTATTACCAGATGAAGTATAGACAGATGGGAGAAAAGAAAACAAGGGATAAACTATAGAAAAAAAATCCTGAAATAGATTACTTACACGAACTTCATTCGTGTTTCAGCCCCCCAGTGCTGTGGCAGAACTAGATGTCTGAAAGTAAAGGAAACCAGAGAAAGTTCCTGGGTAGCTGAGGCAGCACCTGCCTATCTCCAGTGGCTGGAGAATTTAGACGAGAAGTGGGCAGTGACTGCGGCAGTCGTGGAAGAAGTTCATAAGTTGAACGAACGTCGTGCTGGTCTATCATGATTACTTATTGTTCCCCTGGGTTGTGTCTTGGACATTTTTCTGAATTGTAAGCCATCTCATTGCTTTTGGAAGCTGGTGAATTGTCTCTCCATTGGGAAGGAGAGAATCATTGAAACGATTTTGTCTATGAATTAACGTTTTATGAATTGTCTGCCCATTGAGAAGGAGCGGATCATCGATAAAAATTTGATTATAACTAAATGATATGTGGAATATTTGTCCCTCCTCTAGGGAGGTGTGACTGAATTGAGGAATTGTAAAATATATCGTGTATTGATCAAGCATCATTTTGGATTGTGATGCTGATCATTGTTCAGTAAATTGTTCCCCAGTAAGGAGGGAAGAAGAAAAGGAAAGTGTAGTTGCGCCCTCTGGTTGTCTGGAGTGATTGCGTGCACACGAGGTAAATGCTATCATGAGTGCTGCGTGCATTTGTGCTTGTGTGACACAGAGAGAGAGTGAGAGAGAGAGAGAGAGAGAGAGAGAGAGAGAGAGAGAGAGAGAGAGAGATGGGTGTTCATTAAAATGGGAATATTATGAGAGAGAGAGAGAGAGAGAGAGAGAGAGAGAGAGAGAGAGAGATACAGCCAGACAGATTGGCAAGCAGGCATGCAGGCAGGCAGGCAGACGGGCAGACAGACCAACCCACTCAAAGAGGCAGGGACAATTAGAGACAAAGAGAGACAGATGGACAAAAATGAAAACACCACACACGCGCGCGCGCGTCTCTCTGCTTTCAAGTTCAAAAAACGTAAACATGTTTACATCCCGTCAAAACTATCAAAGACCGTGTTGATGTAGTTCCCCTTACCAAGTGGATGACTCATCACCTCTTCCCAACTGTCGCCGGTCATCAGAAGCCCGGAGACCAAGCAGGTCTTCGCGTGGCCCATCTTGGCATGAACTTTGTTTGGGATAAAAGGCAGAGCAACTGTCATGAGTGCTTTCCTCACTGAAGTCCACAACAGGGGCACGGCGCTTGTCATCTTGACAACCGTCTGTCCCTCTATCGTAGGACAGGAGGAGGGTGAGAGTGAGTGGGTGAAGGGAGGGGAGGCGCAAAGAGGAGGCGAAGCTTCCTGCAGACTATGGAAGGGTGTCCCCGTTGACCCTCAAACATCCTCAACCTAATCTTTCTCTCTAACGCCCCCCCCCCCCCCCCCCCCCCCCCAATCCCACACCCAAAGGAAGGTCGCGGCCTTGACGAGCGAGATCTGCAAGTCTACATTCAGCTGTTGTTTGTTTTGTTTTGTCATTGCTGCTGAGATACACTACGCGGCTATCACTGGCCTGGTTGATGTTTAATCTGACCTGCATACACAGAGTTCTGAAGCGCGCCAGATATGGCGATACAATTATAGACCAAAGCATTTGCAGTGTCAGACTAGATTCACAGAAATATCACAAGGATAGACGACTTCAGTGTAAAACGCTATGCAAAACCTATTCCCCCCTTTTTGGTTTGTTTGTTTGGTTTGTTTGTTTTAGTTTTATATTTATATATAATTATGATCCACCGATCATATACGGCCTTTTCGATGGCTGGAATCACTACAGGGACAATACGACAACAAATTCTAAAAGACTACTTACAAAATATGTACATTTACACAACGATAACTGACTTACTGACACCCTTAAAGCAGGTAAAACTAGGCCATGTTCAAAACATTTATTGAAATACAACAATAACCAAAACCAATGAAAAAATTCGCAGGCAACAAAAAGTAACCTATCCTGACATTAATACTACACTAAAGACAGCGTGGACAGTCCCAAAACTTAGTCACCAGAAGAAAAAAATAAGCTGGAATACTGTAAATTGTAACAATGGGAGGGAAACTCAAGTGCAGTGCCTTCTAGACCAAGAGTGGGATATACAGCCGTAAAGACAGAAAATCAGTGGACGACAGTGAAGAAAGATATTTTCCAAAATGAATAAATAAATAAAGTCCACGACAGTTGCAGAAAAGAAAAAAACTTACAAGCACACAATTTCCGGAGGGCGGACATACACTTCATACTGAAAAACTACTGGACATTCCTGTGTGCCTGTGACAGACATTTCCCGCGCAGACATAGGAAGTGACATGCATGACCTTGTGATCATGAAAGACACATCAGGCTGAAGAAGATCAACAAGCCAAAGAACTTCAGACTCCAGTCCACCGGAACTGTCCGAAAGACCCTTCCGTCGCCCAGTCCTCTGAAACAACTGGCGGAAGGTTGTGCACCACTACTCACACTTGAAGAAATCCCTGAAGCGTGGACCGTCAGGGTCAACGACGTGATGACAAAAGTGGCCACTGACATCTCGGGAAGCCATCTCAGAAACTCACCCCTTGGTAACGGAAAAAGATCCAACAGACGTGTCACCACCAGAGACCCCAAGAAAGTCCAGAACTCAACAACAGGGCACCTGCTTTTAGCGTGATCAGAAAGAGAACAAAGAGAGGCAAAATCAAGACATGTGGATCAAGACGCAATGCATACAAACCTAGAGCCCGTATCAGAGCAATAACAGAACGAGCCACTATGAAGACATATTTACTGACCAGTGAGGAAAAGAAAAGCAAAGTGGTACGGACTTGTGACCAAATCAAGCGACACCAGGAGGCATGAGGCAGACAGAGAAGAGGCGGTGAGCAATTATAGAATAGACCCAGGCACATGAAAACAAGCACAAAAAAGCGTCTGAGGTGGGGACAACAAATCAGCGCTCATCACTATCGAGGCCAGTGACAGTGACCAGTCCAAAACCCGTTGTCCCTCCCTATACAGAAAAGAAACTTATCTCCCATGAGCGTTTCCTTCCTGAACTCGCTACACTCCAAGAGGTCGTGGCCACATTCAAGGCATGACTTCTCTACATGTCCTTCTGCTGTCATTTTTTTCCTTTTCTTTTTCTTTTTGGGCGCTGCCATGATTCGAACCTGCGACTTCTGGAAGGCTAGGCGCCTACAGGTCAAGTCACCTTGTGACGAACGTCTGATCTACTTCGCCATCGGCACCTGTTCAAAGTCGCAAAATTTAAACCTTATGAATGTTCACTTTTGTTTTTCCTCAACCAGATCCAGTTTTAACGATAAGTAAAAATACAACATAATTAAGTACAATATATAAGCACACACACTTTCGGCATAGCCTGCTTACGACTATTAAAAAAATATGTGGAGACTCCCAACCAATTACAGGACGTTTTCATGTGTGGCGTACTGCAATGGTGGGAGAAATGGGAGTGGGCGAGGCTGGGAGAATGCCTTTCGCTGAGAAAACCTTTGTTGTTGTTGTTCTTACCTGTTATCATTAAAGCCAGTGTCTCATATGTGTCAAATAATAGATTACGACTTTAAAGGAGCTGGATCAAAGACAGCGCAGTCCACCCCCCACCCCTGTCTCTCTCTCTCTCTCTCTCTCTCTCTCTCTCTCTCTCTCTCTCTCTCTCTCTCTCACACACCCCACACACACACAACACACACACACACACACACACACACACACACACATTCCCTGTCTCTTTTAATGATATTACTATTTTGAAATATCATCTTTGTGGTCGCCAGAGCAATAACACAATATTAATAGTTTCAGCAACAAATAACAATATACACAGACAACAACAACGACGACGACAACGAATGATGATGATGATGATGATGACGACGACGATGAGAAGATGATGACGATGAGGAAGATGATGATGATGATGATGAAAACAAAAACAATGAAGTATCAACACACTGTTTCCCTGTTCCTCTTACATTCTGACCAATTAATTCCCAAGCTGCCCCATCACCAGCTGACAGAGGGGCTGACGATGACCAATGGCTCCATTCAACACACCAGCCGGGCGCCAAGACCAGCTCTGCGCCAAATAAAACCACCTGTACCCCCCCCCCCCCCCCCCCCCCCCCCCCCCGTCCCATTCGTCCTCCTGTCCCGTGCTCACGACACAAAGGCGGAAAACCTCAACATGAAGGGGGTGGCTGGGGGAAGTGGGGTGGGGTGGGGTTCCTGTGACATTTGTCAAAAGGTCGTCGTGTCTTGTACAGCGCTGTGGAGCAGCTTAGAAGGCTTAGCTTCAAGTCACGTTGATTCAGCAGTTTCGTTTCTTTGTACTTTTTTTCTTCTTTTTGCCTAGACTCCTTTTCCTTACTACCGACTACACTCCTTTTCCATCTACTTTCATACTTCTCGCCTACAATCCTTTTCTATAATTCTGACTTCACTCCTTTTCCTACTTCGGGTTACAATCTCTTTCTGGTTACTCTCTCTCCCTACTTCTGGCTACATCCTTTTCCCTGCATCAGACTGCACTGTTTCCCTACTTCTGACTACACTCCGTTTCTCTACTTCTGATTACAGTTCTTTTCCCTACTCTGAATCCACCCCTTCTCTCTACCTCTGACTACTCTCCTTTTCCCTACTTCTGACTTCACTCCTTTCCCCTACCTCTCACTACACTCCTTTTCTCTACTTCTGACTACACTCCTTTTCCCTACTTCTGACTACACTCTTTTTCCCTACCTCTCACTACACTCCGAATTTCTCTACTTCTGACTACACTCCTTTTCCCTACTTCTGACTACACTCTTTTTCCCTACCTCTCACTACACTCCGAATTTCTCTACTTTTGACTACACTCCTTTTCCCTACCTCTCCCTACACTCCTTTTCCCTACTAGTGACTACACTCCTTTCTCTACTTCTGACTACACTCCTTTTCTCTACTTCTGACTACACTCCTTTTCTCTACCTCTCACTACACTCCTTTCTCTACTTCTGACTACACTCCTTTTCCCTACTTCTGACTTCACTCCTTTTGCCTACTTCTGACTACACTCCTTTTCTCTACTTCTGACTACACTCCTTTCGCCTACTTCTGACTACACTCCTTTCCCCTACTTCTGACTACACTCCTTTTCTCTACTTCTGACTACACTCCTTTTCTCTACTTCTGACTACACTCCTTTCCCTACTTCTGACTTCACTCCTTTTCGGAAATAAAATGAGGCAGGGAACAGTAAACGATAAACAGTAAACAAGTGGGGTATGTTTTGCTCCCATAAGAAAACCTAACAGAGAGTAACTTTATTCAAGACTGGCACAGCCTTTTAAACTTGAATAAAGTCAGACAAATACATAGACGAATAATCTAATAGTGGGAAAAAAAAACAAGCGCAGGCCAACAACTCCACTGTCCAAGTTATTACTATGAAGACAGTGGAGTTGTTGGCCTGGGCTTGTTTTTTTCCCCACTATTAGATTGTTCGTCTATGTATTTGTCTGACTTTATTCAAGTTTAAAAGGCTGTGCCAGTCTTGAATAAAAGTTACTCTGTGTTAGTTTTCTTATGGGAGCAAAACATACCCCACTTGTTTACTGTTCACTCCTTTTGCCTACTTCTGACTACACTCCTTTTCTCTACTTCTGACTATACACTCCTTTCGCCTACTTCTGACTACACTCCTTTTGCCTACTTCTGACTACACTCCTTTTGCCTACTTTTGACTACACTCCTTTTCCATACTTCTCACTAAACTCCTTTTCCATACTTCTAACCACTCCTTCTCCCTACGTCTAACTACCCTTCTTTTCCCTGCGTTTCACTAAAGTACTATTACTACACTCTTTCCTCCTGCGTTTCACACTGCCGTGTTCCTACACTTCCTTTCTGTGCGCTTCACTGCTGTTAATTACACTCCTTTCCTCTGCGTTTTCACCGCTATTCACTAGTCTTTTTCTCTGCGTTTCACCTCTATTCACTAGTCTTTTTCTCTGCGTTTCACCGCTATTCACTAGTCTTTTTCTCTGCGTTTCACCTCTATTCACTAGTCTTTTTCTCTGCGTTTCACCGCTATTCACTACAGTCTTTTTCTCTGCGTTTCACCGCTATTCACTACAGTCTTTTTCTCTGCGTTTCACCGCTATTCACTACAGTCTTTTTCTCTGCGTTTCACCGCTATTCACTACAGTCTTTTTCTCTGCGTTTCACCGCTATTCACTACAGTCTTTTTCTCTGCGTTTCACCGCTATTCACTACAGTCTTTTTCTCTGCGTTTCACCGCTATTCACTACAGTCTTTTTCTCTGCGTTTCACCGCTATTCACTACAGTCTTTTTCCTCTGCGTTTACCGCTGGTAGCTACAGTCATTTTCTCTGCCTTTACTGCTGTTAACTACAGTCTTTTACCTTGCCTTTACCACTGTTCACCACAGTTGACAAAACTCCGTTTTTCTCGCATTTCACCACTGCATACTACACTCCTTTTCAGTGTATTTCGCCACTGTTGATAACACCCCCCTTTCCTGCATTTTACGGATGTTGATTTCACAGTCTCTTTCCTACATTTCACCACCACAGACTATACTCTTTTTTCCCCTGCAAATTAGCTTTGTGGATCACACCCCCTTCCCCTGCATTTCACCACTGTTGACTACACTCCTTTTCCCCTGCAAATCAGCGTTGTGGATCACCCCCCCCCCCCCCCCCCCCTCTTCCCTTGCATTTCACCACTGTTGACTACACTCCTTTTCCCCTGCAAATCAGCGTTGTGGATCACACCCCCTTCCCCTGCATTTCACCACTGTTGACTACACTCCTTTTCCCCTGCAAATCAGCGTTGTGGACACCCCCCCCCCCCCCTCTTCCCTTGCATTTCACCACTGTTGACTACACTCCTTTTTCCCTGCAAATCAGCGTTGTGGACCACACCCCCTTTCCCTGCATTTCACACCTGTTGACTACACTCCTTTTCCCTAAGCATTTAACTTCTTTCAACAACACGCGTTTTCCCTACACTCCCCCCCCCCCCCCCCCCCCCCCCCCCCCCACACACACACACACTTCTTTTCTATGCATTTTACTACCGTCTCTTTCCCCACACAACCAGTTTTGACAATGCTCCTTGCGCCTGTACGTGCTTCTCACTTCAGCGCTTTCCTTACTTCTTGCTCTGTTAATTTTCGTTACCCTTGACAATATTATTCCGCCCAACTACTTAGTTCCTTTCCCCACTTTTGACAACATGTTCTCTTTTCACACATGTTTTGCTACTATAAGAGGCATTCATAAATTCTTTTCTTTTGACTGATTCTTTAAGCATGCATATTGCAAACGATGTATACCCCCCCCCCCCCTCCCCCCGGATCAGGTTTGGCGTCCGCGCATATCAGAGGTAATATGGCAGACGAGGACCAGGTGTGTGTGTGTGTGTGTGTGTGTGTGTGTGTGTGTGTGTGTGTGTGTGTGTGAGCGAGGGTTATCTACTACTAACAATGGCACCACTATAGCAACAGACAAGGCACGACGGGCAGTAAAAATGCCAGATTTTATTGAGTTGCCAGCCCTGTGGATTCGAACACACAACATGTGACTGCCAACTAGGTAGGCATTCTTACGGCGACCTAGCCAAACATCGAAAGCTTCCATATGGTGCAGAGTACACGTACCGTATCACAACACATGTGATTCTACATGACCGCTTGTACTTGCACCTTGTGTGTATTCCGATAAAGGCAGTATAAAATTAATCTCTCTCTCTCTCTCTCTCTCTCTCACACACACACACACACACACACACACACACACACACACACACACACACACACACAGAGGGAGGGAGAGACAGACAGACAGACAGAGAGCGATTAACTGATTGACTTTATTCCGAAGGGTCACAGATGCTAAGAAAGTGCATTTTGTTCCCCACCTGGCCCTTCTGGGATAAAGAATATTAACATATGAAGGAGAGAGAGAGAGAAAGAGAGGGAAAGAGAGACAGACAGGCACAGGAGGGGGAAAGACAGAGGGAGAGAGAGAGAGAAGAGAGAGAGAGAGAGAGAGAGAGAGAGAGAGACTCACACACACACACACACACACACACACACACACACACACACACACACACAGGGAGTAGGAGGGATGGAGAGAGCACACACACACACACACACACACACACACACACACACACACACACACACACACACACACACATACACAACTCAAACACAGAGAGAAACTGAGGAAACAAGACAGAAGAAAAAGACAAGACAGAGAAGAGCGGGTTGGCAGTGAAGAAGACGTTAAGGGAAGGGAGTGCCATAGATCCAGGCAGGCGTGTCAGGTTCAGTCACCCACGTCAACGCTGCCCAAGCCCCGCTGTCTGGGCTGGCATTAACGGCTGGCGTCCGTCTGAAAAATCACAAGGCTCCCCGCATCTCCACAGTCTCCCCCGGGCGGCCACGACAAACAAGCGCCACGCACGCGAGCACTAATTCAATGACTGTAAGGGGACACCCTGATGGCCCAAGCACAAGCACCTCCCCACCCCCCAACTTCTCTCCCTTGACGTCCGTCTGTCTGTCTCTGTCTCTCTCTGTCTCTCTCTCTCTCCCTCTCTCTCTCTCTCTCTCTCTCTCTCTCTCTCTCTCTCTCTCTCCAGCCCTGCTTCCAAACGAAGCTCTGTCCTTGCACACAAACAAACCTGCGATCCCAACAAATTCTGGAAGACAGCTCAATACTTTAAACACATGCGCACGCATGCACGCACGAGCGCGCGCGAGCACGCACGTATGCACGCTCGCTCGCTCTCTCTCTCTCTCTCTCTCTCTCTCTCTCTCTCTCTCTCTCTCTCACACACACACACACACACACACACACACACACACACACACACAGTGTACTGTAATTAATTACTTTTATCAGAATCTCACGCTTGTACCGGTGCAAAATGCGTGCGTGCGTTCCATTGACGCAGATCTGCTTGACCAGTTGAACATTCTAGCGGATGCTGCCTTCAGGTACGACGAAAGATGAACGCATTACTGGAAAAAAATGGGAAAACGATGGTGATACAAACGCACTTTTTTTCCTTAAAATGAAAAGAAAAACACTATTGCTTTTTATCGATTTCACGTGGCTTTCTCAACCTTTTTCCTTTCTTTTTTTTTTTCTCCTTTCTCTTAGAAAGTAGACGCGATTCCATGTCTCATATTTCCTCTACAATTTAGAACAAATACAGAGTCACTTAACTGGTGATTATTTTGAGACGACGCAAGTTCTTTCTCTTTCTGAGACTTGAACACTTTTCGTAAAGCTTCCGGAAACAGGCGAGTGTCCGTCACTCACGGACAGTCGCGATACATGTTAATCAGAGTATGTTACCGATAGAAATGACCGGTTCTACTCATGCAGTTGTTGATCAATAAATTGATTACTTCATTGGTTCATCAATTAATCTGATCAATCAATCGACTAATCAATTAATGGAACTTTCAAATTCAGTTCACAGAACAACTCTTTCCCTCTCTCAAACCCTTACACCCTATACCCAGTGGCATCAACATTAAAGAGATGCGATTTAGCCAACCCGGACAGTATTTCGAGCTGTACGAAACGCGTACGAATCAATAACACTGCAACCTTTGTATCGTTGCAGCAATGCGTGTAACACCAAATTAGGTGGGGGGTTTTCTATTTAAGAGTAATGTGACACGACAAACTTATCTTCGTTTAACCCACATAAACGCGTGTAACACCAAATTCGTTCTTTTTTCTATTTAAGAGTAATGTGACACGACAAACTTATCTTCGTTTAACCCACAAAAATTAAAACTGATGGCGAGACCGCGTGTACACAAGTGACGTGTGTGACACGAAGAACCACCGTTAGTCTAACCTACATTTTCACCCGTGATGTGCGCGCGTGCACGCCACTGACTTCTGTGGTGCACGCACGTAGGCATACACGCCCAAACTTTTCTGTTTTTTTGTTTTTGTTTGTCTTTTTCTTTTATGTAATTATCATTATCTTTAGTGTTTGTCACCCCCAACCTCCTTCCATTATCTTCTCCGATGACACAGGAAGGGGCCACAGACAGGTATCAAAACTAGGGTTCCTGATAACATCGACAAAACTACTAAAAAAGAAAGAAAAGGAAGGGGTGGGGGTGAGAAGGACGGAGAAGGGACGAAAGAAAAAAAAAAGTTGATATTTTGCCGACAGTCTCAACAACCGTCTAGGCATTATAGTCACCCGAACTAAACTGGCGATGGATTTAAAAAAAAAAAAAAAAAAAAAAAAAAGGGTAACTCCCCTAGACATGGGTTGTGAAGGTGACACTGGTGGTGATAAAAGGCTGACTGCCGAGCTGGCGACTGACTGCCGACAGTGACACGTCCACACGGCGTGATCGCTCAGTCAGTCACTGGCCGTTTGACCTGCACCGGCTCCTACAGTCAGTCACCGGCCGTAAGTCGTGACCGTGCGTCATGAAAACGGCCCCACTTTTCGACCAACTTTCCTTGTTGTTGTTGTTTTTTGCATTTGTTTGCATTTTTACCATGCGGCATTGTATCTTGCTTTGGTATGCGCAGTTCGCTGGCTCGCACGAAGAACAGTCGCGGGGAATAAGACAAGGAGGAAAAAGTTGGGGACAGAGAAAAACAGCGTTATAAGAGAGGGGAGGGGGAAGGACAGAGAAAGAGTGGGGTGGGGGAGGAGAGAGAGGGGGAGGGAGGGCTGAATGCAAGGGAAACCAGGACTTAAACATTTTTAAAAAAACTGAAGTTAATCCAATATATATATATATATATATATAGAGAGAGAGAGAGAGAGAGAGAGAGAGAGAGAGAGAGAGAGAGAGAGAGAGATTCCTAAAAAAAAAAATAATAAACGAAATAGCTATCAAAGTCCATGAGATCATACAAAAGGTCTTCATTTCCTTAAACCATAAGAAAACAAAAACCGTGCCTGGTGGAAAATCTCAGGACAAAGTCTTTACAGAATCTTCAGCGAAGCGCTTGTGCCTAAGATAATAAAAGAAAGGGAAGGGAAAAAAAAAACGCTTTCTGTGCGTTGGTGTCCGTGTATTTCTTCTTGCACCCAACTGACTGCCTTGTCGTTCTGGTGGGATTAGTGTAGAGTTAGACAGGACTCCTCCACACCCTAACACCCACCCTCGTCCCCGTCACTCCCCGCCTCCACCCCCACTCTCCTTCCCCTCCCATTTTATTCCCCTATCAGTGATATTATTTAGAGATGGAACTCTGAACGTTAACATCAACCACCTCCACCACCACCCCTACCCCACCCGCCTCCACTCTTGTCGGCGCGAGTGATCCCAATCTCACACGCCGGACAAACCCCCCTTTGTAGAAAGAACTCCATCGACGATGGTCAGTGTCCAGCCGATCGGGAGAGAGACAGACAGACAGACAGATTGACAGACAGAGAAAGTAACTTTTCCTCCTCTCCCTTTCTCCAATTCTTAATATGACAGATCGCATTTATGTGTCTGTTTCGGAAATTTTTATCACTTTTGTGATCTCTCTCTCCCTCTCCCCCTCTCTCTCCTCTCTTCTCTTCTCTTCTTTCCTTTCCTCTCCTCTCTTCTGCTCGGTTCTCTACTTCATCATGCTCTCTTTTCTCTCCCTCCCTCCCTCCCTTTCTATCCCTTTCTCCCCACCCCTTCCTCCCCCACTCACACACAAGAGAGAGAGAGAGAGAGAGGGAGAGAGAGAGAGACAGAGAGAAAGACAGAGACTGACAGGCATGCAGACAGACAGACACACACACACACACACACACACACACACACACACACACACACACACACACACCACACAGTGAGGGTTTTGTTATGTTCATATCGTTCCGTGCAACCCAGCGAGGGACCTAACAGGGCGGCCTAAAATCACCTTCAAGTTGGAAATGAAGTTGCGCACGTTCATCGGAAACAAACACAATCACTTGCTAGCCGATAACAACCAACATGACGTGTTTGTGCCGGCCGCTGGTCCTATCGAGTTGC
>CM031595.1:63408101-63413101 GCA_018398815.1 Conus ventricosus | reverse complement strand
AGAGAGAGAGAGAAGAGAGAGAGAGAGAGAGAGAGAGAGAGAGAGAGAGACAGACAGACAGACAGACAGACAGAGAGAGAGAGAGAGAGAAGAGAGAGAGAGAGAGAGAGAGAGGGAGGGAGGGAGCACTGTCTACCAACTGAAGGACTGGAATGACCAACTACGGCCATACCTCCGTCCCCTAGTCTCTTATCACTCCCATTACCACGCCCATTGAACGCCAACGATCCTGGACAGCGAACGAAAAGTTTGCTCAGTAAAGAACGAAGTCAGTTTGCGGTAGTTCGTCAACTTACATTGTTACAACGGAAGCAGACTAACTAGGTTTGCGCACCGCCAGTTGGACGCCCAGCGGCCTTCCGCATGAGATACAGTCCGTCCTGTAACTTTAACAACAGACAGAGTGGCCGACTATTCATGGATACCAGAGCAGGGTGAAGTACTCACAGAGTTCTGGAGATGAAGATCAAGAAGCTGTCCTGGGCCTCGTCAGGAGGACTTAAAAACCATCCTAAGCAAGCTGCAGAGTGAGGCGGTTGCAGGCGGAAATCTAAATGAATCTTTAAACGTTTCAGTACAACATCCGCCAAACGTGAAGAAACGAATCGCAGGACAAAACAGGACGCGTTTCGACCCCCTGGGTCTTCTTCAGGCAAGACAAACAACACTCGGGACAACAGAAAATGAAGAACGAGCTATAAAATGGTCTCGTCAAATTCGGCGCTAGCAGACAATTTCCATTTTCACTTTCGAGAGAGAAATTTTTTTTGTCATGTATACTTCATATATTCTTAAAAGATTCTTCTCTGCTAAGTATCTGATAAAATTCAAATCTGTCTCTTCCACACCACCATCACCACCACCCCTCTTCTCTCCTAACCCAACCCTCAACCCCCTCCCCCCCCCCCCCCAATTTTTTTTTTTTTTATAGCTCTTGCAATGCTGTGCAAGGACCAGCATCAAACGGATTTTCAGCCCTAAATCCTGAAATTTCCAAGCGATTCCGCCCTCTCCAATCCAATGCCCAAATTCATCTAAACACCTGCTGGGAACGCTGCAAATATGCAAGTCAAAATCGCGAGGTAACCCACTTCATGTAAGAGGTAAAAAAAAAAATAAAAAAAAATCCTCGAAGTATGAATACCAACAGAGCGTTGATTGGTAGCAGTAGTGGTGGTTTTGTTTTGTTTTGTTTTGTTTCTGTCATGGTGTCAGGAAATGAAAGATTCACAATTTTCTCCGTCAAACATTAAATTATTGACATTTATCTATCTTGTATTTATGGGGGGGGGGGGGGGGGGGGGGGGGAGGGGGCTTTGTTCGGTTTGGGGGCTGTTTAACTGTTTGTGTTTCCCAGAGGGCAGCATTTTACATCAGCCTGTATCCTTATCCCCCCCCCCCCCCTCCCCTCCCCGAACATTAAAATGTATCAAGCAGCAAACCCACCGGACGGAAGGAGGCCAGTTTGATCATTTTACTTCCCAGCAGAACGCCCTCGGCATGTAGAACTAGTTTTCCATAAAAGCGGAGTCGGTTGGCCGACATTACTGGAGACTACAGGCCGTGACTGCCTTACCTCCTGCCGGCCCCAGACATTACGTGCGTAGCCCCGCCATCCCCCAACTCTGCAACACCACCACCCCACGCTGAATGGGGCCGGGCTGAACTCTCCGCGGGACCCGCCGCTCCCTAGCACCCCGCCACAACGATCACGGCGATAACGCCATGAGTCACCACCCAGCCCTCTTATCAACGTTTGCGCTGCATACTTATTAAATAACTGATACGGGGTACGTTGTCGTTGGCCCACGGGCAGCAGGCGGAGCGGTTAGCGATAATCTGACAGGAACCAACGTCACAATCAGTCAGCACTATCTGAAGCCCCAGGGAGTTAGGGAGTGCATTTTCACAGCCTGTGGGTAGTCTTCGAACAGGGAGATTACGACTGCTATTTTGGTTTGTGATACTCTGAAACCCAAAGTCATAATAATTCACCAGTCTTCAGCTCAAGGAAATTAGCGAGTGCACTCGCTCAGCCTATCAACAAGATGATTACGGAAGTTATGTTGGTGTAAAGAATCCTCGTAATTACCACAGACTGCATCAGCAAGTCTCTCTCCCGGAAAATTTCAAATGCCAAAGAACTAACATTTGACCTAGATGTCATAAGCGATATTTACTCAACGGAGCAAAGTATGTGATCAGCCGGCACGTGGCTGCTTGCGAATAAATGTTAAACATGTATACGCTGACAAATTCAAACAATTTTATTCATGTTAGTAGTAAGTGGATTTACCGCCAGGCTTGTTTTATTCAGTACCACAAAGCTGCAATTTCAATTACAAACGCTTAAAAACCGACCAAAACAATCATGTGAAGTTATTATCCATCATCATCATCATCACCATCATCATAATCACTACATCAAAACCATCATGAACACCCCCACCATTCACAAGCACACATGCTCTTCCATTGCCATGAACACGCACGTGAAACAAAGACTTTCCCAGGACCTTAAAACGCCTGACGTTCATCCCACTCTGTCAATTTTTCGTTGTTTAAAGCCCACTGGACGGCGGTCGGTGCCACGTGATCAGGGGATCTTTTGTCAAGTACCGTGATATAATCAAGGAGCGTTCACCCGTTCCACGGAAACCTAACACCAGGGGATGAACAGCTTCAGGGCTAGGAGAAAACTGATTAGGAGGGAGATTTCAGATTGGTAACCCACTACTCCACTTCCCGAAAGACACAAAATTGGACCCAGAAAAAGAAAAGAAAAAAAGAAAAAAAAAAAAAACTCCCGCTCTTCAATTTCAACCAGAATAAAGGCCAGGCGGGAGAGAAAGGGGAGGATGGGGAGGGGAGAGGGGGAACTTCAAGCTGACCACTGCTCCTCTTGAACGATACCCAACTTTACCGACCGTAACAGCTTTCGGAACGCCTCAGCAACTCTCAATACAAATCCCTTGGATGTTCCCCGACTTGACTTCTTTCCACCGGAAGCTCAATATTATCGCTGCGCGTTTCGACTTCACAAGGCTTAACCTGAGACATCAACACTGGAGTCAAGCACAAAGCGAGGGCAAAGGGGATTTCCATGTTCTCCAGCTATTAAGGAGGGGGAAAAGGAGGGGGGAAGAAGGAAAAGCCGCTCGAAATTTTGCTACCGCAACATAAAGCATATCGGCGGCGGGAGGGGGAGGGGGGAGGGGATAACAAAAAGGGCAACTATGTCGAGGACTAGCAATACCCTCGTCAAAACGACAGGGTCACGGACCGAGATTTCATAACGACGAGGCAGCTAAATGGCAGACGGGTTGTTTATTATTACAACCCACGTTCATGGAGGCCACGGAGCCAAGGGAGGGGGGTAGGGTAGGGGTGGGAGGCGAGGCAGGGGAGTTAGTCGTGGGAGTGGGTAGTGTGGAAAGGGGAAAGGTATCGACCGTTAACGCGTGACGAGGAAACCCCTCCCTCCTTCACCCCATCTCCTGTGTTAGTACTTAATAACATAATTGCAAAATCAATATCTCTGCATTCATGAGCAGCAGCAGTTTACCGCTCGTAGGCGTCTGTGATAGAGACGAAAAAGAGTGGGGCGGGGGGGGGGGGGAGGCTTGGGGGACTAAGCGGCGGAGGGAAGATGTGCGTGGGGGGGGGGGGGGGGGGGAGGGGGGCAGGAGGAGCGGGGGATCATTACAGCGTGCAAAAGGTCAACACGTTTCATAAAGGGAGTATACGCATTAACATATGATTGATGAACTGGGGAAAAGATGAAGTTTAAATCTACAAAATGAAATGAACCATTTAGTCTATGATCAAGGATAATAGTGTGAGCACATTGAGGAAAACCGAGAGAACGACACAAGGAAAACTTTTAAGATTGTAAAAACCTGGACCAAACCAAAAGTAAAGTCAAGTCAGCACCATTCAGGATAAGATGGCAACTGTGCGACACAGGAAGAAGACATAAAATGGTAGACTGAGTTTTGCTCTGAACTTGACAAAACACAGAGCGCAGGAGATCCGAGTGTGCTAACAGTAACAATACAAGATTTATCAAAAGCGGACAGCTTTCCCATACTCCGTGAAGAAGTCTTAGCTGCAGAACTTTTGACACGCGGCGGAGAGGCAGTACCTGATATCTTAACCACCATCTGCAACAAAAGCTGGCACACCGTAAAGTGGACCACGCCATGTACTCAATCATTTATCGTCACCCTCTTTCCAGGAATGGAAATTTCCAAGACTGCGAGAATTAACACACTATCAGTCTGGTCAACCATACTTGTAAAGCAATGCTAAAAAAAAAACCAAACAATCAAACTTTGTAAATACAAGATACCATTATTGCTGAAAAACAGGCTGGATTCCGCAAAACCTGGAGTATTATCGAACAGGTCTTTAGCCTGCGTAAAGCATCTCCAACAGTAGAAGATGTATTACCCGTCTCCACTGACTTTAAGAAGGCGTTCCCCACAGTTGCCAAACTTTTGGAGGCGATGTGGGCCACAATGAAAACAAAACAATATCAAGCAAAAGCTAATCAGCGCTATCCTGCCGCTGTACTCCAAAGCGACTTTGTGCAGTGCTTCTGGAGAGTGGCTGGAGTCGGAGCTGGTGTGCAGTGCTACTGGAGAGTTGCTGGAGTCGGAGCTGGTGTGCAGTGCTACTGGAGAGTGGCTGGAGTCGGAGCTGGTGTGCAGTGCTACTGGAGAGTGGCTGGAGTCGGAGCTGGTGTGCAGTGCTACTGGAGAGTGGCTGGAGTCGGAGCTGGTGTGCAGTGCTACTGGAGAGTGGCTGGAGTCGGAGCTGGTGTGCAGTGCCTCTGGAGAGTGGCTGGAGTCGGAGCTGGTGTGCAGTGCTACTGGAGAGTGGCTGGAGTCGGAGCTGGTGTGCAGTGCTACTGGAGAGTGGCTGGAGTCGGAGCTGGTGTGCAGTGCCTCTGGAGAGTGGCTGGAGTCGGAGCTGGTGTGCAGTGCTACTGGAGAGTG
>CM031595.1:63388101-63403101 GCA_018398815.1 Conus ventricosus | reverse complement strand
GGGTTAGGGTTAGGGTTAAGCGAGCCGGGGGAGTAACGAGCCGGGGGAGTAACGAGCCGGGGGAGAGTAACGAGCCGGGGGAGTATGTGCACGCAAGTACGTGTACGCTACCACGACGAAATTTGCTATGTGCACGCAATTGGAAGCTATGTTAATCAACTTAATGGCGATGGTCGCGATTACGTGCGTATATAGAAAATTCCGCTTACCGTGCAGTAATTACGTGTACACTACCACGGCGAAATTCGCTATGTGCACGCAATTACGTGTACGCTACCACGACGAATTTGCTATGTGCACGCAATTAGTGTATATAGACTCAGCCGTCATACACACCACACTCTCTCTCTCTCTCTCTCTCTTCACTCACTCAACCCCACCCCCACCCCTCCACACACACACCTCAGACCACTCCCCACATGTAAACCATCCCACCTGTTATATATGCCTGGGAGGCCACAACCTAAGGCAGGGCACGTGGTCATGTCAAGTATTATCTTACCAGCGGCTTCCCCAGCCTCAGTGATCAAGATAGGGCCAGCAGGTGTAGCCGACACTCACACCTGGGGAACTGGCCAGGTAAACACGTCATCAGGTAATCAGGTCAACTGTTGCTTGAGTGACCACAGAGAATCAAGGGGACAGCCGGGCCAGCACGAGAGTCTGAGGTGTACTCTTACAAGTCATGACTGGGCAGTGCAGCCTTTCCTGTCTTATCAGTTAGAGTATTTTCATCACCTTTTACAGCGCGTACTCTGTGAGCCACAGCCCTGATGTGGCCCTTTGCGGTCGGCTGAGCTATAAGCAACATTATCTTATCTTACTCTGTGAGCCTTTACATTACAATGTCTGTCATCTTATCATTACAGAATCAATAAAACTGACACACCCCTAAGAGACAAACCTCTAATTTATATGAATATCACATTATTTGAGATATATATATATATATATATATATATATTATATATATATATATATATATATATATATATATAATATATATATTAAATATATATATATACAACTATACATTTATAAGGAGATTTATGGATAAGGTATAACAAGTGAACTTTGATCAGAAAGATGTGGACGGACAGACATGCAGTGAGACACATAAAATAGAAATACAGAAATGAGATAATGACTGGACAGTTCAGATACATGTCATATGGATGGATGGATCGGTTACAAATGAAATGAAAGAGAGCACCTTCTTTGTAAGTAATTGCAAGAGAAACACAGCTTTACTTATTTCTGATACTAATTTCAATCTGCAGTTTTTCCATTACTTTCCTGTAATACACAGTAAAGAAGTCAAAAGTACTCATCTATCGAGAAAATACAAGTAATATGAAGCAGTCTAGATAAGATAATGTTGCTTATAGCCCAGCCGACCGCAAAGGGCCACATCAGGGCTGGTGAAGCAGTCTACTCATCTATCGAGAAAATACAAGTAATATGAAGCAGTCATTAAGAAGTGTTCATGATGTTACATAACATAATATCCCACGTTTTTACTATTTATTGGCAATGTGAATAATGTATCTAAGTATATCTTGGCTAAAAGTGTATCCCCAAACATATGAATGCATGCTTTTTTGTACAGCAAGAACAGTTTCCAACTTCTGAATATTTTTGCTGGGTTGAGAAATATAAAAGAATGAAAGCATGGTAAGACAAGAGGGAGGGGAAGAGGTGGACCAGTAGGGAGGAGGGGGCGGGAAGGGGAAGCAACAGTCTGTTCATGGCAACGAAAAGCTTAGAACAGCTCGATGTCCTCACTCTCTGTTTAACTTTTAATGCACAGTTCCTGTTTTTTTTTACTAACGGTACATCCAGCTCAAAGTGGATTTTCATGTGAGAGAAGACACACAAAGTCCATCCACTGAAAGACCTCAGCATGCTCAGGCTGGGACTCTCCACCACCACTCTGCTCCTGCTGGTTCAGGACAAGAGGCAGCCTCTGGGCCAGGCTCTGCATCAAGTGCAGGAAATCAAAGGGACCTGCAGCCTGGAATACATCATGCTGGGCAGCAGGGGGGGGGGGGGGGGGGGATGTCCCTGTCAACAGTGTTTCCGGACTTCACAAAGGAAGCCCAGGAAGCTGGCCCCACGGGGAAATGTCAAGTGCAGGAGATGCCTCATTGGGGGCGGAGATGGGGAGAAGCATTGCTATGCATGACTCCCCACTTGTGATGGGAAGGCCTGTGCAGTCTCTTCTGCTGACTTCTGACTCTAAAGGTACGGCAGACTGACTGTCGGAAGCACGCACACAGCTGAAAGAATTCTGCTGGACAGCAAAATGGGATTGAGCTGCAGCACGATTGATGAATGACACAATGAGGTCATGACTCCTAATATCTTCATCTTCAAGGACATCTACCAAGATCAAGCACAACTTCCACACATATGAAGACACACACACACACACACCACAAACACACACACACACACACCCATAGAAACACACGCACACACACACACCACACACACACACACACACACAAACAGAAACACACACACACAGAAACACACACACACATACACACACACACTACTGATTGTGAACACATACACACAGAAACACACACACCCACACTAAATATTTATTGTGACAACTCTGGCAATCCATGTCCTAAAAAAATCATTTTACCGAAAATTTCTGATAAAAGAAAAATACTCATATTCTTTAATCCAGTTCACCATCCCCTTAACCTGTCTGTGTTATTTACAAGCAAAGAAATAAACAGAAGAATCAAATGCAACAAAAGTAGTTTTCTAGAACATTACAAGTGCTATGAGTGGACATGCTGTAATATGGTATGTTGTGATATCATACATAACTAGCAGAAAAACCAATGTTGCACACAATGTGTATCTCTTACCTTGTCACTGTTATGTCTGACAATGTCTCTCACACATTTGAATTTCATAATAGGGCTAAGAGATGACGCTGGAGTTCAAAGAGAGAAGCACAAATATATTCTTAGTATTTATTATATTACTTTTTTTAACAGAACTCTAGTTTTGATGATTACACTCTAACAGTAAGATGGAATGCTCACACAGCCTCGCTCCGAAACACTCACTTCCTTCATCGCATCTCCCTCCTGCTAATTCCCCCCCCCCCCCCCCCACTCCTCCAGCCTTCTTTTGAACCAATTACTATCTTTCCAGAAATTTTGATGGAAATAAATTCCATTTGCTTGAGAAAAAAAGTTTATCATTGATTAAGTCATTAAACTAAACAACTCACACCAACGCATCCCACACATAGTGGTACAGCCCTTGGTATAACCTTGTGCACTGTAGCAACAATGCCCAGGTCTATAACACTACAGTACCCATGCCTACAACAGTGCCCAGGCCTACAACAGTGCCCAAGTCTACAACAGTGCCCAGGCCTACAACAGTGCCCTGGCCTACAACAGTGCCCAGGCTTACAACAGTGTCTTGGCCTACAACAGTGTCCAGGCCTACAACAGTGCCCTGGCCTACAACAGTGCCCTGGCCTACAACAGTGCCCAGGCCTACAAGTACAACAGTGCCCTGGCCTACAACAGTGCCCAGGCCTACAACAGTGTCCAGGCCTACAACAGTGCTCAGGCCTACAACAGTGCCCAGGCCTACAACAGTGCTCAGGCCTACAACAGTGCCCAGGCGTACAACAGTGCCCTGGCCTACAACAGTGCCCAGGCCTACAACAGTGTCCAGGCCTACAACAGTGCCCAGGCCTACAACAGTGCCCATGTCTACAAGAGTGCCCAGGCCTACAAGAGTGCCCACGTCTACAACAGTACCCATGTCTACAACAGTGTCCAGGCCTACAACAGTGCCCAGGCCTACAACAGTGCCCATGTCTACAAGAGTGCCCAGGCCTATAGAGTGCCCATGTCTACAACAGTGCCCTGGTCTACAACAGTGCCCACGTCCACAACAGTGCCCATGTCTACAATAGTGCCCATGTCTACAACACAAGCAGTTGCAATTTAAAGATCAAAGTTTTGACATATCATCAATGCAAAGATTCAGCCCCTGTCCCTGATTTTCTTTCTTTTTCTTGTTTGTTTTTGCTTCTGATTCAGTTTAGGTCTTTAGCTCCATAGTGCATCTCATTCTGCAAGCTATAGTGCATCTCATTCTGCAAGCTATCTGTGAGAAATTACACACCAAATTCAGTTCAAACCACTGTTCAAAATCAATCAGATGACAATGATCACGATACTTGACAGTGGAAACCCTGACAGTTATGTTATATGTGAATGTGTATGATTCTTCTGCAGTTGTGGTACTGCTAATCACTAATTAATGTAACAGAAGTAGTGTCTGCCTATCCAGTAACACTAGTCCGAAATGTCCCATGTCCCCAAGGCTTTTCAGCATATTTAATGTTATGGATGCTCAGTGACAAGCGTATGAATTAATTATCCATCCATAGTCCAGTATTTTGACAGGGTTCCCAGAGCCAGCAGACTGTGACACTAGGCAACACAACTGGGCATTGTCCACCCTCTGTTCATTCCTTGCCCTGGCTGAAACTACACAGAATTAATATGCCAGCTCTCTACAGAAGCACCCAATATTTAAGCCATTGTCATTTCCAGAACACACGACACACATTCCTATCTCATAGGCATCCCAAAGCATTTTCTTGACAGGCTGCAGAATATCTAAAACAATGCTGCTTGAATAATTTTCCAGCACTCAAAAATTTGGATAACATTATATGTGTACCCCCACTTCTTCACTCTCTTCACTGGCTTACTATCTCTGAGAGAAAGACTTCCTGTCATATCTGAAACAGCACTTGACTACCTTTCTGAATGTCTGCAAGTCTATACTCCTCACTAACTTTGTTCTTTCTCAGATACAACTAGAATACTTGAAAACTGCATCTGTCAGAACAAACAATGAGTATGATACATGGTGAAATATCTTTTACCTAGTACCAACCTCCAGCCGTCTGCAACAATCTATCTTTAATTCTCAGATTCAGGCACTCTGAATATTTCTCTTCTTTCAAGCCTCAATCTAAAACCCACCATTTTAAGAGAACTTGACCACATTTCTGTCAACAGTTTCTCTATTGATGCTCCCTGAATTAAGTATGTTTGAGTTATTACTGTGCATGTGCAATGGGGTGGGTGGGGTGTGTGTGTGTGTGTGACTACGAGTGCGTGTAACTCTGTGTGTGTGTGTGTGTGTGTGTGTGTGTGTGTGTGTGTGTGTGTGTGTGTGTGTGTGCACGTGCGCACATACGTTGTGTGCCTACATGTGTTTGTGCATGTGTGTGTATGCGAAGAGTGGAAAAAATGTGATGGTGTTTTGGGGATTTGAACAGCTTTTGGTTTAGTTTTGTTTCCATTTGTCAGCATATTTTACTGATGTAGTTGAATGATAGATAGTCTCTGCTTTGTTTATTTCATTGTATCATTTTGTCATAGGTCAGTTGTTTTGATTACTGATAATCATCTTTTGTCCATAATAACATCTTCTGATAGAATTCATAAATCTGTTGCTTGGTCTTAAAACTAGAACACCACCAAATGTGAACTTTGTGTGGGCTTTTAAAAAAATTTTTATTGTTGGGGTTACCTAAATAGATTTGTGATATTTTAAATGATATTATTATGTATCATTCTGGCAAGAACTTGATACGAAATCAACATCACTGACACTGTAAAGACATCACCCAGTGATGCAGTCAGTAAGCCATATGTACAGCAAAGAAAACACACAACCCATACTCTGGATCATTTCTTGCTAGTACTCCTTTCCAAATTTTCTGCATTCCACTTCAGTGTCTGTTCTTCACTCTTGACCACGTGCTCATGCTCGCACTCTCACTCTCTCTCTCTCTTCATACACGCACGCCCATGTGTGCTCTTGGACACGTGCATGCGCGCACACACACACACAAACACACTCACAGTCACACACATACCATACACAAAGTAAATCGGAATTTTTAGATTAAAAAATTTCCCACAGGTATTCAGTTTTCTAACATAATTCTGTGGACCAGTTTATGATTTTTTTTCTGCTCGGTGTGTGTGTGTGTGTGTGTGTGTGTGTGTGTGTGTGTGTGTGTGTGTGTGTGAATGATAATTCATGCATCTTGCATTTCTACAAAAAAGACCACCATTTATCCGACATAATTCATATCATGTACAGTTAAATCCCAGCTGATACAAAATCAAAATCAAAAGTGATTTAAATACTCATAGAATTAGTGGTGTAAAGTTAAAATGAATGCTGAAATTCATACCAGTGATGTTCATTCGTTTTCAGTTCTTATCAACAACTAACTTAAAAGAATAACTCGTAAGTAAAGAAATCATCCAAGAAAAATTCATGTGCATTTGTGCCACCGAAGTCTAAAACAAAACTTCATTCTATAATTATCTCCCCTTGTCAGCATCTTGTGACAACATCGCCACACCGACTAACAACGCCACACCGACTATGTACAAACTTCGTCCGCAACAATCGTCACTGTACATACATGGTCAACTACACAATTTCCCTTGTCTGTAATCAGATCATTAGCCACCAGCACATAAAACGGCGCAGCTTCGGATAAATTTCACCAATTAGTAACAGATGGCCAGAAAGCCAGAAATAAACTCCAAAACCGACACCGCAGGTCAAACTCGAAGTGGGCCGACTTGTACCTGTGCCACACGAACGAGTCCACGACAAGTCGACAGACATGCAAACACCAAGTCTGGATGAAAGGAACTTACTTGTTTTAGACGCCTTGGCCAGTTTCTGAATAATTTTTGTCACAGAAGCGATGTCATTGTCCTTAACCGCTTGAATGAGATCCTGATCCTTCCCCATTTCACTTTCGCTGGGTCAACTTTTGTCACACTCTGACGACATATCCCCGAAACAGGCACCGAACGATCCGATCGTCTGCTCCGGTGAACGTGTCAAACAAAACTAGCTGGCAGCACACTGACTGCGAGCGGCTATCTCCTCGCGTGGTCGGTCTCTCAGTCGAAAACTATGGAAAAAAACATTTCCCTGGAACAGCACTTGAACACACTGGTTAATTTCTGGAGTAGTAAATCCAAAAAAGCTAGTGAGTCACACACACAGCTTGTCTGAAATCCTTCGAAGTGACTTCTTCTCTGTTTACTTTTCTTTCTCGCGCACCTGGTAAACGTGCTTCGCGCTAGGCACACCAAAATAGCTGCCTCGCGCATGCGTTAGTTGCTCCAATAGGAAGCCAGCTTACAGCACCTCCATCGACGATCTTTGTGTTTTACCTTTACGCGCGGAAATTATAACATCACTGCGCGCGAGCAATCAAGCAAGCGCCCACAGAGACACCCTTGCGCGCACGCACGCGGAAATGCGCACGTGCGTTATACAGTACAAACAACACCGAGATGGTTGTACCAGCCTAGTGTGTCTTTTCCTCATCCACAACGGCTAGTAACCCAAGGTTTGGTCATCGCGAATGCAGCCCAGGGTCACTCTCAAAACTGGTGTACAGATATGTGATAGAAATGTTCAATAACGTAACACTGAAAACAAATGTTATGAAATTGCATGGGTGCATGCCATATATTTAGACAACTGAATGCAGAACAAGACTGAAAACAAGTGCAATCGTCACTTCCCACTATGTTTCAGAACTGACAGCTATTATTCAGAACTGTTTGATGTGAATTACAGATGATTAGAAATCATGTTATCCATGGTATTACAGTTTATCATTATCTTACACTGATGCGGGACAAGTTGTCATGGGGCTGATTGTAACACTGATCACACACACACACGCGCGCAGCACACACACACACACACACACACACACACACACACACACACACACACACACACACACACTGACTGTCACTGTCAGTGATTATGATGGAGCAATCAGTAACATGTTACAACTAGCCCCTTCGACTTTGTTACAGCTGCTGTTACTACTACGCACTCTGACCACTCCACGCACATTCACATGGATTGCGTTTTATGCTACTGTAAGATGGCGCTAATTGTAACACATTACAACTAGCCCCTTCGGCTAACCCCACACCACAAGACTCTCACACACACACACACACACACACACACACACACACACACACACACACACACACACACACAATCACTCACTCACAAGTGCAACGCATTCCAGCTGACACCGGCACACATACACATACAAACATGTGAATAAATAACGTTAGTGTTATCGAATCTCTTTCCCCGCCCCCCCCCCCCCCCCCCCATTCTTCTTTATTGAGTGTCAGAATAAAGTATCAGTCTTCTTATCAGAGTATGATGTCAGTCTTCCCATCAGAGTGTAGTGTGGTGTCAGTCTTCCCATCAGAGTGTAGCGTGGTGTCAGTCTTCCCATCAGAGTGTAGCGTGGTGTCAGTCTTCCCATCAGAGTGTAGTGTGGTGTCAGTCTTCCCATAAGAGTGTAGCGTGGTGTCAATCTTCCCATCAGAGTGTAGTGTGGTGTCAGTCTTCCCATCAGAGTGTAGTGTGATGTCAATCTTCCCATAAGAGTGTAGCGTGGTGTCAGTCTTCCCATCAGAGCGTAGTGTGATGTCAATCTTCCCATCAGAGTATAGTGTGGTGTCAATCTTCCCATCAGAGCGTAGTGTGATGTCAGTCTTCCCATCAGAGAGTAGTGTGATGTCAATCTTCCCATCAGAGTATAGTGTGGTGTCAATCTTCCCATCAGAGCGTAGTGTGATGTCAGTCTTCCCATCAGAGAGTAGTGTGATGTCAATCTTCCCATCAGAGTATAGAGTGGTGTCAATCTTCCCATCAGAGCGTAGTGTGATGTCAGTCTTCCCATCAGAGAGTAGTGTGATGTCAATCTTCCCATCAGAGTGTAGTGTGGTGTCAATCTTCCCATCAGAGTGTAGTGTGATGTCAGTCTTCCCATCAGAGAGTAGTGTGATGTCAGTCTTCCCATCAGAGAGTAGTGTGGTGTCAGTCTTCCCATCAGAGTGCAGTGTGATGTCAGTCTTCCCATCAGAGTGTAGTGTGATGTCAGTCTTCCCATCAGAGTGTAGTGTGATGTCAGTCTTCCCATCAGAGTGTAGTGTGGTGTCAGTCTTCCCATCAGAGTGTAGTGTGATGTCAGTCTTCCCATCAGAGAGTAATGTGATGTCAGTCTTCCCATCAGAGTGTAGTGTGGTGTCAATCTTCCCATCAGAGTGTAGTGTGGTGTCAGTCTTCCCATCAGAGAGTAGTGTGGTGTCAGTCTTCCCATCAGAGTGTAGTGTGGTGTCAGTCTTCCCATCAGAGTGTAGCGTGGTGTCAATCTTCCCATCAGAGTGTAGTGTGGTGTCAATCTTCCCATCAGAGTGTAGCGTGGTGTCAATCTCCATCAGAGTGTAGCGTGGTGTCAGTCTTCCCATCAGAGTGTAGCATGGTGTCAGTCTTCCCATCAGAATGTTGTGTGTCAGTCTTCTCGTTATAGTGTGGTGTGGTGTAACCTGTGCTCTCACTTTCACTGGATCAGTCTTAATGGAAAAAGAGTCATGAAATACTCATTTCCACTCGCTAGACATTCACACAAACCGTTCGCCCATCTTCAGTTGAGTCGCAACTGGCACGGCGAACAAGACATGAGAGCCAAGGACATTCTCACTGTGTTCTGAAGAAAGATTTCGTTGGTCAACTTGGGAACACGCAAAGTCAGCCGGGGATGATTAAAAAAACACACACAAAAAAGTATTTCTATTTGTGGTAGTCGAGGAATAATCTTTCAACCTCCCATTCATCAATCTGTCAACCCTTAATCTTTGCTGCACGGTTTTGATTCAACTCTGTTAATCTAGATGGCCGGCAACCCTGAGCTGGGTCTTACACAGACATGATGACCAATAGACGAAGTCAGTCAAAACAGACAGGGCAGAGGATATGGCTTCAATCATCTGTTCCCATTGAGCCTGGCAGACAGTCAGGATGAGGAATGTTGATGTTCTGGAATGATGGAATCCTTAGCATCCCTCCTCAACACAACAGGTCTGGCCTCCCATCAAGTTGATGCCATGAGATCGACGGTTAAAGTCTGGGATTCACAACATGCCCCTCTCCTCCGCCACACCTCCCTTACCCTTCCCCCGTCCCACCTCCTTCCCTTTCCCTGTTCTCCCCCTTTCCCATTTCCATTCCACCTCTCCCCTTCTGATGCTCATCTTTGCGTGGTTTGAGACCAGGTCTGAAGTCAGATGGGGGTCAGTTACTGACGAGCTCGTGCCGAAGAGCGACAGAACAGAATGTTGAGGGTTCCAGGCAGCAGGTACCCCGTGTCTTCTGAGTGACTGGCCAAATGAGAGGCTGAAGCAGGGCGCTTTTGTGTCTGTGTGTCACATCACTGATTATGAGGCTAAGAATAGTGGGAGACCTGTCTGTCTGTCTGTCTGTCTGTCTGTCTGTCTGTCTTGTCTGTCTGTCTGTCTGTCTGTCTGTCTGTCTGTCTCCTCTCTCTCTCTCTCTCCTCTCTCTCTCCTCTCCTCTCTCTTTTCCTCTCTCTCCTCTCTCTCTCTCTCTCCTCTGTGCAAGTGCGCATTTACTCATTCCATAAATGCGCTAATCTCCTTTCCATCTGATAATCTTCTTCATTCCCTCCCTCCCCCCCTTTCTTTTTTCCCCTTTTTTTCCACCCTATTCCGTATTTGTTGAATTGCTCTATTGCCCCCTCATCCTCCCTCCAAATGAATTACATTAGTTAATGGAACGAGTTTTACACACACACACACACACACACACACACACACACACACGCACGCACGCACGCGCGCGCGCACACACACACAGTCACATGTGCGCGTGCACGCACACACACACGCATGCGCGCGCGCGCACGCACGCACTCACAACAGATATCTCTGCAGCAAACAAACAAGCATGCCGTCCTTGTTGCAGCGGCTCAGAATCACTGAAAACATGCATTTTGAGGATGAGAAAAGTGGTATTAATGAAAAGTTTAAAAAGTGAGGCAAAGCATGAAAACAAGAAATAAGCCGCCAGAACGTGACCACGCTGTTATCCCGCCTCAGTGACTGGCCTTTAACACGGGATGACAACGCCGGAGACCCTTGTCTTCGTCATCATCATTTGCATTGCTGGATTAGGGGGAATTAGATAGGGCAGCAACTTTTCAACAAAACCAGGACAGGCCTTTTCTCATCACAATAATTGTATCAATAATAATAGCTTTAATGATAATAGTTATGATAATAATAGTAGAAGTAGTAGTAGTAGTACATGTAGTAGTAGTAGCAGTCGCAGTAGCAGTAGCAGTAGTAGGAAGAGAGAAGAAGGAGGGGGAAAAGTAGTAGTAGTAGTTGTAGTACTAGTAGTAGTAGTGGTAATGATGATGATGAAAATAATAGTAATGATAATAATAATAATGATGATGATAATGATAAAATATGGACAACAGACATGGAAAAGTTGCAACAGAATGAATAAGATCAAAGGTACATTAACAACACAACATACTGATACAAATGACCTATGAAAACTACCGGTTCAAAAATGCACTATAAGAAAAGAGGCGACGGAAAGCATCCCTCCACATCTAGTAAAGCAGTAAAACAGTACAGTACTGTAGGAACGTAAATGAGCAGTTACCTACACACACATGTTTAAATGCATGCACTGAGAGTAATTAAGGAGGATGGTTAGTTTGCGTTATACTGAAAGAGAATGTTTTTTAGTCATTGATTTCTTACATGCAGAGTTTGGTTTGATGTAGCGAATAGTTTTTAGTTGAGTTCCATAGTCATGGGTAGTGTTATATTCTCCAAGTGTCTTTGAGCGGGTCTTTGTACAAAGTAAGGTGATCTATTCATGAAGATTGGGGTCGAGATAATGAGTACGCTATCAGTGGATTGGAAATGTAAGCTAGAAAAGACTGAGGAGAAATCGTGTCAAAAAAGGAGGATAGCTTGTATTAGATGCATGCTTCAAGAGGTTAAAAAAAAGTAGTGTTCGAAGCAGAGATGTAACGGATCTCGTCCCCCCCCCCTCGCCACCCCCTCTCGTTCCCCCCCCCCCCCCCCCCCCCCCCTTCCCGTATACAAGCCTCGCAGCTGAACTTTGCACCTGAGCTTGCCTTTGCACTTTTTAGGATCTCTAGCAAGGAGAATATTACCATGATCTAGTGTAGACAGGACAAATCACAGACTAGTGCTTTTGTTGCTACGTATGTGAGGGAGGACGAATGCTACTTATCTGGCGGAGAGCTGCATCAGTAGATTTGCAGATGTGAGTAGTATGCTTGTCGAGTCATGAAACAAACTGTCGGATGATACATGTGGTGAAATTGTTCTAACTTCGTCAAACCAAACTGCAATAACATTCAATTCGTCAGAATTAAGCAGCGAGGGAAAACAATCACAACGCCAATAAGGAAGAGTTCAGTGCCCCTATACTGTGTTGTTACTCATCAGTCAATGTGCTGGTACAGTTGCAGCAACAAGATGAACAATGAGAAGAAGATGTAGCTGTCACTGCATTGAATTATCACCGAGACCCATGTGCAGGTTATTGTATGACTTATAAATAAATGAACGCTTTTCTCTGTGCGGATCCAGTCGGGTCTAATTCCCACAGGCACGCCGATTTCCTATATGTAATGTATTCTCACGCCAGTGTAACACACGTAAAATATTCTCTCGCCAATGTAACACACGTAAAATATTCTCTCGCCTATGTAACACGCGTAGCCTAGTGCCTTCTCAAGCCGATGTAGCAATTGTGATATATTTCCTCTCCTGTGTAACGCACCACATACATTCTCACACCAGTGTAACACACATAATGCATTCTCACACCTGTGTAACACGAATAAAGCATTTCCAGGCCATTATGTAAAAAACGCACACAATAGCGTATGCCAAGATTAGGAGAATGGCTCTGTTAAGCCCACCATTTCTACAAATGCCTTTTGTCACCAGTATTTGGGTTTCTGTTGAAAAGCTATGCAACGAGTGATGCAAAAACTGTTTGAATTTTTTTCTTTCTTTTTGTAGTTGTAGCCTGCATTTAAAACCAGACGATTTTTTTTTAAATTTCAGTATTATCTGTTTGAAAAAAAAAACATATGCCTTTAAATACAAAAATTGATTAATGTCCTCCAAACGCAGATACTGAAAAGAATTATGATTTGGAAAGGAAGAACACTTAGCTAAAATCAATGAAACGATTGTTCACTTTCAAAGGGACTGGCCACATTACTCATCAATATCCCTACAGTGATACAAGGAAGTTTTTCGAGTTTTAGTTCGTTTGTTTTCATGCAGGCTATATGTATGGGCTTGTGCACCCTTCAAGTGAACCATATTTTGTCACATAATAGTATGTCTATTATCTTGTTTTAATGTATGTGTACATGTGTCTTCGTACTATCTGAAAGGAATGGTTATATTATGAATGGTATTCATTTATCTAATTATATTATTTTGTTTTACTTTATTACTCTATTTAAATATCTATTGCTTTTTCATTACCGTCTCTGATGTTTACTTGACAGTCATTCTAATGTTGCTAAAATTCACACACATACATACACCTACACATATAACCCCCCCCCCCCCCCCCCCCCCCCCCCGTGCCCTCTTTCTCTCTCTCTCAGAGAGAGAGAGAGAGAGAGAGAGAGAGAGAGAGAGAGAGAGAGAGAGAAAAGAGACACACACACACACATACGCACGCATGCACGCACGCACGCACGCACGCACGCACGCACACACACACACACACAACTGTGTGTGTGTGTGTGTGTGTGTGTGTGTGTGTGTGTGTGTGTGTGTGTGTTGGGGGGGGGGGGGGGTAGACTATCTTTCCGCCCGACGCAGCAACAAAATCAGCAAGTTCCTGACAACATCCTTCTCGTTCAGTCTAACGATTGACAGGATCTCCCCCCTCCCCCCCCCCCCCCACACACACACACTTCCCACCCCCGACCCCCCCCCCACCCCCATCCTTGTCCCACTGATAACTTCCTTCTTTCATTCTCTTTGCTTCAGCCTTTATTACCTCTGTTCACATTGCAACGAGGACGACACGTGGGGTGTATGGAGAAATCGAGGGGAAGGGATATGGGATAGGTGGCGGAAGAGAGGAGGTGAGGGGAGGGGGAGGGGTGGGACAGTGGAGAGGAGGGGAGGGCGGAATAAGGGGGAAGGGGGTCAGCCTCTGCTGTTGCGTACACCAAGACTTAAGTGTTGATATAGATGCACCGTCATGTCCCATGCTATAACTCATTGACTCGTACCATGCACCTTCATAAACAGTGCAAAAGGTTACAACCATATCACCCCCAGCCATGCACGTCGTCCTGTGTGGACGTTTAACGTCTCTCTATGCAGGCTGTCTCTTTCACCCTCTAAGTAAAAAATAAAATAAAATAAAATAAAAAAGATCCCACTCTCGTGCAACTACACGTTCATCGAGTTTGATTTGAAGTATTTTTCTCTTCTTAGAGATTCCCCCATTTGGTCTTCTTCTTTCTTTCTTCTTCTCCTCCTCCTCCTCCTCCTCCTCTCCTTCTTCTTCTTCTTCTTCTTGTTCTTGTTCTTCTTTGTTTTTGTTCAAAAGCCTTCTTACGCACTTCTTACCTCTCTGCTCCTATTTGTTGTAATTGTTGCTTCTTGGTTGCAATTAATTCTGGGCTATTACTGCTATCATTCAACATTGACCAGGAGTTATACTCATACTTCGATTATATGGATGCGACTGATCTATTTCTATGTTCTTTACAAACATGACTGATTCAGAGTACACATTCCGTTATAAAACAATAGGACATCTCCCTCCCCAATCCCCCCCCCCCCCCCCCCACACACACACACACACACCACGAGCAGGGTAAAAGGTGGTATTGAAGTCAGCTTTAGCTTGCAAATGGAAAAAAAAAAAAAAACAACAACTGAAAGTCCAGCTTTCAGTCTTTCAAGAGACTGAAAACAATGTTTCTTCCTTGAATGCTGTCGTCGTCGTCGTCGTCGT
>CM031595.1:63375601-63378101 GCA_018398815.1 Conus ventricosus | reverse complement strand
ACCGGCGTGTATGCTCACAACTCTCACGACCCTGCTTGTTCGAGTCAGAATTATCTGTCTTTTGCGTGTCATAATTACTATTTTCGTAGTGATTTCATCTGATCGCCATGTTAGATCGAAAAACAAAGTATTTATGAAACAACAAAGATCAGTGATAATAATGATATTTTTTTGTTATCCATTTTACTCATTCTTACTGTTTTCCAGAAGAATACCACTATGTTCAGCAAGAACACGTTCAGCAAGACCGAGGAGCAAAGCATAATATGAACAGCCTAAATACAGAAAACAAGGTGTAAATTAAATTTGGTTCAAACACAGTAGGAAACAGACATGTGCATTTTGGGCAAATACGTCTTCTTCAAACGTTACATATGGCAAACAGGTGAACACACAACGCAATACCCCAACAAAATCAATCATCAATTTGCTGATAGCCACACAGAAAGATTTTTCCTTAATTTTTTTGGTTGTTGCTTACTTCATTCCTGTCAATTGTCGCGTTTTAAGAAGACACCTATTGTCAATGTGTCTGTTTTGTACTGTTCAATAAAGAAGCGTTATTTTGCATCTATGTTATGTGCTTCTTTGTATTTGGGTGACAGTCTTGGGTGACAGTCACGCTGCAGCCTGTGTGAGTCTCCCCAGGTTTAGAGGGGCCATTAAAGGTGGAACAACTCCCATCGTTCACATAAGAAAAACAAACGAGGACATGACTTGGCAGTGGGTTAATGACGGCGACCTTTCAAGTGTGAGTGCCGTGACGTCAAGGAAGTGACGGTCACTGGGTCAATCCTTAATGACAGGGAAGATGAAGGGAGAATAGGTAGGAAGGGGAGGAGGGAGAAAGAAGGGGAGGGGGAAGAAGATGGGGAGGGGGGGGGACAAAATGGTTGTTAACAACAGCCTGGCTCAACTCCCATCCTTCACTCTCTGTATGATACAGCGTAAAATGTAACAATGCAGCATTCTCTCCCTCACAAACACACACACACACACACACACACACACACACACACACACACACACACACACACACACACACACACACACAATGATTTTTTTTCAGCGTTTAATTCACTTAAAGTGTAACAATGTTACATTCTTTTCGGATTCGGCACGAAAAACAAAACGGATGGTTAAATTTTTCGTGGAGAATGCTGTATCAGCATTCATTAGTGTAATGGTTGAAAAACAAAAAACAAAAAAGAAGAAAAAATGAAACGGCAATCGGGAGTAGTACTGGGCTGGAAAAAAGGAAAGCGTGTATACACTGATCAAGAGCGTGGGAACAACAACAACAACAACAACAAAATCAGAGATGATAACTCTAAAACACTTATAAATATGTAACATCTGGTAAAATGGTGTCTGCCCTCCTTGTGAATAGCAAACTATAAAAGGAGAGTTATCAACTGTACATTTTCGTGCTGCCGGGGAGTTGAAAATGACATAACTTTTTATCCGTTAACGGCAAAATAATACATGCTCAGTCTTTCATTGGGTTCAGCATTATCAATCAATAAAACATAAATTGTTCCACATTTCATCAAGGTTGCTACATTGTTGCATTTGTGGAAGAAACCGGTACATTGTTATAGTTGTGGTGGAGATTAATGCATTGTTACATGTGTGGTGGAGATTGGTGCATTGTTATAGTTGTGGTGGAGATCAATGCATTGTTTTCTTTGTTGTGGAGATTGGTACATTGTTATAGTTGCGGTGGAGATTAATGCATTGTTGCATTTGCGAGGAAGATTGGTGCTATGTTACATTTTTCGTTGTAACAAAGCTTTGCCTTTTTGTCGTAACAAAGCTGTGCCTTATGGCTGTAACAAAGCTGTGCCTTGTGCCCTGATAAGAAAGGACTCGCGTGAGTCATCCAAGGAGGCTCTGTCTTACCGGGAAACTATCGTTTTATTTCCGCCAAGGCGCTGCATTCACTTCGAGTCATTTACGAGCGTGAGTTTGCAGCGTGGAGCTCCAGGTGATTCATCAGCCGAGAGCCGTTCAGTCATGTCCACATCTGGCAACTTGTGCTACTTTTTATTATTGCTTAGTAGTTTGTGATGCCACATTTGGTTCGTCTTACTCTTGCTTGCAATACTTTTTTACCACTATCATCGGTAATTTGTGTCCATTTGTAATTCGTTATCGCATTTACTACTGGAAAAAGTCTGCTTTAACCACTCTTTGATGAAACTTAAAAGAAGAAATACTGTTCCCAGCCGAACGAAAGAGACAAACGAATCACAAGATAACACGGCGTGCTTCCATCTCCACGTCCGTCCAACGACAGCCCTCATGAACTTGTCCTGCCGATATCGGTGACCCAGATGGAACCAAACCAAGGCCATAGACGTTGACAGGACATCGAAACTGAGATCACCATGAGAGCAAGGCACAAAGGGCCACACAATTTGAGACTTTTATTTTGCTGATCGATGATAATGAAGATGATGATGATGATGCTATGGATTTCAGTTCTGGTCTCATACTG
>CM031595.1:63310601-63370601 GCA_018398815.1 Conus ventricosus | reverse complement strand
CCATCTTCTCCTCTCCCTTTCCTTCACACACACACACACACACACACACACACACGCACGCATGTGCGCGCGCGTACACACGCGAGCAGAGAGAGAGAGAGAGAGAGAGAGAGAGAGAGAGAGAGAGAGAGAGAGAGAGAGCTATTAAAGAATAAACCGACGGAAAAACACGAAACAAAACAAGAAAAATAAAAAGATATTTAACGACGAGGATAACAGATAAGCACTTGTGTGTGTGTGTGTGATGGGTTTTTTTCAACGTCCAGTCCTGAGTAACAGATTAAGGCAGTATATGCAAAAGTATGCAAAATTAGCATTGATTTAGAGAGAGAGAGAGAGACAGAGACAGAGACAGAGACAGAGAGGGGAGGGGAGGGGGAGGGGCGGAGTGTGGGGAGGGTCACAGAAATTTGCGCACGTTTTGGGATAAATAGAAGCCAACAAGCAAGCAAGAAACTGACAATCCACGTTACGATCACAAAAGTTGGAGGAAACAAAAAAGTTCATTACGTTGTTGATAGGCCAGCCAGCGAAGGGGAGCTTATAAGGCTGGAAACATTGTCCGCTTTATTCAAGAGGGAAATAACTACAGAGAGAGAGAGAGAGAGAGAGAGAGAGAGAGCGAGAGAGAGAGAGCGAGCTCAATTAAAGGGATATAATCGCAAGACATTGAAGACTGTAAACTTTACAGAGTGACGTCCCATATAGCTGTGCCTTTAACTGTCTCTCTTTACTTCAAAAGCAAACAGCTTTAGAAATAATAATGATACAGGAAGTGTAAAATAGGTGCAAAACATCTCCTGTAATCGTAAGACTGCAAGTTGAAACCAATATAGCTACGTCGTGGGTTGAGTCCCATGAGTTGGGTTTTCGGCCTCGGCAAAGCTGGGATACATTTTGAAACGGAGCGTAGAGGTACGGTCTTGTCACATCGTCTTATTATTATTATATTATATTGGGTATTTATATAGCGCCTATCCTCGGTCACAGACCAAGCTCTAAGCGCTTTACAATAAACACACTACCTCAATCACTCAACGGGCTGCCTAACCAGGTAGAGCCGGCCGAAGAGCAGCCTACTGGCGCTCATTCAGTCGTTTCCTGTACCATTCAAACATCAGTCACTCGTTTTCATTTATCTCATTTATTCCTCCAGTTTCTCACATAGGATGAATACGATGTTTTATACGTGTCCTCCATTTCCACCGGTACACGATAGCACACGATAACAGTAAGTGACAATTTTTGTGGCTTGGTAAGAAATACCAGGCGGCTATCTTTACTTTACATCAATTTTGCCAGGGCAGCGGGGAACCCCCCCTGTCTTTTTCGATTTTCAACTGCCGTGGGTTCTTTAACGTGTGCAGGGGGCCAGGAATGCACACGGGTCCGACTCGCTTATAGTCCCCATCCGATGGACTTGACGTTCAGTTCGATTTGTCATTCAAACTGGGAAAGAAAGGGCGAAAAAGGCAGGGCTCGAACCCACGCACTTCTCACACTTTGGACTGGCAGGCTAACGTCTTAACCACTCTGCCACCTTTCTTCTCCGATCAGAATAGCATTATTGCATCATTGTTGTCAGCCTTAACCTTTACTGATCCTGAAAGAGAGAGAAAGAGAGAGAGAGAGAGAGAGAGAGAGAGAGAGAGAGAGAGAGAGAGAGAGAATTAAACGAAGCACCAACTTTTTTTTCGTAAGTTTTTCTTCTCCTTTCCTCTAGAGAATTACTGGTGGCAGGAGTGCTAGTCTTAAGGATGGTATTAAACACCAACGTACTACAAACAGCATGTTTTTAGCGCTGGTTAAGGCATTAAACGGAAGAATTTACTTTCCAAAGATAAAGGAACCGAGAAAAATAAAAGTGGCGGTGAAATATGGCGACATCGTTCCCTCAAACCAGGCAATCCTATTTTATTCTGGAGAAAACCAGTGTGACAAGAAAGTCATAGAATACGACAAAAATCTACAAATCCACACATCATTTGAAGTGAGACACCAGTTGATCATTACGAGTCTTTCCGGCTTAACCATCCCCCCCCCCCTCCCTAACACAAACACACCCCATCTCTCTCTAGTATTACACTCCATTCACAAACTCACATCCACAAGACCGAAATGTATGCCAGTCTAGTTTGCACATTCAGCGGAATCTGGCTTCCACACCTGAGTCCTCGCCATAGAAGCTGGAGCAGGGAGGAGGGTGGGTGTGACAGCCGATGATCTCATGAAACAGGTCGGGATTTCTAGTAGGAGGAAGAGGACAAGAACTCAGAAGGTACTGGCAGAGGCAGCTGAAAAGTTTGAGCTGGATCTGGATGAGGAGGAACAAAAGTGAACTTCGTAAGGCTGAAAATTCCCCATCTTTGTGTCCGATAGGAACGTGGATATGACATCAGCCTGCAAAGGTACCGCCTTGAGATGCCCACAGATCACAGAAAACTGAAACAATGGTCTCAAAATGCACCACCAAGGCCACCGTATTATAGGCAACATTGTAGAGCAGTTTATCAGGTGTTTGCAATCATAGGCGCAATCCACACGCGTTTGTTAGCCACAGTGGGTTGACGGGTGCGTGTGATGTGTTGTGAAGTGGGAGATGGATGAATGGCATGGGATGGAAGATGACTACGTCTATCCGTAGGTTGATTTATATGTTCGTGTCTGGTGTCAATTTGATCTTTGTTTCCCCACCTAGTCTGCTGGATGGCTTCGGGTTCGCGGAGGGAAAAGTACAACTCAACATGTTCTGCAAACAGGTCGGGTGTGTGCAAAGGGGAACAACCGTTATCATAAAAGGTTCCCAGTGATGGAAATCCATAATGTAGATGCCGGACCTCGAATTTGCTCTCGCGATTCGTAAGTACACATTTTATTTTGTTCGGGCATACATACAATTCAAGGTCCACAGTGCTTTCTATTAATAGAAGAGAGGCCGCACGAAAAATTGATTTGAGAGGCCATTCCAAACTGTTGCAAGGCAGTAGGCCGTAGGATTCATGAGCCTGAGTGAAGCGCATTGTCTAGTGAGAGGGGGTTCGACCAGCAGGTGGGCCGTTTTCTCCCGTGAAAAGAGGTCGCCCAGTGAAAAGAGGTCGCCCAAAGAGGTCGCCCAGTGAAAAGAGGTCGCCCAGTGAAAACGACGATCTGTGGGCCATCTCTACGCCAGATCTGTGCCAGCAGTCTTTTTGTTTCTATTATTTTTGAGTATAAGAGAAGAGAAGAGAGGGAGTGCAAAGGAAGAAGTGGATGTGGGGAGGGGATAATCCTTTTTTACTCTTCTGCGAACACGAAGTCTGCTCAGCGTACGACGTAGATCCTTCACTGACGCGCACTGGATATTCACTGACAGCCATCTTTCCTGTCATAATGTGTTGAAAAATGTGCTGATTCCAGACAAAAAGTAAGGGACGAAGTTTATGACTAGAAGAACATAAATTTGTGCACACTGTAAAGTCATTCCTTTAAATTCATCAATATGATCATTAACATGAAAAAACAAAAAACTAAAACAAAAGAAATCCACTCTCTTTAATTTTCCTAATATCGGTCAGGTGGCCAGCAAACTTATTCTTTAAATAGCATGGGGTGTATTTCCAATTCGACTACAGCTGTAGTCATCCTTTTCGGGTATTCACACACACACACACACACACACACACACACACACACACCGTGCGCACGCAATCTCCATTTCCCACGAACATAACACGCAGAAAACGGCCAGGCTTTCAGACTTTGTTTTCTCCAACCTTCATTTAAAGTTGTATCTCATGTAAAAATGTACTCCCTGATCTCATGTACAGTGTGAAAAAGGTGCATTGAACATCAACCTGTCAGACACACACTTCAGACACAGAGCTAGAAAACAGAGCACTCTTTCACAGGATATCAGATGTCAAGAGAACCACACAATGGCAAATCGTAGCTACGTACTGCACTGGTAATCACAATCAGAGATAATGAAGACTTGATGACACCGAGTTTTTGTCTGAGACTTTCTATGGAAATCACAAGCCAACTCATCTTCAACGTTTCGGACACAACTTTGCAAGAAAAAATAGGCTCAACGGAAATCAACAATTAGCAAAACACAATAAGATGTAAACAATAACATTCAGAAAAGTGAAAATCAATGTCTCATGTGAACCCCTATTTTCGTAAAATGTTGAATTTTCAACTCGAACATTTTATCGACTGTCGGAACCATGACCTCTGTCACAAGGTGAACTCTTGAAACATCATGACCAAAACTAACAAATGTCGATGAAAATTGAACACCATTCCCAAAAAGGTCTGCTGACACCAACAGAAAATTTGACATGCACTGATTTCCCCTTTTCAAAGAGGAACACTTTTAATTTGTCATCTAAATAAATGTAACATTTGACTTTTCTTATTTCATGACATTTGTCCAACATGTACAGGACAAAACTTGATTTACATTTGGATATTCAAAATGCCGCAGACCTATTCCAAAAGCATTTGGGCATATACTGCTGCATCGACGATGCTTTTAAATGTATTCATTGTTGGCGTTACTGGCAATACGTTTCCTGTCCGCTTCAATACCTCAGTCATCTTTGTTGGCAGCACCAACAGTGAACAAAATGATTTGTGTTTGCGGACATGGGCTTTTGTTTCTGTCTTGACAATGAAAATATTCATAAAAAAGAGAAACAAATTGTGACTCGGTTTAACTTAGCATTTTCGTTTTGCCTTCATTTCATCTTTCCGTTTTCGTTTTTGTTTCCAAACATGACTGATTTACCATTTTAATACTCTTTATCCAATGAAGGCCACAATTCTTCGGCAAAAGTTTCACGGTGGACGGTGTGACCAATAATTATCATGGATTTCCAGACTGACTGATTCTAGGACAGGACAGATGGAAAACAGTAATATGCCCAGCAACAGGATTAAACACACCATTCAGACTAAGTATGTCTTTGTTTATAGGTCAATGATGTTCTCAGCAAAAAAAAGGGGGAAATGAGCGAGAAAAAGAACACTGGCAATACAAATGATACAGCTGGTACAATTATCTGATTAAAACGACTAACTGAGGATGATTCACCAACAGAAAACTGCAAACATGGATACAAATCCGAGAGGTTATTATAGAATAAACGAATGATCAAGCAAGAGAGGGAAAAAAAAAGTGAAGACACGATTCAAAATTTGTGCAGAAAGACAATGGAATGAATATTTTTGTTCTCTTTTTCTTTGCCCGTCCTTGTTCATGCATATGTATTAGGGAAAGATTGAGTTAAAAAATGGAATACAAAACGTTGAAAGGAAAAGGAAAACCAGTATATATATATACCCAGAATTCTTTCTGACGCCCCTCTTATTTCGTTCATACAAAACTTCTTTCTCGGAACGAAAAATCGATTTAGTCTATTCGATATGCAAGACATATCTCATAAAGAATCACGTTGAAGCCAACATTAGACCCCCATTTAAACTGTCTAGATTCAATGTTTATTGTCTTCAGTTGGAAACGGAACGCGGAATTTTTCTCCTTGATTGCATGGATGAAGACATGTACCGACTTTTTCATGCTTCCTTGGCACAGAGTACCAGTAAAACTAGCCCGCAGAAGTGAAATAACTGATTGGTTTGTCTGAGTGGACCTCGCTGACGTCAGAAATGGTGTCAGGGTTCATTGGCTGCATTCAGAATGTTTGGAATGTTCTGCTGGGCAAGGAGATACTCTGTCACCGTGGTGAAAACAAAAACCAACGATCATTGTACTTTTGTTGGTTGTTTGTATCACGCTGCTTAAGCAACGCAACTTCATAAAGTACAAACGTTTGCTTACAATGCAGTTCAACACTCAAAGACATACCTTGCAAATATTACATATTTTTGTATCATGACTCGTAACTCAACTGTGAACGATATCAAAACCAACCGAAAATGACTGTCATCAATATGCAGTACGATACTGACAGCAGAGGGGAAGAGTTCAACAAACATGACTGGTATGGAGACTGAACGGAGACAGCACAACGCTCCATCATCGAAACACATGGTAACAATTATGTACAGAACAATAGCGTGTGGCAATGCATAAAGAGTCTGAGGCAGCAAGGCAACAGTGTGGTTCACTACAAAACTACACTAAAGTGATTCGGAGATATGTGCAGAAGTCATAAGCACTGATCATGCGGTAGTCACAAGCACGGGTCCAGGGATGAAAGTAAAAAAACAACAGAGGTGTACGTCAGGCCATGTCGGGAAGGGACGGAACTCTCCACCACGACAGGAATCTGAGGTCACCGTGTTCTCGAGTCACTGCCCTTTCTGACGGAACGTGTCGTCCTTTTTTCTAACACGGGAAGTCACTTTCAATTCACACAAACAGTGGCTTTACTTAAATTCCCTCAGTAGAGTGCCAATCCGGGAAACTGCTCCAAAAAGATTTGAGAGTAAATTAACCTAACCAGATCAAAAGATGGCTGTGCGATTCAGACAGGAAAAACACTTTTCGTTCAACCGGAAATATGGCTGCTGGCATGTTGATTGAAGGCTCCGAGTCTACAGCGAAAACTTATCATCATGGATTGAAACGTATTTTTATTTTTCACCCATGAACCTCACTAATTCAAACTCTCACATTCCAATAGATTTTTTTTTTCCATTATTCATTTTGTGTGTAAATCTTAATCAGTATGCAGATGACTCGGATGTTAAAAAGACAGGTACACGAGAAACCACCCTCCCCCCCGCTACGATAACAACGTTCAATGGCGTTTTATCACCGAGTGGCAGGTCGTAGCTGATTCCACCACGGGCAAAGTTGTTGTAGGCATTGTATTTATGTTAGTGCGCCATTCAATATTCTGATCCTGTGTTGACGAAGAGTAAACCATGCACAGCTTGACACCAGTTTGATCCTTCCTGGAAACAGCACAGCTTTACTTTTGAAACTTCTTACTCACTTAAAAGGAAAATTACTCTACCGCCGAACGAAAAGAACAAACACACGTTGCTTTGTTGTTTGTTCTTTCATTTGACGGTGTGGTCATTTTTCTTTTAAGTTTGTTTCCATTTCTGCCTGCAGTCCACACACTTTGAAACCTACTTTTAGCTTATCTGATTGAAAATCTGATAATCCTGATTCAAAATCTTGAATCTGACGCATATCTTCAAGATTCGTATTTGAGAGCTTTACTCGAGGACAGTAAACAGGTGAAGCTGAACTACAGCGGACCATTCAGGGCCTCCAAGCGTATCCATCAAGGGAGCTTGGGTTCAAGCACAGAAACTTGGCACAAGAGGAAAGCTGACTTTGAACGATTCAGATATGTCATATGAAGACGCTTCACAAAGTGCGTAGTTGAGGGTGAGACAAAACAACAAGAACAACAACAAAACCTTTCAGTTCAAGAGGTAACTTTGAACTCATCCAGTCACTAATCTTATTTTTTCTGTGAAGATTCCCTTGGTCTTCTTGGCTAAGTAAACATATTACCTCACGCATATCAAAGTTTTTTGGTTTTTTTTTTTATTGTTGAGAGAATAAAAAGTTGTTTCTCCCGTCCATTTACCCTGAAATATTACCAGCGGATTCTTTTTTATTGCAGAAACCTCAAAACCGTTCTGACGACACATTTAGATGGCTTAAAATACCACCTCCGTCTGCTGCCCTACCCTTCGTCCCACCCCACTCTCTTTGGATTCACTTGGCCGTTAGCAAATGATGTATATTTGGACTTGACCACCATCTTGTGTTCAGGGTTGTGAAATGATGGGTGGAATTCAAACGTTTTTGAACCACATGTAAAAGAAAAAGGTAATCTGTCATGAAAATAAGGCGGTGTACACATTGTATGTCAGATACCAGGGGTCAATCACAATCTTTATTTAAAATGTATTCAATCACAATCTTCATTTAAATGTATTCAATCACAATCTTTATTTAAAATGTATTCAATCTGTTCACGAATAGAGGAGTTCTCTGATAGTTTGGGTTCGAAAACACGAGCGCTTTTGACGTTAGATGTGATCAGATAAACATTTCGGTTCTATACGGATACAGAAATGGGTGTATTTAAAAAACAACAACACCCTTTTCTTTAAAAAATGTGACAGCGGATAACTATGTGCTATGAGACGTGAAACGGATTAATAGCTTAAAAATCCAGTCACACGTTGATTCTATCTATACACTGACAAGCTGAACTTATCTCTGTCTCCCTCTTTCAAAGAAATCTCCCCGATCATTGTTTATGTACCCGTCCCAATCAGACTTGTGGTTTCTTTTTCGTTTTATGCAGTTGTGATCTGTCAAAATAAAAATCTAGCTTTTTCAAGCACTATCAAGCCCGTGTAAATGTGGACACTTATCATTCTGTTCTAGCTGCCTTGAGCCCACCATCTTTCCTTTCAAAGAGAGTTTGGGAATCACAGCTCACATAGTGCGTTTGTTTTGCACACTCTGACACACATTCAAAGAGCCTCGCCGCCTGTTGATCGGAACCATCCTGACTGAGAGTGAGGAAACGATGATAACAGTAGCTTGTGCCAACGTGTGCATGGGATTAGGGATCATTTTTAATCATCGTGCACCTCGTCCAGTCTTCACTGCACCGCCCCAACACTGTCATTCCACAGCACGGACAAGGTGGCGATCTCGGAGGCATACATGTCAAGGCATTTTGAGGACAGCCACATGAGGGAGTGAGAAAAGGGGGCTGGGGAGGCGGGAGAGAAACACACAGAGTCCACTACATGTGATCGCAATACATTTTACATGGCATTCCATTATCGCAGGTTGATAAATATTGTACACACAAGACAGGGCAGTCTGTGTCATGACAAAATGGCGACCAGCGCTCTCCGTAACACTGATGAGGTGCATGTCATACAACCCTACCGGCAAACCCAGAAGCATAACAAGTCATTGCCCCTCTCCTCCCAATTGTCCAAAACATCACATTGCACAAGAAACTGCAACACCTATGGGAGGAAGGACAGTTTTGATATGTGCACACAGTACGATCCACATCCACAACGTCATGGTTCTGCTTTCAACCTACATACTGTAAACTTCTTAGTTTTCGTGAAAATGCATCCAGTTTAATCTGCATTTATTACAGAAGGGGAACATGAAAACTGTAACACGTCTTTAGATTTTATGTCAGATGAAAACATGTGTTTATCGCTCGCTCTTCGGTCGTGAAACAAACAATGGATGCTGAAAATTTGGACAAAAAAGAAAAACAAAACAAAAACAACAAAAAAAGGAAAAAAAAAAAAGAGAGAAGCTGAAGAAGAACAAGAATTTAAAAAGGAAAGGGCGAGGAAATTCCCAATCCTAACCCCTTCTCAGCACACTATACGATCAACATACGACTGAGCTGAAGACAAACGACAGTATTTTGCATACTTTGTCGGTGATATTCGGGCCATATTGTCTAGTATGATATTTGGTATTTGGAATATTCAACAGAAATATGGTATGGTGTAAGTTCGGTGCTAGTGCATGAGCATATACGTGCGCACGCGCGCGAGTGTGTTTGTGTGCATGTGTGTGTGTGTGTGTGTGTGTGTGTGTGTGCGTGCGTGCGTGCGTGCGTGCGTGCGTGCGTGTGTGTGTGTGCGTGCGTGGGTGCGTGCGTGCGTGCGTGTGTGTGTTTGTGTGTGTGTGCATGTGTGTGTGTGTGTGTGTGTGTGTGTGTGTGTGTGTGTGTGTGTGTGTGTGTGTGCGTGTGTAAGAGAGAGAGAGAGAGAGGGGGGGGGGGGGGAGCATGGATGCCATCTACAAAAACAATGTGTATGTCGGAGAACTAATTCTTATTCTTTCAACAGTATGTTACATCACTGTCCCGTGTTTGGTAAAGAAACTGGTTCCTGTATAAGACATTCTGCCGTGGACAATCTGCACAAGAAGCTGAACCTTGAAGTGTAGAACTTACTGTGAAAGCCCCGAACTTTAAACTCAGCAATCTTCAAGCAAATCTCCGTGAACACAAAAGGAAACTCAATTGCCTCTTATTTCCAACTAACTTCGCCCACTGCAGAATCAAAATTCGTCTATTATGTGATAACTCCCGCAATGTGCTTTCTAAACTATTTTGTTTATGACAGTCTTCCCCCGAGAGGCTCTGTTGTTTTAAAATAAAGTAGAGACCAGCCACAAACAAGTCCATTAATGGATAAGAAAAACGAAACCATTTAACCTCCCCCTCAGATTATCATCGATAAATCTTTACAGTCAAACGCTAAACAGCTAATTGGACCAGAAAAGCATACACTGATACACAGAACTCTTCAGAAGTAATATTCAACTTCATCAGTTAAAGTCTAATCATCTATAGAACTTATTTCCGACTGCAAGAGAAAACACTTATCCTACATAGCATCTAGCTGCGAGGCACAAAATCTCATGCGATGATAACAACCTGATAATCATCTCTGGATAACCGAATCGCGTAGTTCTTTATGTTGCTGGAGGATGGGAGGTACAAACTCATGCAAATGAGGTCAACTTACAAAAAGACTCACGACTGTACAGCTGCATTAGTCACAGCTGGAAACCTCGGTCATGGCAACTATTCCACACCCCAAAGAAACAAAACCCGACCGTGGCCAGTATTCTCCACACAACCCTGTCCAAGAAACAAACCCGACCGTGGCCAGTATTCTCCACACAACCCCTGTCCAAGAAACAACACGCTGCCCTGGCAAATGTTCTGCCACCCCAAAGAAACACCACCTTGGCCTCGCTAATGGCAAGGATTCCACACCCGAAAGATACAAAATCAAGCTAAGGCAATTCCCGCTATAGGACGTATTCTAACCCACCACCCCTAAAAGGCCCTGGGCTATGGCAAATGTTCCACACTTCTTCCAGAAACAAAACCCGAGTCATAAAAAAGTGTTCTGCAGTCCCCAGGAAAAAATAACCCAGCTGTTGCAAACTGTCCTGCATTCTACAGAAACAAAACGCATCCAAGGGAAATGTACCCCTCCTCTTCCCCCTCCCCCGCCACCAAAGAAACGAAATCCAGCAAGAGCAAGTGTTTAGCCCTCCGTCTCCCCTCAGCCGCTGTGTTCTAAACACTTCTCAAGAAATGATCACGGCACCATCTCCTTCTGCACGCAATGGAAGAATCCATCATCAGCCAACGTGCACACTTTGCGGTGAACTGTTAAACATCATCATCGTCATCATCATCAACAACAACAGCCGTGGACAAAGCGGACAACGTGGACGTTCTCATACAGCTCTTTACCCATTGACAGACACTAATGGGAGTGCACGGCACTCCAACTGTGCTACGTTTGTGATTATCAACTCCCAAGGGTCCATGCATATCCTATCAAAATCAAGATTTTAAAGTGTTTAGCGTTTTCCTGTTTCCTAACAATTCGACGAAAAGTGATGAGGATTATGCACCAGAAAGTAGTCTGTCAATTTAGCTTTCGTCACAAGCATCAGCAAAACACGTGGTCGTTAATTTGACTTGCTAGTAAGTGGAACGGATGGGCCGGTGGGTAGCACTGGTTTACATACAGAAAAAACCAGCAACCCGAGGTTAGACAGCAGGATAGGGGGGGGGGGGGGGGGGGGGGGGGGCGAAACAGAACGCAGCTATTCATCACACTGTCCACATGATCTGTGCATGTGCTGTCACAATCTGCTCATCAAAGAGCAGAAACATGTCTGGTCACTTCTGACCATCGTTAGTATATGGGGCGAGGAGGAGAGGGGTGGAAGGGAGAGGGGAGGGTGGGAGAAGAGGAAGGGGGAAGGCGGTGTGAAGGACGGAAGGTATAACAATGAAAAACATCTAGGGTAACATGTTTTCTGAAGAAGCATTAAGATTGGTGTACCAGCCTATTATGTCTATCCCTCAACTGCCAATGCATAAAGTCAATTATTAATTTGGGTTCCATTCCTTCTGGATGAATGGTATCACAAATGCCCCTAGATAAATACAGGTCATTTTTAAAACCGTGATAACATTCAGAATTACTGTTTAAAAATTACGTAGGTGTATGTCGTCGGACATGTGATTCAGGTGATTCAGGCCTCTGAATGCAACAATGCATAATTTTTTTTTTTTAAAGGGAAAAGAAAAAGTGATCTGCCCTCATTAACATACCAATGGCGGAACTTGATACTATCTACCCCATTTTAGGTAAAGAAAGAAACAAACGAACAATAAAACCGCACAAAACAAAGACAACAGCCGATGCCCTTCTGAGGATGACAAGCTCAGCAGACCTGCGTCATCATCGCTACACAACTGTATTTTGTGAAAAATGCTATCTTGTCAGAGCGGATCAAGTAGACAATAGTTACAGAGGTGTTGTTCAGAGAGTAACCTCATCCACACCTCTTCCCCCTCCCCCTCCTCCCCAATAAAAAAAGAAGTCGTTATCGAAAACGTCATTATGAAATATGAGAGAAAAACCTGGTCAGAAAAGGCGCCGCGAACAGCACGATCCCATTCCCCTGGTCAAAGCTTCCGGTCTTTTAGTATGGATTGTTTCAGTATGGAAAGCAGCACTTATTTTGAGCCGAAGTAACACGATTTTTTCCCCAAAACGTCATCTGTTTGGTAAGCACAGACGTACATTTAATAACACGTGCGGCACAGATCGGACTGTTAAGATGGCTGCCATTTCCATCCTTCCATTGGTAGGGTGGCAGACCTGGCAGATACATGAAAACCTACTCGAGGAAAAAAATCCTGCATGATCATGGAGGTGGGGCTTAATCTCAAGGGCAGTTAAGATAGCTAGACCGATCAACCCGGAGATGTGAAAGCGAACAAGTGTAGTATTCTTTTCGTCTTTTGCTTTCTCCCATGTGATGTTGAGGTAGTCTCCTTAGAGACAAGAAAGGCGGCACAGCTCCAGCTTCAAATATGTCAATCAAGAAAAAAATTCAGACACGAAAAGAAACCTTTCGATGCCCAATCACAACTTTTAGGAGAACCCTCAATGAACAGGATAAAATGAAAAGAAAATAGGCAAACAGATCATGATTAATCAAAACAAACAGAGCAAACCACCCAATTAAAAAACAGAGAAATACATTTTTACCTATACTAACATCGATCCCCGTCCAATAGTAGATCACTAAAGAAAAACGTTTACCATTGTGCTACTTAATAATCCTACACACACACACACGCACGCGCGCGCGCGCGCGCGCGCGCGCACGCACGCACACACACACACACACACACACACACACACACACACACACACACACACACACACACACACACACACACACACACACACACATTCTCATTCAGAGAGGTGTCTGACAAAATTAAATCCTCATCGAAAGACCTGCACCGACATCAAATGCCTGTGTTCGTCTCGGTGACAAAACACTTCGTACCTTAGCAATCACGGAGAAACAAGTCTTCTCCCACACTCAAGTCAGCAGAACGGTTCACGGCCTTTCTTTTACTGTCAATGATTAATTTCTGACCAGTGAAAACTGAGTGAGACCACGTGTGTATACCACCTCGTCGTGTTCCCACATAAACACCACATGGGATGATTTGTCCCGGCCTGTTTGGGTTCTGTGCCTGTTTGCATGCAGCGATCGACTGCATGAAGTCAACGAAGACAAAGGTACTGCACTGGGCGCTGCCGGTACTGGGACCTGGTAGAAAGGGCCCGCACAAACGACCCCGATGTAACTATCGCGAATTGCTGTATTGTACGTGATCCATTTGTGACCATGTAGAACAAAACAGAAATCCTATATATCCCACCAGTTAATCCGTTCAGAAGCCATCCCGTGTCCATCTCTCGCTAGAAGTTGGCATGATGTAAACAACAGTTAGATCCGAAACCAGGTCACAACCGATTTTGCGCAGGAAAACGTAATAAATCAAGAAGTACGAATATCATTGCCAAAAATCTTGGTCTCTCTCTCTCTCTCTCTCTCTCTCTCTCTCTCTCTCTCTCTGTCTGTCTGTCTCTGTCTCTCTCTTCTCTAATTCTTGAAATAAGCCAACATGGAGTTTTGAGATGATGCGTTCTGAAAAACTGGCGGTACGAATCTACAAACACATAAAGATGCATGCACGCATACAGAGAAATATACCGAACTATGGCCTTTCAAAAAAAAGCTGGAAATGTTGTAAGATTAGCAAAACCGATTTTTTTTGCTTTCGATTGAAACGAAAACATCTGAAGTGAGGTACCTGAACTTTTAACCGTCCGAGTGAATTTTGTGTTCGAACGGAATCATAACAATCCCACTCGAATGTGACTTCATTGCACATGTTATTATCATGATTTTCATGGAAACGAGAAAAAAGTAAAACGTTGGGGGGGGGGGGGGGGGGGACCTGCAGTGACGTACAGTGACATAACATACAAAAAATTGATAAGAGACTGTTTGACAACAATGTTAGTAGCTTTCCAATGGCATATGTGATCGGTTCAGATCACACAAACATGTCCGTCCCTGGAAAAAAAAAAACTGCACGCGCAGGGGTAGAGGTTAGCAAATGAATGAAAGGCAAGATTAGGGAGGGAGGGAGGGGGGGGGGGAAGATGGGGTGATGCAACAATAGCAAATAAAATGCCTCATAATGGAAAAAAAATCTTTCATATGAAAATGTGGCATTCAAAAAGAACGAGAGGGAACAGAAATTAAAGAATAAAAGGAGGGAGGGGGGTGGGGTGGGGGTGGGGGGGGGGGGGGGGGGGGGTAGGAGGGGGAGGGAGGAGGGGGGAAGATGAGGTAGGGCGAAGAGAACCCAGAGGAGCAGTGGATGTCTGACCCTGTGATGTTGCGGGAAGACCAGACCTGTTTACTCTAAAACTGCTATTGGTGTACTGATTTTTTTTTTTAATGAGGGTCATTTCTACCAAGAAAGTGTACAAAATTCCAAATTTCTGCAAAAGCGGGGGGACGAGGAGGGACAGGGGAGGCGGGGGTGGGGGGTGGGGGGGTGGGGGGGTGGAGGGGAAATCCTTTCACGCTGACCTGACGTAACACTGTAGTTGTTTCTTCCAGGTAGTAACTACCTGATCTTGCATGAAGTACGGTAAAACATATAAGTTCTTCCTGACACAAGTTACTTGAATTCCTGATTCATCGACATGCTATGGCACAAACTCATGTTCTCCTGCCCGTTTTTCCTATGTTTTAGGACAGAATTTCGAAGAAACAGACACAGCCGGACGTGATTTTTGCGCGCGAAATTTAGCAAGAATTGTCGCTCTTTGGTCAAAGCCCCCGCCCATGGTTACACGCAGCAAGTGCAATATTCGCTAAAAACAAAATCTCCTCTAGAATTTTCTTAAAAACTTTTTTTTCTTTTTCTTTCTTACTTCATCATGTTTTAGTCAAACTTGTACAAAATACGACGAAATAGTGTGGGTAAACAGGCCTGGAAGACTAGTGCCCTGTCGCCCCAAACACACCATCACACCTACCTTACTTATTTCAGCAAGAAGTGTCATATCCCTATGCTGAAAAACCGCTTTTTCTTCCCCGACGATCAGATCGACCAAGATACCCGGTGAGACTTGCATGGGGAGGATTTCGATTGAGCTGATAGCAAACCTAGAGCCTGATAACTCCACCTGTTCAGATAGTGACCACACTTCTAGTGTCACTGTTCTCTCATGAGAGCTTGTCAGACACAGGGTCGGGTACTGGCTCAACGGACATCTCGGTCTCCAGGGCTGGGGAACACCAGCTACGGCTCTCCTGCTTTTTTTTTTTAACCAACGCACGGTTGTATTGGCCGAAGTTGGTGGCAGCAGATTTAGAGGAGACTGGACACCAAACAGTACACAGCTACATATTTTCTGCAGTGCCATTGATACATGGAAGATCATCATGAACATTGAAAAGGCACCGATCATTTTCCTACATAAGTTCAGCCAACCTGTCTACCAGTGGAAAAGGACGTTGGCCAAGAAATGCGGTGGGCACATGTACTTTTCCCACACATTTCAAGACTGGAGTTATTGAGTGACTGAGTAATTCTCGCATTGTCATTCGACTCGTTTGTTAAAAAGATAAAAGAAAAAGAATAAAAGGAGTCTGTTTGGACTCTTTTCCTTTCGAAGAAGCGAATATCAATACAGTTTCTAGGGTTTGTGCATTGTTTACTTGCAGTTGTGATTGGGTGTGTTTGAGCGCGCGCGCGTGCGTGCGTGTGTGTGTGTGTGTGTGTGTGTGTGTGTGTGTGTGTGTGTGTGTGTGTGTGTGTGCGTGTGTGTGTGTGTGTGTGTGTGTGTGTGTGTGTGTGTGTGTGTGTGTGTTTGAAAGCGCTGATCATGAAGTAACAACAGCTACAATGCAAATCACTACATTACTTTATCTAAGATGTGTGTGTATGTGTGTGTGTGTGTGTGTGTGTGTGTGTGTGTGTGTGTGTGTGTGTGTGTGATCAAAGTTAAATGACTTCTGTTGCTACAGAAAAAAACAACAACAACCATGATCGTGTATATGTTACATTTACTTTTTAATGCCTTATGATAAGACTTAACGCAGGCCATAATTAAGAGACAATCCTTTTTTGGTATTAAGATTTGACGCAGGCCATATTAAGTGACAACCACTTCCGTGTAGAAAAGAAAGCTTGCTTCCGTACTGGAGAGGGAGGAAATGCACACCCTTTCCTTCCACATGAAACAACAAGTCCACACAGTTCAGGGGCTTACAACACTTGACCTTCCCCAGAAAATCCCACACGACCACTCACATTTATGTACAGAGCAGACCGACGAGCTATGCGATCGCGACGGCAATGAGAAAACCGCTTTCACTGAAATGCCATTGTCTTCTCGACAGAAGCATGTCTATTACTGTTCTAACTGATCTCTAATTCATAATGTCACTCTGTCGTTTGCCTACCAAAAAAACAAAAACAAAATGCAAACATGTGTTTGAGTACGCCCACTGTATCGCCCATGACCTACCTAACAAATGTTTTCGCGGAAAGGCTCTCTGACAACTGATTCGGCTCCCTCACATCTCCTTGTGGTGCCATTCTCACTGCATCCCATTATGGACGCTGCGGCTTTGGGTTGGTGGGTGATTTTTCGGTCTCATTGACTGCTAGCCTTATTTCCTTCACAAAACTGCTCGCTTTATTTTCATGACAACAAAAGGGATGAAGCAGTTAAACCCACTAAGTAACTGTCACTTTTCTGGCGCTTGATGACGTCATGTGGTGTCAAGTGATGATCAAAGACACACCGAGTTTTCTTCAATTCATGTTGTGAAAAGCCTAGCCAACCACGAGGGGCTATACTTTCCCTCAGTTACATGACGACGTGACTAATGAAACTACCTCCCCTAATTCCACGGACCATCTTAACTATTTTGTTTTTCGTGAAGTGTTCTGCTTGCTCGTCACTGCAGCGAAGACAGTGAATGTATTGGAACTCGTCATGTACCAGTCCACGTCAACCATGCTTACAAAAGTCTGTGATAAATGCAGCGAGCTGATAAATGTACTCAAAATCAAATACATGCTTGCATTCTCAAACTGAATTCAGTCATACTTTGATGACAAATACATAAACAGCCTCTTCACTTTTGGCAAACAAGTGCAAACAGGGAGTACAAGAAACTCGTTAGTTTACATGGACAAATCGTGCATCCATACCATCATGCAACGTCAGGAGGGAACATCCCCACACAAAACAAGCAATCGCTAATTATTCACAGGTCATTGGATTTGCACCATTCCTGACAAACCACAGACACTCAAAAGTAATGGTATTAAAATAAAGTTGAAAAAGTTACCAATACAAACATAAACGGAGAACAAACACTTGGACAAAGTGCCACACTCTCTGAACGAAATAAGTTTGAAAGACGGTTCCAGGTTGATAATGGCGACACTCCTTTGCATTCGTGAAGAAGAGCAGTAAAATGAACCACAGCTTACATGCCCACTCCGACCCGACACGGCGATCACGATCCACTTGTTCAGTCTTCTGTTCATATTTCCGCCCAGGCTGTTCAGGTCGCTTGCATCGATTATTGCAGTGATTTCAATTCACAGACAATGAACTGCGACAACGGAGTTGAATTTCATCCAGTTCGTACCTGCTGCTTTATCCACTCTGGTGATGTGACGAATCACGGCAGCGGGGTTGCAGTAAACAGGGACAGTGGTTTACCATAATCGAAGAATGTTTTTTTTTTCCCCCAAACTTAATCCTCTTGTTCAACAATCAACGAATTTATTTGCATCGCATGATTCCCCAACAATGACAGAGGAAAACAAAACGATCTACGAAGAAAAAAAAATGCTTTGTGAAACCTCACTCACACCATTTAATCATATTACCGCTGCTACGCATGCGCTCCTTTTAGGTTTTTACCATTTTGGCTATAACGAGTCTTCTACCATTTCACACTCTTTAATTGTGAAGACTCAAAATATCTGCAAAATTTGTCACAGAGGTCCGAGAAAGTGACAACAAACAAACCTTGCATTATTTCTGCACAACTTTGTACGAGAAATATACTGTTGGTCTGGGCCCGTGTAAAGCACAGTGTAATAAGAAGCCTTCAAGACCGTTGTACGTTCTGAGGCTTCGCGGCTGGAGCGGCTCGCAGACGGCCCGAGCCTCCCCAATCACACGGCTTGTGACACGGACACAACAGGCTGGCCCACGCCACGGCCCAGTCTTTGACAGCCAGTAGGGACGACGTGTGTGCGTATTCAACGAGGGCCTGGGGCATTGTCAGGACAGTCCGTGTCCACAGACTGACGACTGGACAATGTTCGATGTCGGACTTTGGGGCTCTCCTGCTTGCTGCCCCCCGGTACGGAAGAAGAAGGCAAAGGGGACAGGCCTCCGCTGGAGGGCAAGGGTGGAATGGGAGAGGGTTGCAATGGGTGAGTCACGACCGGAACCAGGAGCCTCTCCCGGCCTGAGAGCTGGCTCCAGCATCCACACTTGTCTGAGAGTTCGTGGAAGAGGATGAGTGAGATAACAATGGCAATGCTGTAACAGGGGGTGAATCTGCTATGGAGGCCGGATGATCCGTTCTGGCGCGAGTAAAGGGTGGAAGTGGGGAGGGTGACGAGGGGTAGGACTGTGGTTGCACAACACGCGATTCAGACACACCGTTGTTGCCGTCACGATCCACAGACACAGCCAGGGACTGGGGGCGAGGACCTGGGGGCAGCGGTGACACGGAACACACATACGGACGTCGGATGGGTGGAGAGCCTATATGTCTCTCCTGCATCATGCCGGGCACAGGAGACTGAGGGCTTGGTAGCCCCTGTCCAAGCGCAGGCACCTGAAGGAAGGAGCCAGGGCCGAAGGTAGGAATCACAGGCTGGACATGTAAATGCCCTGGAACACCTGGAACAGGTGAGCGCATAGGACTCAGTAAATAAGACTGAGGTGTGGCAGGATTGGTCAGACTCCCACCTGATGCCACCTGCCTGACCGATGCGGGCGAAACACTCCCGTGGATACAAGGGGTGTGTTTGTGTTACATGGACTCCGCCCTTTCAGGCTACCTGGGGTGCCAGATTTGCTGCTGCCCACCGAATCGCTTTTAGGCGTCTGTATCTCCTCCCCCATATCAAAACTGGAATTATCAATTCCAGGATCTTTGAGGTGGTGCCTAGCCTTTTTACTACCTCCCCTCCGCGAGGGACACGGGGATTTGGCCAGAGGGGAAATGGCCTGGGTGGAGCTATGGCCGTAGCTGCGAGACACTCCGGACACAGGCTGACTGCTGGAATGGATCATGACATCACAGTCCTGGGAGGAGGCGTGGGGCTCGGACACAGTGTTGGAGGAGGAATGCGACATGTTAGCGGGGTCCTCCAGGTCACTGGAGGTGTAGGACACCAAGGTGGGCCTGACGTCGTCCTCATCTTCAGCGGCTTCCCCTGTGATCATCTTCACCTCCTCGTCACAGGCGGCTTCCTCGTCCGCCCAGTTGCTGATGAGCGAGTCCTCCATATCCGAACCAGTCTCCACACTCCCACACTGCGTGCTGCGCAGCTTTTCCTTGGATCGCCCCTGACCAGAGTCAACCATGTCCTGGGCCACTGGGTTGTCCTCCCCACGCTTTTCTCTCTTGTACTTGTCTTTGAAGCGGCTGTACTTGGCTCCGCTACTTCTGCTGCGGAGCAAGCGCTGTTTGAAGCGTTGGTGGGGCATCTTCTGCCCGGGGTCGCTGTCCAGCGAGTCGGCTTTGGGGAGGGTGGGATGGGACTGCGAGATCCCCTGGCTGTTCTTGGGCTTCTGGAAGTCCACTGTGCTGGGTTTCTCCTCCTCGCACTTGTCCCAGACGTTGGGCACGCTGCCGTGATGCGGATGATGCAGGTGCCCGTCAGAGCCCATGTCCATGCTGTACTGCTTCATCAAGGGGCGCCGCGCCGCAGACTCGGACCGCAGGTGCATGAGGCGAGGGTTCTGCTGGACGGGGCTGAGGGGTGGGGAGGTGATGTGTATTCCCGGCTCCGACGGACTGGGCGACACAGAGCCGGGGGTCAGGAGGTGGGGGCTGAGGGAGGCGGGGCTAAGGGAGGCGGGGCTGAGGGAGGCGGGGCTAAGGGAGGCTGGACTTAGGGAGGCGGGGCTAAGTGACAGGGGACTGAGCAGGCCGGGACTTGGCAGGAGATGGCTGGGCGTGGACAGGGTCTCCATGGTGATGGTGATGCGGGCAGGAGAAAAGCTGCCTGGAATCACACACAGAACTGGACTACAGTCTGGTTCACAAAGTCAGAGCATGTGTTGTACAGTTAGCTCACACAAACATGATTACGTCTTGGAAGGAAAGGGGGGGGGGGGGAGCAGTAAGGATGAAAGGAAGGAAGAAGAAAAGGAGCCAGGGAAGAAGGGAAAGGGATAAAAATGAGGAAAATAGGGGGGTGAGGGGGGAGGGGGGGGGGGACGGGGGAGAAAAGAAGCGAGAAAGGGAGGGAGGAATAAAGGAGGGAAGGAACGGGGAAACGGAGGAGGAAGATAGCAAAGGAAAGGAGGGATGAATGGAGGAAAGTGACAGAGAAAAGGATACACGAAGGAGGGAAGAAAGACAGCAAGCAAACCCCCCCCCCCCAAAAAAAAAAAACAAAAAAAACCCACCACCACCACCACCACCAACAACAACAACAAAAAGGAACGAAGGAAGGAAGAAACCACATGAGAAGGGAGGAATAACGGAAGAAAAAAGTTAGGAAGAAAGAAGGAAAGAATAGGGAAGAAAAGAATTAAGGAAAAAGGAAAGGAATAGAGGTAGGGAGAAAGATGGAAAAGAAGAAAGAAGGGAGGAGAGAAGCAAAGTAGGGAGAAAGAATAGAAGGATGAAATGGGAGAGGAGAGAGAGAGAGAGAGAGAGAGAGAGAGAAGAGAGAGAGAGAGAGAGAGAGAGAGAGAGAGGAGGAGAGAGAGAGAGAGAGACCCAGCAGGTGACACAGAGTAAGTCAGACAGACACAAGGTGTGGTGTATTGAATTCACTGACTGTTATCGTCCGACTGGTGTGTCTGTTCTTCACTGGGAGGACGGACACTGAAGGAAAAGCTGGGTGGCGCGTTGGACCCCGAGTTCACCATACCGTCCGTGTCCTCCTCTTCCTCCCCGTCCGCCTGGCTCACCTGCATCCACACACTTAGTGCAACGTTCAGGCTCACCTGTGTATACCCCCTACACAGTGCAACATTCAGGGATATCTGCATGCACCCATGCACAAGGCAACGGTCCGCGTCACCTACGTAAATCCATACACTGACTGAAACATCCGGAGTCATCTGCATGCACCCCCACAAACAGTGCAATGCTCTGGGCCACCACCCACTTACACCCAAACACTTGGTAAAATCTTCAGGGTCACCTACAAATACCCACTCACACAGGGTAACAATGAGGGTCACCTATATGCATCCACACGAAGAGTGAAGCACGCAGGGTCATCCACAAGCAGACACACTGAGTGAAACATCAGGGTCATCTATAAACACACATAGTAAGACATTCAGGGTCACCACCCACTTACACCCATACACTCGTGCAATCTTCAGGGTCACCTACACAAACCCACAAACAAAGTGCTACATTCAGGATCACCAGATTACACCCACACTCAGAGTGAAAATATTCAAGTTCATCTATATCTACCCACACACGTACAGGAATGTTCAGGGTCACCTGTATAGATCCACACAACACAAACAATACAACATTCGGGGTCACCTACATTCACACATAATGCAGCATTCACACTACAGAGTCGTTGACAGCCACGGACACATAACCCGCATGGAGAAAACTGCTGAAAATGAGAGAGAGTGCATATTAAATTTCTTCCGTACTCCACGTTAGAAAATTCAGCTTGAAATTGCCAGGTGATTCTGAACTGAATGCTAGACGCAGTCGACAAAAGATTGCAGGGAAAGCAAACTGGATTCCGGCCTAAATGCTCCTGTGCTAAGCAGATATTTACTCTGCGATGTATTATATAGAAGTGCAACGCGTTCTTAACTCCACTGGTCATCAGCTGTGTTGACTTTATCAAGACCTTCGACAGTAACCACAGACCTTCACTATGGAACGTCATGCGGATGCATAATATAGCCCTACAGTCATCTCAGCTATCGACAGGTCTACGCTAACCCAAAAGCTGTATAAGAATTGACTTTGGATACAGTGTTTGGGATGATGATGTAACTGGGGTTCACTAAAGTGTTTGGGATGATGATGTAACTGGGGTTCACTAAAGTGTTTGGGATGATGATGTAACTGGGGTTCACTAAAGTGTTTGGGATGATGATGTAACTGGGGTTCACTAAAGTGTTTGGGACTTGACTTGACTTGACTTGACTTGGTCCCTTAGACGTCGGTCCGTAGGGGCACCCCTGAAGCAGTGACAACCATCCTTCTCCATTCCTCTCTGTTCTCCGCCCTCCGCAATGTGTCTCTCAGCCGCAGGCCTGTCCATTCCGTGATGTTATCCTCCCATCTTTTCCTTTGTCGACCTCTTCGCCTTTGTCCTGGTACTGTGCCCTGCATGATTGTCTTGGCAAGGCCTGTTGATCGTGTGATGTGTCCATACCATTTCAGTTTGCGTCTTTTTACTGAGGTTAGGAGATCGACATATGGACCAATTTCATTCACGATGCGCTTTTTAACTTCCACATTGCTGATGTGATCTCTGTATGAGATGCCAAGGAGTCGTCTGAAGCACCTCATTTCCATTGTTTGGATCTTTTTCTCAAGGTCTGATTTCAACGTCCATGACTCACAAGCATATAAGAATATCGCCATGACTAAGGATTGCATCAGTCTAATCTTTGAGCTGATGGAGATGTTTTTATTTCTCCAAAGAGGCGTTAGCTTAGATAGCGTAGCTGTGGTCTGAGCGACTCTTGAGATGATTTCAGGTCTTGATCCTTCATCTGAGATTGTTGCCCCCAAGTACTTAAATGTGTTGACTGGTTCAAGCTTTTTGCTGTTGATGGTTATGTCTTGGGTAAAGCCGATTGGGTTGTTAGTCATGACCTTTGTCTTTTCCGCACTTATTTCCATGCCATAATCAGCAGAGGTGTTGTTGAGTCTGTTGATCAGGTGCACTAGCTCTTGTTCGTTTCCAGCTAGTCCATCTATGTCGTCGGCAAAACGGAGGTTGGTGATGATTCTCCCTCCAATGGTTACAGTTCCTTCATGGTCTTCTAGCGCATCGGTCATAATTCTCTCAAGGAAGACATTGAAAAGTGTGGGGGAGAGTAGACAGCCCTGTCGCACCCCAACGGTAGTTCGGAACCACTCGCCTATGTTGTTACCGAAGAAAACGGCGCTGGTGGCTTTATTGTAGAGGCTTTCAATAGTTCCAATAGTTCCAATGAGGTTGGCATTGATGTTGGAGAGTTTCATTGTTGCCCCCAAGTACTTTGTTTGGGATGATGATGTAACTGGGGTTCACTAAAGTAGTCTGCTCTCGTCGGTCCTCCTTGCACTGGGTGTTTAAGAAAGCAACGAAGGGTCAGGGAACACAATGGCTGGAAGCACGTCGGTCCTCCTTGCACTGGGTGTTTAAGAAAGCAACGAGGGGTCAGGGAACACAATGGCTGGAAGCACGTCGGTCCTCCTTGCACTGGGTGTTTAAGAAAGCAACGAAGGGTCAGGGAACACAATGGCTGGAAGCACGTCGGTCCTCCTTGCACTGGGTGTTTAAGAAAGCAACGAGGGGTCAGGGAACACAATGGCTGGAAGCACGTCGGTCCTCCTTGCACTGGGTGTTTAAGAAAGCAACGAAGGGTCAGGGAACACAATGGCTGGAAGCACGTCGGTCCTCCTTGCACTGGGTGTTTAAGAAAGCAACGAAGGGTCAGGGAACACAATGGCTGGAAGCACGTCGGTCCTCCTTGCACTGGGTGTTTAAGAAAGCAACGAAGGGTCAGGGAACACAATGGCTGGAAGCACGTCGGTCCTCCTTGCACTGGGTGTTTAAGAAAGCAACGAAGGGTCAGGGAACACAATGGCTGGAAGCACGTCGGTCCTCCTTGCACTGGGTGTTTAAGAAAGCAACGAGGGTCAGGGAACACAATGGCTGGAAGCACGTCGGTCCTCCTTGCACTGGGTGTTTAAGAATGCAACGAAGGGTCAGGGAACACAATGGCTGGAAGCACGTCGGTCCTCCTTGCACTGGGTGTTTAAGAAAGCAACGAAGGGTCAGGGAACACAATGGCTGGAAGCACGTCGGTCCTCCTTGCACTGGGTGTTTAAGAAAGCAACGAAGGGTCAGGGAACACAATGGCTGGAAGCACGTCGGTCCTCCTTGCACTGGGTGTTTAAGAAAGCAACGAAGGGTCAGGGAACACAACGGCTGGAAGCACGTCGGTCCTCCTTGCACTGGGTGTTTAAGAAAGCAACGAGGGGTCAGGGAACACAATGGCTGGAAGCACGTCGGTCCTCCTTACACTGGGTGTTTAAGAAAGCAACGAAGAGTCTGGGAACACAATGGCTGGAAGGACAAAAAGGATCTGTTCTAGACGTCGCAGACGATACTGCTGCACTGATAGAAACTACACGGGGACCACAGCCCTTTATGAGTGAGATCAGCAGCTAGCATGCCCCAAACATCAGCACCAAAACGACCGCTAACATGCCGACGCATCCACCACCACCAAGTGTGTACACTGACCAGAAAGTAGTAGTAGTGGCCCACAATCTTACATATCTCGGAAGCACCATTAGCATGAACGAAGAAACTCATTCAAACAAAAATGCAGTGCAAGGCCGTTATGTAGTATGTCATCTTCATCATCCTCATCGATCATCATTGGAAGTCTCGAATTCTGTGGCCCTCTGTCCATGTGGTGATCCCATCCTCAATTCGCTTTCCACGACCATACCTTTGGGGTGTCAAACTCTTCACTGTTTGCGAGTTCACGACGGCAGTTGTATGCATGTGCTTTTTTTTTCGCGTGGGCTCCGCTGCCAAATTCCTGTCGTCTTCAGGGGCTTAGCAGTTGGCGTACTGCGTATGTTGGATCAGAACAGGCACCAGAGAACACCACCAAAACGCCTCAACATTTATACACCATTTCCTCTGGTGGGTTGTTTCTTTATGGCTCGGTACCGCAAGATCCCTGTAGACCACCGACTAACACCTGCTACAAATGCTGTACTTGGCAGGGCATGACGGTGCATGGAGGAGACGAAAGGATGGGCGCAGGAATAACACTACTGACAGGGCACGAGAAAGTATAACAAATGTGCCAAACTTCTTGATGAAATAAACTTTTCTGCCATGGGTAGATTATAAAAAGTGCGGTAAACTTTAAAATCACAAGCTCTGAGGCACACATTTACTTCGAAATTCCATGTGCGCTTCCGTCTGTCGAAGATTAACACCGCTCTTTTAGATGTCATTGACATACGCACTGTAAAACAAGTAAAAAAAAATTACGCTTATTGTTAACCTTACAGGTTTACTGGCTTTATCTACATTTCTCCCGTAAAGGCAGCCAATGTACAGACGGAAAGAAATCTTCTGCATTATCCGTTGATCTTCGTGCCTTTTTATCTCTCTTTAATTGTCCATACATACAATGACAACTAACATATATAAATCAATACATTAATACACAGTGGCACATATTTAACGCATACAAATGTACATGCATTTTTTCAGAATAGAGTTTTTAAAAATTCTTTTACACGGGCACACATACCGAATAAATTCTAATAACTGGCATTAATCCTGTGTACCCAGGTTGTGGACGAGATTAAATAGAAAAGAAAGAGAGTATACAGTACTTATTAACATAATACGCTCACATACACACACACACTTGCGCATACCTACATATGATACATAATATAACCATTAGTTCCCTAATATTTTGCTAAGTACGTTGCATGATTCATCTCTTTTAGGGACATATTTCTCCATCTTATGTCTATAGTCAAGCTCCTTCAAAAACGTGTTTAGATTAGGTTTTGTCTTGTTAATTCTACATTTATATATGAAATATTTTCCCATTAAAATTATCAGGTCTAGCATATCGTCGGTTTTTGTTTTCTCATCCGTACCAAATAATATAATCTCCACGTTAAGGGATAATCTTACATAGTGTGAACAGTTAACTTTCAGAACTCTTTCAAGGTCTTTCCAGAAAATAAGTGTAAACTCACATCCCCACAGGTAGTGATTAATCGAGTCTTTCTCTCTCATACAAAAATTACATTTTTCGCTATCAATAATTTGCATACTTTTCAACACACTATTTGTTACCAGAATTCTGTGGCATATCTTAATTTGGAACCATTTCAGTTTCGTTTCTTTAATTGTCTTAATCCTTTTCAGTACCTCTATCCAATCAATTGGTATATTAAGACGTTGTTCCCACTTGATAAATGCACTAATGTTAAAAACTTCATTGGCTTCCACCATAATATCGTAATAAGCACGTGTTCCTTTATTAATACTACATATTTTTTGAAGTGCTAAAGTTTTGTCATTACCAACGTTACTATCTAATTTTAATCTTCTTTTCTTTGCATAAGCTTTGATCGAACGCACGCAACTTATATGAGTTAGAAGAAAATTGACATGAAAGCCCATTTTCTCCGACAGTTCATGGCAGCTTAGAAAATTACCATCGTCATCGAGTAAATGTTTAACTAAAAATATGTTGTTCTGCATCCATTTCTTATAAAAGAATGTTTTTTCTCCTACTTTAAACTTCTCATTACAAAAGATAGGTTCAGTGGCTAAATCTGTACTTTCAGTTAATTTTGCCTGTTTGCAGAATCTTTGATATGACTGAAAGACTCCTTTCCAAAATCTGTTTATAACATTGTTTTCAACAAATCTATCAGGGCCATATGCGTCAATGATACTTACTTCGGGACATGATAAATGTCATATTATTTTCCACTTGTGGTTGAGCATGTACACTTTCCTTATCCAGGCGATTTTTAAGGAGCTGATATATAATTATTTTCAGGTCGGGTATATCTATCCCTCCTTTCTGTATATCATATATTGAGTATTTTCTTTTAATTTTATCATTTTTGTTATTCCAAACAAATTTCAAACACATATTCTGTAATGAAACGATCTGGGAATCAGGGGGATTTGGTAATAGGATCCATAAGTACACCAATTTTGATAGTACTAATGATCTGAGCACAGCTACTCTACCTAATGGTGTTATTATTCTTTTTGACCATATTTTAAACAGGTTTTGGACTTCTGTGAATTTATGTTTCATATTAATTTCCGCCATATCTGATAGACTATTCGTAAACCACAGTCCTAGAATTTTGAACTGTAAGGGGTTCAATTCCATGTTATAGTAGGGTAAATATGTTTTCGTGGAATTTTTCTCTGTACCTAACTAAACATTAAACGTTTTTTCATAGTTCAATTTGAGTCCAGATATTTGCTCAAATTCATAAAGGTTTCTAAATAGCTTTTCATATGATTTCTTATCTCCTTCTAACGTAAAGGTAGTGTCGTCTGCAAACTGATTTATTTTGAATTCTGTACTTTCTATCTTTATGCCTTTGATATTATGGTCTTGCCTTATTTGGTCGCTAGTACTTCAACACACAAAACAAATAGATATGGAGATATAGGGTTCCCTTGACGGCAACCTCTTCCAATCATAAAACTTGAAGACACTTTCCCATTCACTATCACGTAAGACTTTATAATAATAATAATAATAATAATAATGTATAATACTTATATAGCGCATTTCTTGTTGTACAACTCAATGCGCTTACATCCACCATTTGCATTTATTCATACAATATTCATGCACACGGCAAAAAAGCGTAAAAAGATTATATCCATCGTTGTATTCCTTTTCCGAATCCGAATGCACACAGAATTTTACTCATATATGACCAGTTAACTGAATCGAAAGCTTTTTCGAAGTCGACAGAGATTAATAACCTTCGTAAGCGATTCACTTCTAAATAATGTATTAAATCGCATATTGTTCGTAAACTGTCTCCTATGTATCTTCCTGGAACGAAACCCGTCTGGTCGTCGTTTATGAGCTTTGGCAGAACATTTTTTTGCGATACAGGCTGAGGCAAGTTTGTACGTTACATTTAAAAGTGAGATTGGTCTCCAGTTCTTCAAGTATTCTCGCGGTTTTTCTCCTTTCGGAAGACCAATTATTATTCCTTCTTTTTGTGTCACAGACATTCCTCCATTACGGTATCCCTCACTTAGGGAACGGACAACAAAATCTCCTAATTGTCTCTGTCACAGTCAAAAATAAACACAACCAGAGTCGTGGTCCGTCGCCAGCTAGGTTGGTTGGACATAAGCTCTAACGCAAATACTCTGGGCGCCGGCAGACAGCCCCATATGGCGGGTCCAGCCAATTAAGCACAGCGAGAGGCTGATCCTAATCTTCCACGTAGACAGTCGGAGTGGCTGGACCGACAGGTCTCGATAGGTCTGGTCAGACGTCTCGGCGCCTACCCAGACTCATCTAGCCAATTTACGACCAATGCCCACCATTAGGTCGACGACGCCGGAAAGGAGAGGGAGAAGGTAGTAGGTGGTGGGGGTGAAATCAAGCTAATCAATTAAATGACCAATTGACCACCACAGAGAGTAAGGCGTGTAGGCGTGACTGTCATGATTTGAATATCCAATGGAATTAGAGGGAGATAACTTCGGGTACGAGGTGGTAAAAATACTGACCAATGGTACTGGCCCTTGGACACGGAGTGAGGTGATAAAGTAATGCGTGAGTGAGAGAAGGGGGAGAACGAACAGAGGAAGAACGAAGAGAGAGACAGAGAGAGGAAGAGGTTCTAGGTCTGCTCGAGAGAGAAGCAGAGAGATGAGGGGAGGAGAGAAGAGAACCAAGTTGAGAGATTAGCAGGAGATAGTCTGCAGAGGAAGGACTAAGGAGAGATGTGGAGAGAGAGAGTTGCTAACTAATGAAGAGGAAAAGAAAGAAAAGAAAAAGAAAAGAAAAGCAACCATGTCCATTTGATAGAGCAGACTAGAAGAGAGAGAGAGAGTGCAATGCGTTAATGCAGGAAGGAAGAAAGGAGAAAAGATCGATGTTGATAGTCACTGTTCCATCTTAACCGGGGTTCGACCTCATACCTGGCAGCGTCACTTCGTCAAGCAGAACCACAGACCAACGCCAGTGCCAGCAGTCTAACCTGACCAGGCGCCAGCAGATCAAGACCAGTGCCAGCAGTTGTGTCGTGCTTGTGAAAGTGACAGTGAAAAGAAAAAAAAGAAAAGAAAAGACAGTGATTCGTGAATAGTTAAGATCACTTGGCCAGGTAAAGTAGAAATCTGTTTATACCCGGGTTAGTTAATGATGTTTTAGATAAATGATTTTGTGAAGTTCAGGAAAGAGAGAATGTTTCATTTTGTTTGATTCCATATGCATTGATGTTTCGTTCTATGATCATGTGTAGTAAAGTTATAGACTTTACTAGTGGTTTGATGTGACGAATGCATGATATATGAATGAGATCGTAAGCAAGCTGTGAGTGTGTTTGGGCTGTGCGCTAGTCCTTCCTCCATCAACATCACCCGAGGTTGACAATTTATTGGCGAGCCTGCCAGGATATTCTGGCCCATTTATTATAATTGTTCAACTTCTCAGAGAGGAAGCTGGGTGGGATTCAAGTATTGTAATCCTAAGACAAGGGGCTGTCTTACTGTATGTTCCCAAGATAGTTAAATACTAGGCTTGGCATTGCTTCCAAGATAGTTAATACTAGACTTGGCATTTCAGCCCCAGAGTACTTATTTCGCACAGATTGCCTATAATTCGCTCTCATAGTTGGGTCAGGCGCTGGGCGTCTTATAAAAACTAATTACGTTGTCCCAAGCTAATATTATCATTCATAGGATTGTGCTATTACGTCACTCGTGTCGGTAACCACCAGTTTGGCTGTCGTAGTAAAATCTTGTTAAAAAAAAAAGAGATACAATGGCGGAAGAAAAGAACACCCCTATTGAACAACTCGTGAGCGTCGCTCGTGATTTAGGCTATTCGGGAGAAGAGTTGCGTGCATTCGTTGAAAACCAACAAAAGATGGAAAGAGATGAACGCGCGGAAAGACGCCGTGTTGCAGTAGAAATAGCAGAGCAGGAAAAAGCTAAAGAAACGCAGGAAACAGAAAGACTAAGGATTCAGGCTAATCAGGCTAGCGAAGCGCAGGAAACCGAAAGATTAAGGATTCAGGCTAATGATAATCAGGCTAGGGAAACGCAGGAAACGGAAAGATTAAAGGTTCAATTGGAGTTAGAGAAAGTGAGAATACAAAGGGAGACCACCAAGGATGGGAGTTCAGTTTCCAGTGACTCTGTGCGCAGTTACGCTCCCCGACCCAAGTTGCCAAAATTCTCTGAAGGAACCGATTCGATTGATGCATACATCAGTCGTTTCGAAACGTTTGCGACCAGTCAGGGTTGGCCTTCAGAAGAGTGGGCAGTCATTTTGTCAGCGCTATTGACGGGTAAGGCATTGCAGATTTTCACTGCGTTACCAGCAGACCAACAATCGGATTTTGGTGCTGTGAAGGAATCATTGATGAAGGGATTTGACCTCACAGAGGAGGGATTCAGAAAGAAATTTCGTTCAGCTAGATTGCAAGCAGGGGAAACGTACACTCAGTTTGGCGCACGTTTAGATCACTATTTTGAGAAATGGTTAGAGTTGAGTGGTACGAAGAAGGAGTTCGCTGAATTGAAAGAGCTGGTTATGAAGGAACAGATTTTGTCAGGTTGCGGCCCTGAGTTAACTATACATTTGAAAGAGAGACAGCCAGAGACAGCAGGCGAGTTGTTGAAGTTCGCAGAGGTGTATAGAGAGGCACGTTTGGGCACTAAGGTGCAGGAGAAACAGGTGCTAGGCACAGGTGAGAAGAGTGCAAGGAGACTAGGAGAGTTTCCTGCAAAGTCTGCAAACCCAGTGGTGGGGCAGAAGGAAGGGCAAAGGGACATTAGGTGTTTCATTTGTCACAAGAAGGGACATGTGGCGAGGGATTGTCGCATGAGGTTCCAGAAGGCAGCAGCCTTGCAAGAGGTGGATAAGGGTCGTCAAGGGAAACGACCTGCAGTGGAACCAAAAGGGATTCAGTCTGAAGAGGGTGGAGTGCAGCCTATGGCTAGCACTGGACAGCAGTCAGTGTCAGGGATGGAGGGCACTAGGCTGAGTGGTTCGTTACCAGTGGAAGAAGGGTGGATTGGCCAGCAGAGGGTGAAAGTGTTACGAGACACTGGTTGTTCATGTGGTGTAGTTAGAACAACGCTGGTCGAGAAAGGGGATTTGACAGGGCAAATCCAGACCTGTACTCTAATCGATGGCACTGTGAGGGAGTTTCCAGTTGCTAAGATAGAAGTACGTACCCCTTACTTCTCAGGCGAGTTGTCTGCGTTGGTGATGGAGAAACCCCTTCATGATTTGATCATTGGAAATATTCCAGGTGCAAAGGATCCAGGGGATCCTGAGTTGTTGACTGCTACAGGGGCAGCAGTTCAAACACGGAGCAAGAAGGAGGAAAAGGTTGATAAACCGTTAGTCGTTCCGGCAAGGAAGTCAGGCATAGATGTGTCGCCTGATGAGTTTAGGGCAGCGCAGGAACAAGACCCTTCGCTCGTGAAGTCTTGGGAGTTGGCAAGAGGTGGAGAGAAACAGGTGGTTAGAGGAGGTGAGACAGAATTTCTTGTGAAAGGCGGGCTGTTGTACCGAGTGTTCACCAAGGGGAAGACAGGTAAGGTGACCACTCAGAGGTACCAGCAGGTTATCGTGACACTGTCATGTCAGTGGGTCACGAGTCGCTCATGGCGGGTCATCTCGGCACCAGCAAAACAGCTGACCGAATCTTTGATGATTTTCATTGGCCAGGAGCAATGGCAGACATCAAGCGTTTCTGCATGTCATGTGACGTATGTCAAAGGTCAGCCACAAGAGGGGTGAAGAGGAAGGCACCTCTTAAACAGCCCCCTTTAATTGACACACCATTCAGGAGAGTGGCTGCTGATCTGATTGGCCCAATCTCGCCTGTTCCAAAGGTGGGCACAGGTATGAGACATGTAAGGTTGCAAGGGAAGGTTTGCAGGAGGCTAGGGTCGGTCAGAAGAAGCAATATGACAGGAAGGTGAGGAAGCAATCCCTCAAGGTGGGAGATCAAATCCTGTTACTGCTTCCCACGGGTCACAACAAGCTGCTGATGCATTGGAAAGGACCATTCACCATCACTGAAAAGGTCGGTCTGGATTACCGAATTGATGTGAATGGGAAACTAAAACTTTTCCATGCGAATTTGCTCCGCAAATATATTCAGCGTGAGACTCAGCACATAGGCGCAGCAGCAATCATTGATGAGGTGAAAGAGACCCAGCAGAAGAAGGGGAGATTTTGTGGCCTAAGTTTCCAGAAGAGTCATACAGGGATGTGTCACTGTATGAAGGGCTAGACAGTAGGAGTTCCTAGGTTTTGTTGTCGGAGGCGACACAAAGCAGCCAGAAAAGAGGAAAGGTGGAGAAGATGATGAATTCAGAGAGACCAAAGACCAAAACAGAAGTCAGGAGTCTGCTAGGTTTTATTGGTTTCTATAGGGAGTTTGTTCCAAATTTCGCAGCAATCACGAGTCCTCTCAGTGATTTGGTCAAGGCAGGGAAACCGGCAGTGGTCGAGTGGTCAGATGCTGCAGAGCAAGCACTGCAGACGGTGTTGGAAAGACTAGGCTCCCGTCCCATCTTGAAGCTACCTGATATGTCTAAACCATTTCTGTTGCGTACAGATGCATCAGGTGGTGGGATAGGTGCAGTATTGTTGCAGGAGCATGAAGGGGTCGAGTTCCCTGTGAGGTATGCCAGCAGGAAGTTGACAAAGTGTGAAGAAGGGTACGCAACTGTAGAGAAGGAGTGTTTAGCTGTCGTGTGGGCCGTGCAGAAGTTCCACAAATACTTGTATGGGAAGAGTTCGTGATAGAGACTGATCATCAACCACTCAAATTCCTGCAGGAGGCGCAGTTGAAAAACAGCAGGGTTCTGCGTTGGGCAATGGCACTGCAGCCCTACAGGTATCGAGTGCAGTACATCCCAGGTCGACAGAATGTCGGAGCTGACTATTTAAGTCGCGTAGTCTAGCAAGCTGCAACTCAGAGGAAGTCAGTCATATCCGGGGGTGCTTTGTTGATAATATGTGTTGATTACAGTTATGTTGATTGGATATGGGTTCATTCCCAGTTGGCTATGGTTCATATTATTTTTGTGTGAGACTTGTTCATATTTTCTTTGTGAGACTTGTTCATGTGAATGTAGTTATGCTTGGAGCATACAGTCGCTTGTGTAGTGATGCATTGTTTGCGAGGAGTGAGGATGGAGGTTCCTCAGTGAAGTGTCATGGATCGTGATCATACTATATTGTACTTTTCATAGGGATTGTGAAGAGAAGATGTGGCAAATCCGCAGGTAGGGGAATTGCATAAGTGTGCACAGAGGTTGTTATAAAATGAGTTGAAATAACGCAAGAGCGCACGTCAATGATAACTCATTGGAGTGGTATTCACTAATGATATATTTTATAATCTATAAACCGTTGGTTGTAAAGTATTTTTCAAACTTTGCACGTGTAGCTGTGTGTCAGCAAATTCGGTTGTGGTCCTTTTTGTACCGTTGTTTTGAGACAATGCGGTGCATAGTCTTTTGCAAGGGGGAAATTGTCACGGTCAAAAATAAACACAACCAGAGTCGTGGTCCGTCGCCAGCTAGGTTGGTTGGACATAAGCTCTAACGCAAATACTCTGGGCGCCGGCAGACAGCCCCATATGGCGGGTCCAGCCAATTAAGCACAGCGAGAGGCTGATCCTAATCTTCCACGTAGACAGTCGGAGTGGCTGGACCGACAGGTCTCGATAGGTCTGGTCAGACGTCTCGGCGTCTACCCAGACTCATCTAGCCAATTTACGACCAATGCCCACCATTAGGTCGACGACGCCGGAAAGGGAGAGGGAGAAGGTAGTAGGTGGTGGGGGTGAAATCAAGCTAATCAATTAAATGACCAATTGACCACCACAGAGAGTAAGGCGTGTAGGCGTGACTGTCATGATTTGAATATCCAATGGAATTAGAGGGAGATAACTTCGGGTACGAGGTGGTAAAAAATACTGACCAATGGTACTGGCCCTTGGACACGGAGTGAGGTGATAAAGTAATGCGTGAGTGAGAGAAGGGGGAGAACGAACAGAGGAAGAACGAAGAGAGAGACAGAGAGAGGAAGAGGTTCTAGGTCTGCTCGAGAGAGAAGCAGAGAGATGAGGGGAGGAGAGAAGAGAACCAAGTTGAGAGATTAGCAGGAGATAGTCTGCAGAGGAAGGACTAAGGAGAGATGTGGAAAGAGAGAGTTGCTAACTAATGAAGAGGAAAAGAAAGAAAAGAAAAAGAAAGAAAAGCAACCATGTCCATTTGATAGAGCAGACTAGAAGAGAGAGAGAGAGTGCAATGCGTTAATGCAGGAAGGAAGAAAGGAGAACAGATCGATGTTGATAGTCACTGTTCCATCTTAACCGGGTTCGACCTCATACCTGGCAGCGTCACTTCGTCAAGCAGAACCACAGACCAACGCCAGTGCCAGCAGTCTAACCTGACCAGGCGCCAGCAGACCAAGACCAGTGCCAGCAGTTGTGTCGTGCTTGTGAAAGTGACAGTGAAAAGAAAAAAAAGAAAAGAAAAGACAGTGATTCGTGAATAGTTAAGATCACCTGGCCAGGTAAAGTAGAAATCTGTTTATACCCGGGTTAGTTAATGATGTTTTAGATAAATGATTTTGTGAAGTTCAGGAAAGAGAGAATGTTTCATTTTGTTTGATTCCATATGCATTGATGTTTCGTTCTATGATCATGTGTAGTAAAGTTATAGACTTTACTAGTGGTTTGATGTGACGAATGCATGATATATGAATGAGATCGTAAGCAAGCTGTGAGTGTGTTTGGGCTGTGCGCTAGTCCTTCCTCCATCAACATCACCCGAGGTTGACAGTCTCCAGAAAAATTTAAAGAAGTTTACCGTCATGCCATCTGTTCCAGGACTCTTATCATTTTCCATCTTTTTAGTAAATTGGATGCAGCCGGTTTGTTGTACGCAAAAGATGTCTTGTGTTCGAGGCTCACCTCGTCCGAGTTTCTCTGTGACGGCCTTGGGGTCGCTGTCGTTGGTGCCCTCCTCATCCTGCTTGTCCAGGGTCTCCTCGGGGTCCTCCCCTGGACCGCTGCCTCCCCCTTCCTCTTCCCGCGCCTGTGGTGAGCCTCCTTTAGCAGCGACAGAAACATCTACACGTGTGATGCGTTAGTCCACGGTGTGTGTGTGGTGTGTGTGTGTGTGTGTGGTGTGTGTGTGTGTGTGTGTGTGTGTGTGTGTGAAGTGTCTACATGTGTGTGTGTGCGCGTGTGTGTGTGTGTATGTGCCGTGCGTGCGTGCGTGCGTGCGTGCGTGCGTGCGTGTGGTGTGTGTGTGAGTACGTGAGTGTGTGAGTGTGTGTGTGTGTGTGTGTGTGTGTGTGTGTGGGTCAGTATGTTTGTGCGTGTGTGTTGTGTGCATGTGGTGTGTGTGTTGTGTGTGTGTGTGTGTGTGTGGTGTGTGTGTGTGTGTGTGTGTGTGTGTGTGCTCAGAAATGTTTGCGCGCGCGCGCGTGTGTGTGTATGTGTGTGTGTGTGTGTGTGTGTGTGGTGTGTGTGTGTGGGGTGTGTGTGTGTGTGTGTGTGACGTCTGGGCGTGAGTGTGGTGCCTACGTGCGTATGTGTGTGTGTGTGTGTGTGTGTGTGTGTGTGTGTGTGGTGTGCGCACGCGCAGGTGCGTGCTTTGTATGTGTGTGGGTGTGTGTGTGTGTGTGTGTGTGTGTGTGTGGTGTGTGTGGTGTGGTGTGTGTGTGTGTGTGTGTGTGTGTGTGTGTGTGTGTGTGTGGTGTGTGTGTGTGTGGGGTGTGTGTGTGTTTAGAGGGAGGGGATGTGTGTGCTTATGTGATGGAATGTGTCAGTAATTTTATACCCGTGAGTCTAGGTTTTGTAACCGAGGAATATAGAACTAATAAGCTAGTCTGCACTTCGGATAATCACAATTAGAGGGCATAGTCTTTTTATACATATATGCGTACGCGCGTGTGTGTGTGTGCGTGCGTGCGTGTGTGCGTGCGTGTGTGCGTGTGCGTGCGTGTGTAAGCTATTTTGGCCAGGTTTTCAACATCGCTTTAAACATAATCAAAACCCACATAGAAACAGACAGATAAATAGGTTGACAGGTAGATATGAACACGTTAAAACAGAACAATATGTACGTGTTTGCATTGTAATCTTTGATGTGTGGTACACGTGGTGAAGAAAATCAACAGACATGGATCTAATCAAATAAGGAGCACAATAAAAAATGAAGTTAGCTACAGCTCCAGAACACGTGAACAAGGCTAATAACGCCTTCAACACCTTTATACATTCACATAGAAACCAAAACCTGAGAAGCAAAGTCGGTAGGGGAAGAACATCGTCCATGCACATGAACTGAAGTGTAAAGCGACAAATGCAACAAATAAAGATCAGTCGCAAGGGGATAAAGTCTATGAACTAAGAACATTAAATGAAACCAACTCATGAGCAAAAGGACAGTCTTTGAACCACATCATACAACGCTAAACGAAATCAATTAAAACCAATCTCGCAAAAGAAAATCACATAAAAAAAATTTACAAAACTCATGAAACCAATCAAAATCAATCCCACAAAAAGATAATCTATAAACAAAAAACAAAAAAAAAGAAAGCAAAACAAAGTTCTAAACAAAACAAATCAAATTCAATCCCACGAAAAGACACCGTCCATACATTAAAAAAGCTGAAGACAAAACAAATCAAACTTACTCAACAATAGGACCAGTCTATAAACTAACAAACCGAAATACAGACTGAGGTATAAACTGAAGAAGTTTACACATAACAAAGTGAATCAGAATCAGTCCTACAGAGGCACAGTTCAATTCAACTCCACCCTAGTTATGTAAAAAAATCTGAAACTTTGAAATTATGAAAACGTATCTTATGAAGAGGATGCGTACATAAGAAGAAATGATTTATGGCTTCTTTTGAAAATTGTTGTAAAAGAAATCGACACTGCACATGCAGCTGAACACTGACGTTCGTAGGCCTTCCCATACACACACACACACGCAAGCACGCACAAACGCATGCACGTACTCCTCCCCCCACTCACAAATCACCCAAAAATACTAGCCTGAATCGATGAAATAATCACACTGTAATTATACAACATCTGCATGTTGATTAACAGATTGAAATAAATATTGTAAAATGAAAACAAAAACCACACAAAAAGAGTATAATTATGTAACAGAAAAGTTGCAATAGACACAACACGTTTAGAAAACACGGCAAAGGCGAACATGCGTTTCAAATACATGCAAAAGGTACAACACACAAATGCCGGCGATGAAAATAAAACGCTAAAAAGGGAAAGAAAATGGAGCTAAGAGTAACGAAAGGCATGCAAAGATTGAGAAGAGATAATGCAACTGAAAAATAAAATCTATGGTTCAGTCCAAAGGAAAACAAACTCAACGCTTGCTTAACTGACCGAACAGAAAACGAGGAACAAAAATCCAAACTCACCTAAAATGTCCTTCTCAGACATACTCGGATACCTCGTGTGTGTGTGTATGTGTTTGTGTGCCTTTTATAAATTGTTTCAGTCCTTATTTTCTCTCGTTGAAATAAACACAGAAAAAAGACTGCTGCGGGAACTGCTGACAACGTCAAAGTCTAGCTCTAAAACTACTGCCCGCCACTGACGGTCCTCCACACAAAGCCAACTTTCTGCCGGATGAATGGCCTACCTTCAGCTCAATGCTTCAGCCTGTTTACCCAGTTCCAGAGCAGCCATTTCCTGCCTTAACTCCTCTTCCACTTCATCGTCCAGCTCTTTATACTTGTAGGTCTCCTGTTAGTCACATGCAAGGTCACACACTCACCAGTCCATGCAGAGCCCAATCCAAACACAACGCAAACTGCAGAGCTGCACTGAGCCGGGATCAGCCAAGCATCATCAATACAGCTCAGACGGTGCATGACACACTACAAATGCAGTTCTTCTTTCGCAAGGCATTTCACAATGCAGCCCTCAACATGAATGACACACGCAAATTGCAGCTCTGACTGTATGAGATTCACTCATGTGGCAACTCAGAAACTGCATGGCATAGAAAAAATGCAGCTGTTAATAAGCATGACTAACTCAAAATGCAGCTCTGAAAAAAGCATGTCACACTCAAAATGCAGCTGTGAAAACGCGTCCAACTATGATACAAAACGTTATTGCCTGGATGAAGTTTTGCTGAATTTCAACTCAATCTGAAGCCTTCCGGTCATTTACGTGTTTCCTTAAAAATCGAAATAGACTGGCTGCTCCAACAGGACGAACCTAGGCTTAAAATGGAGGTAAAACGACAGCGCATATCAAATTACAAGCTTTACCAGAGAACAGTCCTGAAAATGCTGGCAATTATTTGGAGATAACAATATCAAAGGAATATTACAGCATCATTTATCCTCTTTGCTTGCTTTTCTTTTGGGAAAGTTAAAAAAGCTGTCGACTTAAAATCTCTTGGGTCGAACATAAGCGACCTCTTAGTTGCAAGTCAAGTCTTATTTTTATGGACTTTTATTCGTATAAAGTTTACTGTCGTCTTACAGCCTATTATCACAACAAAACAGGTATGTGTGAGTTGGAGGAGGTGCGTGAGAGAGAGAGAGAGAGAGAGAGAGAGAGAGAGAGAGAGAGAGAGAGAGAGAGAGAGAGAGAGAGAGAGAGAGAGGCGAAGTGATCCATGACGCGCACAAAAAGAACAACATATTTACAGACGCACAAAAAGAACAACATATTTACAGACGCACAAAAAGAACAACATATTTACAGATGCACAAAAAGAAGATCACGCATCGTGTGCTGTACCCTATTCCTTTGTTTCTTCCTAACTTTCCTGGAAGTGAAATGAAGTGTCCAAGGTAACAAAACCCTGATTATCATTGCACTGTACTACATTGTGTAACTACAGAGTCAAGCAGATTCAAGCTGCTCTCTCTGTCCGGGAAGAGCGCGTCACCTTTCTGTTTTGTCGATCATTCAATGTGACATCCCCCCCGCCCAATGCTGCCAAGGCCAGCTCTCTCATTGCCGTATCTTTCTTTCGTGCTTATGCTTGTCAGTCGTAAGCAAAACCATTCTTCAGGTTTCTTCATTTGTATTCTCAATAAAATGAGGTCCCGTCAAGAACAATTCTCACAGACATTACTGTACACCAGTGTCCTGTTCTTCTGAAAGCAATGGTTTTCCGTACCCAAAGGTATTTCCTAATTCAATAGGCCTGATTGCCACTAGATGCTATCGTTACTGTTAGTCGTGCAAAAGACACAAAGAAAACAGACGGGGAAACATTGTCAAAAATACTGTGTCACACACAAGACAAGAATGAAAAGCTACGACAGATATGAACTTTGATCGATGTTAGACAGTATAACGTGTCAAACATTAGGGAAAAAAAAGAACCGTAGTTAATATAAACGTACGCGTCCTGAAAATGTACAAATTTTATTATTCCCCAAAACATTGCTCCCTTAACCCCTCCAAACACACACACACACACACACACACACACACACACACACACACACACACACACACACACACACACACACACCTCTGCCTATCTTTTTTGCACACATTCAACCCATTTCATTTTATCTTTTGGCAGTCAATTGAAAACGAATAATTTTCGCCTAATATCTTCGTCACATCATAAACTAATAAACACACAACACAGAAAAAAGGTACATTCTCTAAATGCCATTCTCAAATTTGAAAGAATGTGGCTCCCTCGTGTGAATTGGAAATCAAATAGCAAAAATTACAAAGGCTAACAAGAATGTCATTGCGTATCATTTAAGATATACTTCGCCTTAAAAACACCACAACATACTCTTCGTGTTATACGTATTTGTATGTAATTTGTCTTGTCTAATTAAAGTGATTATAGTTCATTGTTTATTCTTTCATGAAATGTCGCAATATCAAAATCCATCTTAATGCCTTTTCTAAAAGAATTTTCCAATCGTGCCATTTGTGTTTATCATAGTGTGTCATATAATATCCCAGAAGAGGATCTGTTGTTAGATTTGTCTTTCCATTAATTTGCAATGCACACAAAACAATGTGTATTTGATATGCAGCATGTACTGCTAGTTTTCGTTTTTTTTCTTGCACTATGTCGGTTTTGTTTTGCATGTGATGATTTGTGTGTACAGCAGAACATCATACTGTGGTGAAAATGCATTAAAGAGTGAATTCACCTTTATTAATCATGTCTTTAACGTTTCCAGGATCATAATGCGCTACTTAGTCGTTTCTTTTCATGTCTATGTTTCATTACACGGAAAGCCTGTACCCATCGTCAACACAGCGCAGGCCTCCAAGGGTGGTACAGGACTGCTCTAAAGGCAGGTGAAGACAGTGCTTCTCTGGGTCCTCCCAGCACCTTCGGGTGTTTCTTTTTCTTCATGTCAAATGTTTCATTACACAGAAAGTTTATTCCAATATATGTGTTAAAAAAAAATCACATGCAAGAGAATGTTTTAACTACGGCGAAGTACACTGATGGGTTATATTTGCATGCACACAATGGATCCGTGGACTAGGAAACTTCTCAACATTTGAGAGAAACCAGATCAATTCACATACTGTTGGGTGATTAACTGAAATGTTCTGTTGCTCATAGCTACACATTTCCTTTCTCTTTCCTTCCGTAAAAATAACTATCAATCATACATCATCAGGATATAACTTCGATATTTTTAATTCCATTAAATATTGTTCAAGTCCAGGGGATCTTCAATTAAAACTTAAGAACCATTCTGCACGAACTGATACTTTTGCAGAGTTCCTTTTTTGCTTCTTGGGTAATGCGTTTTGGAACAATTTGCCATCTCACGTTGACACAAAAAATCACCGTCTCCAAACAAATTTTGCAGACTGAAGTTGGTCTTCAGGGAAACGCGCTACACGAAAAATGTACTTAACGAAAATTCTTTTACATTCACACATAAAGAAATTACAGGCAAAAGACTTTTAAGCCTATCTACCACAGACTGCGACCGAGTGTTTGTATTTGTTATATGTCCTTCACGACTAAACAAAATTCTCTGTTACATACTATTCTGTATTCCACGCAACATTAAACTAATATATGTATGCGACATACCATGCTCCACGTCTATGTGCTGTAGTGTTATGTATAGAAACAGGAGATACAGAACACCTCTGATGCTTACACTACTTCCATTTTATCCTGGTTGCCTCACAGGGAGCATGCTGAATTCTAACGGCGGCACTTTCCTTAGCTCTTCAGGATATCTCCGAGTTACCTAGGATGATGCAGACACATTCTGTTTCCACTGGAAAAAGCCACTTTACATACAGATGATTTAGACAGATTCGAGTTCTAACGCAAAAGGCTAAGACATTACAAACATTCCAAATTTAGTCACACAAGATCCGATAGACAGAATAATTCACACAAACTCAATTCCAATCAAACAGATAACTCGGAAACATTCCATTCCACTTACATACTGTGCAAGAATTAGCCAAGGTCATTCAAAAACATTTCACTTCAGTCACATGAGCTCCATCATTAAACGGGATCATAAAAACATACCCCGTATAAACAACTGAAGACTCGAGAGTTAGCGAAAAAGAAATCAGTGACACATTCCATTTTAAGCACCAGCAGTTCAACCAGGAATAAGGAAATCTCTAGCACAATGCATTTCACTCACAAAAGATCCGAGCACTGAGAGTTAGCAACGATGATTCCAAACACACGCTCCATTTCAGCCACCAGAGGCCCGAGTATCAAGATTTACACAAGATAATTCACACAGATTTGAGTGCAGAGAGACCAAGGCACACAGGACAGGGGGTACTGACCTCCAAGTGCTTCATGAGGACGGCCACCACCACGTTGACCAGGACGAACTGGGCCATCAGAACGAAGACCACGAAGTAGACCGGAGCGATGAGAGGACTGACACAGCAGTTCTTCACACAGTCGTCAGCACGGTTACAGTCTTCTCTCAACGTATCCTGCAAGCCCAAACAGTGTAGCTACAGGTGAACACTGTACAAACGTTTCATTCACCCATCCTTAGCATTTAGCAATGTGGGCGAAGACGACCTCCCCCCCCCCCCCCCCCCACCACCCCCTCGACATCAAGTTTTAAGCTGCAGCATCTGCAGAAAAATTTGGACAGAATCATATTAACAGTTCTGAGCACAGTTAAACTGAATCAAGATAAAAAGGCACTGACAGTAACTGTCTCCATTTTCGGAACTTATGAAACATAAGATGAACTTTATTGAATTTATTCTAAGTGCAAAAATAATGCAAATCTATGCTGCAAACAATGTTTTGCACCATATGGTCTTGCTTTTTACCTTTCAAAGATCCACCTCACATAATTATACATTCACTAGAGATGATTGCTTTTACATTAATGACCGCGTAAATTATTTTTCAGGAAAGAAAAAGTACAAAATATGTTTTAAAGGATGTCAGTGCGTTGCACATCATCACTATGATAAACAGTATGCATAATCCTTTCGAAATAATTAAAAAAGACTGTAAAATATGCATCTTGGAAGAACATCTACATCAAATTTGTGCTTTTAGACTATTCGCTGATCTTGCTTTGAACTTAATGTCCAACCGATATATAATCTATTATACAATGTTTGGTATGTTGTCATTGTGTTAGTATATCCTCCACCCTATTTATGTAACCCCAGATTATACACATGATAATTAAGTCTTCTCGTGTCCTGAATTCAAACAAACAAAATCAGAATTAAAACGGGAACACCATTGTCCTGAACCTTTCCAAAGCCGCTTTAAATTGTGTCAGAGCATTAACTTTAAAGAAAGAGAAAAGCCGACTTCTTATTGAAGACCAGGGATGGAGAGAGGTGGGCATAGAACGGAGGTAGGGGTGGACGGAAGAGAGGGGAATTCCAGGCAATCTGACCTTCATGATGCCGTTCCAGTTATCCCCAGTGGCCACTCTGAAGAGGGTGAGGAAGGCCATGCCAAAGTTCTTGAAGTGAGCATGCTCACTGAGGCCCACACAGGGGTGTTCCACGGAACATTCTGAAACGGTGGAAACGGGAAATTACAGCACCAACATGTTCATGCCTGGTAAGTCTTGTTCTTCGGTCTCTCAAAGAATGGAAGACAGGGAAACTACACAGCTATTTTCTTCATCTTTATCAATACTGTATACATGTAAGAAAGAAAGTAATAAGGCAACATATTCTCTGAAGCAAACATTTAAGACGTTACTGATATCTCTTAACAAAACCGTGTTGGTCACAAAATACATGTGATGATTAATGAATGTATGTGCAATCAGCCATTCCTTCCGCTAATCAAAACAACACAATAAACAACATCGCTTTGTCATCTAAATCTGTTTTGCAAAGTGGAAATCTGGACCGTCTCTCTGAAAGTGCAGAAAAAACCCACCCCAAAACAATAACATTCTCAATAGTTCTCAAAAATGGTACCTTGACAGCGTCTGTAGACCTATCAGACAGACTTCAGGTCTACTTACCCAGGCGGCCGAACAGCTCCACGCCCAAGGCAGCGAAGATGAAGAAGAGGAGGAAGAAGAGGAGGCCCAGGTTGCCCACCTGGGCAAGGCCTGGATCACTGTGTCCAGCAAGGCGCGGATCCCTTTGGCCATCTTCAGCAACTTCAGTACTGTGGCAAACAGGAGTCGTGCACGTCATGTCACTACGTCTCAGCACAATGTGAAGAATATGCTTTTATTTTAGCGGTAGTCCTAGGTGTGATATTAGAAAAAAAAAACACCGAAATATTTCTAACCGTTTTGAATTTCATTCAGTTTTTAATCTTTATAAGAACCCGTAGTCAAAACGTTAGAGCATTTGCCTGCGGAGCTGTTGATCGTAAGTTCGAACCACCTGTGGGGCTGTATTTTCACAGCTTGAAAACTCTCTCTCTGTCCACCCAGCAGTAAATGGACACCTGGTTCAAGTCAGGGAAGTTAAGGAAAGGGATGGGCTCCGTCTTCCAAAACCGTTGCGCCCCGGACACGGCTAGCCTCTAACAGTTCACTGTCTCTACGGCCATTCGGCTTCGTGACTTTAACCTAACCAGATTCATGATTATCATTTTTCAGAAAGAAAAACTTCACCTCCCCCCTCCACCGCTTCTCTCTCTCTCTCTCTCTCTCTCTCTCTCTCTCTCTCTCTCTCTCTCTCTCTCTCTCTCTCTCTCTCTCTCTCTCTTCTCTCTTTGTGAGGCTCTAACAGCATCACAAACATGTGCATGGAGATGCACAAACTCACGCATGTGCATATACGCAGAACTCAGTTATACACGCCATCCTCCATCCCAGTGGTTTAAACGGAAAGAAAGTGCGTTGACTGGCGCAAAGAGTCAGAGCGCGTATCACTGTCCTCAAGACGGTGCAGAGCTGGACATAAGCTTCTAAACACGCTCTTCCAGTTAGGACGGGGTACCCGCATAAGACCAGGACTTCCCCAGTCCCCCTCTACTCCTGTCCCTTTCTCACACTCCTGCCCCTCATCCCCCTGCACCCTCAACCCCCCCCCTCCACCCACACACACTGTCTGATAACGGACACTTTACCCCTGGCAATTCTGAGGACCCTCATGACGCGGATGATGGTGGGGTTGATGGGGATGACGTTGGTCCTCATCTCTTCGAGGATGATGCCCACGATGGACAGGATGACGATCAGGATGTCCAGCTGATTCCAGCGGTCCCGGATGTAGCGCACGAAGCCCAAGGCCACGATTTTCATTGCGGCCTCCAGAATGAACACGCTGGTGAAGAAGTAGTTGAAGATCTTGAGGGCGAACTGCAGCTCCTGCACGCCACGCCACATGAACATCTACTCACTTCCAGTCACGCTTTTCAGTCCCCCCCCCCCCCCCCCATAACTTCTGTGTTAACGCTTTTATCTCCACTGTCTTGTAAAAACCCGACCCAGTCGAGGACGGAGGGAGATGGGGAGAGGTTGGGCAGCAGAAGCTAGAATTTGAAGAAAACTGCAGATTCAACATGTGTTGTTTTTTTTCTCTTGATTTTTTTTCAGTACCTTTCCTCTGTTTTGGGGAGCACCTTCAGCTCCCCAGCTCCCACTCTAGGCACAAGTGAGTGTGTTCATCTTTAAGATCGTTATCGTTACTGTAATCATAATTAGGGAAAGACAATAGAACAGAAGACATACTGAAGACAATAAGACACGATGTACATTAAAAGACAAAAAAGAAACAAGACACATGTCACTAAAGAACAACTGGAGACCAGACTTTGAAAGACAAAAGGATACAAGACACACCAAACATACAAGAAATACACTGAAAGATAACAGGATACAAGACACACTGAAAGACAACAGGATACAAGACATACTGAAAGACAACAGGATACAAGACACACTGAAAGACAACAGGGTACAAGACACACTGAAAGACAACAGGATACAAGACACACTGAAAGACAACAGGATACAAGACACACTGAAAGACAACAGGATACAAGACACGTTGAAAGACAGCAGGATGCAGGACGCACAAAAACAGACAACGCACACGCAAAAAAATAGAATACAAGACATACTGAAAGACAACAGAAGACTACCACACTGGAAGACGTCAGGACACAAAGACACACTGGAAGACATCAGAACACACAAAGACCTACTGGAAGACATCAGAACACAAAGACAAACTGGAAGATATCAAGACACAAAGACATACTGGAAGACATAAGGACACAAAGACGTACTGGAAGACATCAGAACACACAAAGACATACTGGAAGACATCAGAACACAAAGACATACTGGAAGATATCAAGACACAATGACATACTGGAAGACATCAGGTCACTAAGACATACTGGAAGACATCAGGACACAAAAACACACGGGAAGACATCAGGACACAAAGACGTACTTGAATACATCAGGACACAAAAACACACTGAAGACATCAGGACACAAAGACATACTGGAAGACATCAGGACACAAAGACATACTGACATCAGGACACAAAGACACACTGGATGACATCAGGACACAAAGACATACTGGAAGACATCAGGACACAAAGACATACTGGTAGACATCAGGACACAAAGACATACTGGAAGACATCAGAACACACAAAGACATACTGGAAGACATCAGGACACAAAAACACACTGGAAGACATCAGGACACAAAGACACACTGGATGGAAGACATCAGGACACAAAACACACTGGAAGACATCAGAACACAAAAACACACTGAAAGACATCAGGACACAAAGACATACTGAAAGACATCAGGACACAAAGACATACTGGGAGATCAGAACACACAAAGACATACTGGAAGACATCAGGACACAAAGACATACTGGAAGCGATCAGAACACACAAAGACATACTGGAAGACATCAGGACACAAAAACACAATGGGAGACATCAGCACACACAAAGACATACTGGAAGACATCAGGACACAGAGACATACTGGAAGACATCAGAACACACAAAGACATACTGGAAGACATCAGGACACAAAAACACACTGGGAGACATCAGCACACACAAAGACATACTGGAAGACATCAGGACACAAAAACACACTGGAAGACATCAGGACACAAAGACAGATTGTGGCAGGATGACGGGTCCAAGCGACGGCAGTCAACCTGTGGCCGCTCACCTCGGGCATCATGTAGTACTCCATGGCCATCGTGATGACGTTGAGGCCAATGACGCCAGCGATGGCCAGGTCAAAGTACTTGCTGCTGATCACAGTGTGAATGACCAGGCGAGGCTTGGAGTATGGCGACCAGTAAGGTGCCTCTTGCAACTCTGTGCCAGGAAAATCAGTTGAGATCAGTTTAAAAAACAAAAAGAAAAAAAGTCTGTTGAAAATGTAAAAAAAAATCACAACTTTTCCTTTCAAGATATCAGAATCATTATCACACAAAATTGTAAAATGTATTCATTAAAATACGGAAATGAATTTTTTCAAACGACGTCGTGGTGTTTGTAAACTACTGAAATATTTTCGTTTAGATACGTACCTTTTAAAGGAAAAATGTTACTGAACACATAGGTATGATTATATAACTATCAAAACGAGTACTGTTTTTCCCCATTGAAATGAATTTCATGCATGATTCTCATTTAACTGTTTTTCAACAGCACAGAACATTTACGGAAGCAATTCACAAAGAAAGACGACAACTGACCGCATGAAGAATGAATAGAGCAGAACAAAGATGAAAGGCAGCTACACACACTCACCGTTTTAGCATACTTTTAGCGCTACCTGGTTTCGTTCAAAACAGAACGAATTTGAAAAATGTTTGATACAGCTCCGCCCCAAAAAACGAATCACAAGACAAAACACGATGCGTTTCGACCTCTTAGGTCTTCTTCAGGTAAGATACACATACACAACACTCAGGACAACGAAAATGAACGAGCAATTATTTATCTTCATCCAATTCGGGGCAACATTCAACGCCGACCTTGCCCCAAATTGGATGAAGATCACTGATTGCTCATTCATTTTCGTTGTCCCGAGTGTTGTGTATCTTGCCTGAAGAAGACCTAAGAGGTCGAAACGCGTCGTGTTTTGTCTTGTGATTCGTTTGTCAACGTTTTTTTGGGCGGAGCTTTATCAATAAATTTTCAAATTGGTTTAGATTTCCGACTGCAGTCGCCTCACTTTGCAACAAAACAGAGCGGTTCCAGCAAACCAACACCGGCAAAGAGACCAAACGACGGGGGGGGGGGGGGGGGGGGGGGGGGGGGGGGGAAGCAGGCAAGTTTTGTACGGTTCGAAAACAATCCTTTTTAATATGATAGAGAAACACAAATTCAGTTACAAACGAACCGAAAACTGGGATAATGAAGATGAAATTGATATGAATTACGTCACTTCCCATCGATATTTTCGGCCAAAGAAGAATACTAAGAAAAACTATGATGTCAGCTTATTACCACAAGAGGAGGAAGAATGTATATGTTCAGCCAATAATTTGTTTGACTTTGCTACGAACGGCATATGAGATAAACCGTGTGCATCGTCAAAAAATGAACAGAGATAAAAAAAAACAAAATTGCAAAACTATTTCCTTATCCTGCAAAATGAAATGCAAATTGGAGAGGCCAATGATGTGATCTCATATGTATGATAATTGTGGATACAGAGCAGACGAGGCGAATAATCTCCAGTATGATGTTGTTTTAACAAAACGTTTAAGTTTTTTGTTGTTGGTATATGAGCAAATGTAATCGGACGAATTACTTTTTTTTATATGTACACGAAGCGAATCTGTGATTAAAAAAATAGACACACTAGAGGACACTATTTGAAACAAGTTTCCTTGTAAAATAGTTTTGAAAGACTGCTGAGAGAACTCAGAACTCAAAAATTTTTATGCGATCAAGGAGAGAGAGAGAGAGAGAGAAAGAGAGAGAGAGAGAGAGAGAGAGAGAGAGAGAGAGAGAGAGAGAGAGAGGGGGGGGGATAGAGAGTTTTCACTAAGTAATTGTTTTATATTTTGACATGAAAAATGGTATCTTTATATCAATTCCCGTGTCTGTAACACAAAGCAGAAAAGGAATCATACACATTATATGCGAACCAGATTCGATTATGAATAATTTTCTTCTGTAAACTGAACACGCGCTCGACAAATACACACGACAAGACTTGTACAAACATTTCCTTGTTAAAAATTATTAAAAAAAAATCAGTCTCTTTTTTCTCAACACGACGTGAAAAACATATTGTTACAAGAAAGCTGTTTACATTCTTGAAACTAAAGAGATGGCTTTAATGGTAATGCGTCACTTTGATACATTTTGCATGCACACTTCAAGTCACTTTAATATAAGATTCCTGTCGCTACATTCATTCTTTTCTTAAACAGCTGACAATATTTGTACATCTGCATATTTATGTATGTACTTATGCATACAATCTATCTATGTATCTATCCATCTGTTGTCAGCTTTTATTGGCAATTTGAATGAAACAGTAACAATATGGAAATGACATATCAAAATAACGTGTTAGAATTCAACAGCAGAACTACCGCAGTTTATGTATTAAGACTAAAACATTTAGAGATAAATACTTCTGTTAAAAAGCCATTGTAAAGTGTTGCCAATCTTCGGCAACTGTACTCTGCAACCTTCAGATTATTCGTTAGCAACATGACAGAAGAACATGACATGTCCATTGAGAAGCGACCATACAATCACACTGAGTCTGGCATAGGGAGTGAACAAAACTGAAACAAAACAACATCAAGATACGTGCATTTTTTGCTATAGATAATTAGTGCTACTAAAACACTATTACTAACCACGATCAATTTTAATGGTTAAAAAGCATTAGGTTGAAAAGATTTCCAACACAACAAGAACAAAAAGGCACTTTCAGTGGCACTGTGTTCAGAGATGAATATTTTAATTGACTCCCATGTAAAAATTGTGGTTCATGTGGTTCACGTTCCATTTGAACAAAGCTGCAAGATTTGCGTACACATTATTCACTGTTAAAATACTTATCTGTATGTTTTTCTTTTTTCTCCTCTCTATCCTCCTTTCCTTAGCCTATCAGTTTAATCCTTAATTACATTTTGTTCAAAGTGATAAATCACTCCTGAAGTAATTAACAAATTGAATGCCGCCGCTGTAGTCGATAATTTCTGTTGTATTCAAAGAGGAAACTATTCTGGCTTCCGACAGAGCATTAACATTTTTAAGGTATAGTTCTAGAAAAAGTTATCAAAGTGATGTCCTGCTTTTATTGGGAGGAACGTTGATTTTTTGTTTTGTTTTGAATGCAGTGACAACCCAATTCGTCTTATGTTTCTGAAAATGATATCAGTATCAAGGACAGTTTAATATTCAACACTGCATTTTGTTTTTGCAACCAGTGATGATCCTATAAACTGTCGGCATTTAGCAGACATAATGATCAACTGTTTAGATTATTCCTGACACTCACTCAAGACTGAACAATTAAAAACAACGTGGGTAATTAATTTCCTGTCTAGGAAGTCTACTAAAAATCTGTGTGAAATAATCATAGCAGAAAACTTTAAAATATTTCTCGAAAAACTACTTGACACACTGAAGTTGCATAGGCGCCGATAGCTTCTTTCAGTTTTCATTCTAAAAACATGCTGTCGTCGACAATATTCTGTAAACAGAAAAAAAATGCAGGATAAAGGCTGGTGGAAGCCGGATGATCCACAAAACGGTTTCTGCCCAAATCTTTTCAATGGAAGCGAAATCTACTTAAATGCCTCGTCACACAAACATGATAGTTGATACTGAAATAACTGCATTTCAAAACTGAAATATTACCAGAGATTTACATAGAATGGCAGGGGCGGATGAACCAGAGAGAAAAAAGACAAATGGTATTGGTGTAAAGATAACTTTTGAAACGAAAACATGTCTGAGCGATACCCCCCCCCCCCACCCCCACCCCCCCCAAAAAAAAATCCACTTCACTGAATGCTAAAAGAATGAGAAACGAAGTGCAATCAGGTAACACTATACGGTGAAGTTTGCAACACTTGACTCTTGGAAAGCAAATAAAGCTATATACAGACAACATAATTGCAACTGAAAAGCAAAAGCAAAGCCTAATAAACGAACAAAAGGAAAACAGCTAAAAGCAGAGCAGGACTAGATGTTCATACATTGCTTGAGCAATACAAATTCTGTCCTAAAAAAAGGGGAAAAGTGCTGCATTTCTGTCTTTGTCAGGAACAACATGACCGTTACATGCTGAATTGTTACGGCTTTCCTTCAAGATTTTAATCAACATTCACACATATATATATATATATATATATATATATATATATACACAGACAAGCATGCACACACACACACACACACACACACACACACACATACACACACACACACACACACACACACACACACACACACACACACACTCCTCTGATGTAATGGTAACAATGCTCGTGTAGCAAACACAATGTCTGTTTGCATGGGGTTAGTCTAACACGTTGTTTTTTTTATGTGACCATATTTTCGTTTTACAAATGTAAAAAAAACTTGCTATTAAAACCCCCCCAGAGGATTTACCTCACGCAGTTTCATTTTTCAGTTCATTTTTTCAGTGCATTTTCAGTTCAATGCAACGAAACGGGAAAAGGTATGATCGTCAAAGACTCGAAAATGATAAGAAAAATACCTAAGCTGTCACTTGGGATAAACACATTCAAGCAATACTGCATGAAGAACAAGATAGGAGTACCAGCCCAGTTTGTCGTTCCCATGTTTGCTTACGCTTGTCATCCAAGATTTGGTTTCTGTTTCTTTGCCATCAGGTGTGCCCGATTTGAAAGAGGCGAAGGAAGATGGGGAAAGGGGAAAGGGGTTGAGGGGGTAAGAAGGGATGTGAGGTATGAGGGTGTGTGGGTACAGAAGATGCAGGGATTGATATGTATGTATACAGGGATTGATATGTATGTATACATGTTCTGAACGTTAGCAGCGCAGATCAGTGCTAGTGCATCTTTGTAGTTTGTCCTGTTTATACATATGTCAAAATGTTTTCGTGTTGTCATAACTTTTTTTAATATCACGCGCTAGCCTGATAAAGCCCATATGGAAGAAGATATTTCGATCGCTAAAACAGCTGGTTTCTGTCTTTTGTAAGTTTTTCAAATAATTGAAAAATAAGCCACGTTTTCCAGAGAAACCAGCACACTGGTAAAAAATAAGCAAGATGCTTCAATAGTTTGTGGTCAGTCAAAAACATATAAAAGAAAGCGACATTGCAATCCATTTTGCTTGACAGACGCAATGTTCTGTATGTGAATCTCAACATCAAACCGGGTCAAGAGCAAATTCCATTTTAAAAATGGCAGAATTTGGACGGAAGAACAAACTAAAGCAAAATAAACAAACAGAATCAAAAATAATAATGCAAAAGATGACTGAACCTGCATTTTAAAACATGACGAAACTGAACAAAACGCAACAGTATTTTAATCTCCAAACCCCGACATCAAACCAGTTCAAATGATGGTAGAAAACGGCATTTTTCGGCAAAAGAAACAGCTGAGTTTGCATTTTAAACGAATTTTAACAAAACTGCGATAAAACAGAAGCCATGCGATTAACAGCCAAGTTTTCAGCAACACTGACTCGGTGATTTAATTCACTAGACTTGAAAAAAGAGTGCAGTCTTTCCAATACATAGGGGCCACTGGCATTTGTTGCACTGTTATGGAATTTTGTGACTGTACTGCACGGTAAGTGAAGAAACAAATTCCATAACTCGAATCAAATCATAATTCATCCTGTGGCTATTGCTTGCTAAAACAAATACACGTTTTTAGTTGAATTTACGAATGAGACTGCATGAAAACCGATTTTCTAAAACACAGATACTCAATAACTCCAAAGTATACTATTCAGAGGAAAGGAAGATAGCCCAGGCTCTCTCTCAAAATCTTGAAATAAGAACGAGTGTTCAGAGACACTACGTTTAAAGATATCGAAAATACAAACTTGGACATACTGCGTGGAGCACACTCACATATATATCTATATACAAACATGTCAGAAGTGTAGATCCATTTAAAATTACGAGCATTGTGACATATGCGAACAACAAAACTTTCCCCTCCCTATTCAAAGGAAAATATCCATGGTGAACAATTGAACATATATGTGAATAAACGCTCGGACCTGCTCCAAGGACCAGCAGCGTAAGCACACTGTGATGGTTACTGTGGACTGTGTTTGATTATGCTTGTTTTCGGAAAACGTTACAAACTCTTGGAACTCCTCAAAAACGCCTTCATGCCGATCTTATGATTGCGGGTTTTTGGGAAAAGGCATGCAAACTGACTAGCGATCTGTTGGTATTTCAAGTCAATCCGAAGTTAAGATATTCCTCTGTCAGGATAAAATAAATCATCAGAAGTCTGTTGAGAAAACTATGAAGGATATAGATGAACAAACGGATGCGTACAGTCGAGTTTATAAATGTACTACAGCCCTCACGAAGGTGAAAAACCAGGACAGGACGAATACCAAGAGAGGAAGCACCCACGAAAAAGACAGAGACTTCAAACAGAAAGGCTGAAAACACTGAACAAGACAGGACGAATACCAAGAGAGGAAGCACCCAGGAAAAAGACAGAGACTTCAAACAGAAAGGCTGAAAACACTGAACAAGCAACATGAGACAAAGTGGAAAACAGTTTCTGTAAGAAAGTCAAAGAAATTAAAGGAATCAACAAAATAATCGTTCTACGTACATACGAAAACCATCTAGGAGAGAAGAATTTGAGGTAAATGTACTAAATTAATCAGCGAGAAACCATGTTGAAACTAGAAAGGCACTTGGAGAGCGCAGACCCTCACCAAGGTGCAAGGGATGGATCTGCTCTTTGAGCCAGACCAGTACTAGAATATAACCTCACTTCCTCCCACTCCAGCCCCACTCAGACACACAGAGATGTACGTGTTTACTGGGATATGGGAGGGAAAAGCTACGGTTGATAAGCACGCTGTTTTTTTAAAAAAATATTTCCTTTAAACTGCTGTGAGGAAGTCAGTTCATGAGTGAAGGCAAAATCATTTTACCGCCAAGGGAAGTAATAGCAGTGGAAAGTGTCATTTTCCATAAGTTTTCTGTCGCAGGGCATGGACAGTACAAACGGTCAATGTTTTCATAGCTAAACAATTTTCATAGTCCGTGAAAACATATTACTTCACAGACAGTTGCCAAGTTGTTAACAGTAACTTCGTGGTTTTCATGTTCAGTGGAAAAATTATTCGTAATAATCTTGTGTAACGGATCCAAGATCCGCATCGGAGCTGCACACCAAAATTGAAAGAATTCGTCCTTGGGATTAAAATTTCCATCTTTGCATTAACTTTCTCTACAGTCGCAGTATATCTGATAAACAAAAATAAGAAGCAGACTTTGGTGAAAACATGGCCTGCTTGGCAGAGTTAAATGAAGCAAATTAAATCCATGCCATCAACGAGTGAAACAGCTGTTAGACCATCCGGTATCCTTCCTTAGGGGATTGAGCCAGGTGATGTGATGGACACGTGCAAACCAAATTTGACAAACAGAGACTAATCCACCTCTACACATTTAAAAACCAAATGAACTTAAAATAATGATCAAAACAGTTAGTTCTTTCACATAACAAGGCTTTGAAATACCTGTGTCATCTTCCCGTCTCTTTAAGAAAATATTGTTGTAAATCCATCCTTTTATCTACTGAAAGCACATGAATGTAATGACATGATGTTTTCATGAAGCATCAAAATATGAGCATGGCCGAACACATTATGAGTCAGATGAATTTAATGATATCCCACGATTGTTATCAATCGATATTTGTTTATATACAGAATCTGCCTTTTCTATTTCGACAAAAGATCGAATGCACCAATAATCTACCCCTGCAGAATTACACACTAATTTCGAATTCGAGTTCATGTTAACATATTTCAGAGCCAAAAAATACGACAATTACACCTTCCACGTATGTGGCAGGCGTAATAAACACTTTCAACTTATAAGGGAGGCGTAATGTATGATATGAGCAATTTTGATGGTACAGAGTGATCCATTTTGGATATAAACAAGTTCAGCCGACGCCCACCCTTCCTGCTAAATCATGATGGCTTTAACTGCTGATTACAAGACAGTGAGCTACATTATGAATGAAGCCTTGTTAATGTGATGCCAGACCCAGCAGACAATACCAACCAGAACCCGATCCAGATTCTGTGGGGCTAGCGTCCTCATGCTCACTCTTTCGTTTCTTCTCCAGCTTGCCCTGCCGCTTGGCTGCGCGCATGGCTCGCTCTTCCTTCTCCTGTGATTCTCGACACTTATGGAAGTTCTCCACCACCACGCCCACAAACATGTTCAGCACAAAAAACCCAACCAGCAGAAGGAAAGAGATGAAGTAGAGCAGTCGCCATTCATTGAAGTTTTCTTTCGGCTGAAAAGATTAACCACAACATGGTTTTCAATCATTAAACAACGACATGAGAGAAAGGATGTTTCAACAACAAAAAAAAAGCAGTAAGCGCTGGACACGGTTTTCAAGCGTTAAAAAACAAAAGAAGGGCAAGGATGTTAAAACAAAAAGCGATATGCATTGGATATTTTTTTCCTGTCAATTAATTATGGTAATCGTTTGGACCAAGAAAGACAGTAAAAACAACAACAACAACAAAACAAAAACACTGGTTCAATTCGATAGCTTTTGGAATCTTCTGTCGGGTAAAGCGCATCGGATACAACAGATGTCTGTCCGTGAACAGGCCAGGGTTGAAAGGTCCGCGTGTTGTCGGTTGAGCTGTAATAACACTGAAACTTGCATAGAGAATCACGTGGCCTCTGCCGTTCTTTGTTTTAGTAGACTCAAACAGCCTAAAAGAAGAGGCTACTGCCATACTACCCAATCATTTTCTAGTTCATATGAATACATGCAACTTCTTTTGACAATGATCTTCAGTTAGTGTCACAAACAACAAAATAAAGATCATAATTAAAGGTTTACCATTATCATTTACGACTGTGTCGACACTTGCTAAGATCAGCTAAGAGATATCAGACGAAGGACAGTGATGATGAGATATCCACATAATCAATTCTTACAACACACTTTATTTTGTAAACAAGAACAACAATTCTTTACATAACGACCAACTGAAAAGCCTAAGCAACAAAACTCGGCAATTTTGAACAGATTTGCCACAGCATTTTCCTACATTTCTGTGTTTTGTTTTCGAAACAACATTGTGATATTTTTTTTCCATTACGGTAGAAAAATAGCTGACAGTATTCTCCAAACTAAAACTTCTTTAAATGAAAAATCGAAAAAAGAATTGAGATTGGTATATTTCAGCTCCATCTTCGTGAGCACTGAATACTCGAACAACTTTCACAGTTATCTTTTCCTTCCTTGCCTTGCTCACGAACCGGTCCCTTACCTGTTGGTCGACCGCCACTGCGTCCAGACCTGTGTACATGATCTGGACCCAACCGTCCTTGGAGGCCAGTACGAACAGTGCGATGAGAGCCTGCAAGGGGCAGACAATCAAAGTAGACAGTCCTTATGTTGCACAGTATACGAATACTGCGACGACAGCATGCAAAGCGCAGACAATTGCAACCGACACTTCTTAATGTTACACGGTGAAGAGCCTGCAAAGAGCAGCCAATCACATTCAACGCGTCTCAATATCATACAGTGAAGAGGCTGCAAAGAGCAGCCAATCACATTCAACGCGTCTCAATATCATACAGTGAAGAGGCTGCAAAGAGCAGCCAATCACATTCAACGCGTCTCAATATCATACAGTGAAGAGCCTGCAAAGAGCAGCCAATCACATTCAACGCGTCTCAATATCATACAGTGAAGAGGCTGCAAAGAGCAGCCAATCACATTCAACGCGTCTCAATATCATACAGTGAAGAGCCTGCAAAGAGCAGCCAATCACATTCAACGCGTCTCAATATCATACAGTGAAGAGCCTGCAAAGAGCAGCCAATCACATTCAACGCTGTCTCAATATCATTCAGTGAAGAGCCTGCAAAGAGCAGACAATTACATTCAACGCTGTCTCAATATCATTCAGTGAAGAGCCTGCAAAGAGCAGCCAATCACATTCAACATTTCTCAATATCATTCAGTGAAGAGCCTGCAAAGAGCAGCCAATCACATTCAACGCGTCTTAATATCACACAGTGAAGAGCCTGCAAAGAGCAGCCAATCACATTCAACGCTTCTCAATATCATACAGGGAAGAACCTGCAAAGAGCAGCCAATCACATTCAATGCTTCTCAATATCATACAGGGAAGAACCTGCAAAGAGCAGATGATTACTGACGACACTTCTGAATGTTACGCGTTGAAGAGCCTGCAAAGAGCAGATGATCGCAGTCAAAACTTCATGTTGTACAGTATACAGTCAAAACTTCATGTTGTACAGTATATAGTCAAAACTTCATGTTGTTCAGTATACAGATTGTGCGACAAGAGCCTGCAAAGAGCATACAATCTCAGTCGACACTTCTTATAGTTAGCTGTAATAATCACATTTACCCCCGTGTACTCTTCTGTGCAAAGTATAGAAACGCAACTTTCTTAACGTTGAATACTCTGCGGTACATGCATGTTTGAGTAAGTTGCATTTCCGTACTTCAAGCGGAAGAGTACATGGGGGCAAATGTGGGCATTGCCAGTTGTAAAGTGTAAGAATACTGCGATGATGTCATGCAAACATGGGACTCCTTCACACTCAATACCTTTTCTACTTACACACTGCATGAACCTTGAACAACGAACGCCCGCAATGGGCACATAATCCTCAGCACTTGCAGTGCTATGACAATGAGACGAGTGACAAAAATATAGGACACTAGCACAGTCACCACATCAAACTGTCAGTGCGCATGCTTTAGGAACAGGTCTCTTTCACACACACACACCACACACACACACTTAACTTTTACCTAGGCACAAACACACACACAGAGATCACGTCTAAAGATAAGACACAGAAGCTGATCCTTCCCGTGATCAAAGTTGCGATTGTAATTGATCTCAACCAGCCCTACGGTGTCCAAATTGTACGGATCAACGTTCCATACCTCCACTATTTGTATCAACGTAGCTAATACATTTCTGCCCCATGTCATCAGAGATGTACTTGGTATTAAGTCCATACGTGTCCTGCGCTCTTTACTCTAATAAAGTTGTCCCTGTGAACGATTCCTATCTGTCCCAAATGACTGATATTGTATGTATGGTTGGTCCAGAAGTGTCCGAAGTTATCAAAGCTGTTTCTGTGGATGTCCCACACCTGTACTTTATTGTTCATGCTGTGACTCCAGTGATTTCATACCTGTCCCCTAATCAAAGCTGTAATTGTGGAGGTTCCGAATCTGTCCTATGTTGTAAAAAATTGTACCTGTGCTTCACCCGTACCTGTCCGATGTTGTCAAAGTTGTACTTGTGGTTGATCCAGACGTTCTTCTTGTCATCTTCACACTGGGTGCGGTTGGTGATGTTCTGCACGTTGGGACCCTTGCAGTAGTAGAACGTGCCCTTGAACAACTGAAACACCAGATGAAGAATGCAACAAAAGGAGACACGACAGGCAAAACAGAACATTTCAAGCCACTGTCCGTGTACTCTTGCTCTCCCTTAAAACTGACAGGCGATGCTATTTTGCCCCAAAGTACGACTGCAGTGTAATATGTGGTGTTTGATTTTATAAGAAATTAACACACTGTTTGAAACAGTATAAAGACTGTCTATCTATGCATCCATCCATCCATCTATCTATCTATCAGTCTGTCTGTCTGTCCATATACAAGTACAGGCACACGTGCGTACACATGCAAACACAAAGCTGAACAGTGTGTACTACGAGCGTTTGTACAATCCGTACTTATTTCGGTATCTACCTACCTATCTAGCTATCTATCTATTTCTTTGTATTAAGCTTTAATATAGTAAATGTTTGCTTCCCCCGTGTAAAAGTGACGGGAAGATGAAAAGACAACTTACACCCCCCTATACATACACACGTTTGTACACATGCAATCCTCCCTACACACACACACACACACACACACACACACACACACACACACACACACACACACACAACCGAAGCGAATGCTCACACACTATCACCCCCTCCACTCATACTCACATACACACAAATATGCGCACGCACGTGCGCACACTATACCATATACACGTACAGGCACACGTGCGTACACATGCAAACACAAAGCTGAACAGTGTGTACTACGAGCGTTTGTACAATCCGTACTTATTTCGGTATGTCCTCTCACTTGCAGATACATACCTATCCAAACCATCAACCATACAACCCATTCTTCGGTCACCTGACCATGAAAGCCCATCAGCAACACGGCGTCTCAGTCGACGAACAATCCACTAACCAACCAACCAACCAACCAACCAACCAACCAACCAACCAACCAACCAACCAACCCGCCCATCCATCCACACCCAAACCACCCGTCCCTCCACGATCTAGCTTCTTCCCCCAGCACGCGGCTCGCACCTGCACGCCCAGGATGCCGAAGATCATGAAGAAGGTGCAGCAGATGAGGACGATGTTGCCGATGGGCCGCAGGGAGGACAGCAGGGTCTGCACCACCAGCTTGAGGCCCGGGGCCCGGCTGATCACTCTGAACACACGGCGCAGTCACACTGCCATCAGCGCACAGCCAGAAAGGCAAGGATGGGGGAAAGCGCGCGCGCGCGCGCGCGTGTGTGTGTGTGTGTGTGTGTGTGTGTGTGTGT
>CM031595.1:63278101-63308101 GCA_018398815.1 Conus ventricosus | reverse complement strand
GGAGGGTGGTAAAGAGAGAGAGAGAGAGATAGAGAGAGAGAGAGAGAGAGAGAGAGAGAGAGAGAGAGAGAGAGAGAGAGAGAGTCCGCGAGAGTGTGAGAGGTTTTTGTGATTTTTGTTTTCAGCACAGTTGAACGACTATCTTGTAGTTCTATAGTGCTTTGACGTATTAGAAAGAACGATGAACATACCCAGATAAATGCACAGCTCCAAGGCAGTACAAATACATATTCTCAGCTCTACAATTATTATTCCATCGATGGCTCTGCGCTTGGGCCTCTACTGTATGTTGCTTCGCTGGGCGTCATTTTATTGTGTTTGCAATTTAAAAAAAGGATAACCATTAGAACAAACACACTGGCCATATTATGCTAGCAACTATAAGACATAGCACAGCATATGGATGAATGAAACAGAAGGACTGCATGCTGTTAAAAGTGAAATGAAATGGTACGACTTTTTTTCCAAAGTTAGTTGCAAAGGGAGGTGACTGCAGGCGGAAATTTAAACTAATATTAAAAGGTATTTGAAATACTCCGCCACAGTTAATTGGCTGGCGGGGTTATTTCAAATAACTGTTTTTTTCTTTTTCAAAACGCAGAAAAAACAACCTAAAACTAGGGGTCATCTTGTCTGGTTCCTTCGTGGGTACCTATTGTTCATGAATGATAAAACTCGTTGACCAACAGAGGGTAGTCCAAAAACAAAAATTCACAAGTAGTAGTCATCTTATCCACGCGCACTAACGTACCTTCACCAGCATCTCAATGCTGAAGACCACGGTGAACACGTAGTTGGCGTAGGTGAGAAACATCCTCTCCTGTAACGGTGCAAAGCAGACGTCATGCATGAAGATCAATACAACAATATTACGGAGGGAATAATCTTTCGTTAGCCCGCGTGCATTCAAAGCAAAACAGAGCGTAGAGGAAATTTCAAGTCAAGAGTAAAAAGATATACACCTTTCAGGTCAAAGATAGAGAAAAAAAGGACATTTTTTCATTCAAAGAGGGGAGAAGGTGGACACATTTCAAGTCAAAGTGGGGAAGAAAGGACGTCTTTCCATTAAAAGAGGGGAAAAAAGTGGACAACTTTCATGTCGAAGAGGGGGAAAGCAACTTTCCATTCAAAGAGGAAAAAAAGGTGGGCAACTTTCAAGTTAAAGAGGGGGAAAAAACAACTTTCCATTCAAAGAGAAAAAAAAAGCTGGACAACTTTCAAGTCAATGTGGGCCTTTCAAATCAAAGAGGAGAAAAGGTAGAGAGCGTTCAAGTCAGAGAAGAAAAAAAGGTCGTCAACTTTAACGTGAACAAAGAAAGGTGGAGACCTAACAAGTCAAGACGAAAGAAGAACAATTCATTATGTCAAACAGCGGTGAACGTGGGTAACTTTAATGTCAGCTATTTCAATGGCCTTTGAATTCAAGAAATACATTACACATATCCATTTAGAATCAAGAGTTTAAATGTATCAATGAATAAACAAGAAGACCCATTAGAATCTGCATATGTTTTATAAACGAAAGCAAGTTTACAAAACAACAGTGAAAGAAACTGTTTTGAAACACACTGATTTTGTAAACTCTTATTACGTTCGTGTGGGAATGCTTTGTGTGTGTGTGTGTGTGTGTGTGTGTGTGTGTGTGTGTGTGTTTTGTTTGTTTTTACACCTCTTGAATTAACACGTCTAAGTATTTCTTGAGTCATTAATTGTGAATGTTTAACGAGTGTTAATAAGAATGTATTGAACGCCGACTGCAGCGAAACATATATCTCTTTCGTAGTTTCTTTTTAAAGAAAAACACTCACTCTCTCGCGCGCACATTCATACGTACAGAGAGCCGAGTGCGCGCGCGCAAACTCCTTGTTTCAATTTTCTTTTTCACACACACACCACACACCATACACATCACATACAAATGCGCGCAAAGGGACGGACGCACCCGCAACATACGTGAGCTCACAAACTGCTATAATGTCGCATAAATCGCTCTGCATCCACACATTATCTACTACCTGTCTAGAAGAAGCAGAGGGATAGTGAAGGGATAAACACTGTATTTGGATTAAAACAAAAAACAATCCCAAACCAACGTATGAAGGTGTCGCAAAATTGTGCCACAGTTTTCGTACTCAGAATATTATTGGCACCTGGACAGACAGTTATCAGGGCAAACAGACACACTGACAGACACACAGACAGACAAGACTTTGCTGGGAAGTGAGATACATATCATTTTGAAAGACAAGATTTCAAAGACTTCCAATGACATGACGTTAAACTTCAGTGTCAGAACTTACGAGGTCACTGATTTGTTAATTTTGATAGTTCAATAACACATTAACTCTAGGATGGGAAAGGGTTTTTTTTTTTTTTTTTTTTTTTTTAGCAACGTGTAATACAGGTAACAACCAGGTCATCGCTTGAATTCAAACTACAGTTCAGGTTTGGAGGCCTACACTGTACTGTTTACTCATAATCATACAGATATTTATATTGGTTTGTGAGACCGAAGCCACAATACCTTATCCTTCTACTGTGTTGTGATTCCGATCTAATTTTTTTTTAAATTTACCTACATAAAGTTGTTGTTATGTTATGTATGTTCTTTCGCAATCTTGAAGTGTCTGTTTTCCTGACATCCCCCCCCCCCCCTCCGCCTCCCAATCTCTTTCTTTCCATTTACGAAAAATACACCTGTGTATTAGTTTTTTCCCTGATCACGAAAAACATGACGTCTATTGCCGAGGTTTTGATAAGACAATGTACGTCTTCACCCCTTTCCTGCAAGCCAGTTGTATCGTGTGGTCAAGGCTGGGCCTCTTCAAAATCGCTAATTAGAGCCATACGAGACAATGTTTTGTTACATCGACTTCATTCGTTTTCAAACGCACTAATTGTTCTATGATTACGTAGACAACAATCATTCAAACAGAAACTACTCCACTATCATCGGACCTCGAAGACAAACAGTAAGCAATTAGTAAATATGAGGACTTACACTTCCTCTATTTGGAGAGAGAGAGAGAGAGAGAGAGAGGAGAGAGAGAGAGAGAGAGGAGAGAGAGAGAGAGAGAGAGAGATACATAGGGAAACGAGATACTGAGATCTCACACAAACACACACACAAACGAGATACTGGGATCTCTCTCTCTCTCTCTCTCTCTCTCTCTCTCACACACACACACACACACACACACACACACACACACACACACACACTAGCCTAAAGGATCAGTCAGGTTGCTATGTAATAGAAGTTCACACATTAGTTACCTCTGGTGACACCTGTACAGAGCACAGGGCGAACACAATATGAGATCAGTGGGGACAGGTGTAAACGGCAGCTGGGTCATTTACGTCACATGAATACAGAGAACGACAGAAAAGACTGCAGGCCATACACGGACATGCACACATCCAAGAGCACGCACTCACATGCGCGCGCGCGCACACGTACACACACACACACACACACACACACACACACACACACACACACACACACACACACACACACACGCACACACAGATGCGCAATCACGCTCAAACGCAAGACGCGCGCACGCGAGCGCACATACACACACAGACAAACACATGCGCAAGCACACATGTATGCTCATACGTACGCACGAACGCTCGCATGCACGCACACACGCACACACAGACACACGCACACAGACACAGGTACAGACACAGACAGACAAACAAACAGACAGACAGACAGACACACACACACATAATAAAAAAAAAATGGCAAAGAGTACTCGTTGTGTGTTCAGAGTACTCAATGTGTGTTCAGATACCTAACAGACTTACAATAATGATTTTTTTAAACATGCCATCAGAAAGAAAAAAATACTAACAAAACGCGTGACAGCGAAAATACGAACGCGTTCAATTATCACTGGTTTGATGTTTGCACATTCATTGCATGATAATATGCATTTAGGAAGGAACAAAGTATGTATAAAATAGGTACAAAATAGGCCTATGAAACATTTAGTATCATTTACCACATTTACTTTATCGAAAGGAACAAAAGAGTAAATTTCACATTACACACATATTGACGGACACACATACTCAAATAAACGTAGATGCACAAATGCAACTCCTCTCTACGCTACACACAACACATAAGACACACATGCTCACAGCCTAACATCCCATACACACAGAGACACGCACAGACACAGACAGACAGACAGACAGACAGACAGACAGACAGACACACACACACACACACACACACACACACACACACACACACACACACACACGCACACACGCACGCACGCACGTGCACGCATGCACACACACACGCACGCACACACACGCGCGCGTGCGTGCCCGTCTGTTTTAATGTCTGACAACTGACGTTAAATAAGTGTTTTTGTGCACTTTCATTCATCAAATCTTTAACTTATTTATTGTTTTTGGCCAGACAGTACTACGAAAAGTAAATAAATATGAAATTACACACACACACACACACACACACACACACACACCACATTCACACAAACACACTATGACGCTCCCCCCCCCCCCCCCCTCCTCATTTCCCGCACATATCTAGCAACTTACAGAACTGGTGGGAGGAATGTCCGGACGTTCCATGGCCAAAGTGATGCAGTTGAGGGCGATGAAGAACAGCACACAGTTGTCGAACCAGCGTCGAGAGATGAGGTAATGACAGAACCGACGTATTCTGAGACACAGCACGAAGAGAGGACTTCTGTACAGGAGCACGTGAGTTTCCAATAACCATGATTGCTTTTTTAAATTTTTTATAATTATGTCTTTTTTGATATGAAGGAAATAGAGATCATGAACAATATCTTATTTTTACGTGTAAACAGTTATGTAATGAAACTATAATTTAAAATGAAAACAGCCAATTAAAACATGTGAAAATACATATGTCCGTATTATTTCCACGTGAAAAATGCCTATTTTCATATAATAACTGCCTGTTTTCACGCGCACAATGGGTGTTTTCACGTAACAATATCCATTTTCTTTACTAAGTAGTTATCACTGTTTTCTGATGAAAATTTCTGTTTTTCATGTGAAAATTGAGAGAAAAATAGTAATTACAAGGTTTTGAAGTTAGAACGGCCTCATAATTGCGTCTCGCAGTCAACTGATGATCACTACCACACTCACCCACAAGAACTGGCTGCCCCATCCCCACCCATCTCTCCTCGTCGCTTTCTCTCAAAGTTTTCTTTTCTTCTATAGAATTCAAGGAACAAGCAACGACATAATCTTCCTGTGTGAGTGTGTTTATTTTGCTTCCTTGCTGTGCAACCGACTCTCTCTCTCTCTCTGTATGGGTGCATGCGTGCGTGTGCGTATGCGTGCGCGCATGTGTGTGCAAATGTGTGTGCGTGCGTGTGCGTGCGCGCATGCGCCTTGCTTGCTTGCTTTTGCCCTTATGTGTCTTGAAAGGTGATACAGAAAACGTATAGAAGACAGGGTAATATTGACAATTTTTGACGTCTGAGAATATAAATCTGCAAAATTCAAGGCATAAGCTGGTTTTCCTTTATCGGAAAGAAATTTGAATTTTGCCAAAGGAAGGTTACATCGTTGCGTCAGTGCAATTTTTTCTCTCTCTCACTATTTCTTAACAGACACAGAGAAGTACGACATTAGACAGGAACCGAAGGGATGTCTTCAGTACACGCTGATGACCTTATCGTTAGTGTGATGATTTCACGGGTAGTTAACACCGCCATATAAAACGAACAGCAGACACCCAAAGATGCGAAATGAAGTATAATGCACAAAGCACGAAGACTGAAAGCTGGGGTCAGTGTGAACTGCGAGACTCGGGGTCTGATGATACTCACGCATGGTCATTGTGCAGGATGTACATGGAGTACTCATGGCGTTCCAGGAAGCAGCCCTTGGGTTCCGGGCACCAGGAGCAGTTCCAGTCCTGAAAAAGACCACGAGGACCCCGCAGGTCATAGCACGTGACAAAATCTTCATCAAACATCGCACATGGTCCGAAAGACTTTGTGACAGACAATAAAACTGATCACAGCATTCTGACTTACAGACGCTGGCGAACACAGAACGTTACTGCTTTGTACTTATTCGGTTGAGAAGAACTCAGAGGCTAACATGGCAGTTTTCTAATGCTTAACCACTTCTGAAGGGACGACAACACGGATGTTGTACATCGAGTTCATTTTGGCCAGTGTCCACTTGTTTAATCCAAAAGAACACTTTGGATTATCATCAATATTATCATCATCAAGACCGTTTTGTTAAGAGAGAGAGAGAGAGAGAGAGAGAGAGAGAGAGAGAGAGAGAGAGAGAGAGAGAGACAGACAGACAGACAGACAGAGAAAGATTCAGATTTAGATTCAGGCAATTTATTCAATAAGGCCAAAGCCCCATGAGAACGAGGGGCGGTAACAATGTTTAACATGTATCATAATGCAATTTCAAGCAGAATTCATGGGCCATTACAAGCATGTTTTCCACCACAAATCACGAATGAAGAGTTTGCCTTAACTGAAAGACTTTATGCAGATACAATGCTAATTTACGTACTGTTCTTTCATCTTTCGATGCCCTAAGCAGACAAAATCGAAATAACATGGATTCATATAGAATTTTGCTGGAATATATTTCACACGAAGATCAGTCAGAACAGAACATGTCAGAACAAAATGAAGCTCGTCGTGATTAGACTCCTTACACAATGGACACACTAACTCATTACCACATATAGTTTTAAAGCGATGCAAATGTGCATTAATTTCAGATATACCAAATCTAAATTTAGAAACAACAAAAGACAGAGACAAAGAGAGAGAGAGAGAGAGAGAGAGAGCGAGCTACATGTTATTTACAGAGACCAGCTTCATCACACTCAAGACAGTTTCACTCACATTCTATTCTGACACTGTGGATCATGAAAGTGCCACCTTGCATTCCTTGCACCTAGTTCTGGCGTAAAAGGCTCTAAGCCATAGTCTGGCCTTCGCTGTCGGCAGGAATATACGCATGGACTGCCAAGTACTGCCTCAAAACATGAATTGCCGGAGCATTCACTCGGCTTTCTGATCCAGCATTCATTAATTTCTGAATGTAAAAACAATCTCAAACAAATATCAGTTAGTAAGACACACAAAACACGAAAGAGGTAAAATTTCCTTTGCTTCGCCTGTCGCTCAGGGTCGCCATTGGACGGAAGATGTACCCACCGTTTCGTCAATGGCGTCGGGGTCATCTTCGTTCTCGGCCTCGGAGTCTCCCCGGTCCAAGGCCACGCTGACGTCGGGCAGGTCATGCGGCGGCTTGGGCTTCTGCTGCTCCTCCTTGGAGGCCCCGCTGCCCAGCGAATTGACCGTGCGGTGACTGGTGAACGAGTTCTGCCGGCTCAGTTCGAAGGAGTTGCAGACACTCTTGCCCGAGCTGATGGAGTTGTTACGGCTCCAGCTGTGGTTGCTCTTGATGGAGTTCTTGGGGGTCAGGGTGCGGGTGCCCTTCACGGAGTTCTGGGGGCTGAAGGTGCGCTGGTTGTTCAGCGGCAGGTGCCCGTTGCAGTCACTGCCAAGGACGGGGCGACTTGAGATTAATGATTCAGACTGGATTATGGGTAACTAATAATCAAATTGTTTTCGAAGAATTTCGAATACCTTAGCAGTTCTAAATCTTTTTAACTTTGTTCTTGAAAGATGTTTTTTCCAATAATATGATTTGATGGTTAGTAACATACCTGCTATATGGATTCTTTTATTAGCATACGACGCACATTCCAAATACAACTTTTTGATTGACTTGAGCATATAATCCCTGGAAATCTGAACGCAATACGAAACATTTCTTTTAGCCATGAAACAGGGAATATAAGAACGACCTTTGCCTATTATAAAAATGTTTAAAAGTTAAGTATTTGACGTGCAACTTTCAGATGTAGTCATGATATAAAGCTAAAAAGGTAGTTCCATGACTTCATTGCTACATCCCGCTTCCTCATGTATTTCAGCCAATTAACATGCGCAATCATAACGCCACATCCCCACCACAAGGAGTTATAAAACTAACAACAGAATAAAACCATACTGGGTTTTCCATTTAATAGCAAGCAGAATCTAACAGAATAAGTCCCCTGATTCACTCAGTGAATGTCACAGGGACCGGAGGATCGTACACGAAAATTTTTTTTACAGATGTTAATCATTCATTCCAACTCATCGAGATCCACTTTTGTGTAAATGAGAAAAATAACACAAAATCGATTATCTTGACTTAATTCTTGAGTGCTGTTTGTGATGACACTGTAAACTTTCATGATGCTTTTTTTCTTTATATTTTCATTACTATTATTAATTGTACGGTCTTTGGGGAAAAAAGCACACATTAATGGCGGTTTATCTTTGAACCTCTAGCCAAGGTTAGTGTGAAACGATTTTTTCAAAGGAGCCAGAAATGAAGCCAACAATCTGAGTTATTTAGAAACCTCTTTTTTATTTTTTATTAGAGGAGGAGTACTGTCCCGATTGCAACCTTCACTGTCATTTACAGTCACTCGACTGGATAAGAATTCTGAGAAACATGACTTTTTTAATTTGTGAATGAAGCGTAACCGAAATCGTTGCAAATGTGTGAAAATTAATTAGAACGTTCACTTCATTGTATCTGGTGCGAATCCTATCATGAAATCTCGCACTTAGTGGAGTGACTTCTTTCGGTGCGTCAGTCCGTTTACGTTTTTCATGTTGTGACCTTGAGGTTAAAAGTAAGACTGACCAGTGAACGTTAGTGGTTTGTGAAACATTACTGACATAAATAAATATCACGTTTGAACATTAAAATAGATAGCATATATTTTTTAACCGTGATCGTGAGCTTTGTTTGTTGCTAATGACCTTACATACACATATTCTGAATGCTAATATTTTCGAATATAACGCATCGAAAACAGACCTCATTACTCCATTATGATGTTGATCTTTGGCACAGTCACAGGTCAAAACAGCCCACACTTGGAGAATATTTCCGCCAATCGCATGTATAACCTCTTCAACTTTGACCTTTGGCCAAGGCCACACACAATTCTTTTTTTGTACATGGAGGTCAAAGTCAGGTAATTTGTCATTTAAAATACATATTAACATTATGTGTTTATTCAATATTCCAAGCCACTCTAAAAATTAATCAGCCAATAAGTCTCCTGCCCCGTGAAAGGCAAAGGCAGGTCAGATACTACCGTGAGATGGGCACCATACGGTAAGACTTTTAAAACATGCAGGTTCCAAAGAAAGGACACCAAGAAATTGAATAGAAAGGCAAACCTTACACAAAATTCAGCTGTAATTTGGTGAAATCATGACGGTGAACGAAACATGTAACACAATGAAGAAAGAGGTCAGAGTAACACTCCATGACAAAGGGAATCACAAAATCAAAAAGAACACTCGGACAATACTGATGGAAGCAATGACCCATAAGACGGAAACCGAAATGAACTAAATACTTGACACATACAACATCGAATAAATAATCAAGATTTATTACCGACGAGAAAAGAGAAAATGGACGGTCATGTAGCAAACTATGACAGCTATAGATCGATGAACATATCGTCAAGACCTCAATTATTTTTGTACTGCTTTAGTTGGGAGAGTCAAAAATAGATATCTCATTTGGAAACAGGAGTTCTTTTCTTCAAAGTCGTCATCTCTAAATAATTTCTTTGACTGCTTTTCACTCCTTTGAATTTAACTAGGAAAGGGTTTATCAAGTACATGCCTCCCACACCAGAATGAAAAATAAGACAAGGTGACCGGTCTATTAGAAAGAAGTATGTCACTATTGTCTGACTAACAGGACTTCAGAGTGATGGCTTACAGTCTATGGGCTCAGAACGAAACAGGACAAAGACCATTCAGAGATGAGAACCAACAAGGACACACATTGTTCCCAAAACTAAGTTGAATAAGACCACACTGACAGAAACTGCTGCCTTGGAATACAACTATAAGTGAGTATGCAAAATGTGTGGGTATAGATGTCTATAACCAAGTGTTAAACCACTGGAAATGATCTATCGAAAATGCAGTCCATGCATTATCTCAAAGACGACGAGCTAGTTTTCATTTTATATCTTGTTTATCTCAAAACATGTTAGAATGGTGAGCTCCAGTCACAGAAATCATAGTTTTAAACTGCGCCAAAAGGAATCTGAAAGAGTGTGGCGGACAAAAAAAAAAAAAAGAAAGTCTTCATTCAGAATTCCACCAGTTCTACAACTTACTACCTCAGACAGTCCCAGCGGCAGACTGCACTAATCCATTGCCATCATCAATAATCTGCATCGAAACAAAGTTCTTCCCACATCTTAGACTCCTGGGTATATCAATACCCAGGGACATGTAGCAGACTGACTAGAAAAGACAGAAGGAAGAATCCAAAAGAAAGCCTCAACAAAGAAACCAAAGTAGTCGCAAAACTGGAGAAAAAAAACTTAATTGAAGAAAAGGTAAGAAGATCTTTTCCACAGCATTCAGTATAAACGATAAGACCATCGATAGGAACTGGACAGTTGGTGATTCAGCCTAAAGCTGTCGGGCACAGCGGAGGCTTTCTGCGTGTGTGGAGAAGTTGGTCAAACTCAACACATCCCGACCATCCGACTTCAATAGGAAAACAAAATCACAGGTGTCTATTGCAAGCTTCAACGAACACCAAACTAACGACATCACTTATGACATACACAAACTCATCTTACTCTCTTCAAACCTGTAATGCTAGGACATCAGTTGTATCTAAACCAGGGGAGCAGGAACGAAATGAGAAGGAATGAACAGACAACGAAACAGAGAAAGATAAGGTAACAAGAAAGATTGGTTCATGAAGAAACAATATTTAACAGAATGGGCAAACAAATGGAGAAAAAACAACATGTCATCATTTTTTCCAATGATGTGAATAACACAATACATGAACACACCGAATGAATATTACCTGAAATAATACGTGACACAGCTGAAATGGAATGAGAAGACGATACATCAAAAGTGCAGTGGCACGTTTACACGGAAATATTGTCATGCAAATGGTAGTTTACGGAAGCAAATGACTTCTGAAGCACATGCATATTGTTGAAAAATATCACTAATATTCATTCCTTTTATTCCCACGACGGTCCACACACGAAGCGAATCCAACCAAAAACGGCAGGCATAAAGTGATTCTTTGCTAACTACTTCAAAGAAGCACAAAAATGTATCATCTCTGACATTAATAATAAGCAAAGAAAAAACCCAGACTCCCTCACCCCATCAATTGTACTCAAATAACTTCCAAAACAAACATTCACACTCTACCCCCTCCCCGCCATCCCCACGCCTTCCTTCCCCACGAAACACGCACGCACGCACGCACGCACGCACGCACGCACGCACGCACGCACGCACGCACGCACACACACACACACCACACACACACACACACACACACACACACACACACACACACACGCACGCGCGCGCGCACGGACGACCCTGCCAACAGCCCTTACCTCTGATTCAGGACGCCCGGAGAGAGGGGAACTCCGGGGCTGTAGAGTGTGGGGGACTGGGAGTTCTGGCTGGAGACATGGTGTCGTCCTCCACGTCGTCAGCACTGTCGGAGAGGCTGTCCACTACCAGGCTGGTCTTGTCCCCGTTCCGCCGGGGGTTCTTCAGGCGCCAACTGCCCCGCTGACTGCCCCGGCTGCTGGACCGGTTCAGGCGGGGGAGGGCCGGGGGGAGCCCTTGTAGCTCAGGCTGGTCTGTGACAGTAGAGGACAGAATGAAGACGGGAATCAGGATTCTTTCTAGGTTGTTCACATGCATGCAAAGGACCGCCATCACTCACACACACACACACACACACACACACACACACACACACACACACACACACACACACACACACACTCTCTCTCTCTCTCTTTCTCTCCTCTCTCTCTCCTCTCTCTCTCTCCTCTCTCTCCTCTCTCCCCTCTCTCTCTCTCTCTCTCTACTTCCGTGTCTTAAGGACAATGGGCATAATATACGCAGACAATATTGTATTTTTACAGCATCTTATGCAGAGGAAGTATCTGTATAGGATTCACTTTTCAGTCTTTTAGGTGCTGAATCGAGTTGATTTAACCAAGCTTCTCTTGTAGGCTGCAATCTGGTGTGCATTAAAAAAAAAAAGAATTGTATGCCTGTTGCTTATGACCAAAAATGAAACACACAGAATACAGATAAACATGAACAAGAAAGTGTGAAGTAAAGCAGATTATGTGTATTAGACAAGTGCATTTTCTACACATACGTCTTCTTCTGGTGTTGCGAACAGAATATTTATAAAAAAAAATCACTTGTCTGTTTCACACTGGAGAATTAAATAAGCGTCGCTTTGTACCTTGTCACCTTGTTGTGTGTTTATTTGTAATTTTGCCTCACATCTTGACCTCTCGTTCGACTTACGGGCTCTTGTCGCCTTCTATGGTGAGAGACGTGCGGTTCATGTTGACGGAGACCGTCAGCTTGTTGCTGTCCTTCAGGGTGCTCTCGTTGGGCGAGCCTTGCGGGGTGGCCATCGGGGTGCCCATGGGGGTGGCCGCCGTGTGGGTGATGATGGGCGGGTTCAGGGGCCCTTCTTGGGAGGTGGGTGGGTCCTGGGTGGGGGTCTGACCAACATGGTCCTCTCTGGTGGCCACGATGGACACTGGGGGCGGAAGAGTCAGCATCTTCCTCTCTGAAAATGGAGGAAAGTAAACACACGAATATGGCTGCCTTAATGGCGGGATAAAAAACGGTCATACACACAAAACTCAGCCTGCGTACGCAGAAAGAAAGAAAAGAACACACGAAAATTTCAAAATGTGATATTTAAAAATCTTTAATTTGTATCAGTGTCAGTGTCTGAAGAATAAAGTAAACTGTACTGTTGTAAACACTACTTTAGAACCCGAAAACACATCGTCCAAAAGTTTTGTTAAATGAAGACACAAGCACATGGCCATTAAAGTTGTTATATTTCGGATGTGGAGAAATCTCCTCCGCTCCACTTCTGAATTACTCGACAATATTCATAAAAGAATAAGGTAGAATCAGTAGGACAATTTCAAACAGCAAAACCAACTTTATTCAAAATATCCGTTTCGCTTGGCCGATGAGAGAAAAGCTGACAAAGCTGCTCTTCTCTTCCTTACCGTATAGGAGTCAAACCAAATCACCGTGTTGACCCTTTTCTTGCTCGGCTGCATACATGCAACAAAGCTGCAACTACACGGAAACGAGGAACATACACAAACCCGAACTTTTCAGTGTCACTAGTAAATTTGGTGGCCCACCTTTCTCCTTGTTGTTCTTGAGGTCGAGGGAGTCGGAAATGGTGATTCTGTCCGGTTCTTTCTGGACGTCACCAATGTTGTTGTTCTCGGCCAGCCGTTGGCGCTCTTTCTCCTTCTCCTGTTTTTCCAGCTCCTCCTGCTCTCTCTGCTTCTCCCGCTTCTTTTCTTCATCCTGTTTGGAAGGTAGAGAGTTGTTGAACTTGCAACATTGGAGTTCAACACCAGCTTAAATAGTCCTTTCTGTTTCAAAGAGTTGTTTGAAAGAACATGTTTGGAATATGAAACTTCGTCCAAGTTCTGTTAAGAAGCATCACACCAAAGCCCCCCCCACCCCCCCCCCGCAACTTCATTATTATTTTTGTAAGAAAGACCCCCCTCCCCCAACTTCATTATCATTCATGTGGAAAAGAACCTTCCACAACCTCATTATCATTCATGTATATAAGGATCCTCTACAACTTCTTTATCATTCATATAATATAAGGATCCTCTACAACTTCATTATCATTCATGTATAATAAGACCTTCCCCATCTTCATTATCATTCATGTACATAAAGACCCTCCTCAACTTCATTACCATCCACGTAATGTCAGTCTTCAAACTACTGAAGAAAAATGACTGGCGGTGCAATCAAACTGAAGAAACCTCGCAAATATGCACATCCATGGCCACAAACTCCCCTAGCACATTGTCCCCACCGTCTCCGTCTCCACCTACGGCGAAACACAGGGAGGACTGACCTCAGTGGAGAACCCCTCCACCAGGATGGCGACGAGGAGGTTGAAGAGGACGTAGTTGCCGAAGGTCATGAGGGCGATAAAGTAGAGGGAGGCCCAGGGGAGGTGTAGTTCATCCCGTTGTACAGCACCGTGTTCCAGTCCTCTTGGGTCAGCACCTGACGCACGTGCCAACGTCTCAGTGCATGTCCGTGGACCATTTATTTGGATGTGCACATAGGGAACAAATCTCTCTCTCTCTTTCTCTCTCTCTCACATTCTCGCTCTCTTCTGACTCACTCACTCCCTTATATGAGATAAATACTATTCATCGCACATGAAGGAGATCAGTATGATGCAAAATCATCATTTGATTGAGTGGATGGTTGAGTCAGTCTTACAATTTTTGTTTTCTTTTTCTTTCTACCGTTATTACAATTTTTGTTTGTTTGTTTTTCTTCCTAACGTTAGCGTATTACTCCTGTGTGCGACGACATCCGGAGATATCCCGACTTTGCGTCTTTTTGTTAACATTTGATTTGATACACTCTGGGAAAAAGTTGGTACTATTTGTTTACAGTGAAAGGAAGAAATGAATGCCCCCCCCCCCCCCCCTGTCAAAAGACCTCTTTGGTAATGACAATAAAACATCAAAGCGTCAAAAGTCTCTCTCTCTCTCTTTCCCTCTCTCTCTCTCTGTTCAACTACATTCACATTGTTGATAACCATTCGACCTAGAAGAAAGGCAAAGGAAGCATAATGGGTGTCTCTCTCTGTCCGTCTGTATCTATCTACATATCAACTGTAAAAATACATAAAAATGCAAAGAAACAAGTTCAAAATTTTCGGTTTTAATTCCAGTCTAAAGGGGTTCGGTGTTTTCTTAAAGTCGAAGGACTCAGAAACCGAGATTACATATATGTAAACGTATTTATTAGTTGAGAAAAAGTGCATCGATATCTTGCATATTCAGACCTTTGTCCCTGCTTAATCATCCTCACTCACCCTCCCCCCCCCCCATCCCGCATACGCACCCACCCACACACACATGCGCGCTCAAGCACGAACGCACAAACACACAGAAGGCGTGTTTAAAACCTTTATCTAAAGGAACCGTGACGCAGGCAAATCATGATGTAGATTGTCTTGCTTTATATTTGAAAAATAAGTTACGAATTAACTTATAATAACGCATGTGAAATTGTAATATTTACACAATGAACATATACGTAATTCAATATTCACAATTCATTTCCCAGCTTTACGAAATGACCAGTGCATAACGATGCTGACAGTGAATAAAATTAGAACCACCAGCGGGACATTAACCGTCCTATAAACCACAGTACAGTCATTTCAAACAAAAACAGGCGTGCAAGAATATTTGCCAGTCTGCACAGGACACATGTCTACATGCAGAAACGCAGTTTTGCATGGAATACCACGCTAAAGCACACTGCAAGGCCACTACACAAAACATTTATGGATTCAAAGCATGACCTCCCATCACAGAAACAGCCTAACGTCGCCTTGGCTTCTTTTGCACTGGAGCATAAGATAACAGATGATGTAAATAATCTATGATGTTGAACAAATTGTGGGTCTACTGTCTCTTTTCTTTCATAACATTGCTGTGGAAAATGCAACTACGTAAACTGCACTTGAAACTGATTTTCAATCATTTTCCATGGATTTTTTCTTTGAGGAAATCCGAAAATCTGACAAATAGATTTTCTTTTCAAAATAGCGCTTTAAACATTACTTTGAGTTGATCAGAAAACTGAGAGAGAGAGGGAGAGAGAGAGAGAGAGAGAGAGAGAGAGAGAGAGAGAGAGAGAGAGAGAGAGAGAGAGAGAGAGAGAGGTAGCGAGAGTGAGAGTGAGAGAGAGACAGATAGAGACAGATAAACACAGACAGAGAAACAGAGAGACAAGGCAATAACGAATAACATCAGCAACGACACCAAAAACAAAACAAAACAACGCAATTCACTAAACGACCAGGCCTACTACATGGAAGGAACCAAATGCAACCATCCCATCAACCGACCCACAACAACTAAACACGACACAAACAAAGGGAATCGGACCCCCCCCCCCCCCCCCCCCCCCTCCCCACAGGCCACTGACCTGAAAGACGGTGATCAAGGACCACAATAGCGAGTCAAAGTTGGCACGCGCACAGTAACAGGGGGTGGGATTCTCGTGGCAGGGGCAGGGGTTGTCGGGGTGGCGGGCACCACAGTACATACGCCCAAAGATACGCATGCCCAGGGTGCTGCGGGGCGGTACACAGCACAACACACTGACGTCAGTGGGGGTGACATGCGTGGGGTGTGTAGGGCCACGTGGAATGAGCAGTTACGCAACCTGGGTTTTCTTTCTTTTCCTCTAAACTTCAACAGTTTATGTCAGTGCTAAATGGTTGATTTTTAACCTTTAGAAGATATCAATTTTAATAGAATCAAAGGTTTTGTTTTTTTTAACTCTCTCACCACGAACTGTGTAAATATTCGCCGGATACAAGATGCTCTGAGTCGGAGTGTAAGGAAGAGATCCCTTTAGCTCTCTCAAGGCATTAAGTTAGATTGAAAGTAATACAACTCGTTGCATAAGTCCATTCTAAGACATTCTTATATCAGCCAGCGAATGGCAGCTTGGTTTCACCACTTAAAAACTGCCAAAATGTATGAGCAAAGTATTGAAGGGAATGCAAAACTTACACACAAATATGCCTGCAATCAACGTGGCGAAATAGTTAATTGTCTTTAATTCATTTTTCATCAGTTAAAAGTACGAGTACATGAACGCACAATTCTTTTCTAAGTCATCTTACTGTGTGCTATGCTATCAGCAAACGATAAAAGACGCTAGTATTCTGAACATGAAGAAGCCTAACCTGTCATTTTTGTTTCCGTTCCTGTACATCTAAATGGTAGACATCTAAATGGTAGACAAGCATAATACAGGCCACTTAAAAATAAAGAAAAGTAACCGAAGGACAGCTAAAGAAATTAACAGGAGACTAAAATAACACTAGTTCGGAGATTTTCATTGCCATCATTATTACAGAACATCTTAAAACCACTGTGATGAAAAGCCAGTCATTTCAAAAATACTTTTTTACGCAAAGCAAAGCATTTGACGGAATAACAAGCATACCTTAACTTGGATGTAATGAAATGTGGCACTGATTTCGAAGTACCTCATATTGTTGGTTTCTGTTTTCTTAGCATGAAATCATAAGTTGTAGATGATTTGTAGCTGTCTTGACTGGCATTAACCGGATAGCAACTCTTCAATGTATTCCTCCATCCACCCCCACAGTTTCATTACTTGGAACGTGGTACTCACAAGTTGATACCTTCAAACAACAAAAACATTATGACTCCTAATGTATAGTATATCATTACAAAAAATCAAATTAAGACAGTGACACACGCTTTATAACTGCGTTTGCTACCAGGTATGAGTTAAAGTGCTTTTTTCTTTGTATTATCCGTTCATTCGAAACAAATAATAATAATAATAATGTTAATTTATATAGCGCCTATTCTCTATAATTTAGGGCTCTAAGCGCTTTACATTACCAACAACACACACACACACACATCACGCACGCGCGCCCGCGCGCGCGCGCGCGCGCGCGAGCGCACCCGCGCAGGACCGCGCGCGTACACGTGCTCACGCATGACCACACACTCACGCTCTCAGACACCTGCACGCACACACGCAAGCACTCACATCAACACGGCCTGCACGTACAAGCAACACACACCACCAGGCACTCACGCGTGCACGCAAAAACCCACTCAAGGTGGATTGGGAAGTTGGGGGGGGGGGGGGGGGGGGGGGGGGGGTTTACGACTGATGAAAGAAGTTAGTTTTGACTGCAGATTTGAAAAAATAACCAGTAGATTTACTTTCTACGCCTTTTCGTGTTGGTTGCGTTTGATACTTGTGTTTCAAACAGATTAAAAGAGAAGAGATCTTTTTTTGTACATCCTGCAATTAATGTTCAGAGATTTCAGTTTAATCTCCATTGGTAAAGCAAGAAAATGACCGAAGACAAAATGAAATATTTAGTACAAACACACTTGACAACCACCCTTGTGACCTAAACTGCCATTCCGTTCACTAAGAATGAGACAAACACAAGCATGGCAAAACAAAAAAAAGACAGCAAAGCAAATGAATACAGTCAGAAAAGCCAGGGATTTCTAGACAAACAGGACAGGGGTTGTGCAACGTTTGCATCCAGATACTCTATACTACACTCTCTAAAACTACAAAAAAGAAATAAAACACGCTATGGAAAAAATACGAGATGAAAAACAACAACTTGGGAACACGGGACACCGATGCCTGTGGAAGTACACGGGTGAAAACACACACATCGAGGTATACAGCAGGTCAAACTCAGTAATGTGGAGAGAGAGAGAGAGAGAGAGAGAGAGAGAGAGGCAGGCAGGCAGGCAGGGGGTGGTAGTAGTAATAGGGGCTGCATAAAGCGAATGGTCAAGAACCATGCCACGAAGAAAGCAGGACAACAATGACCACTGGCCACTCCAGTACCACAGTACCTGGAAGACGGTAATAATAGCCCACGCAAGGAATCAAAGTTCTTGCGATCACATTTCCGACCAATGTTTGGGACGGTTGTACAGAATTTGCAGCCGAACAAGTTCATTCCAGAATGCTAGAATGAAAAAGATAAACACATTAAAGAGCATGACAAAGGAAAACGTTATTATGATGTCCGAGAGATAAAAAGAAGTGCAAACCATCATTTAAAAAAAAAAAGAAAGAATTTTACGACAACACACACACCACACACACACACACACACACACACACCACACACACACACACACACACTACATGACATACAGAGAGAGAGAGATAACACATGAAGACGGCTCAAATCGGCCGAACATTGACACGTTCTGAAGACACACTGGACACATACCTGAAGATGAACACAAAGACAATCACCACTGCACTTAGGATGAAAACGAAGAGAACCAGCACACATACCTGGAGATGAACAAGAAAACAACTAGCACCTGAGACATACCTGAAGATAAACATGAAGAGCGCATGAAGATGAACACGAAGGACAACCAGTGCCTGAGACGCACCTGAAGATGAATATGAGCTGTACCAGCACACATACCTGAAGATGAACACGAAGGACAACCAGTACCTGAGACGCACCTGAAGATGAATATGAGCTGTACCAGCACACATACCTGAAGATGAACACGAAGGCAACCAGCACCTGAGACGCACCTGAAGATGAATATGAATCGTACCAGCACACACACACTGAAGATGAACAGGAAGGCATCCAGCACCTGGGACGTACCTGAAGATGAACATGAAGAGCACCAGCAGGGCAAAGAAGGTGGCCACGTTGTCCATGGTCCTCAGCATGACCACCAGCTGTCGCCTCAGTGCTGGCATGAAGCGCACCAGCTTCAGGATGCGCAGGAGACGGAATGTTCGCAGAACAGAAAGACCGCTGGCTCCCCCTTGACCCAACTCCACTACACTGCAAACCACCAACCACACAGACACCACAGTGAGGACATTCCCGTACAATTGGAACGATGATAAGATGATCAACGCCGCTTTCTCTTTTCCCCATACTCTCTCTCCAGCCTGTCTCTCCCTCTCTCTCTTCACTTATCCTCTCTTTGTCCAGACTCTCTCTCCAACCTGTCTATCCCTCTCTCTCTTCACTTATCCTCTCTTTGTCCAGACTCTCTCTCCAACCTGTCTCTCCCTCTCTCTTTTACTTATCCTCTCTTTGTCCAGACTCTCTCTCCAACCTGTCTCTCCCTCTCTCTCTTACTTATCCTCTCTTTGTCCAGACTCTCTCTCCAACCTGTCTATCCCTCTCTCTCTTCACTTATCCTCTCTTTGTCCAGACTCTCTCTACAACCTGTCTCTCCCTCTCTCTCATTACTTATTCTCTCTTTGTCCAGACTCTCTCTCCAACCTGTCTCTCCCTCTCTCTCTCTTTACTTATCCTCTCTTTGTCCAGACTCTCTCTCTCTAACCTGTCTCTCCCTCCTCTCTCTTACTTATCCTCTCTTTGTCCAGACTCTCTCTCCAACCTGTCTCTCCCTCTCTCTCTTACTTATCCTCTCTTTGTCCAGAGTCTCTCTCCAACTTGTCTCTCCCTCTCTCTCTTACTTATCCTCTCTTTGTCCAGACTCTCTCTCAACTGTCTCTCCTCTCTCTCTTACTTATCCTCTCTTTGTCCAGAGCCTCTCTCCAACTGTCTATCCCTCTCTCTCTTACTTATCTCTCTTTGTCCAGACTCTCTCTCCAACCTGTCTCTCCTCTCTCTCTTACTTATCCTCTCTTTGTCCGGAGTCTCTCTCCAACCTGTCTCTCCTCTCTCTCTTACTTATTCTCTCTTTGTCCAGACTCTCTCTCCAACCTGTCTCTCCTCTCTCTCTTACTTATCCTCTCTTTGTCCAGAGCCTCTCTCCAACCTGTCTATTCCCTCTCTCTCTTACTTATCCTCTCTTTGTCCAGACTCTCTCTCCAACCTGTCTCTCCCTCTCTCTCTTACTTATCCTCTCTTTGTCCAGACTCTCTCTCCAACCTGTCTCTCACTCGCTCTCCTACTTATCCTCTCTTTGTCCAGAGTCTCTCTCCAACCTGTCTCTCCTCTCTCTCTTACTTATCCTCTCTTTGACCAGAGCCTCTCTCCAACCTGTTCTCCCCCCCTCTCTCTTACTTATCCTCTCTTTCTCTAGACTCTCTCTCCAACCTGTCTCTCCCTCCTCTCTCTTACTTATCCCTCTTTGTCCAGACTCTCTCTCCAACCTGTCTCTCCCTCTCTTATTGATCCTCTCTTTGTCCAGAGTCTCTCTCCAACCTGTCTCTCTCTCTTACTTATTCTCTCTTTGTCCAGAGCCTCTCTCCAACCTGTCTCTCCCCCTCTCTCTCTTACTTATCCTCTCTTTGTCCAGACTCTCTCTCCAACCTGTCTCTCCCTCCTCTCTCTTACTTATCCTCTCTTTGTCCAGACTCTCTCTCCAACCTGTCTCTCCCCCTCTCTCTCTTACTTATCCTCTCTTTGTCCAGATTCTCTCTCCAACCTGTCTTCCCTCTCTCTTACTTATCCTCTCTTTGTCCAGACCTCCTCAACCTGTCTCTCCCTCTCTCTCTTACTTATCCTCTCTTTGCCAACTCTCTCAACCTGTCTCCCCTTCTCTTACTTATCCTCTCTTTGTCCAGACTTCTCCAACCGTCTTCCCCTCTCTCCTTACTTATCTCTTTGTCCAGACTCTCTCTACCGTCTCTCCCTCTCTTTACTTATCCTCTCTTTGTCCAGAGCTCTCTCTCCACCTGTCTCTCCCCCTCTCTCTCTTACTTATCCTCTCTTTGTCCAGACTCTCTCTCCAACCTGTCTCTCCCTCCTCTCTCTTACTTATCTCTCTTTGTCCAGACTCTCTCTCCAACCTGTCTCTCCCCCTCTCTCTCTTACTTATCCTCTCTTTGTCCAGACTTTCTCCAACCTGCTCTCCCCCTCCTCTCTCTTACTTATTCCTCTCTTTGTCCAGACTCTCTCTCCAACCTGTCTCTCCCTCTCTCTCTTACTTATCCTCTCTTTGTCCAGACTCTCTCTCCAACCTGTCCTCGCTCTCCTATTTTATCCTCTCTTTGTGCAGATCTCTCTCCAACCTGTCTCTCCCTCTCTCTCTTACTTATTCTCTCTTTGTCCAGAGCCTCTCTCCATCCTGTCTCTCCCTCTCTCTCATTTACTTATCCTCTCTTTGTCCAGAGCCTCTCTCCAACCTGTCTCTCCCCCCTCTCTCTTACTTATCCTCTCTTTGTCCAGACTCTCTCTCCAACCTGTCTCTCCTCCTCTCTCTTACTTATCCTCTCTTTGTCCAGACTCTCTCTCCAACCTGTCTCTCCCCCTCTCTCTCTTACTTATCCTCTCTTTGTCCAGAGTCTCTCTCCAACCTGTCTCTCCCTCTCTCTCTTACTTATCCTCTCTTGTCCAGCTCTCTCTCCAACCTGTCTTCCCCCCTCTCTCTCTTACTTATCCTCTCTTTGTCCAGACTCTCTCTCCAACCTGTCTCTCCCCTCTCTCTCTTACTTATCTCTCTTTGTCCAGACTCTCTCTCCAACCTGTCTCTCCCCTCTCTCTCTCTTACTTATCCTCTCTTTGTCCAGACTCTCTCTCCAACCTGTCTCTCCCTCTCTCTCTTACTTATCCTCTCTTTGTCCAGATTCTCTCTCCAACCTGTCTCTCCCCCTCTCTCTCTTACTTATCCTCTCTTTGTCCAGACTCTCTCTCCAACCTGTCTCTCCCTCTCCCTCTTACTTATCCTCTCTTTGTCCAGAGCCTCTCTCCAACCTGTCTCTCCCCCTCTCTCTCTTACTTATCCTCTCTTTTTCCAGACTCTCTCTCCAACCTGTCTCTCCCTCCTCTCTCTTACTTATCCTCTCTTTGTCCAGACTCTCTCTCCAACCTGTCTTTCCCCCTCTCTCTCTTACTTATCCTCTCTTTGTCCATACTCCTCTCCAACCTGTCTCTCCCTCCTCTCTCTTACTTATCCTCTCTTTGTCCAGACTCTCTCTCCAACCTGTCTCTCCTCCCTCTCTCTCTTAGCTTATCCTCTCTTTGTCCAGAGCTTTCTCCAACCTGTCTCTCCCTCTCTCTCTTACTTATCCTCTCTTTGTCCAGACTCTCTCTCCAACCTGTCTCTCCCTCTCTCTCTTACTTATCCTCTCTTTGTCCAGACTCTCTCTCCAACCTGTCTCTCCCTCTCTCTCTTACTTATTCCTCTCTTTGTCCAGACCTCTCTCCATCCTGTCTCTCCCTCTCTCTCTTACTTATCCTCTCTTTGTCCAGAGCCTCTCTCCAACCTGTCTCTCCCCCCTCTCTCTTACTTATCCTCTCTTTGTCCAGACTCTCTCCAACCTGTCTCTCCCTCTCTCTCTTACTTATCCTCTCTTTGTCCAGACTCTCTCTCCAACCTGTCTCTCCCCCTCTCTCTCTTACTTATCCTCTCTTTGTCCAGATCTCTCTCCAACTGTCTCTCCCTCTCTCTCTTACTTATCCTCTCTTGTCCAGACCTCTCTCTCAACCTGTCTCTCCCCCTCTCTCTCTTACTTATCCTCTCTTTGTCCAGACTCTCTCTCCAACCTGTCTCTCCCTCTCTCTCTTACTTATCCTCTCTTTGTCCAGAGCCTCTCTCCAACCTGTCCTCCCCCTCTCTCTCTTACTTATCCTCTCTTTGTCCAGACTCTCTCTCCAACCTGTCTCTCCCTCTCTCTCTTTCTATCCTCTCTTTGTCCAGACTCTCTCTCCAACCTGTCTTTCCCCCTCTCTCTCTTACTTATCCTCTCTTTGTCCATGCTCCCTCTCCAACCTGTCTCTCCCTCTCTCTCTTACTTATCCTCTCTTTGTCCAGACTCTCTCTCCAACCTGTCTTCCCTCTCTCTCTCTTACTTATCCTCTGTTTGTCCAGACTCTCTCTCTCTCCAACTGTCTCTCCCCTCTCTCTTACTTATTCTCTCTTTGTCCAGACTCTCCAACCTGTCTCTCCCTCTCTCTCTTACTTATCCTCTCTTTGTCCAGATCTCTCTCTCCAACCTGTCTCTCCCTCCTCTCTTACTTATCCTCTCTTTGTCAGCTCTCTTCTCCAACCTGTCTCTCCCCCTCTCTCTTACTTATCCTTCTTTGTCCAGACTCCTCTCTCCAACCTGTCTCTCCCTCTCTCTCTTACTTATTCTCTTTGTCCAGACTCTCTCTCAACCTGTTTCTCCCTCTCTCTCTCTCTTACTTATCCTCTCTTTGTCCAGACTCTCTCTCCAACCTGTCTCTCCCTCTCTCTCTTACTTATCCTCTCTTTGTCCAGACTCTCTCTCCAACCTGTTCTCCCCCTCTCTCTCTTACTTATCCTCTCTTTGTCCAGACTCTCTCTCCAACCTGTCTCTCCCCCTCTCTCTTACTTATCCTCTCTTTGTCAAGCCTCTCTCCAACCTGTCTATCCCTCTCTCTCTTACTTATCCTCTCTTTGTACAGACTCTCTCTCCAACCTGTCTCTCCCCCTCTCTCTTACTTATCCTCTCTTTGTCCAGACTCTCTCTCCAACCTGTCTCTCCCCTCTCTCTCTACTTATCCTCTCTTTGTCAGACTCTCTCTCCAACCTGTCTCTCCCCCTCTCTCTCTTACTTATCCTCTCTTTGTCCAGAGCCTCTCTCCAACCTGTCTATCCCTCTCGCTCTTACTTATCCTCTCTTTGTCCAGACTCTCTCTCCAACTGTCTCTCCCCCTCTCTCTCTTACTTATCCTCTCTTTGTCCAGACTCTCTCTCCAACCTGTCTCTCCCCCTCTCTCTCTTACTTATCCTCTCTTTGTCCAGACTCTCTCTCCAACCTGTCTCCCCCTCTCTCTCTTACTTATCCTCTCTTTGTTCAGACTCTCTCTCTTCCAACCTGTCTCTCCCCTCTCTCTCTACTTATTCTCTCTTTGTCCAGACTCTCTCTCCAACCTGTCTCGTCCCTCTCTCTCTTACTTATCCTCTCTTTGTCCAGACTCTCTCTCTCACTGTCTCTCCCTCTCTCTCTTACTTATCCTCTCTTTGTCCAGACTCTCTCTGCAACCTGTCTCTCCCCCTCTCTCTCTTACTTATCCTCTCTTTGTCCAACATCTCTCTTCCAATCTGTCTCTCCCCCTCTCTCTCTTACTTATCCTCTCTTTGTCCAGACTCTCTCTCCTCCAACCTGTCTCTCCCTCTCTCTCTTACTTACCTCTCTTTGTCAGAGTCTCTCTCCAACCTGTCTCTCCCTCTCTCTCTCTTACTTATCTCTCTTTGTCCAGACTCTCTCTCCAACCTGTCTCTCCCCCTCTCTCTCTTACTTACCTCTCTTTGTCCAGACTCTCTCTCCAACCTGTCTCTCCCTCTCTCTCTCTACTTATCCTCTCTTTGTCCAGACTCTCTCTCCAACCTGTCTCTCCCTCTCTCTCTTACTTATCCTCTCTTTGTCCAGACTCTCTCCAACCTGTCTCTCCCCCTCTCTCTCTTACTTATCCTCTCTTTGTCCAGACTCTCTCTTCCCAACCTGTCTCTCCCTCTCTCTCTTACTTATTCTCTCTTTGTCCAACTCTCTCTCCAATCTGTCTCTCTCCCTCTCTCTCTTACTTATCCTCTCTTTGTCCAGAGTCTCTCTCCAACCTGTCTCTCCCTCTCTCTCTTACTTATCCTCTCTTTGTCCAGACTCTCTCCAACCTGTCTCTCCCCTCTCTCTCTTACTTATCCTCTCTTTGTCCAGACTCTCTCTCCAACCGTCTCTCCCTCTCTCTCTTACTTATCCTCTCTTTGTCCAGACTCTTCTCTCCAACCTGTCTCTCCCTCTCTCTCTTACTTATCCTCTCTTTGTCCAATCTCTCTCCAACCTGTCTCTCCCTCTCTCCTCTTACTTATCCTCTCTTTGTCCAGACCTCTCTCTCCAACCTGTCTCTCCCTCTCTCTTTACTTATTCTCTCTTTGTCCAGACTCTCTCCAACTCTCTGTCTCTCCCTCTCTCTCTTACTTATCCTCTCTTTGTCCAGAGTCTCTCTTCCAACCTGTCTCTCCCTCTCTCTCTTACTTATCCTCTCTTTGTCCAGATCTTCTCCAACCTGTCTCTCCCCTCTCTCTCTTACTTATCCTCTCTTTGTCCAGACTCTCTCTCCAACCTGTCTCTCCCCTCCTCTCTTACTTATTCCTCTCTTTGTCAGATCTCTCTCCAACCTGTCTCTCCCCTCTTCTTACTTATCCTCTCTTGTCCACTCGTAGCTTCTCCTTCCACCGATTCTCCCCTACTTACTTATCCACCCTTTTCAAACTTCTCATCCAAGTCTCTCACTTCTTCTACCTTTCTACTCCTTTCATTCTACTCCCCAACCGCCTCCTCTCTCACTTACTTACCCCTTTTCTAACACCTTCCTCTTCCATACCCCTAAGTCTTCTCACTCTTACTCACTTACTCACACCCTCCTTTGATACCAGAGTCACAACTACTACTTCCAACCCTTTCCCAACCCCTTCCATTCTAACCCCCTTCTTTCTATCCATACCCCTTCACCCACTACTTCTTCCCCACTCCTACTTACTTCACCCTTTTACCCTTTCTATCCCAAGTCTTCTCTACTTACTTCCCACCCTTTCTAACCCTTTCTTTCTATCCCCAAGTCTTCTCTCTTATCCCACCCTTTTCTAACCCCTTTCTTTCTATCCCAAGTCTCTCTCTACTTACTTCCCACCCTTTTCTAACCCCTTTCTTTCTATCCCCAAGTCTTCCTACTTACTTCCCACCCTTTTCTAACCCCTTTCTTCTATCCCCAAGTCTTCTCTACTTACTTCCCACCTTTTCTAACCCCTTTCTTCTATCCCCAAGTCTTCTCTAACTACTTCCCACCCTTTTCTAACCCCTTTCCTTCTATCCCCAAGTCCTTCTCTACTTACTTCCCACCCTTTTCTAACCCCTTTCCTTCTATCCCCAAGTCTTCTCTACTTACTCCCACCCTTTTCTAACCCTTTCTTCTATCCCAAGTCTTCTCTACTTACTTCCCACCCTTTTCTAACCCCTTTCCTTCTATCCCCAGTCTTCTCTACTTACTTCCCCACCTTTTCTAACCCCTTTCCTTCTATCCCCAAGTCTTCTCTACTTACTTCCCACCCTTTTCTAACCCCTTTCCTTCTATCCCCAAGTCTTCTCTACTTACTTCCCACCCTTTTCTAACCCCTTTCCTTTATCCCCAAGTCTTCTCTACTTACCTAACCTTCCTACCACACTCTTTCTATTACTCCCCCCTTTTCTACCCTTTCTTTTATCCCCAAGTCTTCTCTACTTACTTCCCACCCTTTTCTAACCCCTTTCCTTCTATCCCCAAGTCTTCTCTACTTACTTCCACCCTTTTCTAACCCTTTCCTTCTATCCCCAAGTCTTCTCTACTTACTTCCCACCCTTTTCTAACCCTTTCCTTCTATCCCCAAGTCTTCTCTACTTACTTCCCACCCTTTCTAACCCCTTTCCTTCTATCCCCAAGTCTTCTCTACTTACTTCCCACCCTTTTCTAACCCTTTCCTTCTATCCCCAAGTCTTCTCTACTTACTTCCCACCCTTTTCTAACCCCTTTCCTTCTATCCCCAAGTCTTCTCTACTTACTTCCCACCCTTTTCTAACCCTTTCCTTCTATCCCAAGTCTTCTCTACTTACTTCCCACCCTTTTCTAACCCCTTTCTTCTATCCCCAAGTCTTCTCTACTTACTTCCCACCCTTTTCTAACCCCTTTCCTTCTATCCCCAAGTCTTCTCTACTTACTTCCCACCTTTTCTAACCCCTTTCCTTCTATCCCCAAGTCTTCTCTACTTACTTCCCACCCTTTTCTAACCCCTTTCCTTCTATCCCCAAGTCTTCTCTACTTACTTCCCACCCTTTTCTAACCCCTTTCCTTCTATCCCCAAGTCTTCTCTACTTACTTCCCACCCTTTTCTAACCCCTTTCCTTCTATCCCCAAGTCTTCTCTACTTACTTCCCACCCTTTTCTAACCCCTTTCCTTCTATCCCCAAGTCTTCTCTACTTACTTCCACCCTTTTCTAACCCTTTCCTTCTATCCCCAAGTCTTCTCTACTTACTTCCCACCCTTTTCTAACCCCTTACCTTCTATCCCAAGTCTTCTCTACTTACTTCCCACCCTTTTCTAACCCCTTTCCTTCTATCCCCAAGTCTTCTCTACTTACTTCCCACCCTTTTCTAACCCTTTCCTTCTATCCCCAAGTCTTCTCTTACTTACTTCCCACCCTTTTCTAACCCCTTTCCTTCTATCCCCAAGGTCTTCTCTACTTACTTCCCACCCTTTTCTAACCCTTTCCCTTCTATCCCCAAGTCTTCTCTACTTACTTCCCACCCTTTTCTAACCCCTTTCCTTCTATCCCCAAGTCCTTCTCTACTTACTTCCCACCCTTTTCTAACCCCATTCCTTCTATCCCCAAGGTCTTTCTACTTACTTCCCACCCTTTTTCTAACCCCTTTCCTTCTATCCCCAAGTCTTCTCTACTTTACTTCCCAACCCTTTTCTAACCCATTTCTTCATATTCCCAAGTCTTCTCTACTTACTTTCCCACCCTTTTCTTTAACCCTTTTCCTTTCTATCCCCAAGTCTTCTCTACTTACTCCCACCCTTTTCTAACCCTCTTTCTTTCTATCCCCAAGTCCTTCTTCTACTTACTTGCACCAGGCCTTTTCTAACCCTTTCTGTCTATCCCCAAGTCTTACTTCGTCTTACTTCCCATCACCACGTTCCACCCTCTTTTACTGATTTCAGCGGCTCGCGCTTGTCTACATTTCATTCACCACAGCTCTTCCCTCCTTACCTCAATGCCTGTATTCTAACCTTTTCGTGCTTTTTCACACAGAGTCGTTTGCTTAACTGCCATCACCCTTTTTCAGCTTCTATCCAACCTGTTATACCCTTCAAGACGCTGTTCTTCGGTTTTTGTTTTTTTCTATCAAGACTTTTAGTTACTTGCCAAGACAGCCAACTTGTTCGGCGCTAGTAACTTGTCGATTGCATGCCAACACTGCCTTAACTAAATTTCTTTGTGAAAGTCACTTGTGCGAATTTCGTTAACCACGCTTTATATTATCAGAGAGATCAAACAGTCCTTGTGCTGATCCCATGTACCGTATGTATGACAACTGTTTCGTGCTTCCGATTACACGTTGACCAGGTTAGAATAGCATAGAAGCTGTTCGATCTCAGAGATCTGCACGAAAATTCAACGTCAATTTGTTTTGGTCTAGTGTCTTTTTATTAATTCAACAGACAGATAACATTTCTGTTAAGAATAATGATCAACTGCTTAGCGTAAAAGAAGTTCATAGGCAGATCAACATCCGTGCAAAGAATCGAGCATTCTACTCAATTCGTCAATTGCTGAACACAGAGAATAAAATTTTATGCTAACTTACTAAATCCAACCGACACGCCGACCTGCACGCGCGGCGCCCACACACAACACCAAACCACACAAACACCAAACCAAAACCCCCCAAAATGTTCGGTCGGCAACAACAAATATGCACATCAAAACACCACAACACACACCACCAACACACACACACACAAAGACACACGTACGCACGCACGCACGCACACACACACACACACACACACACACACACACACACACACACACACACACACACGCACGCACACACGCACGCACACACGCACGCACACACAACACGCACGCACGCGTGCGCGCGCACACACACACGTCACAAACTAGTGTCGGCTCGGCACATTGTGCAGTCTCGTTACTTAGTAGCCAGATTTTTACATGAAAAAAGCGGACAATAATCATGAATGGATACATTGTGACCATAAGTGTAAAACACTTTCCCGCCTAAAAACAAGACAGGAGGCCACAAACACAGAACACACTGACGAGAGTAAAAAAAAAAGAAAAAAAAGAGACAAGACAAAAGTACCCAAAGGCAAAGTCAAGGAGAGGCAGAGCCAGAGTGGCAGAACATGGAACGTGTCAAGCACAGAGTTTCCTGAAGCACGCATAGTGTGTGCTGAAAGAGCTCCCACGGGGGGGAGACCCGTCCTTGGCCAGTTTTCAGAGGGCCACAGACAGCAGCCACATATGGAGAGACAATGTTTGGAAGTTATCAACAAAGACTCGTGAACCCCTACCAGGGGGTTAACGGTATACGTGGGGCGGTCGATGATCCGTTAATTCTTGTATCTCACTGCGTCTTCATAAATTACTCATTTATAAATTTGAAAAAGAAACGTTACTGGTTCCGCAAGTTAATCCGGACAAACAAATTACAGGACAAAACACGATGCATTTCAACCTCTGAGGTCTTCTTTAAAGGTAAAACAAA
>CM031595.1:63230601-63275601 GCA_018398815.1 Conus ventricosus | reverse complement strand
TGAATATTTGATGCACTAGTCGCAGCACAGACTTGTTATGGTTCCGAGACTACAAATTACGTCCTATAAAAGATGAATATGCAACCAGCAGGTTTAGCAGTCTATGAATTGAAAATTTCTGTATTTCAAAAATGACATACATGATAGAATCAAATACGATGATACTCACTTAGACGAAAAGCAACCAAGGACCAGAAAACTAAATAACAGAAAGTTAACTTTGTGCCAGGGACCTTTTAAAGACATAACTTGTTTCCTGAAGCCTAAACCGTCTGGAAAGAGTCGGTGTTTCACGTGCTCTTTAATCCAAATGAAAATCGAGCTGGAAGAAGTCTCCATGATGCAGACGGTAATTATGAAATTTACTTGGGGAAAAAAAAAATCCAGTGACACAAGAATCTCGTTTCCACCTTACTACTGCCTATCTTGACTTTGAAGAATAGTTTATAAAGAACAAACGTACTAATGAACTCAGTATCAATTGAACACTTGATGGAATTGACAACACGTAGATGGCACTCACACCGAAAATACAAAAAAAAGAGGTAACGCCGATCTATTCACGTTAGAGACTGTGACAATTATCCTGACTGCATGCAACTCAAAGGCGAATGGTCCAAAGATACGACACAGTGAGACCATAATTATCAGTACAAGAGGGTATACACGTACAGTCCCGAGTCCCGTGGTGTTAACAGCTCGCATGCTAAATCAGTTTGCCTCACAAATCAAGACAGAGTGTCTCTGCTTCTTGGTGACATGAACGTTTGTGTGCATCAAGTTTTATTTGCATTTTCCAATGCACGGTTTACACTTAATTTCTTGTTTCGCAAAATGGTACAAGTCTGGTTGGGACTTGGATGAACAATTGATCAGAATTACATTATACGTAAATGAAATGTAATTGTAGTTAACTTGACACACACATAGAGCCATATGTACCACACATTACTCCAAACATTCATTGTATGGCAGTATCTTAAATCTTCTTTGAGGGATGAGAGAGAGAGAGAGAATTTCACCACTTAAATTCAACAATAAGACATCAATAAAAGTAAAAAAAACAACCCCAGAAAATCGGAAGAAAACAATCCAAGAACAAGACATTAGTTCTGCTGTACTTATCTCAATGATAAATTATGACATCGAGCATGTCATACTTGTAAAATCATTTTAGAGAAAAGAAGTTTATATGCAATTATGAAAACGATGTACTTATTGTTTATTATGCTATAGCCATTACAATAAATTTTATTTCAAAGTTTTACATTAAGTGCATATTTCCACAGACTTCTTGATTCTGTATGTTGTGTGTATAGAACAGAAAAAAACCCAAAACGATTAACATTACAAGTTAAAGTATCTTAACTCCAGAGAATGGTTCCTTTTTTCTGACAGACCCTCCTGACCCAACTGTCAAAACTACGATTAAAAGCTGATCTACAGTTAGTCGATAAAACAAACCATGTACCTGTCTGTCTGGTGGTAACTGGCTCATACTGGTTTAAACAGTTACGTGCCACAGAGTGCCTCAATGTGCAAAATTCGGTGTAGCAAAATGCTTTTACCAAACTAAATAGGACGCCACCTCCAAAACACTTCAGTGTTTTGGTTTAGAACTTACCGAGTATCAATATGTCATCTTTAAAAAACAAACAAACTATTATTCAATTTTGAAACACGACTGTGAACAGTGCACAGACATTTTTTTTTGCTGCAGCTGAGCACACAAGGCACTCTGTCGAACCAAAACAGCCACACACAGATCAGATATGAAGATGAGAAAGCCTCGACTTGCGGGGGAGCACAATACCACGGATATTACTTGGGCCTCGTCTCGGATGGGTTACACTCTCCTCCTCCACCGACGAATCGGATTCGGTGTCGTTGGCGCCGTCGTCGCCCTCCTTCTCGCTGTCGTTTTCCTCGTGCTCGGAATGACTGGGGTGGGTATCCAGCTCACTTTGCACAGACAGCTGAGTGCTCAGCTGCTTGTCAGCGACTATGTCCATCAGCAGATTGTCTGCGAACAGACCTGGGGCAAAATCTTCCACGTTAAGAATACAGAGTGATGGTGAAAACAGAAGGAAACTGAAATGCAGAAGAAAAGCAACTGGGTGTGTATAGAGATCCAAAACGCCACAAGCAAAAAGTGACACACAAAAAGTGTTTACAAAAAGTATGAAAATCTGTTAAAGTATGCAGGAATGGTGAACAGAAAGGTCTTTTACTGCATTATCTCAGCTATGTTGTCTGTCTGAATCGGTTTTGTTACCTGTTGTGCCACTTTCATTCACATGGTAAATAGCATTGTACAAGATTTGAGTTGTGCGTAAATCAACACTGGTACATCAGAACGTGCACAGATAATATGGTTACTTGATAAATATCATTTTAACAGCACATGTCAACACATAATATTTTCTATCACAGAGACAGGTTAAAAAAGTACATCCATAGTTTTCACAGAGTCAAAGCAAACTATAAAAAAAATATACATAATTGCAGAATGAACAAATCTGTGTAGTGGTGATATTTTCACACAAAAACAAGTTAGATTATAAAAGACATACGTAACTAGAAGTGAACCCATGAGAGCGAAGATCTTCACAACGGTTGAAGGTACCGTGGACATGCTCTTGGTATCAGTTATTGAGTAAAACAAAATAGCTTTCCAGCACGGGGAATTATTTGCTATTACGGATTTAAAAACAGAATATGCAAAGCACAAATACTGACGTTTATATCTCTTGAAAGTTTGAATATTCCATGACAATATACTAGTTCGTAGACAGTTATGAATTCGCGACACTAACTTTACTCTTGTTCATTGGCCAATTTGTAATAATCTGACAAATGATATGGAGACTCCGGATCCACCTTTGATCCAAGTGGGAACAAAATCATGTAAAGAAAATTACCCCCCTTGCACCTTGAATTTTTCTAAATGATCCTGATTCAACCATTTCATCCAGACCACCACCACGAATCCATACCAGTTTTGATGGGTTCAATTGGAAACATTTTTCATTCTTTGATGAAATTTGGTTAAATCAGATTTTTGCGTAATCCTGCTGAGATAATAGGTTAAGTAGATTTTACGTAATGCCGAAGGACAAAAGAGAGTTAGTAAATTCAGCATAATCCTGCTAAGGGACAAAACAAGTTCAGTCGTCCTCCTCAGGGGGAAAAAGGGTTCAGTTTATTCTGCTAAGGGACATTATAGGTCTTGTACTTTTTAGGTTAATCCTACCATAGGATATCATATGTCTTGTAGTATTTACGTAATACTGCTATGGAGCAAAATGGATCCAACCCTTTTCCAGTAATTCTGCTGAAAAATAAAGTAGGTTTCATGGTTTGTGCCTAATCCTTCTTAGGGATAAAAAGGTGTAAATACTTTTTGCGTAATTCTTCAACAGGACACAGCAGGTTCAGAATTTGTTTTCGTTTTATGCTAATGGACAAAACACGTCTAAATATTTTGTGTAATCCTGCCGAACAAAACGTAAGCTTATATGTCTAAAGGTTTTATGTTATCCTGCTAAAGGACATGACAAAATACGTCTTAATGTTCTATGTAATACTGGCAAGGGATAAAAGGGGTGACATCGTTTTTGCGTAATCCTTGTAGGGGCTCAGAAGTTACTGCATGATCTATTCGAGGGACAAAATAGGTTCAGTAGTTTTTGCGTAACCCTTTCAAGGGATAGTGAATATCTGATTGTTTTTGTGTAATTAGACTTGGACAAAACAGATTTAGAAGGTTTGCATAATCCTGCAGAGGGACGGAATAGGTTCAGAAGGTTTGCACAGTCCTGTTGAGGGACGGAATAGGTTCAGAAGGTTTGCACAGTCCTGTTGAGGGACAGATCAACCAGGCAATACTTGGGCGAAAACATAACCTTTCTGGTGGACATGAAATATATTCATCTTCATAAAAAAAAGGAAAGAAAAACACTCAAAATCACAGGCACACAGACTAGTGACAAAATGAAATAACAGAAAAAACACGATGAAAAAGAAAAAGCGAGAAAAAGGGACCATATGAGCTGAAATGGTAATGGCACAACTGCAGAAATGAGCAAAAATGACATGAAATGAAAGCAAATTTCTGTACAAACTAATCTGGAGGGCGAACTGTTGTCGTTTAGCTTCCGTTTCAAGACACTTAGCTGGCAGAATTACGGTCAGTTCTGGTCCAGATATCCATTGTGTTTTGGTCAGTGAAACTACAGCGTTGTTGGTAGAGCCCCTGACTCGCTGCCCCAGCCTTCAGGTGCGGAAAGATACATGGAAGTGAACAGGAAAGGGGAACTGTAGGATACATGCAACAGTACTGGACAGGGAAAGACCAAAATCAGGGTTGAAACGAAAGGGAGGGAAAACACAACAAAAATCAGAACGAATGATTACATCCGGGAAAGGGGAAGTACTTACTCCGTATGGGCGTACATATTAGTATTGTATCCTGTGTGTTTCTTCTAAATTAAAGTGAAAGAATTACATGTATGAACAATTACCAAGCATCAACACAGTAATAAAGAAAAAGACTTGAAAAACCGAACCATGCAAAATCAGTAGCATATTATTCTGTAATATCATGGTAAATTAAACAAAATAATTCATTGTTCACACACACACACACACACACACACACACACACACACACACACACACACACACACACACACATATATACACGCGCACACACACACACACACACACACACACACACACGCACGCACGCACGCACGCACGCTCGCACGCACGCACACACACACACACACACCTGATGTATTTAAATGCTCCTGTTAATCTTTGCAAATTACAACTTTTGGGTACGCAGTCAGCCATAAAACTGGACTCATTATATTCTTCTTATGACTGCATACATTTTATGTCATGAATATCCATTACTGAGTAAAAGCATGTTTAGATGCAAAATGTAAATCATGATCATGTAAAAAAAAATTCTGATAAATATCATGAGACGCCAATAGTGAGTATTTCAACGACATAGATCTTTTCTTCTTCATTGTCAATTTAAAAACACTCTTGCATGTACCATCCGGTTAAACAACGTTGACGCATTTAATATATAAAACATATCAGTGACACAATATGCTTGAACACTTAATTTATTGTTTTATTCACAATTGCAAACCAAAAAAGAAAAAGTAGACTCAACACTCATCAGCATAGGCCGAAGCGAAAACATCCCTGAAAGATCATCATGTTTAAGGAATGGTTGTATTCAATGAATGATTAGCCATAACATATAAATTTGTAAACAACTTCGAGACGATGTTGTTTGTCTCCATAGAACATGCATACAAAACAATAACAGTGGCAAGGGAGAAAAGAAATACTTAAGCTTTCTAAGCAGAGGATATATAAAACTTTTCAGATTGAAAGACGTGAAATGAATGAATTACAACTGTGTGAGGAAAGTGAACGAACGATAAAATAATTTTAATTTTTACATTATCGAAGTTCTCCTTCGAGAATAAAACCAAGTGAACTGAATATTACGTTAAGTAGCGTTATGTCAGAAAATACCATTTCAGCGTATTCGTTTCTCGTGATTTAATAACTGCCATTTATGTTTTTCTACCAGGCATTCAAATTTGGTTATCTGTGAAAACATTGTCATCATGGACCCGGTTAATTTAGTACTGACAAGCAGAGAACACACAGCTGCTTTCCAGCGACTCAGCATATGAGCCGCTAACTTTTAAACAAACTCTGGCTTCTTTATCACGATTTTGAAAAACAAACAAACTTAAAAACTATTTCTGCAAATATCAACTTGGATACGTAAACAGCGTGGAAGAAATGGTTGCTGTGAATTGCACTGTTCCCACTTTGCAACCTATTTGAAAATAATCTCCTAGCAATAAAATCGCATGCATTTCCCCCTAAAGCATACACAAAGATTGACCACAGATACGACAACATCACTACACTGCAAAAATAACACCTAAAAATACAAAAACCCAAGTTATACACTTTCCAAGAAAGACTTGCATCTGATTTAAAAATCTATGTAATTTTCATACTGACTCACATACAAGTGTATCATATTACAATTAACAGTTACACGAATACGAAATTCGATAAAAGAATAATAATTTCTTTTTTCCTTTATCAATTTTTCTGTACTAAACTGATAATGATAATACAACTTCAAATGTATTGAAAATAATTTTAACTTTAAAATCTAAGTTGACAAAATTTAGCGAGGAGGTCACACGCTTTCCAGCGTTAGACACACTGCAGACAACAAAATCATTGTGTTAAAGAATAATACTTTCTGTCATCTTGGCAACATCATGAAATATACGTTCCTATAGTTTACGTGTGTGGCCAAAAACACAGATATATTTTCTGCTTTAATGTGGTTTCATTAAATTCATTTATCATAAATGTTTAATCCACCTTGTCTTTCTTTAATTTTGTCAAGATCTGTCTATTTGTAGGTGGTCAATCTTGGTTTTATAATTAGTTACACACACACACACACACACACACACACACACACACACACACACACACACACACACACGCACTCACGCACGCACGCACGCACGCACGCACGCTCGCACGCACGCACGCACGCCCGCACGCACGCACGCACGCACGCACACACACACACACACACACACACACACCACCACCACCACCACCACCACCATTACCACCACCACCACAACACACACATCTATCTATTCATTTATCCATCAGCATAATGTTACTTCAGAATCGTTGCAATACTCTTATGTAATATCCTTACCATAATCATGTTTATCACCACATGAAGCAATAGACATAATTGATCACAATTTATTAGAACGTGTCAATTTTGTAAGGTGAAAAATTAGTCGAGCATGTCCACTACTGTATGGTCTTTAGCTTTTGGTAACTTCTTCGTGCGTGGAAAAGTTTGAAAGTTCTTATCAATTTATGTAATTTGCCGAGTTTGGTCTTGTCAGCGCTCGTAATTGCATGAATAAAGCCAACATTAAAGTTAACTTTCACACACCCACACACAGCCCAATCCTTCTCCCTCTTCATACCATACACACCAACAACCGAAACAGAGTGATTGTATAGACTCAAATTGTGAAACCAATAGTTCGCATTGCGTAGTTCAACACATCATTATAAACATCATAGTAGTCAATGCAGTATGACAAGTATATTAACGTATAACAAGCAAAGTTTAGTCAAATCCGATTTTTATCATTGCAAATATACTCTTATTCTTTTACAATCTTTCAATGGTTTACGTTATAAAGACCCATTATTTTTACTATTGTACGATATTGCATTTACATATTGAGATCCAATCTCTAAAGCACATCAGATCTTGTCCCCTATTTCTTTAGATTAGGAATCAACGCAATTTCTGGAACGATCGCATGCATGCGCTTTATAATTTCCCAGACAACTTAATCACCAGCTAACCCCCATCATAGCAGACAACTTAATCACCAGCTAACCCCCATCATAGTAGACAACCTAATCACCAGCTAACCCCCATCATAGTAGACAACTTAATCACCAGCTAACCCCCATCATAGTAGACAACTTAATCACCAGCTAACCCCCATCATAGTAGACAACTTAATCACCAGCTAACCCCCATCATAGTAGACAACTTAATCACCAGCTAACCCCCATCATAGTAGACAACTTAATCACCAGCTAACCCCCATCATAGTAGACAACTTAATCACCAGCTAACCCCCATCATAGTAGACAACTTAATCACCAGCTAACCCCCATCATAGTAGACAACTTAATCACCAGCTAACCCCAATCATAGTAGACAACTTAATCACCAGCTAACCCCCATCATAGTAGACAACTTAATCACCAGCTAACCCCCATCATAGTAGACAACTTAATCACCAGCTAACCCCCATCATAGTGTTTCCTTGCAGCCCTGACGAAGACGAGCAATCTGAAAGCTCGGCACAAAACAACACTGGCTGACAGTGTGCCGTTATTCTTTCAAAGTCATTCACTAGCCAATCATGCAGCTTAATCCGACTATCGAACATTTACTTTTAATGTATATAAAGTAAACATGGTGAGAAAACATCACCTTTTCGTCTGATTACCGGTATCTGAATAATCAACCGTGATTTCTCGATGTTGTCAAGACCCCTCGAGTTGAAAGGGTAGTGAGGAAATTCAAATCCCTATCTTTATACTGCATATGCTGGGAAAATGTTCAACGAGATCCTTGTCTTGAACCTTGCATGCTTGGAAAATCTTCATTGGAGTCAGGAACATTGTACAGCAGATAATAAATATGCTTACCAACGTTAGTTCCTGTATGGAGGTACACGCCCAACAGAGGGATTGAAGTTCCATGGGAGAAAAATTCAACGTACTTCTGATTTTGTATGTGTGATGCTGGAGAACTGTGTTCCTCAGTGTTATTTCTAATTCTTCAGAATACTTCAAAACAAACTCAGATTTTGTGAATCATTCAGTGCGGTTTATTGGCCAAGACCTGCGGGAAAGACGTTCCAACTGCATATACATTCTGTGCGTCACCCTACCGAGTATTTTACACCTTTAACGTTGCATGTTGCGAGAAAAATACGGGAGATTACAGATTACGACGGCAGGCAACACACACACACACACACACATCAAAATTTTGTAATGGACCACTGTAACAACAAAACATACACTGAAAACAGCAAAAATTTACGACCAGAATGGCTTTTTTTTTTTTTTTTTTTTTTTTACACATTGTGCCCTCTACAACAGTTAATGTTCACCTGAACAGGAATGCACATCAATCTAAACGGCTCAAAATGGCATCAAACAAAACAAATATAAAACTCAAGGAAAAAAGGAATTACTTTGAATTACTACATGCGTACACTGATTTCGCCAATTTTGAAACAATCAAATGTTAATGCAAGAAAGCAAGATACACCGATATGAAATTAAAACCAGGACCAATGAATCGTGGAGATAAATGAATAACTTGAGATGTAGACAGCATTTTAAAACAATGAAAACTGATGGGGAAAGCCAACAACATCTAACAATACAGTGCTGTGACGCAAACAGACGAAAAGCACACACAGAAATAGTCTGCAATTCCATGCCCGTGGTCCATGCTTACAACTTTCCCTGGATGTTGTAGCAGCTCCAAGTTAATTTTCCAAAAATCAAATTGTACATGTTCACACAGACATCAGACATGTACGTCCCGAGAGTGCCATTACCATTCCATTTTAGCAAATCAAAAGGAGTGGCAAATGCGGAAATAAATGAATGAAACTACTCTGAGATGAAATTGGCCCTGGGAAAACGAACAAAGCAGTTATTTTTGTGAGTGAAATATTAAAACATCCGAATAAACGTAAAAACCTAAATGTATATGATTCATGTTTTCCTCTCCGGAAATGCAGACTTATCTACTGCATCTGTTCAAATAAGTCTGTACAAATATCTTCTGTAAAATTCGCACCACATGAAAAAGAATTGATTGAAAACAGTGTGACTGACATTGACAAGCCTGTGAAAATGTGTCCGACTGCTGAATACATCCTACCAGATACACCATCTAGAGCGAATTAGTAAAACGTCCAATGAATTTGAATACCCATTCATACTGATCTTTGAGAAATACTACCTGTCTTGGTTAACCTTCATCCATCTACACCACAGAACTTTCTCTCAATACATAGCTTTTACTTATCTCAGTTTTCAAGTCTAAAGATACTAGAAGGCTTACATGACTTCCATTTATTCACTCAAAACGAATACTATCTTCCTTGTAATTATGCAAAGAGCCCATTCCCTGATTGCTATACCCATTCAATGTTTTGTGAGCATCGAAAAAGCACCATCACAATTTGATCTGCATGTACCTATAACGACAAAGTAACACAGTATTAAAAAAACCACCCGCACATTCTGATTTGCATATGCCCTAATAATGACAAAGGAACACAGCAGTGAGAACCACCCGGACATTCTGATCTGCATGTACCTATAACGACAAAGGAACACAGCAGTGAGAACCAACACCAGTGTGGAGGAAAAACAAAGGGTGACTGTGAAACACTGGAGAAGGGAGTGAAGGGGGAGAGAGGGGCGGGTGAAGGGAAATCAAGTGCCCTCCCTTTCTCACCTTTGTCTGCCACAGACTGCACCTTTGTGGGCTCTGACTCCATGGTCAACAGCATATTGGACGCGGCAAGGGCCGCATTTTTGGCCCCGTGTGCAGCAAGCACCTCGGGGAGCGAGGCAAGGGCCCTACCACTAACACTGCTAGTTAAGGAAGACCTAAGCGCGGCTAAATGGGGTGCAGGCTGCTGAAATTTGAGCAGCGTCGGAGTCAAGGCTTCCACTGCTCCAAGCGCTAGAGTGTTGATGGACTCTGAGGAGGGGTTCAGACTGTGGCTGCCGGGGAGCACCAGGTAGCTGGGTCGCCTCGGGGATGACATGGGGTCCACGTCGGACTGCTCCGGGCTGGCACAGGGAGCTAAGGGGCTGGACTCGGCCCGCACCGTGTACACATCAGGACTGACTACGTTTAACTGGTAATGATGGTGATGGTGAGGATGGTGGTGGTGGTGGTGGTGGTGGGGTGGGGGTAACTGTAAGCGAGTGATCTGACGGCTACCTTTTTTCTTAGTCCTTTTTCTGCGCAGAGTTATAGATTTCTCGGGTTAATTTTCTGGCGTTTCTTGCTCTGCACATGTTTATGGTAGGCCTGCAACAGTTTCCGTTTGGCTCTGCGGGCCACCTGGGCGATCAGTTTGAGCAGCTCGGTGTAACAGCCGGCAGGCTCCGAGTTGCTGGCCAGGGTGCTGCAGGATTGGTACCTCTTCCTCTCCTGCAGCATCCGCTCTGTCTCACGCTTCTTGGTCTCAGAAAACTGAGTGGCAATCACAACGAGACATAGGTTGATCATGAAAAACGAGCCGATCTGGAACACAAGGAAAACCAGAATACTCCAGTTTGTCTCGAATGGCCGACCTTACAGTTCGGGTAACACAACGATTGACAGTTTTACAGATCAGATTATCAATTAACTAATCAGTTCAGTTTACATTATTTCATTGGTTTTTACTTTACAAATTTTAATTACAGATGACATTAGACAAAAACCGCTAATGATACCATCTATTTATTTGCTTTCAATGATTTTCATATGTACCAATGAAACGGAATAATAAGAGCCAAACTTTTAAAGCTTGCATTCTTCCTAAGAATCTAAGTATTTCACTATGAGCAATAAGAACTGAAATCTCAGTAACAAAAGAAATCATACAGAGCATAGCGTTTGTTAAAAAAAGTTTGTTTACAATATGGCTTTCATTTCATATCAATCAATAATAAGACACCCCCTCTCCCGTAAAGCCCTGTCAATATAACACAATCTTATAACAGATGAAGTGTCAAAATAAGTCTTTAGCAGATAAATGCGACATCAAAGGAAAATTCCCTGCACGTTCAACCTTAATTTAAAACATTTTTCAGCAAAGTGTCGAGGGCAGATGGGCAATGTATACAACTCTTAAAACTTTTATAATTACATTAAATAAATATAGCACTTGGCTACTGTATTTGAGCATCAAATTCGGCATCTGTGGACCACTAAAAAAACAACCATTAAGACACAAACAGTTTACGATGGTCTTACAAGGAAAAAGTCTTCAGCGATACACAGAAATTAGAAAAGGTGTAATGCATTCAAACATTTACTTGTTGTCCATCTCTCTCCTTTTGACATCGGAATGCTGTGTTCTGTGGGCATATTCAACTTATCGGTATTGTGTAGGAACAATCAACATGGCGGTAGAAAGAGCCTGAAAAATCTCTACAACACGTTTGAAAACCCAATACAAAATACAGTAACGAATTCACAAGATTTAGTTTTACTCTTAGAGACAAGGTTCTGATTTAATGGATGCGTTGTTATCGGGTAGTATGGGATAGTGGGAACTCACCACAATCAAAGCAACAAAATAAATCCAGTCCCAGAAGGAATGAGCATCTTGGATGTAGTACATAATGTTCACCCAACTCTCCAAGCTGATCACCTGCCCACAGAAAGAAGAGCACGGCTTAGAAACTACAAAGGTCTGTGCTGACAATTCTGCAATCTATAATAATGGCAAGAATGTGTGGAAACGTCAAAGTCTGTTCAGCAAGCTGTGTAATATCCGACTTCTGTTTCTCGTTATAACTGATGAACTTGATCTTTTATTTTCCATTTCTAATCTTCATTACTGTTATATATGCAGTTTTGTCAGCAAATGTGAATATGGAATAGTACGCGCGTACATTTTGTGGTCTAATGTTTCCATTTGTAGCTTATTGTACTTTTGTTGCTTTCCATAGATTTGTGATAGCAAGAAAAACAAACAAACAAACAAACAACCCTCCCCCCTGAAGTCGAATATGGAGATAAAAACACACACAAGTATGCACGTGTCCCTACCCCAACCACAACAAGTGTTGATACAGCCCCTTCGTACAACTGACCTGAAAAATGACCACCCACGCCAAGCCGATGTTGTCAAAGGAGACGGCCCCTTTGAAGGGGTTGGTGGCCATGGGTTTGCAGCTGGTGTAATACTGGTTCCAGTTGACGCACGAGTCATTGGTGGGGGTGTTGTTGCCGTACATGGAGGCTGTCCCGTTGCAGCGGATGCCCTCGTACTCGTACAGGGGAAGGTTCTCGCACTTGCGCATGCCGCCCTCGTCTTGCGGGCTGCAGATGAACTCTGTTTTGATGGGCTTGCGCGGCTTGAAGTACACGTTGCTCTTGATGTAGTCCCTGGTGGGGAAGAGCAGTCAGGCGAACGGGAAGGATTAGAAACTTTAAAAAAATGTGCACATAATACAATGTGCATGATTGTTACGATCGTTTGCGGTTTTTTTTTTTTAACCCACTCTGTTTTGTCTTCAGTTCAATTCATGTACTTCAATGTTATTTCTAATCTGAAATAATGTGTATTTTACCGGTCACCGTGGCGCAGTGGTTAGCCTCGCAGGCTTATTGGCTACGGGATAGGGGATCGGAACCCCGTCATCCCATGAGAAGCATTCATTGGAGGGATTCTTCGGCCCTATCCATCCTCTGTCTGCAGATGGTAAGTGTGCAATAGGCTCAAATGGGGATACTTGAATGACACAGACGAATTTCATTCATTTAGTATATGTGTCTCCGAGTGCACTGCTCATATGTTCTGACCAACACTGCAGGTGTCTGATTCTATCGGGTCTGCTAGACGCAAGATTGAATTACGAAATGAAGCGTAAAGTAAAGCCTTGTTGTGTAGTCTCACACTAGAATAAACTCAATAACATGATCTTCATAATCCCCACTTTTTATCATTATAAAGATTTTGTATTTTCCTGATGTTACTAGTTTCTTTATAAAGATTTTTCATCAGCAGATTTTTTATTCATGTGTTTGAGAAAATATCCTGAAAAAAAAACCCTTGCCCCGTGCAGGGGAATATCTGGCTTTATATGCGAGTACATTCTCCTAAGATCACCAATTTCGCAAGTTCCACATTTTAAGACGTCAAATATTGCAGAATCAAAATGAAACGATAATCACGTTTCTTTTTCGACGACAAATTTCATTTTCTGCACAATGTAAGCTTACACGCGCATTACACACAAACAAGCGCTAGATCGTGCATCTTTGTCTTGAATTAAGAGAGAGAGAGAGAGAGAGAGAGAGAGAGAGAGAGAGAGAGAGAGAGAGAGAGTGAGTGAGTGAGAGAGAGAGAGAGAGCGTAGCAGTAAAGGATTCTGATGGTAGTACACAAAACGGGTCAACAACAAAACAGACCACAATCTCCCACCCTCCTCCTCTTCTCTAACTCCTCCCCGACCCAGCAGAAAGATCACAGAGGAGAACAGTTTACGTACGGAATTCTGTACTGAGATTCGTTGATTTCCATGAAGCACCGGTGTCGCAGCACTCCGGCCACAGCTGCACCCCGATGATGCCAAAGATGAAGAAGACAAAGAAACACAGAAGCAGCACGTTGCCCAGCATGGGCAGGGTGTCCAACAGAAGCATCACCAGTATGCGCATGCCTGCAAGACAGGAAGAAGAACGACATCGAACACATACGGTACAACCGCAACATGACGGACGCCCGGGAGAGCGAAGACCTCCGCCACAGCGGAACGGAATCACCCTTTGATCCAGGGGCCGGTTGCATATACATTCTTAAAAGTTGACTTAAGCAAAGTTTGCTTAGAGCCAAAGCAAACTTTGTAAAGATTTCCTTTGCGCATTTTTGTCAATCGGCTGCACATACCGTCTTTGTCGCGGACTTAACTAAGTTGTCGGTCAGGATGGTTATTTTTAGCATGGCTCCGTCATCGTACACAATTTGTGCATACGTCACCAAAACGAACCAATGGAAAGTAACTCCCGCAGATGAGAATCAACAAGACAGCATGGCGGACAACGACGGGAAGAAACGTGTGAGAACAGCAAATTTCACTGTTGGCCGTTCTGTTGGCCGTCTCCACCGTTGGCATGCGAACATACTCATCCAGCCTGTTTGCGAATGCTCGAGAACCTCTATTACTCGACACACTGTGCTTTTGTCGACACCAAACAAATCCCCAATCACTTCCTGAAAACACCCACTGGCATAAAAACGCAGTGCGATCAGTAGCTGCAAGAGCGGAGTCAGCGAGCCTCGCCGTTGAAACGGGTGATCAATGTCATCCTCAATCACATCACACAGGTCTAAAATGTCTGCCCGTCGAAATCTGAATCTTGAGTACAATTCTACGTCGTCATACACATCAAAAGGGTTCGTCCGATCCCTGAAAATTCTCTCTCGCCTCAAATTTCGGCGCAACAGAAGCCCATACACAACGCGGTTCGCCATTTTTATTTACCGCGGTATGCTCTGTCCTAGCTAAGTTCGCACTTACGCGGTGGGGGGGGGGGGGGGGGGGGGGGGGGGGGGGGGGGGGGGGGGGAGCTGTCCTAACTTTAAGCAAGATGTTAAGCATCCTTTGCTGCTAAGCAAGCCCATGCAACAGGATTCCTTCACGCTAAGCAAATCCCTAACTTTAAGCAAACTTAGAGTCCGCTAAGTCTGTACATGCAACCGACCCCAGGTCCTTACTGCCGATCAAACCAAAAAATCTGAGAGTTCTTTGTTATGCCATGATCCACTTATTCCTATAATTTTGTTACAATCGGTTGAAAACGTTTTGCGTGTTCTTGCTGCCAACTAATAAAACACAGCTTTCTTTGCTGAGGTAATATCTAAAAGATCCGAACTGACTGTCATACTTGACACATATAAGAAGTAGCAGGCATTTTTTTTCGTTGATATCATTATTGTTATTATTGTCGTTGTTGCCTTTGGATGGATTGTTATACCTGGGGATGCTGCTAAATGGATAGTTCTACTTGGCATTCGTAAGAAGTAACAGACATTTTCTTTGTTGTTGCTGATGTTGTTGTTTAGTTTTGTTGTTACTAATCGACTGATGTACTTGCATTCGCAAGAAGTAATTGGCCTTTCGTTGTTACTGTTGGTGTTGTCCCATCTTCCTTGTCCTCTCAGTGGCATTACTTCCCACGCAGCTCATCCTAATCCCCATACACACCTACACCCAGGTCCCTCCTTCGCAGCCCCCTGTCGCACCGGCAATTTACAGAGAACAATCAAGATCAAGTCGGCATGAGACCATCCACCGGATGAGACAATGTACGGCTGCTCAGTCATTTTTGTGGTGTTCACTGATGTCTGTTCTGAACCAGCAAACGCAGGTCACCATTTTACTCAGCCCCCGATGACGAACAACACTTGATTCATCACGGAGCCTATGTCAGTGAACATCCTCATCTGGAGGGAGCCATCCCATCCCTCCAACGTCAGTCCTCATGAAGTGCCCCTCCCCCCACCTCTCCACAAACATACACGGGCACAAACGTACCACAGGCACGGACGTAGGAGACATTTTGGACAATTGAATCAGGATTAAACATACCTCCTCCATGATTAGCGAATCTAAACGTTGAATCAGCAAACAGATCATTGCTGTCAGAGGGAGTTCAGTAAACGTTCAAAAAAGTAACATCCATTACCACATTGGCGGTAGCATCCTTAGTCGTCTGGCGAATAACATCAAAGCATCAAATCAAATAAGCTGATAATATTCATCGTTATAATCATATGTGTTGTATGTGTGCCGAGATATCACACTGATGACAGGCACACATGTAGAGACAGAAATACGTACGTACACACACACACAAACACACACACACACACACCCAACACACACACACACACACACACACACACACACACACACACTCACGAAGTTTCTATTGGCTCTGTCATAAAGATTGTTGAGAAACAAACATAATAAAAGAGAAAGCTCCGAGGATTGTCTACATATATCTCGTCCATGAAATCACCCTAAAACAACTTAAATGTAAAGAAAAATATTTGAATGGCAATCTTGGGACTATTTTTGGATCTACCTCATAATAATCCTTAGCTAAAACTTTTAATAAGTCTCAGCTGTTGTCACCTTAAACTGGCGTTTAAAAGACATTGTTTGAAAATCTATTTTGCTCCTCGTTTTTGTTCGCCGCTCATACTCATAGAAAACAGACGGTTTAGCATAGCAGAACCCATCAAAAATTGACAAATATCAAGAGGAACAGTAAAAGCTCTAGAGAGAGGACAATAGAAATGGCTTTTACTTCCGTTGCGTAAAATACTCACTTGGAATTCTATTAATTGCTCTGAGCGGCCTCAAAACACGGATGGTTCTGATGGCGGATAAACTCAAATTCTCCGTGTCCACAGCATACTCAATGGTTCTGAAAGTCAAGAACAGGACAAAACATCACAGAGTGCTGCCAGCAGCGGGCAGTATACAGAACATCAAACAGTGACAGGGAAAAACCGACAAAGCAACAAACTTATACAAAACATAAACCAACGAAATGATGGCAATTTTCAAAGCACACCAGATAAAACGGATTCGTTTCAAAATGATAGCAAGAGACATAAATCTGCCATAGCAATTAGTTATTTTAGTTTATGGCAAGTCAAACAACTCTAAAATCATTAAGGCGTTAAAACAAGCAATGTGGTTACAGACGATTTTTGGCACTTCCGTGAACTAATAATTTATCAACTGACTTTCAAAGGAACAATAACTTAGATAAGTACACACATTTAAAAAGTAAGGGGTTTACAGTGAATAGTCAATAAACAAATCAAATGTTACGCGTTCATTTATAACGTGTTTTAGTTATGTTATTGTCAACATTAACTGAAAAAATGGCATTAATATAGCATTTACAGCATCAAAACCAAACCAAATGAATATGGAAACTTATATGCAATTTGTTTTTGATGAAGAGAGTACTTTAACTATAGGAGTGAGGTTAGCGTTAAGGCTTCTTTCAAACAGATCAGTCAAAGCTGTGATAGATGCCACGAATTAAACAACAAAACTAAGAACAACACATACTGACATACAGAGAGAGAGAAGAGAGAGAGAGAGAGAGGAGAGAGATGAGAGAGAGGAGAGAGAGAGAGAGAGAGAAAAGGGATTACAGTCACCGACATGTGTTAGAAACAAGCACCATAAACACATTGCCTGCTGCCCACCATTTGTACATACACAACAACTTTGTTCCAGTTGGTACACACGGTCCTCCCACGTAAACACATCGAACTGCTTTGGTCTTCATTTCTTGTCTCACTAACATCGCGCCTTTCCCGATACTAACAAACACACTCACTGGGATTCAGTCGATCTATTACCACCACCACCACCCTCCCAAAGAAAAAAAAAGAAAAAAAGAAAAAGAAAAAAAAAGCTGTCATTCATGTCAGCGTTACCGCACAGGTGCATCAAGGTATATATATCACACAGAAAAGAGACACGAAACACATAGAAACAGCTAAAGCAAATGCATAGAAGAAGGGACAGAAAATGAGAGGTTGGCGGACTCTAGTAGAAGTGTTGCACTGACGTAACATTTGACCTCTAGAAAACACTTTCTTTTTGCGCCTTTCACTTTCAAGTTTGTCAAGTCCTTTAAATCGAGATCAGATCGACATTTCGCTAATGTATTGCTGTTCACGCAACCGGTTATTATATTTTTTTATAGCTTTGTGTATCAGCGAATCGTAAGTGGGTGAAAACCAGGAATACTTCTCGGTGCCTTCGAACAACTTGCTAATCTAACGCAAACCTTACCAACCCGACCATTCTATATCTTGAACAGACCTTGCGATCTCCGAGCTGTTTTTTTTTTGGTTTTGTTTTCGTCATATGGGAAGATATACTGAAAACAATTCGTCATATGGGAAAATATACTGAATGCAACTACACCGTGCAATACAAAGATAAAGAGCACGGGAAGTTCGCTTCGGATGAGGAAGAAAAGAAACACCCGAAGGTGCTGGGGAGGACCCAGAGAAGCACTGTCTTCACCTGCCTTTAGAGCAGCCCTGTACCACCCTTGGAGGCCTGCGCTGTGTTGACGTAATATCAATGTCACAATACAGCTGCAACGTTGTTTAGGTGACCGGACATGTTAGGTTTTGGAGATATCTTGTACGGTTGCAAATTGGTGAATGACACACGCAAATCGCAATAATTTTGATTGAACATTCACACATGTTCACATCAGTTGACGGGATTGCTTCAAGGGAGAGCATTCCAATCGCCACGATCATTTGGTTTCTTCGTTACTGTTTCCTGGGAATGCTCGAGACTGGGCAATATTTCTGGATTTCCAGTATCGACTTCAGATTTAAAGCTGTTGCTGCATTCCGATTTGAGGTTGCTGAATGTTAAGAGTTGCTGGGTATTTACTTTAACACGACAGACACATTGTGACTGATAAAAGGTCAGTTGGCCAGAGTGCCTGGACAAGTGCTTTAACAATAGTTACGAATTCGGGGTGGAGCTTACTGACAGATTGCAGAAGTGAAGCGATGGTTTTTGAACACTTAGGTTTTTGGGTCATGCATTGGGAATGTCACACACACACACACACACACACACACACACACACACACGCACGCACGCACGCACGCACGCATGCACGCACGCACGCATAAGCACGCATGCACGCACGCACGCGCACGCACGCACGCACGCACGCATAAGCACGCATGCACGCACGCACGCGCACGCACGCACGCACGCACGCACGCGCGCGCGCGCGCGCGCACACACACACACACACACACACACACACACACACACACACACACACACACACACACACGACACGTTCGCGCGCTCGCGTAATTAACAACATACAAAACCAATAAAAAAAAACACACATACACAGAGAGAGAGAGAGAGAGAGAGAGAGAGAGAGAGAGAGAGAGAGAGAGAGAGAGGAGAGAGAGACAGAGAGAGAGAGAGAGAGAGAGAGAGAATAAATTTAAAGTCATTTTCTGCCCACGCTTGCCTAATGTAAAAAAAATGCTGGTAAGATAATCCTTAAAAACAAATACTAGCGGTGGTTTTTTTTTTATTTTTAATTTTTTTAATTTTAATTTTTGTTCTTTCAAACTTAAAACGTGTTTCCGCTGTCAGCGGATTTCCCTTGTTGCAGCAGCTATGTATCTTCACATGTTCATTATTTATTCCTCTATATTCTTCTTTTCCTCTACGCCCATGTTTAATCCCTTTTCATTTTAAATCAGACAATAGGCGACATGGGGAGATTCACATGTGTTTACATTGACTGAATATTCCATATGTTTTTTTTTTTTTTGAGGTGGTAAACCCGTGGACCATCTTCTTTTTTTATGTCATCTTCATTAAAATCTTAAAGCCATAAACTGCTATATTTTATCTCAGTCATCATATTCCCTGTCACTATTGGTACACACGTACAAAACTTATTGTTTCAAGGTATGAACGCTTAAGACAAATTGGGAGAAAGGGCAGGAAAAGCGACCAATCACTTTACGTGTCTGTATAGAAGAACAACAAACACTTCCTAAAGACTGTACCGTTCATACAATTCGAGTACATAAAAACTGGAGATAAAACAACAGTTAACCAAACCACCTAGATAAAGGGGACAGAGTTAACATTATCCACAATGTTGTAGGGAGATTAAAAGTGGGAAAAGCTGAAGAGGAACGTATGAATACGTAAGTACAGACTAGCGGTACCCACACACTGAGAACAACTGAAGCCTGTAGCTTTTACACTGACAGTGCCCACCACAACCCAGACTGTGCAAAATCGACCCACGCAAGATTACAAAAGCCACGGAGAACAACATGCAGCTGAAATTACATTAAAAACATAGAACATACTCAAGCTGTCCACACTGGTACCGACTCCAAAGAAACACATTTAACAGCAAAGAGCATGACCTTTCACAACCTGTTAATCTGGACAACGGCAAGTAAGTTAGTTTTCCTATGCGCCCTTCTTAAAACAATACAGGAGAGCAAAAAATGCAAACGTGTAATTCTATCACCCCCATGCATAAGACAGGTGTTTTAATAAAGAATCATCGACAAAAGAATTGTACACTCCATGTATTTCCAGGCACCAGATTACACATTTTAACACAAAAACGAAAGTATGTACTTCACGTGTTTTTTCAGTCATTGTTATTTAGTCTCACTGACCACAACAGGGACAGAAAAGACACTGGAAATCAAAGCCTAATTGATGTATGCCATCAAAAGTATCCCCCGAGAATGTGCAGTAGGAAACCGAAATCCAAAAGAACACAGCGATTTGCTTAACAGAAGCAGGAAGATAGTACAGCAGATCTATGAAAGGGGGAATGGTGACTGGATGATTGGAGAGAGAGAGAGAGAGAGGGATAAGCACAGGAAGGATGTCCAATGTCCCTCACCAGTTCACCATAGCAACCAGACAATCGATGCATCATTTTCACTTCACCGTCATCAGTCATTCTAACATTTACACAATGCATAATGTGATAGCTGATTTGACCGATTTTGTCCGCATTGTTAATGTACAAAGTTTGCATCCGATGGACGTTTTCTTTAATATAGAGAAATTGAATGTAAAAAAAAAAATCTCCTCAATTCCAGGCTTTAAAATGTGCAAACATGAACAACACTTCTTCTAGGTAGATTCCGGCCAATGATAAATCTCAAACTAACGGATCACAACTACCATGTATCTAAATGCATATACACATCTCTATGTGCAAATCTATTTAAACATATAAGGTGAACCTACCACAGTTCCTCTCTCTGTACCTGCAGCATTATTGGCCACACTTACAGGTGGGGTCTTTTTGTTGACAGTGTGAGAGTACAACAGTAACTAAACTGGCAAACCTCTAACATCTAGTGCATCATTAAGCCCTAGTGTGCTGGTGCTGTTCAGAGACTAGCAGTGTGCCCCTGACAAGAATGACAGTATGAAAATGGCATCCACTATAACTGTCTTTTATAGATGTACAATTTCTTTAATACTGAAGAACTTTCGACCGTAAATGACTCTTCTATATCTTTACTATCTTTTTGAACATTGACAATCTACACTAAAAAAAAAACCCAACTAACTTTCAACCGTAGTTGTCTCTTCAATCTACGTTGCTTCTTATGCTTTATTTAACATTCAAACATCTGTCTCTTCTATTTGTATACTGATTCTTACATCTTGACTGGCAATTAACTATAACAGTTTCTTTAAAATCCGTCATGTTTCCTCAACATCAATGACACCCACTGCTGTCTCGTCCACACATCTACACTTTCTTAAACATTGACTGGAATTAACCAAGTATGGTCTCTTCAATATCTACGCTGTGTCTTACACACTGGTCAGAATTCAGTGAGGTATATTCTGCACGGATAGTGTTTCTTCAACACTGACTTGTATTTAACTATCATTGTCTCATATACACATTTTTTCAGCACATATTGACCCACAATGTTTTTTCCGTCTACTATTTTTCAATCCTGACATCCTAATGTGATCTTTTATGTACCTGCACTGTTTTTTTTCAGCATTGATTGACATTACCGTAACAGTCTCTTACATCTCAAGTATCTCACTGATATTCCACCATAATTGTCTCTTATATTTCAGTTATCTCATGGCTGTCGTATACGTCTATGGTATCTTTAACATTGACACTTAACGATTGCAATGGTTTTTTTTTTCAACACAGGTTGATATTAACCACGAACTTGTCTTACATCTAAAGGTTTTTCAACATCTGAATTTAAATACAAATGTCACCTCAATTCAAAGTTTCTTCACCGTTACTACTGAGGTATAATTTTCTGTCATTGATATACTTCACTGTCTTCTTGACACTGGTATTGAACCATGCTTGTCTCTTTTATATAGAATTTCTTAAACCTTGTCAGTCAACCATGATTATTCTTATTGGTCTACGCTAATCAAAAAAAAAAAAAAAGGTTGGTAGTTAACCATGATTTTTTCTTGTATACCTATTTTGTTTCTTTAACACCGGCTGACATGCAGTCAAAGTTCCCTCTTCTTTTCATCAACACTTTTTCATTGACGCTCACAGGCGATTAACAGAAGTGTCTCCCACATCCACACTGTTTCTTAAGCATTTATTGTCATTAAACCGTGACTGTGTCTTTGTATCTACAATCTTTCTCCGAAATGAACTGGCATTTGACTATAGTTGTGTCTTCCATACCTCCACTCTTTCTTTAGCATTGATTGTCGTTCAACCTGATCTGCACTGTTTATATACGTTAAAGAACATTTAGCTATAAGTGCTCGACTATGGCCACACTCCCTCTACAGCAGCAACCAGTCTGAAATGATTTCGTGCTATGTATCAAATGCGAGGCTTTTGTGCTGCTCATTAAGACTGCCAGTATGAAAAGGTGAAAAACTGTGACAGATGAGAACGGGAAAAGAGCAGGGCAATACGTATTTACAGTTATTTAAGAGATATCTTTCCAGTCGAAGGTTCTGGCCTGGTTTGCCAAGAACAACACTGGATGCAGTGTAGGAATTGGGGGAGGCGGTAGGAGTCTGATGTACCGAATTGTTCATTCTGTAATTTATTTGAATAATGACAATGCTGACAGACATCAACTGCCACATCTTTCAACATGTTTTGGGAAAAAATTGCTGTTTAAGTCAGATTTCGACAATTAAATTTCAATCAGATTTTAGCATAATAACCGTACTTGAACCCTTTTTTTTCTGAAAAAGAAGCCAATGAAATCTATCGGTCATCAATCAGCCGCATCGTTTTGTTCTTAAAACGAGAATTTATAATCTAGTAGTCATCGATTATGGCACAGACTTCTGGTTGCCATGGTAACTGATTACGTAGCATTTAAAGATCCAAGCGTGCTTGCATTCCCATGCTCATGCACATGCACAAGATTGCAGCAGAGTTTCACGCGAAAGTGAATTTTGTTGGTGTTAAAGTGAAAAGTGTCATCAAACACAAAAAAATAAGGCAAAAGTCTTACTTGTTTACAAAATATTCTGCAACACTATTGGGCATGGAACAAGAAACAGAATTTTATAAGCATTAAACAGTGACTAAATTAATCAACGAAACAAAGAACTCATAAAGTAAACGAAGAAGAATGTTACTGCACATTTGTTTTCGATTCTGTTACAAACAAATGAAAAACACGGTTATTTCAAAATTCCCCAAACAGTGAACAAGACCTGAATTACGTGTGAATGTAAAATCATATATACAAAAAGGAAACAGAGTGCTTGTACATTCTGAAAGGAATTCGGCATGAGACCGTATTAAATACACGTTTCAAAAGAAACAAACCCATCTATCAAATTAATTTAAAGCGGCGAGCTGAGAGTGAATATACACATGAGTGACACTTTGTGAAAAGAAACGAACTAGACCGCACTTTACTTCTCTACAGTCAGCATCAGTTAGGAATGTCGTCTTGAAACAAACTCTGCGCATCAAATCAGCATTTTCTTATCTTAAAAAAAGAACATAAGCAAATGAAAGGGAAAAAAGAAAAACCAATGCACATGATCAGAATTTTAAACTTAAGTAATATTCAAACCAGGCGTGAATGAAACAGATAAATGTACGAGGTATGTGAGAGAATGATACTTTCGTGGCCTGGCAGAAAAAAGCTGGTATGATCTGACACGATCATATCTTCATCACTTCTCTCTCCTTTCCTCTTCTATTGCAAACACTTCATCATCATTACCACATGGAAAAGACCCATGAAATCCTGATTGACGTAAACCGCGAAAACAACTCTCATTTGTTTATTTATCAATATTTTCTGATCAAAACGCTTTTCCTTCAGTATATCAGCAAAATCCGCGGATACCCATCCGCCCATCCCTCCAATCAAGCACACACATACAAAATATACAATACCACGCACCCGTACATGCATACAACACACATATACACTTGTGTTATGCAGTCTTTATTTCTGTTGTAATTCTTCTAAAGATGAAGATTTCTATCCGTCTGCAACACCAAAACGAGAGTGAGTGATCAAACAGACAGACGGAGAAAATGTGAAAGCGAATGTGAACCGTGAAATCAGACAGTTGTGAACCCCTTGTTAAGCAACATTTCTTACACTACAAACGATACATTACACGTGAACACACCTACACAGTCGCATTTCCCAGATGTTGAGTACACAACATAAATATTATAGAAAGAGAGAGAGAGAGAGAGAGAGAGAGAGAGAGAGAGAGAGAGAGAGAGAGAGAGGTGTGTGAGAGAGAGAGAGAGAGAGAGAGAGAGAGAGAGAGAGAGACAGAGACACAGACACAGAGAGAGAGAGAGAGAGAGAGAGAGAGAGAGAGAGAGAGAGAGAGAGAGAGAGAGAGAGAGAGTCGAAATAAAGAAAACGTGTAACTGTTATACATTGTATAGTCTACTAAGTAACAACTAAAACCATCTAAGAAATAACACATAGATCCACAACTTTTGTTTCCTCGTCATGTCAGAGAAAACGTTACAGGCTATGAGAAAAAAAAAAAGTGATCAAGGTCTCTGCAAAAAACATGAGTACACGTTATTCACAAGGAAACTAACCCTTGTTTTAATGTCCATCTGAAATTGTCAAAAGATAGCCCAAAAGATCCTTTCCATTCCGCTACTCCGTCCCCTCGCCCCTCCTCTTCCTCTTCCTTCTACCAGTCATTAGCATATTCACACGGTATGAATTTCTCCATTTCAATCGACTATAAAGAAAGAAGAAGAATGTGTTTATCTCAATACCACTTGAATAGTAAGCGTTCTCTGTCGTAGCATGGAATCTTGCGTCCAACGCTGGTGGCAAAAAAGAATACTGCTTCAGTACATGACCATACTGATACAACAGATTCCTATTCACCCTATTAGCATGCTGGTTTTCACCAGTTTACAGCTTGAATCCTTACACGTCGTATCATTATGTCTCCCGCATGAGCTCATACTCACACCATTATGATTCTGCTAAACAGATGTTCATTCCCCAAATAACGAAGACTGGGGTTTACGTCTGAACAAAGTGTTGATAGGTCAGAGACGCACTCGAATCATCGCGTTATGTACAGCGTGCAGTGTTGTGTTCTTCAATCATTCCGCAGCCTCTATTGACACCAAGTTATTTTCGATCTGGCTGACCCCAAGCAGAGTTGTTTGATATTGTTTTTAGCACAACAGTCACTGACCCTGTCAGCAATAAGCGAATGTTTTTACATAGACACTGACCCTGTCAGCAATGAGCGAATGTTTTTACATAGACACTGACCCTGTCAGCAATGAGCAAACGCTTTTTTTCTGTAGACACTGAACATGCCAGCAATGTGTGATGTTATTTTCTGCACAGAAGACACTGCACGTCTTCCAAACTCACTGAAAATGACAACTGTGTGTGGGTTCGCGTTACATCAACAATATGCAACACCCGTTTTGATCGTTTGCAAACAATTTTTTTTAAAGTTCAATGTGTCAGTTTTGGGTCTACTTAGCGTCACGTACATATATTCATCGTACAAACTATCTCGTAAAATTTGAAACCAATCGGACCAACAGTGTACCGCCTATTTTGAGACTGCATCTGTAAAATCGTAACCACCAGACCCTCTGCTTAAGTTCTTTCATCTTAGTCATTAATTCATTTATCCATCAGCTTGAAATCATGTTCAGTGTGGTCTTGAAACATAGTGGATGTGGTGTAGCGTATATGGACTTGTGTGCACGCAGAGACACCTCTTTGATGAAACCGAAATTGATCGAGAATACACAAAAACACAGACAAGACAGAACAGTACTCTGCACTACTATACTTGCGCGCAGGATAAATACCAGACCCATCAAGTTCAAGCTTCTTGAAGCCCACCGCCGTCTGGATGGAAATCAACTGAGGTGGGAGTATCACACAAACCTTGTCGTTTACAAAAAAGAAGAAGATAACCCCCCCCCCCCCCCCACTAACGAACAGGTGGTGACAGAAGTAGCAAGATCTTAAAACCCACTTTGAGAACGTGTAACATGATGTGTACAGAACAGCATTAAAAGCTAATTCACAATGTAAAACAGACGCTCTGAAGTCTGCGACAGGTTGAAGCAGATGTTCATTACATCTTTGCTGCAAAAATGTTTGTGACTGAAAAGGAAACACGGTGGCTCCCTTTCCCAGTCTTCCTAACGCCATACAATCCTCGAGAAAAAAGTCAAAGGTTGATTCGTTCTCAGTTCACTAACACATCCATGAAAACCTTGAAAAACATAGAAATGGAAGGGAAAAGGGATAAGAAAACAGAGGGAAAGAGTAGAGGAGTGGAGGAGGAAAAAAAGGTAGCTATACAATAAGCAAACAATGGAACACACGACGTGAATCAGCAAATATCTTAATAATGCATCATATTTCTCTTTCTCTCTCATGTTCATACAATACGAAAATATTTACGCATACCCACGCATCCCCAATCAACAGCCCCCCTCCCTCCCTCCCTCCCCCCGAGCCTCTCTCCAGCCCTTCCCCTCTTCCTTAGCAGTCACATAACATTTTTGTTCAAAGAGCAACAGATCAGTACACTAACAACATTTTAGTGCGATTATCCCACCTGATGAGGAAACAATGTGACACTTTCAAAACAAAAACTGAAAATTGCGTGGCCCAATCTTCAACATCATGTCTCATGATTAGTAAATCACTTTATAAAATCGATTAAGTAACCAATTCTTACTCCAAATTCTGTTAGCTGTTGTTCGTGGCATTTCGGCATAGTCGTATACTGACAAGGAAAAAAAGATTAGAAACAATAATTTTACAAAATATTCCATGTAGTCAGGTCAGATGCTGGTGTTCATTAAAAAAAAAGGCAACCCCCCCCCCAAAAAAAAAAAAAGAAAAAAAGAAGCAACCCCCCCCCCCAAAAAAAAAAAAACAAACAAAGCAAAAAAAAAAAAAAAAAAAAAAAACCCACAAAAACCCGGAAGGTCGATTGGCCAAGAAACTGGCGTTTACATGATAATAAAAGGAAAGAAACTAACATAAAGTTGAAAAAGGCAGATTTATTCTATAATTTGCTCAATTCCCTACTACTACTACTACTACGGACTAGCTGCGTACATGCAGCTGTGAAAGTCACTACTCTACGTGCTTTGAGCTGGTTTCTATTTACCCCTACAAAAGCCTTTGTTCCCAGGGGTAAGGTGCAGTGTCTGGATCAGGCGATCAGACATACAACATATAAACAGACACTGCAGGCGAGGGAAAATGGTCCCAAACACAAAGACAGTGGGTCGCCGAATACTGACGATAGAGGCAGCTTAGACGTTGTCATAGTGTTTGAGTTGCTTGTGTAAAGCCATATCAACACTGAAGTTGCAGACAGCTTCGTCATAGGCATTGAGTTTGAGTTGCTTGTGTAAAGCCATACCCGACACTGATGTTAGAAGCAGTTAGTCATAGTGTTTGAGTTGCTAGAGTAAAGCCATACCCGACACTGACGTTACAAACAGCTTGGTCACAGTCATAGTGTTTGGGTTGCTTACGTGAAGATAATAAGCATAGACATCGGAGTTATTCTGAATAGCTTGTGTGAAGACAACACTGACACTGGAGCTAGTAGTACTTCAGTCCTAGCCAAAGGACGTGCTATTTCTGCGAAAGAATAACGGCAAATATGTTTTAAAAAAATGACTAGAGGAAACTTCGACCGTCATACGTAAAACAAAAAATTCTTGTGACAAAAATAATTGTTTATCTTACGACGGCCGGAGTCGAGTGAAGGCAATGGTCAGCATTGACATCAGATGTAGGCGTAGCCCAGTCGTAGTCAACTAGTTTGAGTGGTTTGTTTGTAGACAACAGCACGTTAACGCCAGAGGTGGTTTTATTCATGGTGCTAACCTTTGTACCTGACATTGTTACGTGAGAGAACGGTGAAGCAGGACAGCGGGCAACGCAGGGGAGGCGCACACAACGACGCTGGACATAGGTCATTGCCTGACTGGGCACTGTACCATCATCGGCATTAACCACCTTCATCACAACAAAGCTCGGCCACTGGAACGTGTCTGCCAGATGACAGCTTCAGTTCTGATTCTTCTCAGGTCGCAACATTTAAAAGTTCGTTTGAATCCATTCTAACCAAGTTCTTAAAGTCAATGGAACGTTGAACGCCTGTATGAATTTGTGAAATATCTCAGCGTATACTTTGAAACTTCGTAAATTCGTCCCACTAATTGACGATGCCGCTGTTCGAAGAGAGTTCGTTCTTTTGAATGGGCCGATTTTCTTGATGCTAACAGCTGCTGAGTAGCAGAAAGCCCTATCAATTCAGCTATCCTAGAGATACACAATGCAACATGCAAAAGTAGTATACTTAGCAAAGTTACCTCTTTCTGGCAACTGTGACCATGACTTTGGACGCAAGGTCAAAATAAACGATGACAATGTTAAACACATAAATATCAAACAATCGCACACATATTCCCTAATAAAAAAAAAATGAACTGCTCATTACGGAAAATAGAGTGACAGTGTCGCCGACGCTTAGCATTTGATGGTTACAACTCAAAACGAGGAGATAAAACAGGACGGGTGCACGAGCCCTCTATGTCCTTCCTGCATGTGGTCAAACTTCTTTCGCCTTCCAATTAACAAAGCTGAAGTAATTATGAAAACACCCATAAAGACACAATACTATTTTGTTCTATCTGTCTATTAATCTTCTCCCTGTCTCTGTCTGTCTATCTGTCTGTCTCTCTCTCTCTCTCCCTGCCTCCCCCCCCCCCCCCCCTTTTTTTCTCTCTTTGTCTCTCTCTCTCTCTGTGCCATCCGAAGGACATGTAGGTGGTCAGGAATCAACAGTTTGAATGACCGAATTGTACTGCTTCCTAGCCCATCCTCACCACTGTACTCAGTAAATTACAGCCTCATTGTGTCCATACCGCCCACTCTGGATACAGAAACATTACAACCAGACCAAATCACCAAAGTTTCAAGCAGATAGAAATCATTGTCAAGAAATTTGTTTTTCGGGCTGTTTAAAACTTAAGAACAGTAATGTGAACAAAACCCATCTTTTTAACTAATAGGCCTTTCGAGAACTAGTTTATAGCTATTTATGCATCAAGAAGTTACTAACTTCAGTGCATTAACATGTATGATCTAGTCTTAAATACGAATACATACTATTTAATGCAATTATGCATGTTAGTTTTGTCCAATGTCTTGATTGCCATTAGGCATTGAGTGCTTCTGCGTGTTTTATTCTGTCATGTAGTTGTATGCTTTACCGGCACTAGCAACTTCACTGCCGGCTCCAATTTGACCCAGACTCGTTTACAGACCGTTTGGTACATGTCGTTAGCACAGCAACGACACAAAACACAACCCACGACCCATCCAGTTCCCTTCAACTTCAATGCCAGTGACAAAGTCAATCTAACTTGACTTACTGGAACACGAGAGGGTTTCCTTTTCTTTCTCTCTCTCTCTCTCTTTTAACCTCCAACACCAACCCCCTTTTCCCTGTTCTTCCTCACCTTCAATCTGCTTCGTCTTCTCGCCCTCTGATTGGTGGACTATTTATAGCGTGCTGGATCACGGAAGGTGACATCTGCAGACCGTTTTCATTGGCTGGCAGGTGCATGCAGGAGGGGAGGGATGGCGGAAACTGACTGTTAAAAATTGAATGAGGAGCACCACTTGCACCAGGGCGGGCATGTGTTTTAATCATTTTGACAGGGAAGGAAAATGGCGCTACAGTTAATTTGCCCCTTCCGTCTTTCTTTACGGCAGCATTCCTTATCACACCCGTCTTTTCATTTCCCGCATTTCGCTTCCTTATTTTAGTTCGAGTGTTTCTTTCTCCTGGGCTGCGCCCCCCCCCCCCCTTCCCCTCCGTCACCACCACCTCCCCCGTCCATTTTTCCCCAGTATACTAATCTCAAGCAAGAAAGTCGAGTATCAAAGGGAATATTTCAATTCAACAAGTTGTGACAGGTATGGGAGAAGAATGGGGTGAGGGTGACAGGAGAGGGTGGAGGGGGAGTGGACACACTCCACATTCAAGTTTGCATCATGCAAGCAAGCCAACAAGCAGGGAGCAGGTCGAACACACACACCAAACACACAACGGCTTCATCAAACCCGGGGAGTCTTTATTACAAAGACGAAACCAGAAAAAAACAACTTATTAGCTGAATTTAACATACTACTGACATATCAGTATATTCATTCCACCTCCCATCCCGCCCCTGCCCCCTCCCCCCCCCCCCCCCCCCCACTCTCCTCCAACACACACTCACTGAACAAAACATTCTAAACGGGTATTGCTGGTGAACCTTTGGCTTGCGTTGAATTGCCGTAGAAGACTCAAAACAAAACACAAACAAAAATGTATTACAGGTTAGTACATTAGTCACCTTTTACTTCGATTTTAACGTCTCTGTTCTTTAATGAGTTTTTTTGTGTCGATAGACGTTTTACGAATAAACGGATCAAAAAGGGTCTTTTTAATCGATTGATGTTTTACGAATAAACGGATCAAGGTTTTTACATACAGCTATTTATCAAATCCCACAGAAGCCATTTTCACACGGGGATCTGTCAAAATGCCGCAACCATGTCGAAGCTCAAACAAGTGTGCGTAAACCTAGAACCAGAAGTGTTGACTTGCAAGCATTTCCTGAAAAAGACATTGAGAAGAAACCTAGCCAAGACCACCGCTTGCAAAAAGCCTCAGTGGCAGCCTGTGATGTGGCAACAATGTTCCCAAACGTGCCAACGTCCTAGGCACACCAGCTCCAGCCAAAAACGCCGCTTCACCATCCAGATGACGTCAATGTCCAAGCAAAACATACTAGGCCAAGAAGAACGAGAAGATATAGTTTTCAGTTTAGCCGAAGAAGCGTCCCTCCCTGTGGACAAGTCTATATGCGCTACCCAACATTTGCTAAGTCACAAGACCACATAGCTCTGAAACCGCCTTCAGTTGTTATTGCACAGACATAGTGATGATATTGGTTTCTAGTACCCTATTCCAAATCGTGGAACTGCCGTAAATGCCTTGCCGTCCCCACCGACCTAGTTATGAGTGGTTACATGAGAACATTGTGGAACCACCTGTGGCTTTTTGGTCAGGTGTGGTTCACGAGAAGCAAAAAGAGAATGCGACATTACTCGAACGGACAAAAAGATGATGCAATTGAGAATATGTCAGGCTATAGACAGTCTCAAGACATTTAATGTTTTATCGTCAAAAGAACCAAAGCCAATGGGAACAGAACTATCCGAGGGACTGCACCTCTTCGGTGATCCACAGAAAGTTAACACAATTCCTAACCACACTCGGTGCTGATGTGAGTAACTACGCTGTAACTGCCAAACAGCAGAACTGACCACCTATGCTCTTGATATTATTCTTACACCCATGTCACATTTTCAAACTCAAGTGCATGGTTCAAATCATGACTTTTATTGTTATTTCCTTCAGAATCTACTCTCAGTCGCCTTTTTCCTCGTGACTTTTCCCTCCTTAATTCCATGTTTCCTTTCGCTGGCTGCCGTGAGAAGACGAAAGGAAGGGGAACAGGGAAGGGTGCGTGTGCAGGGGACGAACCGGAGTGATTTTTCTCCTGTGGAGGTGAGAGTTGTTTTATACCTCGGATGGACGATTACTATTACTGATGAATCGCATGCAAAAGTCGAAAGCTGACTTAAGCTGGGCACAACTAATACAAATGCCCATGTGATGGAAGACGATGTATCTCATATGCCATCTTCGAATCCACATCCATTTGGCTTTTCGTCATTTCACTGTCTTGAACATTGTTTGTCTTGCATGAAGAAGACCAAAGAGGTCGAAACGCGTCGTGTTTGTATTGTAATTTGTTCGTTTCTTAAGTTTGGCGATATAGTAATTTTTCTTTTAAGTTTACATCTGAGAAGAGTTTCATATTAATGATATAACGCTAATTTCTTCAATCACTTCACATCACCAGTATTTTTCCCTAACAAATATCTGCCAACCGATTTCTATAAAGAAAGGGAAAAATGATTAACGCTCACTTCATTATTTAGTCATCATTTCTTATCTTTTAGAATCAGCTCACAATTGATTTTGAGACTTTTCCTCCTTTAAATCGCGAACACTTCAAGGCCATTTCTGCTGAGCCAAATCTGTTTCATATTTACTTGACGAACCCTTCGTTCTCATAAACAGAGCTAAGTAAAAAGCGAGGAGATAACACCATGCTGCTGATGCCTGGTCAAAGACTAGCCCTGCAGCATCCGGTTTTACAGACAACTGAAGAGTGATTCCAGTTGGTGAATCAATGGACGGGACAGGGCCTGAAATACGGTGGAGGTAAGGAGTGGTAGGGAGAGGAGGAGGGGTTGCAAACAGGGGAAGTGGAGGAAACTGGGGGAAAAAAAGGAGGGGAGAGAGGGGGGGGGGGGGGGGACTAGGAAGGGGAGTGAGGAATGTAACTCGAGCATAAAGTGTTGAGGCAATACCAGTTTTGGTGAATTCAGTTCAAATGGGTTCAATTGCTTACAACCCGACCGACAATACAAGCCAGTCACCATGAAGAAATGATTCAGGCCAAATCTATGTATACATGAACTAGTCAAAGGTAAAGAGAAAAAGCGCTGGCTGGAATTTGTAATTGAGTTTTGGCTAGTATATGTGCCTGGAATACAACCAAATTTACATTAGTTTACTATTTCTCTATCACCACCACCACCCTAACCCCCGACCAAATTTATCTATTTAGCACTGCGATTGCAGTGTGAAGCACCTGGGTAGAAGTTCTGAACCGAGTTCAATACTTTCTGCTTCGTTTTGTGCCCACTGTTCTCGTTTTCGTGAACCTTTTCTTGTTCCTGTTCGACTTCATTACAAACTATGAATTAAATATTCTGCACTCTCCTCTTCCCAGTCGTCTTGTTGTTCTTAATTTTCTGTAAAGAGCCAATGTTCCTCTGGTAACTTTCCACTGACAACGAAAAGGGAAGGAAAATCACTGGGTGCGTCAGGACACCGATGCAAAGCAGAGGGAATCCGGCACATTTTATGCGCGCGAGCGTGCGTCTGTGTATATGTGTGTGCGCGTGAGCACGCGAGCGCGTGTGTGCGTGTATGTGTGTGTGTGTGTGTGTGTGTGTGTGTGTGTGTGTGTGTGTGTGTGTGCGCGCGCGTGCGCGCGCGCGCGTGTGTGTGTGTGAGCGTGAGCGCGCGCGCGTGTGTGTGTGCGCGTTCTTGCACGCGCGCTCGCGCATGTGTGTGTGTGTGTGTGTGTGTGTGTGTGTGTGTGTGTAAGTGTGTGTGTGTGTGTGTGTGTAAGTGTGTGTGTGTGGGGGAGGGGGGGGGGGGGCGCGCGCGCAGTCGTGTTTGTGTGTGCGCATGCGCGCTACTGAGAGAGAGAGAGAGAGAGAGAGAGAGAGAGAGAGAGAGAGAGAGAAGGGAGGGAGATGTTCTCCCTTAGTAGGTTGTTGGAATTTCTAGGATTGCCTCCCTTCCTCCGTAAGACTATCTCGTTCGATAGTTTTTCGGCTGCGCGCCGCTTCCGTTCCGTTTTCATCCAAAGAGGAACCGTGTCAAAGTCTTTTTTCCTTTCTTTTTTCTTTGTCTTTATGATTATTTTTTGGGGTGGGTGGGTGGGGATGGGGCTGGGGTAGGGTGGTGGTGGTGGTGGTGGTGGTGGGGTGGGGGGGACTCAGTTTAGGATGTTGGGGAAGGGTTATTATATATATTTTTTTCAAACTCGGGTAATGGTATGCAATGGTTAAAGATGGTGATAACCGTAAGGTTGTATATTACACATTACAAAGAATATTTTCTGGCAACATGAAAATGCTAGAGAACCAGCTGGAATTCATACGGGGCGATTTGTTGGCAAGAGTAGACTGAAACAATAAATTTAAAAAAACAAAACATAACAAACAAACAAAAGGGAAAAAAACAAAAAACGGACACCACTTCATTTTTGTTTCAATACACTTCAATAACACTGGTGCCACTGGAAAACGTGTTTATACGGATTTTTTGATCAGAATGAAATGCAAAAAGAATATTGAACAGACCTGTTAATGAGCCCTATTGCAGTGAGACGTGAAAACGAAGGTAAATTGTACATGTCACATTACCGATTCGCAGTGAGGGATTAATTAGCCCACAACACTAAACTGTGTCGGTTTCCCAAGTCAAAGACACCAAGCGTAGCAGAGAATGAAAGTGAAAACTGTTTCCTTTTCCGATCAATATATTTCACTGACTGGTCAGTATTTCCATTCTTGTTTCAATAACGCCTACATCCTCCCTCCGTCCCTCCTTCCTTCCCTCCTCTCTCTCTCTCCCCCCCTCTCTCTCTCTCTCTCTCTCTCTCTCTCTCTCTCTCTCTCAAAAATCACAGTTGATTGACGCAAGATGCTTAGTATTACGTACGTAATTGGCTTGAGATTATAATGTGTAACGGGAAATGTTGGAATGTAGAAGTCCACCCAGCCCATCAAATCCACAACTGTCCCAGCCTCTCACTTAGAACAACCCCCTCTTCTCCGCTTCCTTACGGACGAATCCAAACCTGAAGACAGACCCGTGAATTAGTATGACCAGACACACAACTGACATTTAAAGTCGAAGAAGAAATCATATTAGTGTTGTCGGCTGCTTTTTGTGGGCAAGTATATCTTATGGATTTTGGAAATAAATGATACCCGGCTAACCTTCAGAAACGTAGAAAACCACGCCCTACTTCACGACACTAAATGTTCAGAATGGGTTCTAAAACTAAACAGAAAAAAGCAGAGGGAGTAGGAAAGAGGAGGGGTGGATGAGGAGAAGCATTATTTGTCATCAAAACGCAAAAAAGGAATGAACCTCAGAGAGAGAGAGAGAGGAGAGAGAGAGAGAGAGAGAGAGAGAGAGAGAGAGAGAGAGAGAGAGAAGAGAGTGAGAAAGAGATAGGCGGGAGATGGGGAGGGGCCGGAAGGGGAAGACTGATTGGATGAGGGTGGGGGTGAAGTGGAAGTGAAATGCTGAGACAGTGTGCAGGTTTAAGATAACTGGGGCGAACTGTCCAAGTCGAGGAAGCTGACAATTTGAACTAATTGCTCTGAGATATTTATCCTTTGAAAATGGGTGATGAACGTCAGTATCATGATGACCATATGAGTCTACAGTACAATGCATTTTCACGTAATGTCTTATTATGACAAAGCACGTATAAACGCCAGCACACTATCACTTTCACAGTATTTTCTTTATACGTTCAGTGTGATGAATTGTATTAGGAATAGCACACCATTGTATTGACAGTGTCTGCGCCTACCATTGTGAGGAGGAGGACAAGAAGAAGAGAAAGAATGAGGAGGAGGAGGAGGAGGAGGAGAGGAGGAGGAGGAGGAGGAGGAGGAGGAGGACGAAGAGGAAGAAGAAGAAGAAAAAAAGAAGACGTAGAGGAGCAGGAAGAAGAGGAGGAGGAGCAGGAGGAGCAGGAGGAGGAGGAGGAGGAGGAGGAGGAGGAGGAGGAGGAAGAAGAAGAAGAAGAAGAAGAAGAAGAAGAAGAAGAAGAGGAGAGAGAAAGAGAGAGAGAGAGAGAGAGAGAGAGAGAGAGAGAGAGAGAGAGAGAGAGAGAGAGAGAGATAGAGATCTGGCTTTGTATTCTCAGTGCCCGTCAACAACCATGTACCACATATGGTATCACTGCACAAAGCTAAAGTAAAAGAGCCCTTGTTTTGCCATCTTTAAAAGATGATAATATACGAGTGTCATTTGAAAACGATGGGGTGGCGTGGGGGTGGAGAGAGATTGTAGTTAAAACTAGATGAAAAAGTCTCATTCAGATCGTACTGAATTTGGAATTTCAAAGATTCTACTGTCCTCGCATCCACATTCTCACTTCGAATCCCCAACCGTCCCATCTCATTTCCCCACACGAAGAGACCAACGCTGGATCGAAATGGCTGTTTTCCTAATTTGCCATCAACACCTATCAGCTCATGCTGTGCATAACCTAGCCGATCCTCATGACCCTCTTGCACTGGTCTACTTCAAACTCTCTTATGTCGTAACAGAACGGTCCTCTGCAATCTACACGGAATCGTGGAAGTCAGAGAACTGTGGAGGGGCCCGTAGTCGAATGGTTAGAGCGTTTGCCAGTGGAGCTGACCCTCGTGAGTCCGAGCCACTCGTGGGGTTGGATTGTTACGGCTTGAATCCCTCTCTGTCCACCCAGCGGTCAATGGCTTCCTGATTTTGGTGACAGAAGACTCATTTCAGGAACTCCAGACTCCACACAAATTCCCCGACGCAATAAAGCAGAAGCTACAGGATAGTTCTAGCCATGTAACCCCCATGCCAATGAGTAATCCCACGAAGCAGCAGCATTACACCCTGTTTCATTGTTTCATCCGGGAAGAAAAAGCAAGAGTATCCATCCACGGAGTGAACTCCTTGTCCGATTAGTTCAAGCCCTATTCATATTGAACTAAACCACTGAGAGCCAGCTATGTCAGCTCACACTGCATCATGTCCTCCAGCAGCAACACGACGGTCTGGTTGCCGGTAGTCTGCGGTACATGATTCACCTTGAAAACAAAAGATACAACAGTCCCACAAGGACGGTGACAAACTAGTCTGCCTGTGCTTCCCGAGTCCACCGCCAAAAGAAATCTGCGCTGCCGGCTGGACAGAGGTACAGATAAACCATGTGGTTTGAAAAGTTGAAAACAACCCCTTGCCTTGTAGACCACGATAACACTAACTATTTCACGTGTGAGTTGCTGGAAGATGGATTACATTTCTTTCCGATTGTTACATCTAAAACGAACAGGTTAATTCCGAGTCAACTTTCCCAGGTGCGAAAGAAGGACCTGCCTAACACCACATTCATGCCACCAGAACGACAGTACAGTGATATGCAGGGATGCTGTCCGACAGCTGAGCTATCCAGGCACTCACGAAGGTTATCCTGTTCCACATGGTCTGTATGCAACAGAAGGATAACCTTGCACTTGGACCACGCTAGGGTCTCTTTCGGTAAACCCATGTGGAGAAGTACACAGTTTGGAACAAACAGAAAACAAAGCATTCTCGTCGAACATCAACACTGTGGGCTGTTCCGCATTAATCCATGTACAAATCTGACATCAGTGGCAACAACGCGATCCTCAGCCGATCCAGAAAAGTAAAATCCCCAAAGTTAAGAAGATTCCCTGTTCTACTTGACATTGCTGTAAAAGTAGATAATATTTCTCACAGACACCATGTTTTATGCAACCCATATTCACCGAGACCCATAAATAAGTAATTAATACCAATCATTGAACCATTTCCAAAAGAGGTCCCGACTAAGCAATTGCTAAACACTCTTTAACAAATTTCCTTTCCAAGTTGCATACTCAATGTTGCTTACTGTTGTAACAGACGGACCACAAAATCAACACGTGAGGTTGGAAATGATGAGCAATAAAAAAAACAACAACATGCCCACGTAAGTCTTCAGTCAGGAATAAATCGACAAAACCTACAATACAGGGAAAGACGAATGATGACGAGCGGTCATCGGATTTGCATGGCTAGGAAAGACAGTATAGGTGAGGAGGTGGAGGGGTAGGAAAGCAATGAATGCAGGAAGGGTTGATATTCGTGGAAAAAAATCAAGCGAGAACCCGTAATCTTAAACGGGAGGGTTGACAACAAAAACGTGTGGTTAGGATTGTACTCATTAAAAAAAAGAACGAAAAAAGGGGAAAAAAATGAGAAAAGGGGAGACGGGTGGTGGAGTTATCAGTGAACATTAAAAAAATGGGATGGTGTAGGTGCTGTGTTAGCTAGAACATTTCAAGATCAAGTAATCTACCAATACAGGCACTTAGAACAATCTAAAACACGACCTGACGTGTCTACTGTCGTGTGCCAAAAGTATTAAAAAAAAAGGTAATACAGCAATTAGTAAGTGCAGATACATCGTCCCATCTTAATGCTTCTTCCACGCCAACTATTGTTTTTCAGGCTTTGTAAACCACCACGCAATTTGGGATCTTGTATCCCAGAAGACCAACACTCTGGGTCACACCCATTAAATTAGGGCATGTACACACACACACACACACACACACACACACACACATACATGCACGCGCAGGCGCACGTGCGCCAGCGCTAGTTGTATTTTCTTTACCGCCCGTAAGGTCTGCTGTTAGATGTATCTCTTAGTTCCATCTTAAAACCCACTGTACTCTCCGTTTCCAGCTTCTCTGCTCATTAATGTCGGTGTCTATGCGCCATATTCTAATTCCAGTCATTTTGTATTCTAACAATATATTTTTGCCCTCCCCCACGCCCTCTCCTTAACTAAATCAAAATGAAACGAACAAAAAATGGAGTAGTTTAACTACATAGTCTCTTGACTGCGAATGGATGTCAGATACTCTTACACTTCGTTAAAACAATCACTCTTCTACCAATGAGCAACAAATCCAAATCCACCTCGCAGCAGTTTTGCTACTCTCCGTAAAATAATTAAGACGTTTCTTAAAATCCTGGAGGAACGAAGAATCGCAACATCTGTATGTAAACCCCCAATCCCCCTCTCCTTCCTAAAAGCAATCAGTGTGAAAAGAATCAGATCTTTTGTAGCTTCCCCTACACATTGCCAGTCAAGCTTAATACAATCTCCTGTCCCCACGCAAAGCTAATTAACACTGAAGTGCTGAAAACCTTGAGATAACACACTGTTTGAATAACCACGTCACAGGAAATACGGGACGATTCTACTGATCATCACCTCAAGCTGACAAAGCATGCGTCCTCGGAGAGACACAAAGCGTGCCTGGATATCATCATCACCTTAGGCCACGAAAGACTGCTATGAATAATACAAGTGCCAGACTGCCACAAAAAAAATCAATAGACATCGACCAGAGACGTCCTACTGTGTCTGCACAGGCATCAACGTCAATAGGACAGGACAAGGACGGGGACGACACGGACATGGCAGGCACAGCGAAGCGCACAGTACGGAGAAGACAACACGTGAGACACGTCGCATTGCTGGATGTGCTTTAATTCAAAACTAAATAAATTAAAAAAAAAAGAGTCCAGGCTGGTTGCGGTGAAGGTCAAACTCCGAAGAATGGCTAAACAGATATATACGACACGGAGTGATTTGGGAAACAAAATGAAGGGAGGTGGGGGTGGAGGTGGAATGAGAGGAGGAGGAGGGGGGGGGGGGGGAGGGGTCTGACAGCAAGAGATGACAGTGAGAATGGGATGGACAGATGAGTAAGTGTGGCGGGGGTGTGGGGGTGGGGAGTGGGAGGGGGTGGGGATCATGACCGAGGTGCAATGGAAAGAGAAAATCAAGGATGCGATAAGATCATGGTGATTTGATGCTGTAAATATCCACCTGCTTCTGTGGCAGAAGACAGAATTTTGACGCCCTCCCCAAAGAAACAAGCCCTCTATATCACATCGAATTTTTGACCCTCTGCTCGACTAAACAATCCCCTCGTAGACAAATACTGTCAAACCACGTTTCAGTCTGCAATGAATTTGGATCTTTCCCCAGCAAAACAACCGCTCCGTGAGATAAATATTATAGGGGCAAGTTTCACTCTGCGCTAATGCACACATTCTGTTACAATTTTGATTCAATATAATGTTTATGATACTCGTTACAATCACTCGACAAGGAATACGATCACACTTATAAACAGGCGAAAATTTCAATGAAAGAACAAAATCTGTGCTCTGTGTATTCGAGGGAATTTACATGTAATGAAAATCGGACTATACACAGTTATACCAGTCATTCCTAAGACATGTAAAGCATACATACAAAAAAAAAAATAATGAACACTGAACGATGCTATCAATACTTCTTTGGCAACAAAATTGTAAATTCTACAAAATAAAAGCTGCTAAAGAGTTGAAATTGGAACTAACAATTATCATGCTGGTATTTTGTTGTTGTGGACTAGACAATAAAGCTCAGAAACAGCACTTTAGTAGATCATGTAGTTCAAAATAGACCAACAAAGGAACAAGAAATGAATAATCAATTCTTTTAGTTTGTTAAGAACAGTTAGTCATAAGTCGAGTTTAACTGCAAACATTCAAAAGTCGGTTGATTAATATTATCGAAAATGTAAGAATTTCGTTCATAAGTAAAGAAATCTAGAATACATATTAGTTATCAAGGACCAAGAACGTATTCACGCCAGAAGTTCAATAAGCGACATGAGCTGTGGATTGTTACCAATTATTGAACAATTTACAGAATTTGATGGAAATAGCGTAACACGACAGAAGGATTAAAACATGAAAAAAAACAACAACAGAGATGAAGGACAAATACGAAGCTTAGTCGCTGATTCATCCTTTTTCATTTATTTCTATTTAATCTTCAATACAAAAGAGATAATTGTTGTTCTTAAGGATTGATCGCCAGAAAGGATATATCTATCCTATGTTGTTACTGCTTTTGCACACACCAAGATAAAGAGTACCGTCCTCTGGTGGTTCGTTCTGTGCACAATTCATGCTCTCACCTCCAGAAAACCTAACAACCAGCAAAAAATGATTACTGGAACCTATCTAACAAAGTAACGCAAGAAAAAAAAAACCGTTGCACAAAACAAATTATATCTGTTCTGAGCATCAGATAAGCCATTATAAATCTGGCCAACATTCTTCGTCCTTGAACAAAGTAGAACGCTTGAAAGGAAACAAACAGTAGTAGCGACTTAATCCTAAAAAAGAGAGAACTTTTAAGAATAAAGAAGAAAACGGACGGCGGCATACCCAGCCAGAACGATGAAGCAGTCCAGACGGTTCCAGGTTTCGGCCAGGTAGGTCTCCTTGCCGAAGACCCCCATGGCCATCATCTTGACCAGCATCTCGGCAGCGAAGAAGACGAAGATGAAGTGATCGAAGGCCACCAGGACTTGGCACCGGGTACTGTCACAGGTGTCGTCCGAGCACGGCTGGTACATGCCCAGCGTCACGCAGTTGAGCAGAATGACCATCATGGAGATCCGCTCGAAGTATGTGCACTTGGTTAAGGATCATTACAGTGTCGGCATAACAATGATAGATCATGTGATTGATAACTCACATTCAGTAACCTAGGGGTGGGGGTGGGGATAAAAGAACTGATTACTGGAGAACAAGCGGAGAAAGAAGTGGAAGGCTGAGGAGAGATGTTTAGGGAGGAAATGGAGGGAAAAGAAAAAGTGACACCTCCCTCCCCTTTCCCAGCCCAGAAAAGTTAGCACAGTAAAAAAATAATGACGAGAACACAGAAAACCCAAGTTACAACATACAAATCATCATCATCATCATCATCATCATCATCAGCAGCAGCAGCAGCAGCAGCAGCATCAGCAGCATCATCATTATCATCATCATCATCATTATCATCATCATCGTTATCATCATCATCATTGTCATCATCATTATCATCATCGAGAGCAACAGAAACACCAATGACAACAACAACAACAAGAACAAAAGAGTCATGATAACATCGATCATCAGTAACAGCAACAGCTGTTAAATCCATCAACTCCACCACAACCACAATACAAAAATGACAACAACTACTTGTCAAGGGTTCCGTTGTACCAACTGCAAACCAGCAAAGCACTGTTCCTGCTTTCTTGGGGATCACTGGCAACAGTGTGATGCAATAACATCATCATGACAACACACACACACACACACACACACACACACACACACACACACACACTCAACAATGAGCTATACACTGTACGTTTTGAAGCAAATCAATGAGTTGCGCAAACAATTCGTATTTGCGTCTCCCCCCCCCCCCCCCCCCCCCCCCCCCCCCCCCCCTCCCCCCCCACCCTTACACTGCAGTCTTCAAACAAAAATTCAGCGTGCGTAGAGATAACCGTATAATGAATACATTGAACCAATGACAAAATACAAGCTTTTCGTCATTACCCCCCCCCCCCCCCCTCACCACACACACACACACACTTACTTTCCTCCTCCTACACACAGACATAAATCGACCACACACACACACACACACACACGTACGAGCACGTTTGCACACACACGCACAAACACACTCGCCTGCGCGCGCTTGCGGCCGCGCACACAACTCCTGTACCTGAGCAAACCTCCCGAGTAGAGTCAGTCCTGCAGAACTAACAGGTATAAAAGCTCCAAGCCCGCGCTATCGATCCCTCTGCCGCCTGTTTCTATCGGCTCAGCGTTTCCCCATGCCCGCACAGCAAGGCGACGCCGATACTTCCACAGGCGCTTGACACTAGATGCAAACTGTGACCAGATGATACAGCGCAATGTCCAGTCTACACAGTGTTTGGGTAAATGCAACAGGCTCTTACGGTCAAAACGGATTGAATTAGAACCGGTTGTATCAAAAGCCTGTTTACAACAACTTTTTTTTTCTTAATCCTTTCCCTTCTTTGAGCCATCGCACAGGATGACTAAAGCCCTTGACACTGAAGTCGTGTTGCCGTGCATGAAGTTACATTCAGCTTTAACGCCCAGCGCGTTTCAGCCGATATGGCAGGCACGCACAACTATTCGAAAAGAATGGGTGTAGGGGGCCCTGTGTGATACTACACCCATACCGCCAGAACGACAACATGTGAAGATGGGCAGCGAAAATGACCGTTTTTGGATTGGGTGTTGGGAGAATTCCAGTTCGCTTTAGGCAATGTTACATGGAAGCCGGGTAACAGCATTCCGTGACGACATGAAAGACTGCTGCAGAGTGTTTCCTGTCTGTCTAATGGTTCAAAATAATTACTGCTCTAAACTCTGCGGGGTCCTTTCAAACGGGAATTTCACCTGGAAACAGTGCCCAAGTGCCCACTTTAAAGAAGCCCATCCAATGTAAGCTAATGGGCTGTTTCTAGGCGACATAACCTTCACAATTTGCAGCAGTGATGATTTCCACCAGACCGCAGGGAACGCTGCGCTGTTTTGCGACTTTCGTTTGACATTGCCTGTAAGAGTGTATGTAGACAACGCCAAAAGGGCCAAATGCGGCCGCAACTGCGCTCGTGCCTCTTCGCTGTGCGTGTGAAATTATGGTCTGAATTATGCTGGCACCTGCGCCGGCACTTTCTCTTCCAGCACTGAAAAAGCTAGACTGACAAAATTTGCAAGAGAGTATTCTTTCTCTCTCTCTCTCTTTCACTCTCTCTCACTCTTTCTCTCTACGGCCATTTCCCACCCCAACCCTCTCAGTGCTGGAGACTAAATGCAGGCGAAACTGCGCGCGATATTGCGGCCGGGATTGCGGGCGCCGTTACGGCCCGAAGTACGCACGAACATTTTGACCAATCAACGAACAGACGCGCGCCACAACTCTTAGTGCAACTGCGGACACATTTGGGCCTTTTGGCGTTCCATATGTATGGGGCTTTGAGACAAAACACTTGCATGAGGTGGGGAGGGAGGAGGGGGGAGCGCCCGACTCGGTACCTGAAGTCTTGTAGCAGGTGCGAGACAGGCATTGGTCAGGTGCCTGTGGGTTGCATCAAGACGTGCATGTCGGCGACAGGAAAGCTGCAGTGGGCCACGCCCTGCTACTGTCTGTCACGACTGACGGAGAGAGGCCGGATGGACTGCCGTTGTCTGCTGTACTGACTGGCATCGGGAGGAAGTGGGGCGATGACGATGGAGGAGGAGGAGGATGTCTGTATTGAATTTCTAGACAGTGTTTCGATCTTGTGACGCAACCTTATTTATAGATGGTTATGTTCGTTCGCTGGCAGTTTCTACATCTTTGCAATTAGATATTAGATGGATGGGATATGAACGCGCGCGCGCGTTTGTGCGCGTGCGTGCGTGCGTGTGTGTGTAATATGTGTGTGTGTGTGTGTGTGTGTGTGTGTGTGTGTGTGTGTGTGTGTGTGTGTGTGTGTGTGTGCGTGCGCGCACACGCGCTCCTTGAAACTCTGCAAAACAATGCAACACTATGCAGTATTGTCACAAGAACATATATTATAATTTTGTTCTCTGAAACTTATGTGGCAAACAGCAACAACAACAACAACAGAAACAACAACAACAACAATGAAGAACAGACACCTTAAATAGAGATCTTCAAGCTCATTATTCGATTAAGACACAAATGAAAGCTGTTCTATTATTCGAACCGTGAAAGCGTTCATGTATAGCGTTACGCAGACTGTTTGAAAGTGAGTTGATTCTCACCAAAGCGCCTGAGTCTGCAGAGGATGACTTAAAATTTTTTGTTTGTTTTGTTATTCGTACATCTTAATTGTCGTGTGAAATGTCAGTCGTCCTTGTCGTCCTCGTGGGTAGAACTGTTCACAATATGAACAAAAATGTTATTGGTCGATCAATTTGCTCGTGTGCTCGCCTTAGCACTAATACTTGGCAGTCCAAGCGTATTGCGCTTGTTTCAAAAAAAAAAAAAAAAAAAGAAACAAAAACTAGCAGCATATTCTGTGTGCGCAACGTGAAAACAAACAA
>CM031595.1:63223101-63228101 GCA_018398815.1 Conus ventricosus | reverse complement strand
AACACAGTGAACACGGGAACTCTCACGAAGGTGAGTGTTCATTGATGTTCATAATCTACAACAAAGGGGGATGTTCATCTCTCTTTTTTTTTTCAATTTATGTTTTGTTTGATTATTATTTTCATACTGCATGCTTTTTACTTCTACAAATTCACTTTTCTTCTTCTATCATTATCATCATCATCATCATCATTATTACTATTATTACCATTTGCATGCCAGTGAGCATTATTTCATCACTATCAATATTATTATTTTCACCACCAATATCGTTACTATTGTTATTGCACGTTGTTCTCGTTGTCATCCTCATTGTTAATATCATAACTGTTTCTATTAATTGGTGATAAGAATGTCATCTTCGGAACAGCCATTCCAAAATAATCATAAACACACACACACACACACACACACACACACACACACACACACACACACACACACACACACACACATACAGAGGCGTACGCGCAGGCATACACACAAACACGTTCATACATGCGCAGGAACACAGAGACAAGCACATGACATACACAGACATCCACACATAAACACGCAGACGCACACATACGCGCACGCGCGTGTTCACACATAAAAACGCACATGTATAACAGTAACACAGACAATGATAGGTAGGTACCCAAGATCTGACCAGCGCATTGGGCTAACGCGTAAGTCTGACGTCTGGTAAGTCGTATGGACGAGGACCCTTGTCTTAAATTCTTTCATATTAGTTATCAATATATTAATCCACCCAGCCGTAAATCTGCGCACTTGGATCTCATACCTTAAAGATGTGGCGTAGCGAATATGGACTAGTTCGCACGTAGTGACACTTGTTGATGAAACTGAAACTCAAACGCAAAGACAAGCACATGCTGCACAGCCGACGTCAGTATCCTACTGTGATAGAAAAGTGCATAATGTCCATTCTCTCCGTCTACAGCTTTACATTATCCAGACATATTCAAACTTCTTTTTGAGAAACTGAAAAAAATCCTAACAAATTGGAGTCTGCTGAGAACTTGTCTTTTTCTTTCTCTTTCCGGTCTTTTTCTTTCTAATTACGGTCACCTGAGTGCTGAAAAGAAGTAACAATTACATCCAGCCTTCAAAGGCCGTATTTAATAAAAAATTGTAGTCCACAGGGTTGGCTGCTAATTCGGGGCAAACATGGAGCTTTACTGCACGCCACTCATCGATCTTCAAGCACATCTCTCCATCACTATTAAATGAGCTTTGAATACAGTTGCTCTGAAATAAAACACAAGGTCCTCCGTTTGATTAATCATAGACCTTCTCTACCTTTACCTTCAACCTTATGACAAAGCAATTACAAAACATTCGAAACAATACACACCCGTACCAATAGGTTCGCAAACGGATCAGTCAGCCAACTGCCATATCAATGCTGTGTTTAAAAAATCTTATCGTTTTTTCCCACCCAAGATGATCGCAAATTTTTCGATTTGCAAACGGGTTCATTCGTCTGCTCGATTTGCATTCTTCTTGGTAGTTGCTTCCCTTTTTGCCCGATTGGTGAGAACTACTCACGAGGGAGGAGAGAAGGCGGTCGTGACAGGGTAGACTGCGGGGTGGGAGGGGAGACTACAAACGTCAAAAGGTTTTCGCCAGGACTAGAATATACAATGCCTGCAAACGAAGTCGCATAGTGTGCATCGACTTGAAAAAGAGAAAGTAATAACGAGCAAAATCCCCACCATTGTGACAGAAAAATTGTCTTGTTGCACGAACAGGCTCAGTGCCCCGACTGAGAAAGCCGTAACAAGCTGACGCCAGTCAACAGCAGGCACTCGATAGAAACTTGATGGGGCCCCATTACTGCCGGTAGCACACCTTGTTGGCAGCCACATCACACAATGTGCTGCTACCATTATTCACATTATAATGTTATTATCCTTTTGAGCCGCGACTGTGACTTGGGGGGGGGGGGGGGGGGTGGTTGGACATCTCCCTTTCCGCATAATTCTGTTCTTGTGCATCTCCACCATCTCCAGCTCTCTGCTCTGTGCGTTCGTTGAACAGTCTGTGTCGTTGAATTTTCCCCCTCGGGTCTACTCGATTCTTTGTTAAACTAACTTGTATCTGGCCAGGTTAGCAGGAACAGGCAAGGCGTCACTTGCTCCACCCCCTCCCTCTTCCCCACCTATCTCAGCGCCTCTCTCTCTCTCTCTCTCTCTCTCTCTCTCTGTGCTAAACACAACTTCACGTTGTCACGCCAAACATTTGTGCTTTAAACTAAAGATGCTGTCTCCTGCTAGCTTGAGAGCAACTGTGAAGATCTTGTGACTAAGAGGGACTGGGCGCGATCACCTGCACCATCATCTGGACAATCACACGATCACCTGCACCATCATCTGGACAATCAGGCGAGTGTCTCTGTGGGCAGGGTCCTACGACAGCAGACCATGTCCTCCAAAGCTGCCCACAGCATGCTGCTGCAGGGGCAGAGTCTGGACAGCACCACCGGCTGTGGTCGTCAAGCTTCATGACACTCTGGAGGATTTCAGGAGGACAACAGCGTTCATCAGGAACACTGGGACGAACGTCTGACAAGGGGAACGAGTGAGAGGGAAAGTGGAGGACATCAGGATAAAGCAGAAAGGACACGAGGAACATGTGTGGAACGATATCTGCGCTTGACATTCGTTTTTCTAACCAAGCCCGCTCGCTTATTTGATTCATTAGGGACTTGCACCAAGAGGGGCACGTCATCCAATGGCTGGAACGCTTGCTCACGGAACTGACGGTGGTGAGTTTAAACTACTGGCGGATACGGATGTTTACAGAGGCTTTGAAACCCTTTCTGTTAACCCAGCAGTATTAGGGTCCGTGATTCAGGTCAGGGAAGGTTAAGGCGACCGAATGAGAGAGACGGGCTCTTGCCTTCCATCATGCCGTGGGCCAGACAGGGTGATCCTCCTCTGACAGTTCACTGCCCTTACGGCTGGTAGGCCGTGGGACTTTCATTTGTACCTGCTCCAGTTAGCAGAAACTGGCAAAGGGCCACATACACCCCACCCTCAACCTCATCTCTCTCTCTCTCGCTCTCTCTCTCTGTGGTGTCTAAACATTCGTTTGTTCCACCGATTAAGCTGGAGAGACATGAAGATAAAGGGCGTGGGGAAAGGGATTTAAAGGGGTGGAAGAGAAGAGAGGTGAACCTGAAAGAGGGGGTGGGGGTGAGGGCTGTGCGGATCTACGGACGGCTCTTTCCTGTAGCAGGATGACCGCAGTGCGTGCTGGTGCCGATCAACTGACTCGCGCGCGCGCGCGCGCACACACACACACACACACACACACACACACACACACACACACACGCGCACCACACACCGCTCCACCTCCTCCTCTCTCTCTCTCTTTCACACACCCCTTTATAAAGGGCCATGGCCTAACATAAATAAAACTTTCCGAGTTCCGACTTTTATCTCTCTCTCTCTCTCTCTCTCTCTCTCTCTCTCTCTCTCTCTCTGTGTTAATAATTATAGATTAATTGTTTTACGTAACTTTTCGTGACTTTCATGGCATTAAATTTGTAACTGTCGTTGTCGTCGTCGTTGTCTTTGTTGTTGGTGGTGTTGTTGTTATTCTTCTTCTTCTTGTCCTTCTTCTTCTTCTTCTTCTTCTTCTTCCTCTTCTTTTCTTCTTCCTCCTCCTCCTCTTCTTCTTCTTCTCCTTCTCCTTCTTCTTCTTCTTCTTCTTCTTCACACACAGTTCTTCTTCTTCTTCACACACTCAACTGCTTCACAGCACAGCGCACGGCACACCGGAGCAGGACGGTCCGTAAAACTGTACTGACGACGTGGGAGCATTTTGCCGGACAAGGCTGGGGAACCAGAACTTCCTCGGACCTCACGTCCGTGACACGGACCAACAGAACAGAGGCTGAAGAATCCAGTCTCAGCTAACCCCGGGGAAGCAAAAAAAAACAAAAAACAAAAAACAAAACAAAACCCCGCAGAGCTGACACAGTTACAAACCCACCTCAGGGGTGGGGGAGAAGAAGAGAGAAAGGAGGGTGGGGGTGGAGGAGGGGAAGCTGATGTGAGGAGGTGGGTGGATAAGGGATTCGAGGTAATCAGGGAGGCGGTCCGGATTGACAGAAGGGGGGTAATTTCATTCCTTGATATTCCTTGGAAGGCTGCGTGGAGTGCTCGTATCGTGTCCAAAGAGCCACCACCTCGTCCGTCTTCTCCCCGCTTCTGCACTGGGCTCTGAGGGAGGGTATCGATTGTCCCCTCATTACACTAATGCGTTTTGTACAGCGCTGACGCCGCTTCCCGCTGGTCTCAGCACTTGCAAAATCAGGGGCAGTCACTGTGGGTCAAGGGAGAGAACTCAGGCGGAGCTGGCAAAGGGTTGGGAGGATTTGAGGGGGGGGGGGGGGAGGGGGGGGAGGGGGGGAGTGGCATGGGTGGGAACTGTGTGGACGTGGGGGTCAGTATCAGGTACCGGTTAAAAGGAAAGGATCATCAGTTACTATCCTATGTTTTGACTATACTCTCTCTGTGACTGTCTGTCTGTCTATATCTGTCTCTGACTGTCTGTTTCTGTGTGTGTGTGTGTGTGTGTGTGTGTGTGTGTGTGTGTGCGTGCGTGCGTGCGTGCGTGCGTGCGTGCGTGCGTGCGTGCGTGCGTGTGTGTGTGTGTGTGTGTGTGCGTGCGTGCGCGCACGCGAGTGTGTGTGAGTGTGTGTGTGTGTGCGTGCGTGCGTGCATGCGTGCATGCGCGCGCGCGCGTGTTTGTGTGTGTGCCCCCTCTTCGCCATTCCAGTCACCGCCCCCACACCCTCCTCTACCTCAGAAACAAAGAGACAACAGGGCTTCTTCAACGTCCATCCCAACCATCCGCTGCATGCATACATCTGCGTAACGAGCCTCGGTTGATCCCCTCATTATCACGACCCTCTTCTTCATCGTTAGTGATGGAAATGCGGCCAGGGCACACCGGGCCGGGCATGACCACAGACAGAAGGG
>CM031595.1:63213101-63218101 GCA_018398815.1 Conus ventricosus | reverse complement strand
TGGGCAAACCAAAAACCATCCTGATGACAGCGCAACACGCTCGAAAAAAAATTTGTAGATAGTTTTAAGATTCCTCTTTTAACTTGTTTTAACTATATATATCTATATCTATATCTTTCTCTTTTCTCTCTCTCTCTCTCTCTCTCTCTCTGTCTCTCTCTCTCTCTCTCTCTCTATTTATATATATATAAAGTACTGCAATAGTGAGTATGTGTGCATGCAACAGAATGCAGTTCGAAGTCAAGGCTATACGGCACACGCGCGCGCGCGCGCGCCCCACACACACACACACACACACACACACACACACACAAAACATTACCCACACGTACACTTATGTCACGTACGGGGACAGGATGTTTGTCTGTTGCGAGGAAAGACTGGAAAAAAAGGAACGGGAAACAGAATAAACAAAACAAACACAGAGACACAACACACAGAAGAACATGCGGATGTACAAAGCGGAATAATAACATCGTCACCATAGCAACAATTCAGACAAAGTGACCTAGCCCTACAATCTGCCGGTCTGCCACGCTCACGTGCACCCTAAAGCGCTGTGCAGAATCCCTATCCCGCACCCACTATCATTACCTAGGTTTTGTTGTGTGTGTGTGTGTGTGTGTGTGTGTGTGTGTGTGTGTGTGTGTGTGTGTGTGCGCGTGTTTGTCTGTTTTTTTAAAGACAATGTCAAACGCGTTCCAAATTGGGCGTGCCCCAAACACTCGGTGTTGCAGCAGCATCTGAGATCATGTGCACAGAAGATGAGCAACTCTTGCCCTTCACTTATCTTTTACGGGTGTTGGCTCTCTATGAAGATGTATATGCGCGCGCGCGCGCGTGTGTGTATGGCTAAAGCTTATTTATTATGCCAGATATATCCTATTTATTTACCTGCCTACCTATCTGTCTATCTACCTCTGTCTATTTATCTATCCATCCATCCGTCTATCTATCTATCTGTCTGTCTGTCTATACATCTATTAATCCAATTATCTATCTCTGTGTGTGCGTGCTTGTGTGCGTGCATGCGTGTGCGAGCGCGCGCGCGCGTGTTTGTGTATGCTATTTATTATGGCAGATATTTTCGATATCCTAAATACGAATGGCAAACAAAGTGCCTCAACAGGCAGACTCCCTCTGGGACACTGACTGACCGTACGTTCATCTCACTCTCCAGTTTCAGAAGCATTTACTGCCAGCGTTGAGCAAACACTGGCTCCTGCTGCAGAGAAAATGACGTAGGTCTGTGACGCATAAGCAAATTGACATATTGGAGTGATGATTCTCAAACAGAGCGCACCCCAGCATACTCACGGAAAGAGACATGCCCGAGGCTGGTGTCCTCACTGTTTCATAATGCACTCGCACAACCTGTCAGTTTCCCTGGTCTTTTCTGATAACGCGAACGAGACTTTTGCTGTCGTTACATTTATACACGAACGGATTGGTACCGTTACATTTAAGCTTTTTATCAGGATAAGAAGAGACACAACCTATGAGGCCTACAGATGCTGAGGGTACATGCCTTGTCCTTGTCCTTACAACAAGCAGCCGGGCATTTGCTTCAGAATTGATCACGTGACAAGCATTTGGAGAGAGAGGCTGTAAAATTGACCCGGTGTCGTATAATATCTGGGAACCGTGATATCTGGGAACGCGTTCCCAGATTTACCGTGATATTCAATCGTGAAAATATCACGGTAAATCTGGGAACGCGTGCGAAAAAAAAAGTGACAAGAAGGCCAAAGATCTTAACTGCACCTAAATAAATTGTTTCCTACCTTATCTCGAAAATCCATTCTTTTTTCGTCTTCTTTCTGCCCTTCTGAGCTCTGAAAGACCACGTTCCCAGATATCACGGGCCTTCCCAGATATCACTGTACATTTTGGGAACGCGTTCCCCAAAATCTGTGATATCTGGGAAGCCTTCCCAGATATCACGTTCCCAGATTTCACGCGACACCGGTGCTGGAAGACGCTGTACTCCGAAACAGCCGGCACTGAAATGGATTACGGAGACATACCAAGTCCAGGAACTCCAATATTACCACTGTCGTCGCATCAGCTCCGAACAGCGGTGGTGGTTGTGAGCAGCAAGAACCAGGTGCCAGCACCATTCAGACTGACACAGCAGAAAGCGGGTCGGGAAGCGATTCCAGCTCTCGAAGCTGCAAGAGGCAGGAAGAACTGACACTGACGGTGAGCTGGATGGAGAGGGGGGTTGGAAGAGTGAGGAAAGGTGGAGGGTGCAAGAGGCAGGAAGGACTGACACTGACGGTCAGCTGGATGGAGAGGGGGGTTGGAAGAGTGAGGAAAGGTGGAGGGTGCAGCAGTAGCGCTGGGGAGGAGAAGGAGGAGGAGGAAGAGGACGAGGAGGAGGAGGAGAAGGAAGGAGGCAGTGGAAAAGTGTGGAGAGAACCAACGACTGGAAAAGTCTCCCAGACTCTGGAGGAACAACATCCCCCCCCCACCCCCACTCCATCCCGAAACATTGTTTCCATCAACTGCGATACCCGTGGAGAAGACTAGTGGTTATATTCTACTGTCATTCAGCTCGATTCAGTATCTGCCTTTGCTTCACGATAAAAAATCTAAAACAACGAAAAATCAGGCAACCACAACTGCATTTTATTGCAAACAAATAAACGTTATCGACCAAAATCGTTACCCCCTCTCATCTCTCCTCGCAGCACCCATATCACACACACACACACACGCACACACACACTCTCTCTCTCTCTCTCTCTCTCTCTCTCTCTCTCTCTCTCTCACACACACACACTCGCACACACTCACGCACGCACACGCACACACGCGCGCACACACACACACACACACACACACACACACACACACACACACACACACACACACACACACCAGAACAGTGCTCTCCATCGCTTGGCTGCGTGACACCGAGCCACGAAAAGCCACGAAGAGGTGTTCTTTACCATCACCTGTCTTAGCATGCCATTAAAAGGAGACTCCATGACGTCATTCACCATCACCTCCAATACTCTGTGAGAATGAGCCATGAAAGGGCGCTGACGTGATAATGTCTTTTGCCTTCAGCCGGGGACACCCTCCGGAGACAGATCACCAAAAGACACGCGGTAATGTTCTCCACCATCACCCCGACGCTCTATCAGAATTACCCACTGAAAAGGACGTGATAATGTCCTTCGCTATCCGCACTGATACCCTCTAGAGACGAGCTGCAAATACGCGTGCGGTGAGATGGTCTTTCCTGCCAGCCCCCTGCACGTTGGAGGATCAACCCTACAGCCTAATGCCCGTCGTGGCAGTGACCTGTCAGAGGTTCACTGTGTCTGGGGCATGGCACGATGGAACGCGGAGCCCATCCCTCTCGTTCTGACGCTTTAACCTTCCCTGACCAGAACTGTAGATGTTCATTTACAGCTGGATGAAAGGAGAGGGTGATCAAACCATACAAATCCGACACCCCATGACCGGCAGCTCCGCAGACACACGCTCTGACCATTTGTCGACGACACACGCTCTGACCATTTGTCGACGACACACGCTCTGACCATTTGTCGACGACACACGCTCTGACCATTTGTCGACGACACACGCTCTCTGACCATTTGTCGACGACACACGCTCTGACCATTTGTCGACGACACACGCTCTCTGACCATTTGTGGACGACACACGCTCTGACCATTTGTCGACGACACACGCTCTCTGACCATTTGTCGACGGGTCCCACTTGAAGAAATGAACGACTAAATGAGACGCGGAAATGTTTTTTTTTTTTTTTTTAACTCTTAGATTCGATGCCTTGCGGGATTGAATCAGGTAATGAAACTTGGATTTTTTCCCCTTCTGTTCATTCTGTTGAGAAGAGAAGAGAGAGAGAGAGAGAGAGAGAGAGAGAGAGAGAGAGAGAGAGAGAGAGAGAGAGAGAGAGAGAGAGAGAGAAAGAGAGAGATTATGCGCCACAGCCACACACACACACACACACACACACACACACACACACACACACACACACACACACACACACTAACACACACACACGCACGCACGCGTGCACGCGCGCAGAGGGAGGAAAAGATGTCTGTTGGGTATGCCTTTGCCAAAAGCCCGTCACGACATTCACGTTGGCAAGATCACGTAAGTCGTGTGTGGTCGCCATGCTGACGGCCATCAGGCCAGATCACCTCAGTGCAGCTTCTGTGTGTCCGTGTCCTGAAGTCTGATAGAGAGCTAGTGCAGCATCTGTGTGTCCGTGTCCTGAAGTCTGATAGAGAGCTAGTGCAGCATCTGTGTGTCCGTGTCCTGAAGTCTGATAGAGAGCTAGTGCAGCATCTGTGTGTCCGTGTCCTGAAGTCTGATAGAGAGCTAGTGCAGCATCTGTGTGTCCGTGTCCTGAAGTCTGATAGAGAGCTAGTTGTCCAAAAGTCACTTGTCCGTTTGGTATTGTGTGTTCATGATTTGCACCTCATCTCGTGTCTTCATTTGTTTCCTGGATTTTGCCAAGGTCAAGGTGGCACTGCGATAGGTCTACTGTAAAAAGAAGATAACAAGAAGAAAGAGATCGCAGCATAAGAGAACCGCGGAAATATACCCACTGAGCAGAGTGCAAAGCGACGCGCACAATACAGACCAGACAAAACAAAACAGACCCGTGAAGTGTGGACAGATGTCTTGTTCACACGTCACAAGTAACAGATATTTGAAAAAAAACATTGATTGTACGTCTGAGATGGCTATCAGCGGTCGATTTTCTCTTGACGTCACATACACAGACATAAAAAAAGCCACAGAGTAATACTCCTAAGATATCTGTCAGCAGACGATTTTCTCCTGACGTCGCAAATTACAGACATAAAAACGTACAAAGTGTAATACTCCCCCCTGATGGCTGACGGAAGACGATTTTTTTTTTCAACATCAGACGTCATAAATAACAGATATATAATTGCACACAGTAATACTCCCCGACTGGCTGTCAAAAGTCGATTTCTTTC
>CM031595.1:63178101-63205601 GCA_018398815.1 Conus ventricosus | reverse complement strand
GAGACAGAGAGACAGAGAGGGTGGGCGTACAAAGGCGAACACGTGAGTTGGGTGAGAGAGGGAGGGTGTGGGGGAGGGGGATAAAGAGGAGCAGTAACGGATCAAAGAATGAAATGCAAATACGATGTTTCTTTATTTCAAACTTAGACTACAGGCCCGAACCGAATGGGGTAAGGAGTAGGAAAGAGACAGGCAAAGGGAGGAGGGGGTGGGAAGGGAGGGGGGGGGGGGGGGGGGGGCAACAGAACCATCAAATATGCGTGCACACGTTCAGCATCCCACGCATCTAAGATCAGATTAACGAAACACAACCCAATAAACAAACAAAACAAACAAAAAAAGTAACAGCAAACAAACAGCAAAGAAAAAAAAAAAGGAAGGAAAGAAAGAGAACGGTTGTGAACTTTCGCGCTTATTTCCCCACACTTTCTGCCCTCCCTAAGAAGAGGCATGATTCACATTAACACAGACATCAAAGATTGTCTTGATCGCAGATGAAAGTCACATGTGTGGAAAGTCTTTGAAGAAGGAAATTTGATTTTCGCAACATGGCTGGATCGATCCTAGAAAAGCTTGAACCAATGGGTGCACGCTTTATTCATTGACATTTTTGTTTTCTGTGGGTTTTTTTTTTCGAAATCTTTTTAAGCGCCACTACTCCTACACAGACCGTTGTGGCTCCCCTGGGCACAGCCACACCCAGGTTTTGACAAGAATTCAATCGTCTCTTCGAGCATCGCTCTTGGTGATTTTAGCTTCGATTTCGGCCCCTTCATCTATGCCTTTGCTGAGTTCGTGTGAAAATGTTCAGTCTTGGAAAGTTCCTAGGAACTGATGTAGGATGGACTGGTAGCGCCTCCTCTCCTCTTCTGCCTCTCCTTCAAATTTTCTCTTCTTTCTCACACATACCCCCCCCCCCCCCCCCCCCCCCCCCCCCCCCCCCCCCCCTTTTTTCCTCCTACGTCCGTGAGGCAGTAATTATTGTCGTCAGTGCTGGGCACAGCTGATGCGTGCTGCGTGTGTTAGAACACAGTTAAACACTAGTACTAAACGCCACTGAAATGATACGGCAGCAGTGCAGTGTCTCTTCTGGTGGATGGCCTCAGGCGGCCATCCACTGAAGTCCGGCTATGAAGTGGTCACAGTGGAATTACAACAGGACTAGCCTGAATGTATCTGGGAATGGGGGAGTTAGAATGAGCTGTCACTGAGGGGGCCACTGAAAATGGGACGATAAAAGAAGACATATCATCCAATGATCGCTTCCCTTCTCACATCTCCTGATATACGAAATCAACCCGATCTCCATTCCTCCAGAATTTGACACGTGCCAGGGACGACTGGCATCACCAACCTGTTTCCTCCTCTCCACACCCTTCTTCCACTGTCTGCCTTAAAAGACAGGCAGCTGTACCCGGCCCACGTCACGACGCGCCCCCTCCGTCAACTCCTTCAAGATGATTTCCGCCAGCGGGGTGGTTGGGTGGGGAGTTAATGACAATCAGCCCATTGTGGCACGCCAGACTTGCCGGCCCCTGCCTCCCTGCCAAACGGCGGCAGGATAACAAACCCGCCAGGCCTGGCAGGTCTGGGATTTCTGGAATGGCAATTTGCTGCAGGTGTCTGTCGGAATCCAGAGATGCAGAGACACAGATGAGTGTCGTGATGCACCAGACTGTATGAATGAATCAGTCTTCTGGGTTGCTTCCCGTGGAATCGATCTCTTCAGGCTTTTTATTCCCCCCCAAAAGTGAAATCCGGTCCGTTTGGGTACTTACTATTGATTCATGTTATAAGAACTTAGCTACGATGTGCCCCCTTCCCTTTTTCATCCCTTCTCTGTGCGAGGAAAAGAAAATCGATTTGAACTGACATCTCATGGAGATCAGTTTAAGCATGGTAGAGATGGTCAAAATAGCCACCTGTTGAAAGTAAACATCTAATTCGTGACGTGAATGTGTGCAAAGCATTTGAGCAATACACCGGGTACATTCGTAAAAATCACTTAAGAATTAAATGATAGCCGTTTTTAAAATCAAACCATTTGAGCAATACACCGGGTACATTCGTAAAAATCCCTTAAGGATTAAATGATAGCTGTTTCAAATCAAACCAGAATGTTTTAAGAACTGGCTTCAAGCGAAAAGATTACGCTCAAGCTACCCTGCTGACAGGTTACAGCAAGAACCATGAAGTTACGATGGATGATCTGGACGCAATTTCCTTTCCCTGCCTCAGTCACCCCTTCCTCCTCCTCTCCTCCCCCCATCTCGCCTTTTAATCCACCGAAACTTGAGCCATAAAAGACAGGCAATAAACATTCATGACTTTCCCAAACAACAGTGGGAGAGAGAGAGAGAGGAGAGGGGAGAGAGAGAGGAGAGAGAGAGGAGAGAGAGAGGAGAGAGAGGAGAGAGAGAGAGACAGACAGACAGACAGACAGACAGAGAGAGAGACAGACAGACAGACAGACAGACAGAGAGAGAGAGAGAGAGAGAGAGAGAGAGAGAGGAGAGAGAGAGAGAGAGTTTTGATCCGACACCTGCGGTCAGTTTCCTAAAACGCCATGTTAGTCTTCTTTAAATAGATGCCTCGTTTGCTTTCATCACTGAAAACACCTGGTGTTCTCCCTTCCCATCCTTACTTCCCCCCCCCCCCCAACACATACTAAGCAACACACTCCCCCCTTTTCCCCACCCGGCCTCCCCCAGCCTGGGGCCAGAACTCAAGGCCAGGAGCTAAACTGGGAACATCGCCTGCGTCATTGGTGGCCGCCCCCCCCTGCTGGTCTGTTGACTTGCCTGTCAGTCTGTTCTCCACTTCCAGCCTTTGGACTTCACCAAACAGGGTGCTGTTTGCCGGTAAACACACACACACACACACACACACACACACACACACCACACACACACATGCACGCAGAGAGAGAGAGAGAGAGAGAGAGAGAGAGAGAGAGAGAGAGAGAGAGAGAGAGAGAGAGAGAGAGAGAGAGAGAGAGAGAGAGAGAGAGATTCGTTTATACTCTAAAGTTCCAGTCTTTAATTTTGTGTGTGTGTGTGTGTGTGTGTGTGTGTGTGTGTGTGTGTGTGTGTGTGTGTGTGTGTGTGTGTGTGTGCGCGTGCGTGTGCGCGCGCGTGCGCTCACGCCCCCTAGCTTCAAAATAAGGTCACTATTATGGTTGCCAGACAAAAGCGGTTCATCGTTCATAACCCTAAGCGGTATTTTTCACACACACACACACACACACACACACACACACACACACACACACACACACACACACACACACACACACAGAGACAGACACACAGATAGATAGATAGATAGAGATATACAAGTAACGCTGGAAGGAGAGAAAGGGGACGAAATGGACACCGAGATTGTCCTGTGCGTGTTTGCGGCGCTGGTTGCTCGTGCAACTGGTAACCGTTTTCTTGTTCGTTTGGAAGTGGGAGGGGCTGGGTGGAAAGGGGAACTGGAGGTGGCTGAAGGGGAAGGGCGTGTGATGAAGGTGTTACCTTCTTTCCCATCCTCCATTTGAACTACCGCCTGTCAAACGATTCCATCTTCAGAAAGGTTATTTTTGTTGTGTTACCTCTCAACTTCCTTCAACCACCCCGCCCCATCCCTTGGTTTCCATGGATTAGTGTCCCAGCAGGTTTAAGATTCCCTCATGTCTTTAGGTTCTGCAGTTCCCGTACTGCAGAGTTCCAAAAGTTCACTTTCCACAGCTCTCCCGTTCCCTAAGTGCGATGTTCCCATAGTTTGAACCATGGATCTTAAATTTCTTCAACTCTCCCGTTTCCCCGAGACGAAGTTCTCATAGCTTGATGTTTTCAACAGCTCAAAGTATCTCAGAAAAAAAATGCAATTGTAAGAAGAGTAGTTGCACGAGTTTTTTTCTTTCTTCAGTGCTGAAAATTAATTCACTGGAACGCTTCAGACTGCGCCATGCCAGTGCCCACACACAATTCAGCCGCGCCAGACTGCGCCATGCCAGTGCCCACACACAATTCAGTCGCGCCAGACTGCGCCATGCCAGTGCCCACACACAATTCAGCCGCGCCAGCGGTTTGGGTGTTGGTAAGCGCTATCACATCGCTGCCACAAATGACTGCCAGCTTCTAGATGGCGCCAGAGACAAGAGTCAAGAGTTCCGAGGTGTGTTGTCTTGATGGAGAGCATTACTCGGGAAACAGCTTTCGTGACACATGATCGTGCATTCATCAGCCTTCTCCCCCAGACCTTCTCCCTGCCCGCCCCCCTCCCTGTTGGAACGTGAGTGGGCGTGACGCTGCCTGCATGACTGTGGTGCTTGATCAATGCCTACCAGAATTATGCCAGAAATAATCCTGAATGGTAAAGATGATACTCGTCCGCGTAAAGTCCAGATGTACAAAAAGTGAGACACTGCTCTGAAATACATGCATCTGCACAGCTCTCTCTCTCTCTCTCTCTCTCTCTCTCTCTCTCTCTCTCTCTCTCTCTCTCTCTCTCTCTCTCTCTCTCTCTCTCACACACAAAACACACACACACACACAAAACACACACACTCACACCCCACACACACACACACTGTATACGGTCATGTTTGTTCAATCAAAACACACACTTTTTCCCCCAAAGTACTAACACTGAGAACATAGGACACTACAACCGCACATATTTTGTTCATGCACGCCCACGTACTTCCTGCGTTCATGCGCATGCGAAAAAATGAATGTGCGAGCTAGACAGACAGACAGACAGACAGACAGACAGACAGACAGACAGACAGAGAGAGAGAGGGGAGGAGGGGAGAGAGAGAGAGAGAGAGAGAGAGAGGGGGGGGGGGTGGTGCTGCTCCCATGTTTGTTTTGCCGGAAGCCAGTTGGCTGGGATGCAGGAGAGATGCATCCCGGGTCTGGCATTGCGCCTCTCCCCGGGACCTGTCTCTACACTGGAGCTGCAACGTTTCCCTTGTCTAGCTGCCTCTGTTTTTGTTTTCTGTCCTCCCCCTCGTCCTCTTCTTCGCTTTTACACAGCCCCCCACCCCCACCCCCTCTCGTAAACGTATCGAAGCTGCTCTCCCCCCACCCCCACCCCCCTCCACCTTCGCTCGCTACCAATCTGAGAGTAGACGGTCACCATCCCGTTATGTTGTACGCTATGTTTCCACAATTTCGCCATGTGAGTGGCTCGAATGAAGCCAAATGACCGTCTCCTCACCTACCTCTACCTTCGTCTTGTTCTTGTTCTTCTTTAACTCCGTTGGGAGTCGTTGGGGCACACCACACCGAAGAACAACTTCACCAGGTTCTCCTTTTCCGTCGATTAAGTGCGAAGACTTGGCTCTCTAACTACCCTCCCCTTAACTGCAAAGGTCCATCTCATACAAAGTGCAGCAGAAGGACTTGGCTCTCTAACTACCCTCCCCTTAACTGCAAAGGTCCATCTCATAAAAAGTGCAGCAGAAAAAATCCAGTTCCACTTCTCTCCCTCCCTTGCTCCACCACCCGTTCTGTCCGTCTGTCTCTCTGTCTCTTTTGACTTGATTTTAACATCATACCTACTACATATGTTAATCAAATGAACTTCTTTTTAAGGAGGGGGGGGGGAGTGTTAAATAGCATATTTCAAATCCAAATAGGAGAATCAGTTTTATACAAGAAAAGAAAAAAAAAAATTACACACATTGTGCACACTCATACATTTCAATCTTCAGTGTTTACACATAACAGGCACACGGAAGGAAACATGTGCATATGTATCACAAGACTCATACATGTCATGAAAATGTCACCAGAAGTATCTGTAGTCCCATCCAACAGCTCTCCCCACAATAATCAACCCTCGGCTCACCAGAACAAAGGCCAGTGCTGTTTTATGAAAAAAAAGGGTCACATTGTATTGCCACAGTGCTGGAGCGTTTTTATTTCATAATTCGAGGGGGTAAACTGACCAGAAATCAACAAGGGTGGAAGAAGGTAAGAAGGTTGGATGATAAGGGTGATAGGGGAGAGGAGACAGGTCGGGCGGGGGAGGGGTGGGGGTGGGGGTGGGGGAGGGGGAGGGGCAGAGGTGAAGAGGGGAATTGTTACCTGGCAAGAAAGAGTCCTCCGCTGGCAGTCAGAGACACCCCAGGGTGACAAGACAGGCTGTCTAATGCATGAGCTCTTCTCAATGGCCAGTGAACAGCGAGTCGTCACTACTGACCACTGTCGATCACCACCACCTTCCCTCCCTTTGCCTGCTCACCACCACCCTCTCCGTCCACCTCGTGCTCCAGCCCCAGCCCCCCCCCCCCCCCCCCCACTCCTGTGACCACCTCCAGGGACGGAGGGTATGGAGGCTCCTGGGCCGGCCAATTACAGGGTGCACGGGGTCCCGCGTTCTTGCCCACCCTGTGCCATTACTATTGCATGAGTCTTGCCGCTCACCGTCTCTGATATCTGCCGCCGCCTGACAATGTACGGCGCTGTCATGGGGAAGGCGTGAAACTGGTGGCATGGGTGTGTGTGTGTGTGTGTGTGTGTGTGTGTGTGTGTGTGTGGGATGGAGTGGGAGTTGGGGTGAGAGAAAGGGATCCAGAAGGGGTGGGGGGGGGGGGGGGGATGGCACAGAGGATGGACTGGGATGAGGGTCAAGAAGAAGGGAGCAGTCAGAACTCCCGTTGCTCAATCTCTTGCTACTGGCAAGTTGTGTTTGGAGTTTCATCTACGTAGCTGGAGTACAAAAACAAATAGGCCACAGTGGCGTCATGTGAAATTTCGTGTTCCAAACGGGAATTATGCTGATGCGCAACACAAACATTGCCGTTTTTTTTTTTTTAACTGCCCATCCATCATCTGCGTTGTTGGTTTGACGGTATAGTGAAGTGTGAGGTATTCTCCCTGCCCCACTTCTTATCACTGTCTGTCAGGGCAGAACGTACATGTGTGCGTATTTGTTCTCGTATGCCCGTGTGTGTGTGTGTGTGTGTGTGTGTGTGTGTGTGTGTGTGTGTGTGTGTGTGTGTGTGTGTGTGTGTGTGTGTGTGCCTATTTATGTCTGTGTGTCTCTGTGTGTGCGTGTACGCACATGTGTGTGTACGTGTGTGTGTGTCTGAGAGAGAGAGAGAGAGAGAGAGAGAGAGAGAGAGAGAGAGAGAGAGAGAGAGATAGAGAGAGAGAGAGAGAGAGAGAGAGAGAGGGAGGGAGAAAGAGAGACAGAGTCAGAAACGGAGACAGAACTGTATTGCTCACATGTTTGTTTTGCCGGAAGCCAGTTGAATGTAAAACAAAAGAGAAAAGGAAACGTCAACTTCACCATGTTATTGCACTTCTCCACAGGACCCGTCTGCACAGTGTAGCTGGAAAGTTTCCCTTGCTTAGTATTCTCTCTGTTTCTCATTGACGTAGCATTTCTTCCGCTTCACTAGTCCACAGCAAACAGAACCAAGCCCACTCTGCGCTACCAACATGACAGCCGCCGAGTTCTCTGCCTTTAACTATAACCACGGTTCTGCTTAGTTTCTGCCCTTACATTTGTGGCCTGGTTTCTTTCTGTGTGTAGACAGCACACGCGAGTTAGAGAACTGCGTGACGACCTCCACGGGCAAAAGAAAGAAGTTTCCTGACGATGATCTCTGATCCAAGATAATTCCTTTCTCTTTGGTTACTTGACGACAGCTTGGTATTTACCTCCTGTGCGTACTGCCTTTAACGTCATAGCAGTCTGGTACTGAATCAGTCCCATGACTCCTCATGAGGGCGCTGCACCATTCCACACAGCAGGCTGGTGAAATGACGGTATGCCACAGGAATGAAATACTAACGGTGTCCTCCAACCTTTTTGTGATAACAGTTTACCACCGCCCGACATTTGCATCGTATTACCAGAGAAACAGTATGTTTTCTTTCAATATTCAAGGACAAACTCGTTTAAAAAAAAAATTCAGCCACAGTGGAAAAGGGGAGGGGGGTTGGATGACAGGGGATGAGAGGAGTAAGAGGAAGGGAGTGGGGGGCATTTGGAGGAGGGGGAGAGGAAGACGATTGTTTGGCAAAAAAAGACACCCTGACCAGCCGTCAAATATACCCTGACCAGCCCAAAGTGGCAGGAAAGGCTGCCTAATGCATGAGCTTCTTTCAACGCCCAGTCAACAGAATCGACAGAATCGCTACTGACCACGGATATTCCATCTCCCCTCCCCCGCCCTGCCCCGCCCCCCCCCCCCACCCCACCCTACACACACACGTGCACTACCCGCCAGCGACAGGAGCTCTGCATACTCTGGGGACCGGCCACAATTACAGGGTGCACTAACTCCTGCGTTCCCCCGCAACCTGTGCCATTACTATTGCATGAGTCTGGCCACTCAGTGTCGCTGATACCACAATTACAGGGTGCACTAACTCCTGCGTTCCCCCGCAACCTGTGCCATTACTATTGCATGAGTCTGGCCACTCAGTGTCGCTGATACCACAATTACAGGGTGCACTAACTCCTGCGTTCCCCCGCAACCTGTGCCATTACTATTGCATGAGTCTGGCCACTCAGTGTCGTTGATACGGACCGGCCACAGACGTCGTAGAACACAATCATGGGGAAAAGGCCAAACTGGCGCCATGGGTGTCTGCTTTTTTTTCTTATCTTTTTGAGAAGGGGGTGGGGGTGGGGGTGGGGGGTGGGGGGTGGAATGCGGGATGGAGGGAATGGGGCGACGGACAGGGGAGAAAAGAGGGGGAAATGGTAAAGAGCACTGACCGAGGTGGGAGTTGGGAAAGGGGGAAATAATCTACCTTCCTGGCAAGTCTTTTCTCTTGGTACTAGCAAGTGGTATCCTGAAGTGTGTTGCCAGTAATGCGAGAAAGGAAAAGCTCGCATGGTTGGACCCATATGAGCAGTCTTAGTTGTGTACTCTAATCATGCCAGTGCTCGGATGACACACTTGCTGTAACTGTTGCCTGTCTTAATGTTTGTCGTTCTGCTGGAACATTGAAGTGTCAGACAGGTCTCCTCTCGACCCCGCTCCCGCCATCCCTACTCTCCTATGATGAACCTTTCCCGTCTGCAACATCATCTGAGGTGGATTATGGCATCAAACCTTAGAGTAAGTCAAAGTATTTGGAGTTTCTGCAAACGGTGGGAGCATCCACAGAGGAGAAAACGAAGACGCCCTCCATCGGAAGAAGCCAATGGTAAGAAAAAGAGAGGAGTCTTCTCCTTAACCGATTAGGTTGAGAATCAACGCGTGTGGAGGCAGATATTGAGGGCGAGACATTTCAGTCCACAATGGGAGGGGGAGGGGGGGAGGGGGGGGGGCATTAACGAACCCTACACCTTTCCCCTCCCCCTCTCTCCCACTACCACCTTTCTTCTTCCTCCTCTTCCTTTCAGGCTAAAACGCACTCTCTGTTATGGACAGCGCTGGATCCATCTTTCCAACAGCACGGCCCCAACCACTCTTCTGATAAAAAAAATTCTTCCGCTACCTCCCACCCTGCCAAGCTCTCTCTCCTTAACCCTCCCCCCTCCCTATTTCTTTCTTTCTTCTTTTTCACAGACTACTGCTATAGTGGTGACATGAATAGGAAATGATCGTCCGTACCCCAGATAGAAAACTTCACCATTTCTGCGGGGCAATATATACTGACTTCCATAAAAAACGCGAAAGCAAAACAAGCTGAAGGTTAGGGGCGAATTTTATTGGTCACAATTGTACAGAGTGGAAGCGGGAATTCAACGTGATTTGATTCATTACACCGGTAATGTGTGAAAATGTCATCAGCAATATGTCTTTGTGTGGAAAATCCAAGGTCACGTGACAAACCAGCTTGAAGTCCTAATACCGTGTGTGGCCACCATTTGCATGGACAACTGCTTGACACCTGCGGCTCATTGAGTGGACCAGGTGGTTGATGCGTCCCCTTGGCACACCAGCCCACACATGGACGATGGCCTGGTGAAGTTGAGCCGCTGTTGCTGGTCGTGGACGCAGGAGGTCCAACCGTCTGCCAAGTTCATCCCAAAAATGTTCTATTGGGTTTAAATCGGGACTGAGGGCTGGCCAGGGCAGCACATTGACGTTGTTATGCTGAAGAAATTGCTGGGTGGCCCTGGCTGTGTGTGGTCTTGCATTGTCCTGTTGGAATGTCCAGTTTGGGTGTTGCGCAAAAAAAGGAACGACATGGGGTCTGAGCACCTGGTGGATGTAGCGCTGTGCATTGACACCCTGTACGCGACCAGGACCAATGTTCTGAAAGATGACTGGTCCTATGGCGTGGTTAATGCCAATTGCACCCCATATCATAACGTTCGGGCCTCCCCAGGGGTTCCACTCTACCACACAGGAGTCAGCATAGCGTTCACCAGGTCGACGCCATATTCTGACACGACTGTCAGCCATGTCAATACAAAAACGGCTGTCATCTGAGAACAGTATGCGTCCCCACTGCTGCCTGCGCCAGTTGATTCGGCTTGTGCCCACTGCAGCCTGTCCTGCCGGTGTCTTGGTGTCAGTACCGGACCTCTGTGAGGACGCCTACATGCCAGCCCGTTCTCCTGAAGACGCTGCCGCACAGTGTTGAGGCTGATTCGTTGCTGGAGATTCCCAGGCACCTGTCGAGCAGTGTTAGCGGCTGTTTGCCGCCTGTCCCGCAGATGGGTTCGAACAAAATGGCGATCTTTTCTTGGTGTGGTGACCCGAGGACGGCCTGGCCGGGGACGATCATCAGTGGTACCAGTGACTCGCATGCGGTGCTGCAGACGATAGATGGTTGAGATGTGGACGTTAAAGATGTTGGCGACCTGCCTGGCATCCACACCAGCCTCCAGATGGCCTAGGGCACGATTGCGTTCCTCTGCTCGTAGTCTTGGCATCTCTGTAGCGCTCAGACGGCAAGTCGTTATCTGAACCTTGTAGCGCGGCTTTATAAAGGCTGCATGCCTGCGTACTTGTCGCTGGTTAACTTTGCTCTGCATGGTGTGCACGTGCCTCACATGCAGCAACCAGTTTGCCATTTTTGTTGACCCTCCAATGCCGGGAATGATGTGTTGCTCACACAATTTTTTCACTGCACGTGAATCTTGGACCCAAACAACTTGCCACAATGGTTCAATATTGTATATTCACCCCTTTTCACCCGAAAAATAGCCTTTCAATTTTTCGCGTTTTTTATGGAAGTCAGTATGTGTGTGTTGATATTTGTATATACATTTTGTAAGGTTCCTTCTTACATGAATGCTCCAAAGTCTCCCAAGCTACAGGAGATTTCCCAGCATTCAGATCGTGATGTTTTTTTTTTCTGTTGAATATTATGGAGCAGTTTTAAAAACGGAGCTGTTCCTGGCAAACTTCTTTGGAAAATCCACTTTGATAAGAAACCGAGATCAAATAAGGACGTGGAAAAGACAGCGCTACACAACATAACACAGTGTAAAGCAATAGAATGTAACACAACACAATACAATACAATGTAGCGCCACGCAATACAGCAAAGTACAATGCAAAACAACGAAATACCACACAATACAATACACCGGAACACAATACAGCAGTAGAACATGCAATACGGTAAGCTTACAACACACCACCGGACAATACAAAACAGTACAAGCACAAGCAAGATTTCCTATATGAAAGAAACATACCGAGGAAAAAAAACAAAACAGCTAGCCATCAGCGCCTGAAGTGCCCCACTATGCACATTACAGTTCTAAAACATTCCATTCCGAACACCCGCGGACAGTCGGCGGGTGATCAGCTTTTAGACAGAGACTATGATGCCAGCAGGCCCCGGCAAAAAGGCCGACCCCACTCCCTACCAATCAGTGGACACCACTCTTTTCGGTGCAGGTGGACAGAAATGACGGCTGAGCACCATTCGAAATATGTCGTTCTCGATCTCTTTCCTGTCAAGACAACGCTTATCTTGCCTGCATCGAAGATAGAGGCAGATTTTAAACAGAATCAGAAACCAGAGTGCTTAAACGTCCTCTTTGTTTTTAATCTCTGTCTCTTTCATTGTTAAGTGTTGATATGCAGGGCTGCGTTATTAGTCTTATTCTGTTAACTTTCTTGCCATTGGTCGCAAAAGCCAGCGGCATTGACCTGTTGGGACCTGATAGCTCAACAATGGCGACTTTACCTACCCTGGTCTTTTTTGTTGTTCTCACATATAGTCTAGGATGACCACTTTCTACCCTCTTCTCAGTCAAGCTGATCACACTGAAGCAAGTAAGTTGTTCCGTCACTTCAACAACATAACACACTTTCCCAAGAACTGTATACAAAACTGGACTATAAACACTTCAATTTCTAGCACAGTCCTAGCTTAAGGATCCCACCCTTCCCATCGCCTCTCTGAGCCTACCGCATTGGCTGGAGCTCTCACTGGCAGAATGCTTTGTCTTCGTGAAAGGGGATAGAGAGGGGGGGGGGGGGGGGGGGGGGGGGGGGGGGGGGGGGGGGGGGGGGGGGGGGGGGGGGAGGGGGGAGGGGGAGGGGGAGGGGGAGGGGGAAGGGGGGGAGGGGAGGAGGGGAAAGGGGGGGCAATCTTAACTAGGACTTTGATTTCATTCTCTTCATATCGTAGTTTTGCTAAAAGACCAAACGTCACACAAGCGAACCGTGTTCTGTGGCGCACTTGGGATACAAAACAAGGCTGAAGTGCGTCGAAGTAATGCTCGCGGTTTGGAGGACAGAAAAAAAAGGACGAATGCAGTCAAGCTGTTAAACCGATTAAGTTCAAAAGCGCTTCTAGAATCAGCGGCAACCCTTGTTTTCAACCGTTCTTAATCGCATACACGCATGCACTCTTCGAAGACAGACACACACACACACACACACACACACACACACACACACACACACACACACACACACACACACACAAATACACACACAGTAACACACAGAGACAGACAGAGAACGCTCTCTCTCTTTCTGTCTGTCTGTCTGTCTCTCTCTCTCTCTCTCTCACACACACACACACACACACACACACACACACACACACACACACATATATATATATATATATATATATATATATATATATATATATATATATATATATATATATATATGTGTGTGTGTGTGTGTGTGTGTGTGTGTGTGTGTGTGTGTGCGTGTGTGTGTATACATATAATTATGTATGTGTGTGTGCATGTGATCTAGACGTTTGTGACTCCGATAGTGTGATCGAGCCTACCCACGACTCCATCCTATCCTTTATAATCCCCGTCACACACACACGCGCGCGAGCTGTATCGGTAAAATCTTAGAAAAATGTGTTCAGCAACATGTGTTTAAATACCTTTTAGGCAATAATCTTTTATCAGATGCCCAATCGGGGTTCATTCCAAAAGATTCAACTGTTTTTCAACTTTTGTGTATATATGATGATTTTTGCAAATTTCTTGACTCAAAAACTACTGCACAGGTGATTTTTTTGACGTATCTAAAGCCTTTGATAAGGTATGGCACCGTGGATTACTATATAAACTTTCTGCTCTGGGTGTTAGAGGACAGTTGCTTGATTGGTTTGCTGACTATTTGACAAATCGTACACAGGCAGTAGTTTTAAAGGGAAGTACATCACCGTATCTCCCGATATCGGCAGGCGTCCCCCAAGGTTCTGTTCTTGGACCAATGTTATTCCTTATTTATATAAATGATATTGTTCATGATATTGAATCTGTGGTAAAGTTATTTGCTGATGATACCAGTATGTATTTAGGTCTTGAAAATACTCATCTTAGAACAGAAATATTAAACTCAGATCTCGAAAAAATCAATACTTGGGCTCTCAAATGGAAAATAACATTTAACCAGTCTAAAACTAAATTATTGACATTTTCTAACCATGCGGTGCCACAAATTGAACCTCTGAGATTTAATAACGTGACATTACATGATACAGAATTCCACAAACACCTAGGAGTTATCATTCAAAATAATTGTAAATGGGATCGCCACATCAAATCCATGTTGTCAAAATGTCGTGTTCTTGTTGCCTGCCTCCGCTCATTTAAATACCGTCTTAGTCGGAAATCACTCGAAATAATGTATAAGTCATTTATTTTGCCCCATTTCGATTTTTCGGATGTCGTGTGGGATAACTGTACAAATAAACAAGCTGAAGATTTAGAAAATGTGCATCTGGATGCGATTAGAACTATAGTTGGCTCAGTCCGAGGGACTAGCCACCAAAAATTATATAAGGAATCCGGTTTTACATCATTAAAAGAGAGACGACGACGTCATAAAATCATTCTGTACTACAAAATTGTCAACGGTATTGTTCCGATTTATCTGTCTAATCGACTTCCCCATCTTATATCCTCTGTAAACCCTTATCACCTCAGGCGCCCCCTGGAGAGGCAGATGCCAAAGTGTAGATTAGATATGTACAAATCTTCCTTCTTTCCTTCATCTACTGCTCTTTGGAATGACCTCCCTGACAATATTAAATTATCTAATTCTCTTAGTTTCCTCAAGCGTTTCCTCAGCAGTACCGATAGTATCGTGCCTAGATGTTACTACTTATCTGATAGGACGTCAGAAATAATTTTGTGTAAGTTGAGATTGGAAATGAGTGACTTAAACCACGATCTTTTCAAACGACATCTTAGAAACAACCCTTCATGTGACTGTGGCACGGCAGTTGAAGATGCAGCCCACTTTTTGATTAATTGTCCACTCCATCAACAGGCCCGTGCTCCGACAATAGAAACGCTTCACAACACAGCTAAACGCAATATCTCAACATTATTGACTGGTAACCTTGACCTGGATGTGGACGCAAATACAAAGATACTTACTATGGTTGGAAATTTTATTAAACTTACTAATAGGTTTGCACTTAACTAAACTTACTCGGCTTACCACAGTTACCTTCCCGGTCTTCTACCTGGCATGGAATACTATTGATTGAAATGGCATGGCGTGGTTTCGGGCGTGGTGTGGGTTATTTTATTATTGTGCTGTAGTTTGAGTGTACTCTTGTGTGTTAAACGATTTTTCGTTTGTTCGCTTGTCTTTGTTGTTATTTTGTTTTTGTTTGTGTTTGTTGATTTTCCTCCTTTCCAATTCCATTTTGATAACTTTTTGATGCAGCCACTCCGATGTACATTTTCTTTGTAAGAGTACGGTTTATAAGCCTATGCTTGTTGTACTCCATTATTTGATGAACATTGCTGCAAAATTGTTCTCGAACAAATAAAACTTGTTTAAACACACGCGCGCGCGCGCACACACACCGTAAATGTGCGCGCGCGAGGACCAGCTGCAAAACCACCGAAGAGGAAAATCAGCCCCTCAAATTACCAAGGCCGCGCTACAAACCTCCCTCGGTGAGGCTCTAACGGCAGCCAACATCTCATTTAAACGGACAGCTCCTGAAAATCAATGGCCAGTTTGACCACCGCTCCAACACAACACTGGGTAAGCAAACTGGTCACGATCCAATATTAGAACAAAGAATCGTTCCGGTTTCACGCCTCGATAATCATTTCCGTCGAGGCGTGTCGGCGAGAGATTATAATGACACACGCTTTCGTGACGATACCACCCGCAAGCGCTGCCGTGTCGATTGAAAGATACCCCCCCCCCCCCCCCCACACACACACACAACACCTTCCCCGCAGGCGAGGGCGCGCGCGCGCGCGCCCCACACCCACCCACCCCACCCACACACACACACACACACACACACTCATACATACCTAAAAACACTCAACTATATAGTGCTGAATGAGGGACAAGTTATCTTATACCGGCATTTACGTGTCATAATGATTCAGAAGTAAAATAATGATCATTATTTAAAAACACTGAGGCTCATAATAACTGTCTGCGTATCACCATTATACGTCGAAAATACTTCCTGGTAAATGTAGATAATGTGTGATCTAACAAAAAAAAATTGATTTACAAATGATGCATTACATGCCGAAATTTTTTTGTCATATATGAATAATACATTACATGCATAACAATTCATCTACATTTATGTACAGAAAAAGTATTGAGCAGATCAACTAACTTATTTACAAACATGACATTAGTTCTAGATAATTTATCATGACTAACTGATGGATAAGTGTTAATTCATTTGTGTTTTGTCTCACTGAAGCAGACAGACAGACATCAGGGAAAGCAGACACCCACCTCAGCCCCTCCCCCCATTATCCTTACTCACATGCAAGCGCACATGCTCTCTCTCTCTCTCTCTCTCTCACTCTCTCACACACACAAACACACACACACTCACACACATACACAGACAGACAGACAGACAGACAGACAGACAGACAGACACACACACACACACACACACACACACACACACACACCATTCGTGCACTAACGACATTATCCCTAGACCAGTAGTTCCAGACATCAAAACGTAACCGTATCTCGTGTGCTTCACGGAGGCGACTCGTACCCTTTGTCTCCTTAAACCCCCCCCCCCCCCCCCCCCATTCCCGTCCCCTACCTAATCTCCAGCCCCTTCCCGATCTTAACCTCCTGTCACGCCCCCCCCCCCCCTCCCCGCCCGATCGAAGGCAACCCCTAACAACCGACACACGTCTCAGAGCTCGTGCGGCGCACGTGCATCAGCCGTAGTCCCTCGTCACGAGCAGGCTTGACCCTCATCACCCCGACGTTCGAATCATTCCCAACTCGCTTCGAACCTATCGCTTTTGCTACGTTTCGTTATTCTTGAAAGCACAGGGGGCGGGTTGGGTGGGGTGGGGTGGGGGGTTGAGGTGTGTGTATATGCTGTGAACAATGGCAGGAGCTGGAAGGAGCGTGGGTTCCTTTCCTCCGGGTGGACACTATCATCTGTCTGAACGTGCCAGTGTCTGTGGGGAGGACTCGGCAAACCGTTTACAACGCGCACGACTTCGGGGAAAATGAGAAGGATGAAAAGTTTTCTATCTTACTGTGGGGAACGAGAGAGAGAGAGAGAGAGAGAGAGAGAGAGAGAGAGAGAGAGAGAGAGGGGGAGAGAGAGAGACAGAGACAAAGAGAGACAGAAAGAGAGGGACAGAAGAAGAAGAAGAAGAAGAGGAAGAAGAAGAAGAACAAGAACAAGAACAAGAGGAGAAAAGGCATCTGCAAGAAGAAGGAGAAGAAGAAGAAGAAGAAGAGGAGAAGAAGAAGAGAAGAAGAAGAAGAAGAAGAAGAAGAGAAGAAGGAGAAAAGGCATCAAGAAGAAGAAGAAGAAGAAGAAGAAGAGAAGAAGGAGAAAAGGCATCAAGAAGAAGAAGAAGAAGAGAAGAAGGAGAAAATGCATCAAGAAGAAGACGAAGAAAAAGAAGAGAAGAAGGAGAAGAGGCATCAAGAAGAAGAAGAAGAAGAGAAGAAGGAGAAAAGGCATCTGCAAGAAAGCCAGGACGAAGAAGAAGAAGAAGAAGAAGATGAAGAAAAGAAGAAGAAGAAGAAGATGAAGAAGAAGAAGAAGATGATGAAGAAGATGAAGATGAAGAAGAAGAAGAAGAAGGAGAAGAAGAGAAGAAGGAGAAGGAGAAAAGGCATCTACAACAAAGCCAGGACGGGCGGCGCCCCTCGTAACACTGCGCGACCCAAGCGAGCGGCGTTGAGTGGTAGCAGAGAGGAGAGGGGAGCCCACGACACCGCGTCCCGTCTGTCGCTTGTCTCCCTTCCCCTTCCTCGTCCATCAATCACGCCGATACAATGGAAAGCCATTAGCGATCCGCCACCCGTCATTTCCTGTCCATTTCATCCGCAAGTTATCGCCTCAACTGTACGTGAGCCCCCCCCCCCCCCCCCCCCCACACACACACACACATCCCTTCCATTCCACCCCCTCCTTCCCCCCGCCCAGCTCCTTCCCCCCGCCCAGCTCCTTCCCCCCGCCCAGCTCCTTCCCCCCGCCCAGCTCCTTTCCCCCGCCCAGCTCCTTCCCCCCGCCCAGCTCCTTTCCCCCGCCCAGCTCCTTTCCCCCGCCCAGCTCCTTTCCCCGCCCAGCTCCTTCCCCCCGCCCAGCTCCTTTCCCCCGCCCAGCTCCTTCCCCCCGCCCAGCTCCTTCCCCCCGCCCAGCTCCTTCCCCCCGCCCAGCTCCTTTCCACTGGTGTTCCTCTGTCTCGTGGATCGGTTGTAAAAAAAAAAAAATCTCGTTATCGGATTCAAGTTCTGTTTCGTGTGTGTGTGTGTGTGTGTTTGTGTGTGTGTGTGTGTGTGTGTGTGTGTGTGTGCTCAGTTCAGTTCAGTTCAGCAGTTTATTTAATGTCTTTTCATCGCCAGATGAAATTAGACACGTGTGTGTGTGTGTGTGTGTGTGTGTGTGTGTGTGTGTGTGTGTGTGTGTGTGTGTGTGTGTGTGGTGCGTGCGTGCGTGCGTGCGTGCGTGCGTGCGTATCCACGCGCTCACACGTGTTGTGTGTGTGTGTGTGTGTGTGTGTGTGTGTGTGTGTGTGTGTGTGTGTGTGTGTGTGTGTGTGTGCGTGCGTGCGTGCGTGTATGTGTGTGTGTGTGTGTGTGTGTGTGTGTGTGTGTGTGTGTGTGTGTGTGTGTGTGTGTGTGTGCGTGCGTGCGTGCGTGCGTGTGTGTGTGTGTGTGTGTGTGTGTGTGTAAATATGAATTTGCCAAACTGTTGTGAATTTGGTAAAGCATTATAAAGTGTATTTTTAGGTTATCTTTTGCTGCTGTCTTGTTTGTCAATCTTGCGAGGTGTGAAGACTTTTACGGAAAATTATTCATCGTTTTATTTTAATGAAGATAACAACGACGAGGACGATGATGACGATGATGATAAACGATGATGACGACGACGACAATGATACTGTGACGATGAAAACAAAACAAAGCAAAACATTGGATTCTGTCAGCACAACATTACTTAGTCTGACAATAAATGACTACGCATTTGATCATTTGATCTAAACCCTCTCCCCACCCTCTGCCGCTCACCCATCCGCTCACACACACACACACACACACTGACTGACTGAAACCAATTTATTGTCAGATTAACTCATGGTTGTACTGACAAACACACACACACACACACACACACACACACACACACACACGCACGCACGCACGCACGCACGCACACACGCACGCACGGACGCACGCACGCACACACACTTACACACACACACACACTGAAATTGTAGTTTAAGAAATCTACCTAGCTGACTGCCCACCTGTATTGCCAGAATGCAGTAATCATATCAATGGAAAGTAGCAAGGATATTTCGCACGGTCCCTAACTGATGCCATACTTGCCATCCGACTTACCATCCGACACTTATTTCCCTTCGACAAAATGGACAAAAACATTGATCTGCTTCGGTAGGAGAGAGAGAGAGAGAGAGAGAGAGAGAGAGAGAGAGAGAGAGAGAGAGAGAGAGAGAGAGCTGAGAGTTGTTAGCGGCGACAACCTCAGAACTGTGTCCACACAGGGAGGAGGGCCGCGCGCAGGACAGACATCTTCAACGGCCGGTCGGCACCAGACTTGCAGACTATCATCACCCTGCCTGTCCTCAGTCCCAGCGGCACCGCGGAGCTGCCATTAGCAGAATGCCACCCGCTCATTTCCTCCATCCCCACGACTCTTGTCTGCATCAAGGGCGCCCCACGTCACTCAACCCCCGCATCATAGCCAAACCCGGCAGGGTGCCGGCTCCTCCCGGTCGACAGCAAGGAGTAGTGGGACTGTTAGACACCAAGGCCACGTTGGTCAACAGAATCGCAACCCTACAGGTGAAATTCCGATGGCTTTGTCTTCCAGCTGCAGGGAAGATGAGAAATATAAAAGAATGAGAGATAGAACAAATAGTAAGTTTTGATACTGTAGTTTTTCTTAATGCTGCTTCTGTCCCTTTCCGTTTAAAGTTAACTAATCATCAACAGAAACCATTTTTTTTTTTCCAAGTACCGGGGGTCAAAAAGGAAATCCTCTCTAGTTATGCTGGGCCATTATTTTTTCCCAAAGCGGCAACATCAGTAACATCCTCAAAATGGTAAGGACACCCGTCGATTTCTTTTTACTCTCGCCACTTCCGATCAGGTCACACACCTCAATTAGTAATATCCAGCCAAACACTTGTAACCCACAGAGGTGTCTCCCAGCATCGCGTGGTCTTGAAATAAGATAAAAGATAAAGGATCCCTACCAATGGCATCCCTCAGGATCTATGAGTGCTTTAATCACCCTCTTCCCTGTCGTCATGTTTCAGGCCTTCGAACTCACGTATGACCCTATCTTTCTGCCAGCTGGAATTTCCCGAATTGTCCCATTCCTTTTTTTTTCTTTAATCTGTTCGCTTGGAACTACCTGGCAAGTAGCATGTACATATTTTAAAAAAAGTCGGGAAATAGAATTTCAGACACAATAAAATTCTGAAAATAATCCCAATTGTGCCTGTTTATATATATAGTTGAAGCATCAATCACAGCCTTGGCGTATCAATTTATGATGCGTTACCTGTGTACAGCAACCAAACTGTGCTGGCAACGATGTTGACGCATCTGGTCTTATAACTTATGGACGGAGTGGAGAAAGACCGAGGTCTTAACTGAGTTTAGAGCACGTAAAAGAACACACGACATACCGAGCCGCTGTACTCGCCCCCCCCCCCCCCCCCCCCCCACCCCACTCCCCCGTCTCCCCCGCACTTCTACCTCCCACAGGAATAGCAGTTCAAGTTTAATTGAGAGAAATCTGTTGTAACACTGAAATTGTTCGATCCAATCCAGTGCAGTCCTGTCCTACACAAGACAAACAGTCCTGTCCTACAAAAGACAATCAATCCTGTCCTTCACAAGACAATCAGTCCTGTCCTACAAAAGACAATCAGTCCTGTCCTACACAAGACAATCAGTCCTGTCCTACACAAGACAGTCAGTCCTGTCCTACACAAGACAATCAATCCTGTCCTTCACAAGACAGTCAGTCCTGTCCTACACAAGACAATCAGTCCTGTCCTACACAAGACAATCAGTCCTGTCCTACACAAGACAGTCAGTCGTGTCCTACACAAGACAATCAGTCGTGTCCTACACAAGACAGTCAGTCCTGTCCTACACAAGACAATCAGTCCTGTCCTACACAAGACAATCAGTCCTGTCCTACACAAGACAGTCAGTCCTGTCCTACACAAGACAATCAGTCCTGTCCTACAAAAGACAATCAGTCGTGTCCTACACAAGACAATCAGTCCTGTCCTACACAAGACAGTCAGTCCTGTCCTACACAAGACAATCAGTCGTGTCCTACACAAGACAGTCAGTCCTGTCCTACACAAGACAATCAGTCCTGTCCTACACAAGACAATCAGTCGTGTCCTACACAAGACAATCAGTCCTGTCCTACACAAGACAGTCAGTCCTGTCCTACACAAGACAATCAGTCGTGTCCTACACAAGACAATCAGTCGTGTCCTACACAAGACAGTCAGTCCTGTCCTTCACAAGACAATCAGTCGTGTCCTACATAAGACAATCAGTGATGTCCTTCACAAGACAATCAGTCCTGTCCTTCACAAGACAAACAGTCCTGTCCTACACAAGACAATCATGTCCTGTCCTACACAAGACAATCAGTGATGTCCTTCACAAGACAATCAAGTCCATCTCCATCTCATCTCCTGTACAATCCAGTAGAATCCAGTCCAGTCCTATCCAACCCGGTCCTAACCAACCAAATCCAAGCCAATCCACTCCAATCCAACTCGATCATATCCTGTACAATACAGTGGGATCCCGTTCGTTTCGACCCAGTCCAGTCTTGTACTACCCTACAAAACACAAGACAATCCGGCCCAACTCGGTCCAGTCCTGTACAATACAGTAGCATCCAGTTCATTCCGATCCAATCCAAAAGCAATGCTAATACAAGAAACAGAAAGCCAGCCAGAGAGAGAGAGAGAGAGAGAGAGAGAGAGAGAGAGAGAGAGAGAGAGAGAGAGAGAGAGAGAGAGAGAGAGAGAGTTGTTTGTGGTCTCAGGCAGGATTAGAAACACAAACAATACAATCTAACCAGTAAAAAGGTGAGAAAAAAAAGCAAGTGCAGATAAACAAGTCCTCAGCCACGACAAGGATTTCAAATATAGAAAAAAGGGAGGGAGACAGGCTTGAAGAGTGGAGAGGGTGGCGAGAAGGGGAGAGCGAGGAGGGGTGGTGGGGGTGGTGGGGAACAAAGAGGAGAGTGGGTGACAAACAGGGCGTAGAGTGGCAGTGCTGAACATGTTGAACTGACTGCAATGGGGGCCGCTTCATTCTGTCCTGTCAACAGAGCCCTTTGGGTTACGCATGTCTTAAGAGTCGACCCTCGTCTCCTAAGTGAGACTTAGTAGCCAGTCCAGACGTCGACTCTGGTTCCATCCCCCAGCCTTCAGGGCCTCCCCTGCTTCCATCCTTGGCTTCCAAACCCGCATCCTTGATTCAAGGGGGGTTGTCCTCGGGCCGTACTCCGCCTTTCCACCAAGCTTCCTTCCGATCCAGCTTTCACTATTGGTGTTATGTTGTTAGCAGACAGACAGACGGACAGACAGACGGACAGACAGACGGACATACAGGTAGACAGACAGACAGGTAGACAGACAGGTAGACAGACAGACAGGTAGACAGACAAACCAGCAGACTCGGGTGAATTAAGAACCTGTGTGTGTGTGTGTGTGTGTGTGTGTGTGTGTGTGTGTGTGTGTGTGTGTGTGTGTATGCGTGTGTGTGTATGCGTGTGCGTGTATGCGTGTGCGTGTGTGTGCGTGTGTGTGTGTGTGCGTGCGTGAGCGCGCGTGTCTGTATGTGTGTGTGTGTGTGTGTGTGTGTGTGTGTGTGTGGTGTGTGTGTGAGCGCGCGCGCGCGCGCGTCCGCGCGTGTGTGTGTGGGGACGGGGAGGGGGGAGGGGGGGGGGGGGGGGAGCACAGGCCAGTGCCCATTCTAACGTTGACGATCCGACTCCCCATCTCAGTACCTTGTTGCCAGGTTACAAACGGCACTGCTAGAAATCCTCTCACACGTTGCAACGAGAGGAAAACACCGAGGGGAAAAATAACAACCTCTCTTTAACAAAGAGACGTGAATAGGCGACAAAGACGGTAAAAAGAACCTCTCTTTAACAAAGAGACGTGAATGGGCGACAAAGACGGTAAAAAGCACTTGAAGTACAGAAAGATAAAAAAAAATCCAGAATCATTGAGAGTTAAGGTAAAAAAAAAAAGAAAAAAAAAAAAGAAAACAGCAAAAGGGAGATAAAAAAAGCAGACTATAAAAGATAGACGAAAAAATAAGACAGCGAGACATAGAATGATAGAAAAAAAAAAAGATGACATTTCTAGCGTGCGAGGTCATTCCTTCCTGGAAGCATCGATGACCCATAGAGATCAATGTCTGGAAGCAATATTACTTCCAATAAGATGCTCTATCCTCTTCACCTCATTTGCATTATTTAGCTCAGCGAGGACAGATTAGAAGAATCCTTAATTGAATATTTTTTTTCTGAGTTCTCCCCCCCCCTCTCTCTCTCTCTCTCTCTCTCTCTCTCTCTCTCTCTCTCTACGTGCATAATCCCTCTCTCTGTGTTGCATGAGTTCTCATTCTTTCACTTTCTCCCTACTTATCTATCTATCTATCTATCCATCCATCCGTCCGTCCGTCCATCCGTCCACCCACCCGCCCATTCATCCGCCTATCTATCTATCTATCTATCTATCTATCTATCTATCTATCTATCTATCTATCTATCTATCTATCTATCTCAATAATGCCTATCTATCTATGATCCGTCCGTCCGTCCGTCCGTCCGTCCGTCCATCTATCTATCGTTACGTGGAGACCCTGCAAGCCCGAGATATTCAGAACGTCAAGCTTTCCTTTCGGAATGTCAAGCCTGGCTTTCAAAATGTCAAGTTTTGTTTTGAGAACGTGAAGCCTAGAATGCAGTGCGTGAAGCCTAGTTTTCAGAACGTCAAACCCAGCTTCGGGTTATAAGATGTCATTTCTAGAATGTCACACCTAGCTGCTTTTTTTCCTTTTTCCTTTTTTATTTTTTTTTATTTTTTAGAATGTCACACCTAGTTTTTTGTTTTAGCTTTTAGAATGTCAAGCCTAGTTTTCAGAATGTCAGATCTGGTTTTCTGTTGTTGTTTGTTGTTGTTGTTGTTGTTGTTGTTGTTTTGTATCAGAATGGTCCGCCTCGTTTCAGATCAGATTCCTGTCTGAGCCTCGAACTACGGATGGGCATCTTCTCGCCTCCATCCAGCGCTTTGTCCGCTACCCTCCCTTACCACCCTCACCTGCCTCGCTCCGTAGCAGTCCCTGTCACCAGTGAGCCCAGCAGGACTACCCAGCACTACCTACCCTTTGATGACAATCGTGCAGTGCTTATCGGGCGATGACTTCCGAAGTATCCTCCTCCTGACACGACTTGCTCCCTTACCTTCCCTGCCACTACTGCACAAGTGCACCATGCTGGATGAGTGTGCGCTCCCATTAGCAGAGTCTCCTCCGGTGGGTTGCCTCATCACCTATCTGCCTCCCTCTATGGACGGCTGGGCGTTCAGACCGGCGACAGAACGATTCCGGGTGCCAGCTGTGTGTGTGTGTGTGTGTGTGTGTGTGTGTGTGTGTGTGTGTGTGTGTGTGTGTGTGTGTGTGTGTAGTGTGTAGTGTGTAGCGTGGTGTGTGTGTATTTATGGGGTGTGTGTGTGTGTGTGTGTGTGTGTGTGTGTGTGTGTGTGTGTGTGTGTAGTGTGTGTGTGTGTGTATTTATGGTGTGTGTGTGTGTGTGTGTGTGTGTGTGTGTGTGTGTGTGTGTGTAGTGTGTAGTGTGTAGTGTGGGTGTGTGTATTTATGGTCTGTGTGTGTGTGTGTGTGTGTGTGTGTGTGTGTGGTGTGTGTATGCATAGTGTATGTGTGTGTATGTGCGTGCGTGCGCGTGCGCGTGCGTGCGTGCGTGCGTGCGTGCGTGCGTGTGTGTGTGTGTGTGTGTGTGGAGGGAGGAGCGGGAATGAGCGAGTCGTGACACGCGAGTCTAACGGAAAGTGGAAGAGCCATGAGGAGGGGAAATAATCTCCCAAACCAACAAACAAACCCGTTTTCAATAACCCCTCACGCACCAACAGTCGAGAAGGCACCGGCAACATCAAATGATAACCACCGTCTGGGATGACACGAAATGGCACGGAAAGGGAACCGAATCGCACCCTCGTTAACTCTGGAATTCAACTGCATTGATGTCTCTTAAAAAAAAAAAAGAAAGAAAGAAAAAGAAAAGCAAAACAACATTTGCAGAAGAAGCATCCTCCAAGAGGATCAGGAGGTGGAGGGCGACGTCAGAGCGGAAGTGCCAGAGAAAGAGTGTATTTACACAGGGCGGGAGACAGATTGACTCAGCCCCTCCCCATCCGTTGGCTGACAGCGTCGTTCGGTTCCAGACGGAGGGTGCCCGGGTGTGTCAGGTGACGTGAGCAACAAAAGACTCGTTGCCGTTCCAGACCCGGTCTGTCCGACAACAACACCTGGTGGCTGTCCCCGCCCCTCTCACTGTCCCTCCCTCCACCCCCCCCCCCGCCCTCTCTTCGCCCACCTCCTCCCAACTCTCTCCTCCCTTGCCTGCCCCCCCTCTCCTCCCTCCACACATGCTGATACACACACACATACAGAACACGCACACACAAGCGCGTGCGCGCGTGCGTATGTACACACACACACACACACACACACACACACACACACACACACACACACACACGCACACACAGACAGACACACATACACAAATACGCACACACACACGCACGCACACACATACATGCACACGCGCACACTTACACACACACACACACACACACACACACACACACACACACACACACACACACACACACACACACGCACGCACGCACGCACGCACGCACGCACGCACACACACACACACACATGCGCGCGCCCACGCACACAGTAAAACAAAGACGGACAGACTGCTAATGACAAGACACCACCTCCCACACACACACACACACACACACACACACACACATACACACACACACACACATTCACAGAGCACAGTGGATGACAGTGGATGACAATGGATGACTGGTGATGTCACTACACCAGTCAAGGTGACGATGAATATTTCAGTTCCAGAGTTTCATGAAGGGGGCTGGAATTACTGTGTGGTCGAATCCGTATACTCCTGATCCTCCACGAAATCCAAGTACTCCAAGAACGAAAACAGTAGTGACTTGGGACGGAGAGAGAGAGAGAGAGAGAGAGAGAGAGAGAGAGAGAGAGAGAGATGAACGGGGAGAGAGGCTCTAGATCGACCCATTAAGAGGGGCACCGGAAATATCCATTTTATATGGGGCGCCACCATGATTCGCACTTGCAACTTCTAAGCAGAAACCGCTGCAGGGGATAGCCAAAAGCGGCAAGCACGCTTCACTGGCTTTTCTGAACTTGCGGACATGGCCGTTTTGACGGGCATCGGGGAAATTTTCTTCCGGTCGTAGACTTTGCAGTATGGAGGGTATTGATCGTCTTGCTGAGGTGAATCGAATATTTGCGAATCAAAAGGGAAAAAAAAGTTTTTAAACAATCTGGTGAAAGAGCAATACATAAATAGATGGGTGCACTTATTAATGTGTCATTTTTGTGTGTGGTTGTGCCCAATGCTAAGTCAAATTTGACAAAAGACTGAAACAAACTGCAGCATTGTTGAAAACGAACCAAAATAGAACTAAACTCACCAAAGACATTCAAAGGAACAGTATTTTGTGTGCAATGATGAGAGCAAAGTCGTGGCTCTGCATGGGTCGAAGAGCTCATCGATTAGCCTGATCGATCTCTAGGATTGATTGAATGTGGCTTTATTGAATCAATATTGAACGTGTTATGATTGTGGTACGAGACGTAAAAAAAGATAAAGTGCACCTATAGGAATCTGCGTTCTAGTCGGCCAGGAAAGAGCGTCTCTTCCGACTGGCCAATAATGCTGACTCTAGACAGACTGAAGCTTCCATGGCAGACGACACATCACAGATCATGTTAATTTGTGGAAGTACACATCTTTTGATTATCACCTTCCGAGCTGTGCTACCATACATAAAACAGCAGGACCCCCCCCCCCCCCTCACTCCGCTCCTCACACTCCATGTACGTTGAAGTTAAATCACGAGCAGTTGTTCGATCTCACTAGCAAAACAGTCGATGGTCTGCAAACCGGAAGTCAATTTCCCTTACCCACGGCAACCCCCGGCTGTCCGGAAGATGCTGGGTGTGCAGTGGAAGCTGTGTGCCCCCACTGCTGCTGTCCTTGGCCTGCCTGACTGAGATCCTGATGCTGTGCCAAAGAGTAGAATGACTGGTCCATGATCTCATGTACCAAGAGGGAAAGGTATCCAGCGCTTACGTCACGCAAACTTCCATTAGGTTAGAATGATTGGTCCATGATCTCATGTACCAAGAGGGAAAGGTATCCAGGGCTTACGTCACGCAAACTTCCATTAGGTTAGAATGATTGGTCCATGATCTCATGTACCAAGAGGGAAAGGTA
>CM031595.1:63152441-63154941 GCA_018398815.1 Conus ventricosus | reverse complement strand
TCTCTCTCTCTCAGAAGTCACGGTGGAGACCAACATAGGTGTAGACTGGCAAGCCCAGTTTGTCATGTCCGTTTGTCTGTCTGTCTCCCTGTATGTGTGCTAGTGCATGTATGTATCAAGGCATCCTCTCTCTCGCTGTGTGTGTGTGTGTGTGTGTGTGTGTGCGTGTGTGTGTGCGTGCGTGCGTGCGTGCGTGCGTGCGTGCGTGCGTGTGTGTGTGCGCGCGCGCGCGTGTGTGTGTGCATATAATTACGTATGTGTTTACACACAGAATCATTTATAAAGTAGAGTAGCACGACGAGCAGAAGAAAACAAACAAACATAAAAGGAAACTAGGAAGGTTGAAACAAAACAAAACAATAGGAGGGGGGGGGGGGGGGGGGGGGGAGAACAAAAAAACGACGACAGACGTCACCTTGGACCACGACCACCCAAATAGCGGTCAGTCGACCGACCGACTTGTCACCGGACTGGGAGAAGCTCAGCAGACCGATTCCCTTCAACAGCCAACCAGTCAGTCCGTCCGTCAGTCCAGACTGGCTGAGACCAGTCAGTCTGTCAGTCAGTCCAGACTGGCTGAGACGCATGCACGCACGCTTGAGTTCGTTCGTCACACGCTTGCAGTCGTGATTTAAAAATAAACAAACCCTGTATCAACCGCCGTGACGAACACGCTCTGTTGCACACAGTCCCAAAGATAAAAAAAAAACAACAACAACAACAGATGTGGTGTTGAAAAAGATAAAAAGAAACCAGATGCTGGTGTTGAAAAGATAAAAAGAAACCAGATGCTGGTGTTTGAAAAAGATTAAAAAGAAACCAGATGCTGGTGTTGAATGGGAGGGTGAGGGAGGAGAGGGAGTGGTGGAGATAGGGTGGTGGGATGGGTGTGGGGGTGATCAACTTTCTCGTTGCTCCCCCCCCCCTCCCATCCCGTTAATTGTAGTTTTATTCATTCTGGTTCGTGATGCTTTGTTTGTAAACTATAATTCTGCTCTCCCTCCTCCCCAAATAAAAAAACAACAACAACCAACCAACCAACCAACCACACAAAAAACAAAGAATAGAAAAGAAAACACCTTGTAGAAGGACATCCAGATGATCCGGATGCGGCCTGCGCCCCCCCCCCCCCCCCACCCACACACACACACACACACTCCTAGACTGTTCAGAGTTCAGGGCCAAAACATTTGTCTGTGAGGGGGAAAAAAAGAGGGGGGGGGGGGGGGGGGATCTTCTCTGCAGACCTGCAGTCAAGAGTATGAGTCAGCATTAAAAAAAAGTGATGACAGTGGGGAAAATATTTCCCCATCACACACCTTCCCACCGCCACACACACACACACACACACACACACACACACACACACACACGCACGCACGCACGCACGCACGCACGCACACACACACACACACACACACACACACCACACACACACACACACACACACACACACACACACGCACGCACGCACGCACGCACGCACGCACACACACCACACACACACACACCACACACACACACAAACACACACACACACAAAAACACACACACAAATACAGTCTGCTGGCGAGGTGGATAATAAACGAGGACAATCACACAAAACACACGGCAAACATATACACATATACATCCGCAGGTCGCTTTTATCTTCACCGATAACACCCCCCCCCCCCCTCCGACCCACTTTCCCCCTCACTCCCCCCCTACCCTCCCCGAGACCCCGCTTTCCCCCCATCCACAAATCAGCGCCCGCGTCCCACACAGTCTCCCGACCTGCCGGATCATCAACCGTCCCACGGAAGGACCGCGGAATTTGATTGGTCCGATTGAGGAGGCGATGGGACGTCCGGCTTTAAGACGATGCGCGCGACGCTTTTAAGGGCATGCGACATGTCACGTGACGTACCCATGCACGTGGCATATCACGTGACATAGGGGCAGTAGTGACGGTCTGCCGATCTCCAAAAGCCCTCGCTGATCATTTCCGTCAATAGACGGAATGATTCATTTACGGTGGCACGCATACACAGAAATACGCGCGCGCTGGCACATGCACGCACGCAAGCACTCACGCTGCCACGCACCTGTGAACACACACACACACACACACACACACACACACACACACACACACCTTCAAACGCACGCACAGACACGCAAGCACATACACAAAACACACGAACACACGAATGCACTTGCACCTATGAAGACACACACACACACACACACACACACACACACACACACACACACACACACACACAACACTACATCACAATAGGCTACACATACACACAAGCACGCACGTACGCACAGACATACACCAAGCACGCACGTACGCACAGACACGCGAGCACGCACACACACACACAAAACACACACACACACACAACACACACACACACACACACACACACACACACACAACACACAACACACTCATACTCACTCACTACAACACACACTCAGACAGACAGACAAACAGACAGACAGACAG
>CM031595.1:63132441-63144941 GCA_018398815.1 Conus ventricosus | reverse complement strand
CATTGTCAGCAAGGCTCCCAAAAAGGCTTGATGTTGCTTGGAAGGTGGAAGACGGTTTATCACTGTTACCTGGAAGATGAAATACGGTTATGTATTGATGCCTGGAAGATGGAATACGGTATATTACTGTTGCCTGGAAGATGGGAATACGGTTCTGTGTTGTTGCCTGGATGATGGAATACGATTTATTACTGTTGCCTGGAAGACGGAGTGCAGTTTATTACTGTTGCCTGGAAGGTGGAATACGATTATGTATTGTTGCCTAGAAGATAGAATACGGTTTATTACTGTTGCCTGGAAGATGGAATACAATTATGTACTGTTGCCTGGAAGATAGAATACGGTTTATTACTGTTTGCCTGGAAGATGGAATACGGTTTATTACTGTTTGCCTGGAAGATGGAATACGGTTTATTACCGTTGCCTGGAAGATGGAATACGGTTTATTACTGTTTTCCTGGCAGATTGAATACGGTTTATTACTGTTGCCTGGAAGATGGAATACGGTTATGTACTGTTTACCTGGAAGCTTGAATACAGTTTATTACTGTTTGCCTGGAAGATGGAATACAGTTTATTACTGTTGCCTGGAAGATGGAACACGGCTATGCACTGTTGCCTGGAAGATGGAACACGGCTATGCACTGTTGCCTGGAAGATGGAATACGGCTTGTTACTGTTGCCTGGAAGACGGAGTACAGTTTATTACTGTTGCCTGGAAGGTGGAATACGGTTCATCACCGTTGACTGGAAGGCGTGAATAGGCTGGTCATCAGGCTTGACATTGCCTAATAAGTTGGTTTACAAACATTTAGCCCAACAATGCTTGCCCGCTGGAAACACGCCAGCAAAACGGCTCTATCCTGCCTGGTAGGCCGGTAGCAGGCACTATATTCCACGGCAGGCTGAAAGGCCTGAAAAAAGGTTCGAAGTAGCCTATAAGCTGGCAAAAGGATTTACGTTAGCTGGTAGGCTGGGGAAAAGGCTCGACGTTGCCCAGTAGGCTTGGAAAAAAAAAGAAAGCTCAAAGCTGCCTGGAAGGCTTGGGGAATGGACTGACGTAGACTAAAAGACTGGAAAACGATATACTTAAAGGCCAGCAAAAAAGCCTCCTCAGTGTTGCCTGGAAAGCCTGTCAAAATACCTTGACATTGCCTGGTTGTCTGGCAAAGAGGTTGGACGTGGTCTGGAAGGCTTGAAAATAAGGCGCGACGCTGCCTCAAAAGCTGGCCAAAAAGGCTCGACGTGGTCTGGAAGGTACGAAAACAACAAAAAAATATTTGCCGTTACCTGTAACATGCGAAAGTAAAAGACTTGGCATCTCCATGAGGATTTCAAGAGAAAAAAAAAATCAGACCCCCCCCCCCAAAAAAAAAAGAAAAAAAAAAAGAAACCCAAAGAAAAAGAGTGTCCGAAAGGCCTGTAGACAGCAGCGAAATGGAAGCTGCCATTTCCCCGACAGACATATGCAGGCCATATGGCTGCCGTGGTAAGTCGGCAGGCCAGATGCTGTATAAGAGCAGACGTCATCTTGCAGCTCTCCCGACGACTGTGTTGCACGTGCAACGGTGGGTACTGTTCAACCGTCTGGAAACTGGGTCGGTCGGGGATGAGGAGTGGGGAGGAGGAGAAAGAGGACGGGGGGAAGGGGGGGGGGGGAGGGAGGGAAAGAAGCAAAAAGGAATGCTGGAGTAAAGTGAAGATGGGTTTCCTCATTTACCACTCCCTCCTCTGTCTCCCCTCACACAGACACGCACAGACACAGACAGACAGACAGACAGACAGACAGACAGACAGACAGACAGACAACACACACACACACACACACACACACACACACACACACACACACACACACACGCAATCTCTGTCTGTCTCTCTCTCTCTCTTTCTCTCTGTCTCCCTCCCTTCTTCCCCCCTCTCTCTCACCCGCCTCCCAATTTCCCCCCTCCCTACCCCCTGGAAGCAGGTCCATTGACAGGCAACAGGTGCCACATGTTTGAAGAACCTCCGAACCCTGCGAGGGGTCATGGCAACTCTCTTGCGCAAGTGCCAGACCTCAAAAGTCTGTCGGCACAGACTCCGCACATCAGTTCCAACTACTTTTGCTGTTGTTGTTGACGCCGCAGCACCCAGAATACAGGCGTTCCGCGTTCCTCTCCGCGCCGCCCCACTAATTGTGCAGTCTCATAGTTTCATCAGCATTTTTTTTTCGTTGGGTGGGGGTGGGGGTGCGGAGGGGGAAGGGAGGGGGAAGCGGGGGGAAGGAAGGGTAAGAAGTGTGTGTGTGGGTGTGTGTGGGGGGAGCATGAGGAGAAGATGGAGCTGCTGTTTTAGATCGTGCTTCGCGACAGCTGCGTTAATGGATGGCGAAGAGGAGGAGTTGAATTTAATGTCCCGTCAAAACATGCCCGACATGTAGGGGAAAATGACTTTTAGTTTTACTCTTTTTCTGTTCTTTCTTTCTTTCTTTCTTCCTTCCTTTATTTAACGTCGGAACGTTTATTATCGTTTTTAAAAAGAAGTGCGGCAAAGCAGAGCGATATATCTGCATTTATTTATTTATTTATTTATTTATTTATTTATTTATTTATTTATTTAGAGAGAGAGAGAGAGAGAGAGAGAGAGAGAGAGAGAGAGAGAGAGAGAGAGAGAGAGAGAGAGAGAGAGAAAGCACATACACATATGCGCGCGAGCACGCATGCACGCGCGAGCGCGCGCGCGCACACACACGCACACACACATATACACACACGTGTATTTACACGCAGATACACATATATCATTATGATAGTGGCGCAGACCATGTTAGGTACATACCCAAGGTCTGACCAGCGCGGTGGACTAAATGCGACGGTTAGACCTCTGTTACGTCGTATCCATTCACACTGGTCTTCAATCCTTTCGTCTAAGTCATTAACTCGTTTATTCATCGCAGAGCGGTCTCGAAACTTAGCAGATCTGGTGCAGCGTATGAGGACTGGTCCGCACGCAGGTACACCTCCTTGATGAAACTGAACCTGAACCTGTTGAAACCGGTGCAGCAGTTTTCGCGTCGTTTTGCACAACGGATCCAGGATCGACCCTTTGACTTGGATCCGCACCAGAACTTCATGGCTTCGGGGTACATATCATCCCTTTCATCAAGTTCAGATAAAGTCTGTTCCGTACTTTTTGCGTAACCTTGCTGACAAACAAAAAACAAACAAAAAACAAAAAACAAACAAGCGTGGTGGAAACGTAACCTCTTTCCAGTTAACAGGCCAGGACAGACAGACACTGCCTGCCACAGCTAGTCAACTATTATGTCTTCGGATTCCGTGCCGTCTGAACTCAGACATTCCTGTTCTCACTCAGTCAATGTTTCAATCGGTTCCGCTACAGATGACAGCCCTGTTCCAAGCGCTCATCAGGCGAAGAAGGGGTGGGCTCTTGAAGTTCCAGAAACCTTCCGCCTCCCCACCCCCTTCCTTCTCCATTTTTCTTTCCCGATCCTCGACCGAATTACAAAATAACCCTGAAAAAGCGCATACCCCGAGGGGAAAAAACAAGATAGTGAAATACATCATCAGGAAACATGGTAGATGATATGACCCCTCCCCTCCATACCCCGCCCTCTCCTGTTCAACCAGTTTGTTCGTGACTCTGTGGTTCATGCACGGAACGAGAGAGTGCATGTCCTGGCATTAGCCTCTCTGTTCCCCATTCCCTTACCCCCCCCCCCCCCCCAATTTTCCAGATTAACCACTTCTTGTTGAGTGCACGTCGTTCACTGAACGAGATGAAGTTTGGCTTCTGTACCCCCCTTCCCCTCCTTCACCCCTCTTTTGGACGAAGTTATCCGCTCCTGTCGTTCATCATACCTAACTCTCTTTTTATCAGTCGTCCATCTTAACGTCGTGATCACAGATGGCATGTTTTGCATCCTGTGATTTCTTCTCCCCCCCCCCCCCCCCCCTCTCCCTCTCTCTCTCTCTCTCCTTTTCTGTCTGTCTGTCTAGACGTCTGTCTGTCTGTCTGTCTGTCTCTCTCAACATCCAAGTCACTTCAGCGGCATTATTTCCGCGATGCTCACTCTGTCTTGCCGATCACAACCACACCCTGGCTAATCCCACCGCAGCCCGACACCAGCAATGCACAGTGAGCGATGGCAAGTTGTCGTGAGGCGGCACCCGACTGGAGGAGACACTGCTCCGTCGGCGGAGCGCTTCAGTGGTATTCGGTAGTGCCTGTACTGACGCCACGTGCGCATCTTGCGATTTCTTTTCCAGACGCATACCGACTGATCCTAGACACCCATTGAGGCCAGCGTGAGAATGCAGTATTACATCTGTCCTTTTCCTTCTGACCACTTATCCCTCTCTTAGGAAAGACTGGTCCCAGGAGCTGCGTCATGGTCTCTGCATCGTTTGGGGGATTGGCAGGTTCGGTAGTCAGACTAAAAACGAAGAAAACAGAATAATAATGAAAAAGAAAGAAAGAAAGAAAGAAAGAAAGAAAGAAACGTAGACAAACGGATACATGGACAGACAGACGGATCTGTAGATGGATAGATAAGCAGATTGATGAAGAGAGAGAGAGAGAGAGAGAGAGAGAGAGAGAGAGAGAGAGAGAGAGAGAGAGAGAGAGAGAGAGGGGAGGAGTGAGAGAGAGTGCGAAATGAAGAAATAAAAAAAAAAGCTGATAAAAAAAGGAAAGAAAGGAAAAGAAAAGAAAGAAAAGAAGACAGACAGGAAAAGAAAGAAAATTTTTTAAAAAGACAAAGAAAGGAAGAAAGAAAGAAAAAAAATGAATAAATAGAAATGAGAAGACAGATATTAAGAAAGAAAAAAAGAAAAGAAAAAGAAAGGCATGGGGAAACAAAGACAGAAAGAAGGCTATTCAAATGTCTAGGACACAATACACAGGAATAAAGATATGACAAAAATGATGAAATAAGAGAAACAAAGACAGAAAGAAGGCTATTCAAATGTCTAGGACACAATACACAGGAATAAAGATATGACAAACATGATGAAATAAGAGAAACAAAGACAGAAAGAAGGCTATTCAAATGTCTAGGACACAATACACAGGAATAAAGATATGACAAAAATGATGAAATAAGGGAAACAAAGACAGAAAGAAGGCTATTCAAATGTCTAGGACACAATACACAGGAATAAAGATCTGACAAAAATGATGAAATAAGAGAAACAAAGACAGAAAGAAGGCTATTCAAATGTCTAGGACACAATACACAGGAATAAAGATATGACAAAAATGATGAAATGAGAGAAACAAAGACAGAAAGAAGGCTATTCAAAAGTCTAGGACACAATACACAGGAATAAAGATATGACAAAAATGATGAAATAAGAGAAACAAAGACAGAAAGAAGGCTATTCAAATGTCTAGGACACAATACACAGGAATAAAGATATGACAAAAATGATGAAAGAAGAGAAACAAAGACAGAAAGAAGGCTATTCAAATGTCTAGGACACAATACACAGGAATAAAGATATGACAAAAATGATGAAAGAAGAGAAACAAAGACAGAAAGAAGGCTATTCAAATGTCTAGGACACAATACACAGGAATAAAGATATGACAAAAATGATGAAATAAGAGAAACAAAGACAGAAAGAAGGCTATTCAAATGTCTAGGACACAACACACAGGAATAAAGATATGACAAAAATGATGAAATGAGAGAAACAAAGACAGAAAGAAGGCTATTCAAATGTCTAGGACACAATACACAGGAATAAAGATATGACAAAAATGATGAAATAAGAGAAACAAAGACAGAAAGAAGGCTATTCAAATGTCTAGGACACAATACACAGGAATAAAGATATGACAAAAATGATGAAATGAGAGAAACAAAGACAGAAAGACGTACAGTCCAACAGACACAAAACAACAACAGCAACAGAAACAAGAGCTAGAACACACACACACACACACACACACACACACACACACACACACACACACACACACACACACACACACATACAACAACAACAACAGAGAAACAAAGACAGAAAGACATACAGTCTGACACACGGGAGGGGAGACAGAAAGACATACAGTCTGACACACGGGAGGGGAGATAGAAAGACATACAGTCTGACACACGGGAGGGGAGATAGAAAGACATACAGTCTGACACACGGGAGGGGAGATAGAAAGACATACAGTCTGACACACGGGAGGGGAGATAGAAAGACATACAGTCTGACACACGGGAGGGGAGACAGAAAGACATACAGTCTGACACACGGGAGGGGAGACAGAAAGACATACAGTCTGACACACGGGAGGGGAGATAGAAAGACATACAGTCTGACACACGGGAGGGGAGATAGAAAGACATACAGTCTGACACACGGGAGGGGAGATAGAAAGACGTACAGTCTGACACACGGGAGGGGAGATAGAAAGACATACAGTCTGACACACGGGAGGGGAGATAGAAAGACATACAGTCTGACACACGGGAGGGGAGATAGAAAGACATACAGTCTGACACACGGGAGGCGAGATAGAAAGACATACAGTCTGACACACGGGAGGGGAGATAGAAAGACATACAGTCTGACACACGGGAGGGGAGATAGAAAGACATACAGTCTGACACACGGGAGGGGAGATAGAAAGACATACAGTCTGACACACGGGAGGGAGATAGAAAGACATACAGTCTGACACACGGGAGGGGAGATAGAAAGACATACAGTCTGACACACGGGAGGGAGATAGAAAGACATACAGTCTGACACACGGGAGGGGAGATAGAAAGACATACAGTCTGACACACGGGAGGGGAGACAGAAAGACATACAGTCTGACACACGGGAGGGGAGATAGAAAGACGTACAGTCTGACACACGGGAGGGGAGATAGAAAGACATACAGTCTGACACACGGGAGGGGAGATAGAAAGACATACAGTCTGACACACGGGAGGGGAGATAGAAAGACATACAGTCTGACACACGGGAGGGGAGATAGAAAGACATACAGTCTGACACACGGGAGGGGAGATAGAAAGACATACAGTCTGACACACGGGAGGGGAGATAGAAAGACATACAGTCTGACACACGGGAGGGGAGATAGAAAGACATACAGTCTGACACACGGGAGGGGAGATAGAAAGACATACAGTCTGACACACGGGAGGGGAGATAGAAAGACATACAGTCTGACACACGGGAGGGGAGAACAAAAAAGGAAGACAAGAAACAAAAGCTAAAACATGAAGAAAAAAAAAAAGGAAAGAAATGCACACAAAAAAATCTCAAACAAACAAAACCACGAAATCAAAAAAAAAAAAAAAAAAAAAAGGAAAAGAAAAGAAAAGAAAGGAAAGACAGAAAAAGGAAGGAGAAAAAGAAGAAAACTCACACACAACAAAACGAACTTTGCCCAGATGTACCCACGACATACCTGTACATTTTTTTCCCCATCATGGTGTTGATTTATACCGACCCATATCACACACCGCTAGGGAAGAACGTACCGCATGGCTTCGCCACATAAGCGGCTGCTGGCATGGCCATATTTGGACGACAGTGGAACACCTCCGTCATCAGCCTTCCGCGTCATATCTCTGACATGGGAGACTAAGGCAAGACGAGCGGTGGGCCGGAAGCCAGAGAGAGAGAGAGAGAGAGAGAGGGGGGGTGGGGTGGGGGGTGGGGGTGGGGGTGGGGGGGTGAAGGAAGGAGAAAGAAAGGGTGGAGGAGGAAGACTTGAGAGAGAGTGAGAGACAAAAGAGAGAGAGAGAGAGAGAGAGAGAGAGAGAGAGGGGTGGTGAAGGAAGGAGAGAAAGGGTGGGGGAGGAAGACGTGTGTATGTGTGTGTGTGTGTGTGTGTGTGTGTGTGTGTGTGTGTGTGTGTGTGTGTGAGAGAGAGAGAGAGAGAGAGAGAGAGAGAGAGAGAGAGAGTGGGACACACACACACACACACACAGAGAGAGAGAGAGAGAGAGAGAGAGAGAGAGAGAGAGAGAGAGAGAGAGGAGGGGTGGGTGAAGGAAGGAAAGGGTGGGGGAGGAAGACGCGCGCGCGCGCGCGTGTGTGTGTGTGTGTGTGTGTGTGTGTGTGTGTGTGTGTGTGAGAGAGAGAGAGAGAGAGAGAGAGAGAGAGAGTGAGTGATACTGAGAGAGAGAGACAGAGAGAGAGAGAGAGAGTGAGGAGAGAGAGAGAGAGAGAGAGAGAGAGAGAGAGAGAGAGAGAGAGAGAGAGAGTGGGACACACACACACACACACACACACACACAGAGAGAGAGAGAGAGAGAGAGAGAGGGGAGAGAGAGAGAGAGAGAGAAGAGGAGAGAGAGAGAGAGAGAGAGAGAGGGGAGAGAGAGAGAGATCATGAGAGGGAGAGAGTGATGAAGAGAGACTATGAGAGAGGTAGACAGAGAGAGAGAGAGGGGGGGGGGGTGAGGAAGAGAGAGACTGGGTGTTAAAGCGAGAAAAAGAAAGAGAGAGAGAGACACACACACACACACAGAGAGAGGGAGAGAGAGAGAGAGAGAGAGAGAGAGAGAGAGAGAGAGAGAGAGAGAGAGAAGAGTCAGCAACTCATAAGATCTGAATTTAAGGCCACCAACCTGTTAACATGGAGGGTGCACTTGAAATGTACATGAAATGCACACAAACTGAGCATGTAAAATTACCTTCCACAAACCACAGAGGGTAACAATCATCATTCGTGACAGGAAACTTAAAGAAAGAACAAAATGCAAGAAAATCGTCCCATTAGTAATACTCCGAGACCGGGGCTGGCAATATAGGTTTGGGTTTTCTTTTTCTGTCTCAAAGCACAGAGAATGAACCTGATTGGGCCTGGCAATACACATTTCTTTTTCTGTCTCAGAACTGACAATATGCAGCCAACGCTGGCTTGCAATATAGCTTTCTGTTTCTGAAAGCTTATATAAAATGTTCATGTCAGGGGCAGGCAATACATGATTTGTTTTTCAGTCTTAAAGCGTAGAAAATGAGCACGGTAAGGGACCGGAAAAATTTGCGTTTTTCTGTCTGTAAGTGTAGAAAATGAATATTCCAGAAGCTGGCAATATTTCTTTCTTTTTCTGTCTCAAAAGTTACAAAATGCACATGGCGGGGGTTTGCAATATGTCCTTCTTTTCCTTCTTAAAGCACACCAAAAAAAAATGCACATGACTCAGTCTGGTAATACGATTTATATTTTTTTCTGTCTCAAAGCGTAAAAAAAAAAAAAAGGACACCAGCGGGGGCCAGAAATATTTGCTTTCTCTGTCTCAAAGAGTAGAAATGATTGAGGCTCGCAATATATGTTTCTTTTCCTGTCTAAAAGCGTAGAAAATGAACATAACTAGAGCTGGCAACATACGCTTCCTTTTCTTTATCAGAACGTAGAGAATACACTCGACTGGGACCGGAAATGTTTACCATTTTCTGTTTCAAAGAGTAAAAAAACGAACGCGACAGGGGCTTGCAATAATTATGTGTTTCGTTTTCGGTTTCAAAGCGTAGGAAATGAATACGATTGGAGCGGGCAATGTATGTTTCTTTCTTCTTTTTTTTTTCTATCTCAGAGCGTAGAAAATAACATGCTAACATCTCAGGTTGCCAGGCAGCTTTCATTTTGTAATGAACATTGTAACAAAGGATTTCAGACATTTTCCGTATATTCTTCCGCAAATCGCCATATGCTGGACAAAGCACAAATGCATGCAATTCATCCTCTGATCTAAACGCAGAACAGATGTTTTTTTTTCCCAATATTTCCACATCGCTCACTTATTTTCAGTTTATTTAGTCCAAAGCGAAAACGAAGGCCGAGTTTTATTATTATTATTATTATTATTTTTATTTTTTTTAAAATTTATTTATTTATTTATTTTTTTTCGAAAGCGAAAATCATCGAGGATTGATTTGAATTTGCTGATTGTAACACCAAACACCCTCAGGACACAAACAAGATTGAAAGGATTGACGTGTTTCATAGGAATCACTGCTGTGAAGTTAACCAAACCCTGTTTTGTGTCAACAATGCAGTCCGCTTGGTCAGATGACGATCGTTGTTGTCACTGCTCATCTCCATTGCCACCTTTGGGTGTGCTTGCTTTGGAATTCTTCACAAAGTATCTGATTCACTTTAGACCAGTGTTGCAGAGCGCTAATGGAACTTTTAATTCATATATCAGCAACGGATGTCTTCCATTGTCATGAGAGAGAGAGAGAGAGAGAGAGAGAGAGAGAGAGAGAGAGAGAGAGAGAATTTTTAATCTTCATGATAGTCTTTATTTCCCAAAGGGTAAAGATAAGCACACACAAAACAGCAGAGCCGGTGGGTGTCAAAACATAGGAAGATGAGGAGAGGGGAGGGGGTGGAGGGGGTGTGCATGCTGGGGGGAGAGAGGAAGTGAAGGGGATAGACTGGCGAGTTGACGAGAGAGAGAGAGAAAGAGAAGAGAGAGAGAGAGTGAGAGACAGAGTGTGTGTTGTGTGTGTGTGTGTGTGTGTGTGTGTGTGTTGAGAGGGGAGAGAAGAGAGAGAGAGAGAGAGAGAGAGAGAGAGAGAGAGAGAGAGAGAGAGAGAGAGAGACAGAGACAGAGAGAGAAACAGAGACAGGGCAGAGGCAGAGACGGAGACAAACAGACAGACAGCAAAACAGAGACAGAGGCAATGAGAACGGATACAAAGACAGACAGACAGACAGCCAGACAGCCAGACATACAGACAGACAGACAGACAGTCCAAACCGTTACTGCAGCCAATAACGTGGGATGGAAACTCCGAAGCGCGCTCTACAGCCAGAAGAGATCGATAGGTTTCTTCTTGTTCCCTATACATTTCTGCCTCTCCCGGAAACAATCAGAACCCAAGAATTCAGAGGAACCAGGGAAAAAAAAGGTCGGAGGGGGTGGGGGGGGGGAGGATGAAGGAAGGGCGGTTGGGATGAGGGGGCGGGAGGAGAGGAGGAGGAGGAGGAGAGGAGGAGGAGGAAGGACAAGAGGGGACACAGCAGAGCCGCTGGGGGTCAAAACATAGGAAATCGAGGAGACGGGAGGGGGTGGGGAGGTGTGTATGCGGGGGGAGAGAGAGGTGTCGAACGTTTGGAGGACAGAGAGAGAGAGAGAGAGAGAGAGAGAGAGAGAGAAAAGGAGAGAGAGAGAGAGGAGAGAGAGGAGAAAGGAAGAGAGAGAGAGAGAGAGAGAGAGAGAGAGAGAGAGAGAGAGAGAGAAGGGGGAGGTGAGAGGAGGAGGAGTGTAGAGACTGCAGCGAGGTGAGGAAGAGATAGCCAAACCAAAAAGAGAACAACAAAGGGTTTGTTTCAGCGCAGGAAAACAAACATAAGGAGTTGTTCGGCTGAAGTGATTGTTTGCGTCTGTTTACTTCTGGAAGGGGGAAAAACGGGGGGGTGGGGGGGGGGGGGGGGGGGGGGGGGGGGGGGGAGGAAGGGGAGGGGAGACTGGGGTGGGGTGGGCATGGGGATGGTGGGGGATGGAGGGTCAGGGGGAGCAAGAGGAGGAAAGGAAGGAACTAGGGTGGGGGAGAGAGAGGGGGGGTGGGGTGGGTGAGGGCTGTGGTTATCTGCCGCAGAGGGTTTTTGTGTCGTCGTGTTTGCTGACATTTGTTTGTTTGTTTGTTTGTTTGCGTTTTTCCCACCATTTCTGTCTTCTGTTATCTGTCGCCCGCCTTTCTGTCCGTCTGTCTTTTCTTTTATCTTTTCCCGTTTATCTGCGGCCTTATTTCTTTGCGTTTTTTCGTTCGCATCCCTGTCCCCCCCTCCCCCTCCCTCCTGCAGAACAAGCCCATAAACTCTCCTCACCTGAACTTCTCTCTTGCTTTCTGTTCTGATTCATTTCATCGTTTTTTTCAAAACAGACATTACTGGAATGATGAAGAAGAGAGAGGAATAAATAAAGAGAGAGAGAGAGAGAGGAGAGAGAGAGAGAGGAGAGAGAAGAGAAGGAGAGAGAGAGAGAGAGACAGCGAGAGAGAGAGTGAGAGAGAGAGAGAGAGAGAGAGAGAGGAGTCAGACAGACAGACAGACAAAGAAGTAAGTGAAAAGAGAGAGGGAAGAGGGGAGAGAGAGAGAGAGAGAGAGGAGAGAAGAGAGAGAGAGAGAGAGAGAGACAGACAGACAGACAGACCAAGACCAGAAAGACAGGCGACAGGCAGATATAAAAGGGAAAGAAAAAGAAGAAGAAGAAGGAGAGGAGAGGGAGAGAGAGAGAGAGAGAGAGAGAGAGAGAGAGAGAGAGAGAGAGGGGAGAGAGAGAGAGAGAGAGAGAGAGAGTAGACATACATTTTTAAAAGCAGTCAAAGCCAAACGCTATTGCCAGAAGACGATGTTAAACAAACGAAAAATTCCTTTCACCCAACAACGGCGTCTTTTTTTTTTACCCCACGTCTTCAAAAAAGTTTAAATTCCGACAATCAGCGGCAAATCTTTCTAATTGTGTTTCTGCAGAAGAAGAACTGCCAACTGTAAAATCTCCAAGTCAGAAA
>CM031595.1:63114655-63127155 GCA_018398815.1 Conus ventricosus | reverse complement strand
ATAAGGGCTACAGGTCGATTGAACCCTGGGTCGATAGATCCCAGGGTCGATAGATCCCAGGGTCGATAGAGACCCTGGGATCTATCGACCCTGGGTCGATAATCGACCCTGGGATCTGTCGAGCTGACCCAATGTGTGAGTCTCTCCCGCTTTGTTTAGCAACAACTTTGCTACAAGGCTGACTGACTGACTGTTGGTCTTCACGTCGTTTATTCTTTGACCCTCAAGAACACAATCCACCCACGCACCCCTCCCCCCCCCCCCCCACACACACACAGACACAGACACAACACCATCATCATCATGTTTTATCTATCGACCCTGGGATCTATCGACCCGGGGATCTACTGAGCCTGTCGAGCTGACCCCGGGATAAGTACACTCAAACTGTCTTTTAGACTGATATATGACAAGATGCTATCGACCCTGGGATCTGTCGAGCTGACCCCGGGACAAGTACACAAGATGCTATCGACCCTGGGATCTGTCGAGCTGACCCCGGGATAAGTACACTCAAACTGTCTTTTAGACTGATATATGACAAGATGCTACGTACCGGTAAGTACGGTAAACAGTGTCTTTCCGTGCACGGGAATTTTGCTGAAAGCGAGCGCTGGCTGAAAGTGGCCCTTTGATTGACAACATGTGTGATGCGTGCAGCGGTGGGAATGAAGTAGGCCACACCGCCAGCGAGTGTGCACTGCTGTTAGCTTACGGCCAGCTATGAGCATAAGGCGCCCATGGACGTCTGTCCATTTTGCTTATATACATTACATTTATATGTAAAGGGCTGCGTTTTTCGCCAATTTCTGTAAAAAAAAATAAAATTCAAAAACATGTTTTGTTTGTTTTGTGTTCATGCCATGCACACTGAAAAGGTCGCCTCTCTCTCTCTCTCTCTCTCTCTCTCTCTCTCTCTATATTATATATATATATATATATATTTACACACACACCACACACACACACACACCATATATATATATATATATATATATATATATATATATATATATATATTCAATTATAAACAAAGTTTGCTCTTATGTCTTAGATTGAAGAAATAGGGGGAGATAAGCATTCATATCTGCTGTGGCAGTTAATACTGCCTAACTAACAGTATGTGCTCAAGTGGGTGGATGGGGAAAAATAAAATGAATGCTTCTCAAAATGAGCCTTCAGCAAGCTTATAATCTCCAATAGGGAGGAAACTCACTAACACATAACTCCTGGTCATATACCGATATTTCGAAACCTGGTTGTTTCTCCTCAGTGACCGCGGAAAGTGGTAATTTGACTCCTCTGCCTTTTCGGTTTTAAGAAGAATGCTACGATTAGGACTGCGTATTTGTCAGTTTCTGAAAAAAAAATCTAAAACAAGTTTTGTTTATTTGCTTTCTATTCACACACACACACACACACCAAAAAAAAAAAGAAAAAAAAAACAACCCCGTAAAGAAACGGTCAAAAGGGCGATGTAACACTGTAAACTTTTGCCTCAGTAATGTCTGTTCACCCCGGAAGGGCTAGAAAAAAAACCCAACAAAAAACAGATCGAGGCATTCACCACTTCCTGCTGATCTGATTGGCTGGCTGGCTGGCTGGCTGGCTGGCTGTTCGCCACGCTTCCTCCCCGCTGATAGAGTCAAACTATCAACTTGAAGCACACACGGGGTGGGACGCCGCACGGGAAGGCTGCGAGCGGTGTCGCCATACATTTTGCTCTTCTTCTTGAATGCATCGTAAATAGTGACATTCCCAGACTTGATGGTTAATCTGCGCTCAGCTCCTATTCTCGCCACGCTGTGCGGTACGAGGTGGAAGGGGGCCTGAATCATGTCGCCAGAAAAACAAACAAACAAACACTTGGGGAAGGTACGTGGTCAACATCACCGCTTGCAACTACCACAACAGACACTTTCTAGTTTGGATATGAGCGTTAGACAGACAGGTTAACAGGGAGATCTATTGAGTTGATTGATCTTTGATACCCAAGATTCTAGGCCGAAGCCTTGTCGCACAATCTGTCTTTGTCGTGCACACATCTTAAACGTATATCATCATCATCGTAGACAAATAAAACATGACAGCTGAGCAAACTGAATTATGATTCAGACGGATACAGCCAATGATAACCTGCCAGATTGACAGACTAAAGGAAGATGTGCTTGAAAATGAAAGGGCAGAGAGAGAGAGAGAGAGAGAGAGAGAGGAGAGAGAGAGAGGAGTGGTGGGGGAAGTGGGGGGGGGGGGGGGGGGGGGGGGGAGAGGGTGTATTCTTGAATAGAGCGTGTTCTCAGGCGATGTGTTCCGAAATGTTGTTTACATCAAGTCGAATTATTTGTAAACGGTGGATTTAATCTGAATGAAAACATGAAGTTATTTCGGGACGAAATGTTTGTGACGGAGTTTTTGAAAATCTGTAATTGCTTTACTTTTTTTTTTTTTTTTTTTTTTTTGCAAAGGAGTTGTGAGACAATTCCAGAAAAATGAACTGTCCAAAGCAATTTAGACCTTGTTTTTGAACTGATCAATAAGTGGACACGGGAGAGGCAATTTCTGCGATGCAAAAGAGCTGTTCAGTCTTGTAAATACAGCGCTAATGTAGCGTGGCATCGAATTTGCCGACATTTTAACCCTACGTGATGCTTTGTTGAATTCAATTTAATTCGGTGGTTTGGAGGGGGGGGGGGGGAGAGAGAGAGAGAGAGAGAGAGAGAGAGAGAGAGAGAGAGAGAGAGAGAGAGGAGAGAGAGAGAGAGAGAGAGAATGCGTGCTTCTGTGTGTGTGTGTGTGTGTGTGTGTGTGCGTGCGTGTGTGTGTGTGTGCGCATGCCTTCGTGATGTGGTGTGTGTGTGTGTGTGTGTGTGTGTGTGTGTGTGTGTGTGTGTGTGTGTGTGTGTGTGCACGCGCGCGCGCGCAAATGTTCGTGTGTGTGTGTGTGTGTGAGAGAGAGAGAGAGAGAGAGAGAGAGAGAGAGAGAGAGAGAGAGAGAGAGAGGAGAGAGAGAGAGAGAGAGAGAGCACGGGCACATCTTTAGATTCCATATCCGCAGTGCGGCAGTCACGCACTTTTTCTTTTCCCCCATTTTTGTTGTCTTTTTCCACTAGATCCAATACCTTCAATGTTGACGTTGGTTTCACTGGGAACTCAAAGTCAGAAGCAAGGGAGGTAGAGCACCTGAAGCCATTTGGCCACCCTGGGCCAGTATCTCCGCCTGTGGAGAGAATTATGAGGTCTGCCTCGCGCACCCACCGCCGTCACTCGCCGTGCACGTGCTCTTTATCGGCGCCCGCTAGGGAGTCCTCTCCTTGAAAGCTGGCGGCTGTTGCCGTGATGGCTACCTTTCAACGCCCGTCGCCGCCTTATCCGTCTGTCTGTCTGTCTGTCTGTGCGTCTGTCATTCTGTCTGTCTGTCTGTGCGTCTGTCATTCTGTCTGTCTGTTTGCCTGTCTGTCTGTCCCAGCGTCCCTGCTTTAATCATTTTCGACTGGGATGAGGCGTAGGTTGTCCGTCGATTTTTGCATCACTGTTTACAGGCTGGTCTGGTTTGACTGTGGATTGTCTGATGTTTCTTGGTTGAAATAACGTTTCGGGCCGTCTTGAAGAGAGACTGTGTGACACGCACGCACTCACATACGCACGCTCTCTCTCTCTCTCTCTCTCTCTCTCTCTCTCTCTCTCTCTCTCTCTCTCTCTCTCTCACACAAACACACACATACACAGAGACTGTGTAACTCATCGTTGATACAGCGTGTCTGTGTATATGAGAGAGAGAGAGAGAGAGAGAGAGAGAGAGAGAGAGAGAGAGAGAGAGAGAGAGAGAGATTCAGATGGAGAATTGAACACACACACACACACACACACACACACACACACACACACACACACACACACACACACATCACACAACACACGCACACGTATGAACACATAATGAAAGTAAGAGAGATTTGGACTCTACACCCTTCAGAGAAGAAGAAGAAGAAGAAGAAGAAGAAGAAGAAGAAGATGATGATGATGATGATGATGATGATAATAAAGATGACAAAGAAAAGAAAAAAAAAGCTTGAAAAACTGAATTCGAATTTTCGTTACGCTAGTTGCACATCAGGGGCTAAATCATTCGCTGTTTCCGACTCCCGGTCGGAGTGGCGAGTGCCAGTCAAGCACTTTCTCCACAATGGACTCCTGAAACTCCCTCCAAGACAGCAGCAGACCTAACGCTTGTCAGCCGAAAATGCTGCTAGCACACATTTCGACCTCCACACTGAAGAGGTGGAAAAAGAAAACAAATGTGTATTGACAGTAACGAGAAATGGACGTCTAGCTTTTAAACCCGGGTACTTCCGGGAACCTTAGGGCACGTCTACACAGGGCGCGGCAAGGCGGCACCGCGCCGCTCGCTGAACGAGCGCGTTTTAAAGTTGAGTAGAGTTGACTGCCGAGTCTGGCTGGTTAGCTCTCGTTGCTTCCTCCCTCTACAGCTGTGAGGGCGTTTACATTGGTTGGTGCGCTCCAGAAGCATGCTGGCAGTTGTCATGACCCCACCTGTTATCTGTGGAATGCCGAACGGCGGTTTCCAGAAGTCTGAAACACGCGGGGGCTCTCGGGCTGACAGCACGGCTGTTGCTATGGTAGAAGCCAGAAATTTTTTTTTTGCAGAGGATTTGGGTTCAGGATTCAATAAATCCTGTAACGTGTGTGTGTGTGTGTGTGTGTGTGTGTGTGTGTGTGTGTGTGTGTGTGTGTGTGTGTGTGTGTGTTTGTGTGCGTGCATGCGTGCGTAGGTGCGTGCGTGCGTACATGCGTGAGTTCGTGTGTGTGTGTGTGTGTGTGTGTGTGTGTGTGTGTGTGTGTGTGTGTGTGTGTGTGTGTGTGTGTGGAGAGAGAGAGAGAGAGAGAGAGGAGAGAGAGAGAGTGTGTGTGTGTGTGTGTGTGTGTGTGTGTGTGTGTGTGTGTGTGTGTGTGTGTGTGTGTGTTGTGCGTGTTCTGATTTCAACCGGTAGCGGAAGAACCGGATGGAATCAAAGGGGTCAAAAAGCAGGGAAGGAAAGAAAGGTGTTCCATGAACATCGTGAGCTGCTGACACCCTTCCTGCCATTCCCTAACAGACTGGTGTCATCGCTCCCACTGAATCATGGAACTTTGTGATGTGTCTGTTTTTACTTCTGTCAGGACACTGTTTTAATATCATGATTATGTAGCGCCTGTCCTCGGTTGGAAATCAAGTTCTAAGCGCTTTTACGATTCACAGTCACGTTTACGCAACGGGCCGCCCAGCTGGGTAGAGCCGACTGAAGAGATGCTAGTCAGCGCTAATCATTCGTTGCCTGTGTCATTCGCCCGAATACCAGTCACTAAAACTTTTAGTTATTCTTTCGATTTTCACGGAGGATGCATGCTGTATGAAAACGCTTTAACCATGCCGACGGCCAAACTGGCCTTTTCATCCGAAAGTTGGAGATTGAAATTTACATGTATGATTGAACTTTACATGTATGCAACATCTTCACACACGGACTCTCGGTTTATAGTCTCATTCGGGCTTTTCATAAAATGGAGTCAGAACCAGTGTTAGCCCTGGAGGGAAAATCCCTGTGTACCGAAACAGCCCAGCGAAGATTCGAAACCGCAACCCAGGATCACCAGGATCACGAATACTGACTGAGCTATTCTGGCCCCCTATGTATTCTATACCAACCCCCATCCTTTCCCGCCCACCAGCAAGGATCTTGCCAACGTGTGCAAGCATCCAAGTAAGCCTTTAGCGCCTGTTTCAGCCACGTCGCCTTGTCTGCCCATACTTGAAGGATTAGAGAGCTTTGGCTTTATTCATCTGTGGAACAACATGGCCTTCCTATTGCCGCCCGATCAGTTCGCCAAGGAACTGGAGCAGACACGAAGAAATGGAACCGACAGGGCGGCAGTCGTCTGGTCTGGCTCGTTTCAGAAGCGGGGATGCCGCACGGTTCCCACACGATCTTTAGAAGCAGACCCATGCCGCGTTCCTTAGGCTGAAAGCATGTGGTGCTTGTGACGATGAAGAAGAATCAAATCACAACCCTGTTTGTTGACACTCCACTGAGCGTGAAACGCTGCGTGAAGGTGGTGGGTTGACAAGAGTCGGTTCAAATGTCTGGTTGAATCGATCCAGTCAAAAACAGGTAACAAGCTCAAAGTCATTAATTCCGACTGAAGATGAACAACTCACCACTCTGTGACCACGGAAACGGTCCCAAACAAAGACGCGTCTTTGTCCAACGCTTTCACCTCCATTCTCTCCGCATTGTCCACCAAACCCTCCTCAAACCCGTTTGTGATAGATCATCAAATTTAAAGTTCAAGAAACATGGGGTAGCATAGCCAGTCAATAATCATGAAGTATTCTCAAATGTTTTGGAATTAGTACGTAGCGCCGTCGATAAAAATGCATGGAATCTTTAGAAGGATCGAGAACACGTGTGTTAAAGCCATGTAAAATGGTCTGAACAGTCAAGAAGCAGCGTCTAGCAATTAATTATATCTTCTTTGAGAATTCACTTCAACTAGGTGACAGACCTGATACAGCCCTTTGCAGGCGGCTGAGCTATTAGCAACTCTCTCTCTCTGTCTCTCTCTCTCTCTCTTTCTGCCTCAATCCGATACTTAAAAGAGACCTTAGGGGTCATTACGCTGTTTGCGCATGCGACATGTGTTAAAGAATCGTCACACGAACAACTTAACACGCCCAAAGTGAAACCCAAGACACGCAGATCTGAATCAGACGATGATAACAATAACAATCATAAAGATAAGGGAAGTCGGTTTGTTTGCAGCTGGAGCGCCCGCTGGTAGGTTCAGATTCATCTTTCCAGCTAACCAGCCGACAGCGTTCGTTCAAGGTCGGGCCTACAGAGCGAAGAATCGCTCCTGTGCAACACAACAGTCGCCCTTTGTGGGAAAGCCTTTACCCAACGCCAGCCTGCATTCCCAGGGGGAGGGTCTGGCAGACTTCCATCACTCGGGGGCAAAGTCCACACACTTTTAGGTCAAAGCCACAGATAATGTGGAACGTAAAAAGCTCTATGTCACTGAAATTAAAGAGCCTGAAATATGGGGCGTCTGCAGGGTTGGACGCGCGCGCGCACACACACACACACACACACACACACACACACACACACACACAACACACACACCTCTTCAACGTTTCCACACGCTCAGAATATACGCCTTTTTAATACTTCTTTTCGACAAGGCACGTTTCTGGCTATCGTAGCTGCGATAATCTGACTGGGAAACCATTGACTACCTCCGGCGGAGCCAGATAAGCACTTCCTTCCTCCCCATTTTCTTGTACCCTACTGCCTCGCCACCCCGCCCCAGCCCTCTCTACCCCCCCACCCCCAAGTCCCGCAGCCCCAAAGCAGACTGATAAACCTCTATCTCATCGTTAAGGAAACATGGCCGGGGGGAAGGTGTAGTGTGATACGACGTAGAATGTCACAATCCAGCAGTTTCTGTGAAAAATGTAACAAGAACGACAACTGTCGGATGCGTTACTCTCTGCGAACCAATATTGTTAAATTTGTCGTGTGCGAAGTTTCACAAAAATGCTTAACCATAAGTCTTTCCGTGCTTAAGAACGACAAGTGTGGCATCGTTACCAAGTCTGTTCGTGATGAATGTTGCAGCAGCAGATTTCAGTGTAGATATACAAAGAAAACATACAAAAAGTTAATGCAGTTTTTGGAGCAGCACGATGTTAAAAACTATAAAAACACTGGTCGGGAAACAAAACAAAACAAAACAAAAAAAAACAGGAAAAAATGACCCGAGATGCTTATTCTATAGGAGTCCTAAACAGTACATTATCCGACGACAATGTTTCTGTCATCTAGTTGCACAGCAAAACGTATGAGATCAAATAGATGGAAATGATAACAATTAACTAACTATCAGTAACGAAGGTCCCAATATTACCTCGGTTTCAGCTGCTATTAATCAATAGATCCTGCAATAAGTTGCAGTTTCAACGAAAAATACAACAATTATCTTTTTTAGTTTTGACATTCCGCGCGAATAATGTGAAAATCATCACACATTTTGTGCATCGTGCACGACAAGTGAAATGAAAGTCTTCGATTTTTTCAAGTTTTTTATGTGTGTGTACAGATTGCCGTAGTGTTACAATTCTAGCTGATACTGCTGCATTATTACATTTTTTATGCACATTGCTGCATTGTGATATTTCTTACGGATATTGCCGCATTGTTACATTTTTTTTTCGTGGAGATTACTTCGTTGTTATATTTTTGTAGAAATTGCTGTATTGTAACATTTTTGTTGACACTGCTGCATTGTTACACGTTGTGTGCACATTGCTGCATTGATGTCTATACTTTGTGTGGAGATTGCTGCATCGTTGCATTTTTCTCTTGCAGTGTTACATTTTTCGAAAAGATCGCTGCAGTGTTACATTTTACGTCGTATTAGTGCAGCGCGGGTTTAAGAAGAATGAATATGACTAAGGAGGTACACGCTTGGGAACGAAAGCAGAACATGAACCAAGTCAGATAACTCTTTTGCTGTCAGCAGCGTGAATAACCGACTGTCTCGACGGAAACCTTTATGTTCGGGGTGGAACACACTGACCTGCACACAGCGTGGGACAATCTACAACCTTCTGCTTTTACTTTCACACCCTTCCTTAAACCCCCACTTCCCTCCCCTTCACTTTGCACCCTTCACAAACCGCTCCCCTAACCTTTTAACGGGGGTAGGAGAGGACATAAGAGTAACCCATTCGAAATCGAGCAAATAAACTGTTTTTTAACGGACGTCGTCGAAGAATATTGCCAGGCCGAGGTCCCTGGAGCTCCTCACTCCCTCTGGCCCGGCATTGCCGCCTTCAGCCCGCGAGCTGCCGCCCGCCTCACCAAACACGCGGTCCATTAAAACCCTCCCATGACACATTGACCAGCAAGGCTTTTAGGCGCAGCGTTACGCTGCTGGTACAGCGGGATCCTTTGCACTGGGAAGGACCATGTCATGAGGGTGACATTTCTTCCCAGTTTCAGGCTCAGTCTTGGCCAAGGAGGCGCCTCTTTCTGTGGACTTTGTTCACAGAGGCGACGACATGTCGACTGAAAGGGTGGGAAAAAGTAAAAAATAAAACGGTGTCTTACGACTTGTCAGTAAACTAGCTGTTTTATCCTGTACCTTCCGCTCCCCTCCCCTCTCCTCTCTTAATATTTCATTTACCTCCCTTTCAAAAAAAAAATTCTACAAACCACTTTCACCCTCTCCTCTCACCCCCCCCCCCCTCCCCACACTCCTCACCCTTCCCGCCGCAACTGTCTCCGTCCTCCCCCGTAACTTTCCTCTCTTACCCTCCCGAGTCCACGTTTGGAAGGTCATGGAGGGCGGTGACCATTGTCAAGAGTCTGATCAAAATGACATCCCTCAGGGCCGCTTCCGATCCTCACATCGCTTCGCTTCTCAGTATTGATGGAACTTATGCGCAAAATGTCAGCATAAAAAAACCAAACGATTCGCCCTTGATTTGCCTGGTATGCCAGTGAGTCATTATGCAAAATTCGGAGAATATCGGCTGAAAACCATGAATTCGTTCGAAAAGGAAGACAGACAGGCGAACAGACAGGCTTAAAATACTGCATAAACAAAGGGAAGATGGACCCCGGGACGATGAAAATGTACCAGGTACAAAAAGACAGGTATCGTGTTTCACCCAAAGGTCTTCTTCCACAAGCGGGACTACCAATACGGGGGAAAAAAGACAGTGCATTATCTGACCGCTGCTCAACGCTGGCACTCTTTGTGCTTTTTTGCTTAAGAAGTCATCGCTCGGATCACTAAAAACGTTGTATTAGACTGGGAAAGCACTGCAAAGAATGCAACACTTACTAAATTACACCAAATGGGAAAACAACGCTATAAAACGGCAGCAAATGCCACACACCCACACCCACACCCACCCACCCACCCACCCACCCACCACCACACACACACACACACACACAGATGCGCGCGCGCGAAATAAACATAAAAAAAATTGTCATTAATCGAAATGGCATCAATGCTAAAGCAGCCCATCAATCGTATACAAAGTTATCTAAACAAAGGATGAACATGGTATTGAGTCTTTTTCTTCCCCCCCATCTCCATCTCCCTTCTAAAATCGTTTTTCTCATCTTCATTCTCCCCGTTCTAATCAGTCTCATCAGCAATGTAAATTTACAGCGTGTTACAGTTTGATGCAGATAATTATGCATTCTAGTCATAAAGTGCCACATATTTTTTTGTTCCGAGCATCCGACTATTGCAGCTGTACTTCGTTGGCTTTTCGTGACAAAAAGCAGTCAAGATTTGAACGCTACAAATTCCTCGAGGTAATTTCACAGCAGAAAAAAGAACAGGGTTTTTGACAGACGGCGTCCACGCATTTTTTTATGATCATGGCTGACGTACAGATAATCGTCCACCACTCTGGACTGTTCATCGCTTCCCTGGTTCTTCAGCCCGGTGCCAGACACGCTTCAGAGACTGTAGCATTCGCTCACTTCAAACTGCCATCCATCATCAACATTTGTCTGTCTGTCTGTCGAGGGGGAATCAACTTCAAGTCTTATTGCATTTCAGCTTCTCGACTCCGAGAGTTTTAAAAGTCTCTGCATATACATCGCAGATCAGACCCGATGTTTACCGGCTGTTTATCCTTTTTACTACAAACCTAAGTGTCCAATAATTCTAGGTCCACAGACAGAAGGAATAAAACTCTTCTGATTGTCTCGCACTCTTGTTTTGTTCCATTATAAACTGACTGATTTACTGCCGGGCGTTTGTGTTGTTTCTTCCTCCTCCCCCACCCTTCCCCACTCCTACTGCCTCGATTGGCATCAATTAGCCACTAGAAGCCTGCACTTTCTCTCCCAGGGAATCGACTTCAAGAAAGACGACTGCCATTAGAACTGAAATAGCTGCATTGTTAGGGGCACCTGTTCCGCTGTGTCTTTACAAATGTTTGTCTCCTATAAAACCCTGTTGTGTCTACATGCTTGTTTGTTGCGTTTGTTTTCTCCGGCCATTGAAGCCGCGGTAGCACTTGTCTGTCACCAGGAAACATCAGTGTGGTGTTGTTTTTGTTCCCTTCAATATTTCCTTCACGGAGCTTGTTTTGTCTTCTTTCGTTTCTTCGCCTCCCAAGCCTTCTTCTTACCGGTCGCGCGTTACACCAAAACCCCACAGGGAGATCGTTTATCAGTCCCTGAATTCACGACTGTTGCTTTAACAGTTCAGGTGTTTCACGTTTGTGTCCAGTGAGCGACGAACATTGAACAATGAACGATGTTGAATGGCTTTACCCCATTCTCGGTGTATGGAGGACAGCAGCAATGGACAAACGATCGTCATCATGAATTCTGAAGAAAGTAAGATAACCAGTCTCACAAATCGTATTGCTGCAACAGTTAAAGACAAGGCTTGGGTGTCTCGAGGAAGATAGTACTTCATGCACGTTTGATCAAAGGTCTTCGCCCAATTTCATGAACTTAAATGAATTCAGCAGACCAAGATCAAACTTTGAACATACTGGAAGAAAATGATGACATGAGGGTGTATTTCTCGGGCAGTCAAACAAACTGGAACTGACACCATACTTCATTCACGTTATTATTTCTACACATCCCTTCTCCTCTCAACAGCCCGCATCGTTGTCCCTTCTTCAAATTAAAGTTTACGACTAAAACAACAAAATGCCATTAAAGCAATGATATGCTGATCTTAAAACTTGTCTGCTGAACATTCCTCTGCAAAATCCAGATTTCACATGTACGTAAATAGAACGATGTTTACTTCTTTCAAACAACACCTGCCATGTTTTGATGAATGAGCCTGTCAAATAGTTGTTTCTACATATTTCCACAAACAAGCTTATGACACTGATGTTCTACAGCTGGCAGACTCAGGGAGCGATACTGACCTCTGGGAGCCAAGGGGCAGTCATAATAAAAGGTCTGCAGATACATGCAGGCCTGCAAACGGCGGGAGGCCGGAAGGTGATGACCATGTCATAAGCACCCCGCTGCCTTGATTCTGATAAACAACTGACCCTTCCACCCCGTCTTCTCCTCCTTCCACCCGAACGCCAGGTGAGCAAAGCACCGTTTACCTCCCCTCTTTACCGCCATTTTGTGTTTTTTCTTTTTGCCGCCAGGAGGAAACTGTAAAAACAGTTGATGTCAGGCAGAGAGGAGGAAGTCGGGCAGGTAGGCGGGGAGGAAGGGAGGGTGGGAGAGAAGGTGGGAGAGAGTGGGGTGGGGGTGGAGGTTGAGGTGGCATGGGAATGAGCCTTGGGGGTCTTAATGCCCAAGAAATCACGGTGCGTGTTTATGGCTGCTGCCGCTGCTTCCCTGCCGCGGAACAAGAAATGCGGTCATCCTGCAAATCAGTTATCTACCCCCCCCCCCCCCTCTCTCTCTCCGTCTCATTTTTTACCT
>CM031595.1:63079655-63094655 GCA_018398815.1 Conus ventricosus | reverse complement strand
TGTAGCATGCCTTCTATGACTGCTTGTAGCATGCCTTCTATGACTGCTTGTAGCATGCCTTCTGTGACTGCTTGTAGCATGCCTTCTATGACTGCTGGTAGAGTGCCTTCTGTGACTGCTTGTAGCATGCCTTCTATGACTGCTTGTAGCATGCCTTCTATGACTGCTTGTAGCATGCCTTCTATGACTGCTGGTAGCATGCCTTCTATGACTGCTTGTAGCATGCCTTCTATGACTGCTTGTAGCATGCCTTCTATGACTGCTTGTAGCATGCCTTCTATGACTGCTTGTAGCATGCCTTCTATGACTGCTGGTAGCATGCCTTCTATGACTGCTTGTAGCATGCCTTCTATGACTGCTTGTAGCATGCCTTCTATGACTGCTTGTAGCATGCCTTCTATGACTGCTGGTAGCATGCCTTCTATGACTGCTTGTAGCATGCCTTCTATGTAGCATGCCTTCTATGACTGCTGGTAGCATGCCTTCTATGACTGCTTGTAGCATGCCTTCTATGACTGCTTGTAGCATGCCTTCTATGTAGCATGCCTTCTATGACTGCTTGTAGCATGCCTTCTATGACTGCTGGTAGCATGCCTTCTATGACTGCTGGTAGCATGCCTTCTATGACTGCTGGTAGCATGCCTTCTATGACTGCTGGTAGCATGCCTTCTATGACTGCTTGTAGCATGCCTTCTAGGACTGCTGGTAGCATGCCTTCTATGACTGCTTGTAGCATGCCTTCTATGACTGCTTGTAGCATGCCTTCTATGACTGCTTGTAGCATGCCTTCTATGACTGCTGGTAGCATGCCTTCTATGACTGCTTGTAGCATGCCTTCTATGACTGCTTGTAGCATGCCTTCTATGACTGCTTATAGCATGCCTTCTATGACTGCTTGTAGCATGCCTTCTATGACTGCTTGTAGCATGCCTTCTATGACTGCTTATAGCATGCCTTCTATGACTGCTTATAGCATGCCTTCTATGACTGCTTGTAGCATGCCTTCTATGACTGCTTGTAGCATGACTTCTATGACTGCTTATAGCATGCCTTCTATGACTGCTTGTAGCATGCCTTCTATGACTGCTTATAGCATGCCTTCTATGACTGCTTGTAGCATGCCTTCTATGACTGCTTATAGCATGCCTTCTATGACTGCTTGTAGCATGCCTTCTATGACTGCTTGTAGCATGCCTTCTATGACTGCTTATAGCATGCCTTCTATGACTGCTTATAGCATGCCTTCTATGACTGCTTACAGCATGCCTTCTATGACTGCTTGTAGCATGCCTTCTATGACTGCTTATAGCATGCCTTCTCGCTAAAACACAAGGGAACGACTGCTGCAGTATACCTTCTCGTCTGATCACGTAGAACTGCTGCGTTAGGCCTTCCACATCTATGTCGCGCGCCCCGTTTGAGGAGAAGTGGCTGCCCGTTCTTTCTTCGTCGTTTTCATCGTCTCCAAATGTTGTTTGTCCTGCCTGAGGAAGACCAAAGAGGTCGAAACGCGTCGTGTTTGTCTTGTAATTTGTTTCTTTCGTTCGGCGGCGTAGACGTTTTTATTTTCAGTTCGACAACAACAGTATCAGACGTGCATACCCTGCATAAGGATGACCCAGAAGGTATTTGATGACGACCTAGAGGGTATGCAAGTCGGACCCAGAGAGTATGTGACTGTGAGGCGCGAGTATGTTACCGAGTCCCAGATGCTATGTTACTCCGATCCTGATGGCATGCAACTCTGACCCACGAGACAAGTAACTCTGACACGGGAGGATGTAACTCTGATCCAAAAGGTATGCATGTGACTGTGGTCTACAAGGTATGTAACTCTGACTGTATGTGTACGCAACTCTGATTCACCACTCATGTCTGATTCAGAAGGTATGTAACTCTGACCCAGAAAGTATGTAACTCTGGCCTAAAAGGTATGTAACTCTGACCCAGAAGGTATGTAACTCTGGCCTAAAAGGTATGTAACTCTGACCCAGAAGGTATGTAACTCTGGCCTAAAAGGTATGTAACTCTGACCCAGAAAGTATGCAACTCTGGCCTAAAAGGTATGTAACTCTGACCCAGAAGGTATGTAACTCTGGCCCAGAAGGTATCTAACTATGGCCCAGAAGGTATGTAACTCTGGCCCAGAAGGTATGTAACTCTGGCACAGAAGGTATGTAACTCTGGCCCGGAAGGCATGCAACTCTGACTCTATGGGTATGCAACTCTGATTCACAACTCGTACCCGATTCAGAAGGTATTTAACTCTGACTCTATGGGTATGCATCTCTGATTCACAACTCATGCCTGATTCAGAAGGTATGTAACTCTGACCCAGAGGGTATGTAACTCTGATCCAGAAGGTATGTAACTCTGACTCTATGGGTATGCAACTCTGATTCACAACTCATGCCCGATTCAGAAGGTATGTAACTCTGACCCAGAAGGTATGTAACTCTGACCCAGAAGGTATGCAACTCTGACCCACAAGGCATGTAACTCTGACCCAGAAGGTATGCAACTCTGACCCAGAAGGTATGTAACTTTGGCCCCGAAGGTATGTAACTCTGGCCCCGAAGGTGTGTAGCACTGACTCAGCGGTGTGCAAATGACACAAAAGGCACGTAACACTGAACCAGAGGATGCGTAACACTGACCAAGGGCATGTAACACTGTTCCCTTCCGTTGTTCTAGAATACTTGGGAAATGTGTGCGCAAAAGAACAACATGAATAACAACAAACATATCGCAGTTTATCAACCCCAATGCCTCTGCCTTTCTTCTCAGAGAACGCGGCCAAACTATTGAAACACAGGCCAGAATAGAGAACTAACCAAACAAGAGAGAGAGAGAGAGAGAGAGAGAGAGAGAGAGAGAGAGAGAGAGAGAGAGAGAGAGAGAGAGAGAGAGAGAGAGAGAGAGAGAGAGAGAGAGAGAGAGAGAGAGAGAGACAGAGACAGACAGACAGACAGACAGAGACTTAGAGAAGCCAGTGAACGATCGATGGAAGGCACGACGTTCCTTTTAGGAGGGTAATGGGTGAAACATTAACACTTTCCAACAGGCAGCCCTCTGGGCCACGGAGAGGCAGGAACGAAGAGACGAAAAACAAACAAACAAACAAACAAGCAAGCAAACAAACAAACAAACAAACAAACAAACGGACAAACAAAGTATGAAAATATCAAAGGACAATGCAACACCTGATGCATGCAAACAAGATAAATTAATACCCCCACCTCTTTTTTTTTTATACATCGAAATCAGAGAGAGAGAGAGAGAGAGAGAGAGAGAGAGAGAGAGAGAGAGAGAGAGAGAGAGAGAGAGAGAGAGAGAGAGAGAGAAGACAGACAGACAGACGACAGACAGTCAGACAGACAGACAAACAGGCACACATACATTCACTCACGCACTCACACACACAAACACAGAAACAGACAGTCAGACAGACGGACAGACACAGAGAGAGAGAGAGAGAGAGAGAGAGAGAGAGAGAGAGAGAGAGAGAGAGAGAGAGAGAGAGAAGAGAGAGAGAGAGAGAGACGGAGACAGAGAGAGAGACAGAGAGAGAGAGAGAGACAGGCAGTCAGACAGACAGACAGACAGACAGACAGTCAGTCAGACAGATAGACAAACAGACAGACAGACAGACAGACAGACAGACAGACAGACAGACTGACCGGTTGAAAGAATGGAGAGCAACAAAAGATGAGGCAAGACGTGAGTTAACAGTAAATGCCCGACCAATTTTCCGTAGCTTGTGCTTCCGAAGTTCACTTAAAAAACAAAACAAAACAAACAAAAACCAGCAACAACGTCGACAACCTGTTCCAGTGCATGCTGTCTGCAGCAGTCACGCCAGGCTGTTTACAGCCAAGCCGTCCACAGAAACCAGCACGGGGAGGCTGTCCACACGAATGGCAGACGTCTGACTGTAGAAGGGAGTATTGTATTTTGCATGGTGTTGTGGTATTGACTTGTGTTATGATGTGTTGTACTGTAGATTCGGTATAGTATGGTGTAGTGTAATGTAGTGTAGCATAGCGTAGTATAGTATGATATGATACAGTAGAGTTAAAGTAAGAGCAGAGCAGAGCAGAGCAGAGCAGAGCAGAGCAGAGCACAGCACAGCACAGCACAGCAGAGCAGAGCATGGCATGGCATGGCATGGCATGGCATGGCATGGCATGGCATGGCATGGTATGGTATGGTATGGTATGGTATGGTATGGTATGGTATGGTATGGTGTTTTGTAGCGTAGAGTAACGTAGCATAGCATAACAAAGCGGAGTATAGTACAGTATAGTACAGTACAGTACAGTATAGTACAGTACAGTATAGTATAGTATAGATAGTATAGTATAGCATAATATTGTATTGTATAGTATAGTACTGTGCTGTATTGTATTGCATTGTGTTGCAATATACTGTATTGTATTGTAAGTAAGACTGAAATAGACGACAATGTTACAAAAAAAGGCCAGAATTTAAATAAACACACGAAACTAGGAGCAAAACAACGTTTATTTCATACTCAATACAAAACGGACAAGTACATTATCTACTGAGATACTGTCCTCACACAACCGACATACAAAATGTACCAAACAGTACTCCCTCATACATGCAGTCAGCCGGACAAACATGACCGTTTGGCAATTGTGTGTTATAGAAGCCTCACCTCGCAACTTGTTTCGTGTGTTTAGTCGTTAGTTTCGTGTGTTTAGTCGTAGTTTCGTGTGCTTAGTCGTAGTTTCGTGTATTCAGTCCGTAGTTTGGCACGCTGCTGTGCGGTATATAAGAACTGTGGCGTGACGTAATGCAATGTAGTGATGTCACATATGCGGAGTTATCAACATTCACTCGCAGTCATGATTTTACAGATATTGGGGAGCTGTTAGCGTTCCAGCTGCTTCTGTCTCGGGTTAGTCTCTCGGAGGTTTTTCGCCTCCCCCCCCCCCCCCTCAACTCCCCCCTCCCCCCCCCCCGCCCCCGTTCCCTCATCATTCGGAGCTAGAGTGATACGACTTACCATGGAGTCAGACCTTGGTTAGACCGCTGTATATGCGAGTGATCTTTTCATCATTTTCCTTTAAGTTTATTCTCATGTATGTCTTTAATTCATCCACGTTGCCACTACGACACCAACACCTTGCTCGGGTCTACTTGTGGCTGAAGAGGTTCACCTCACTTCTGACCTTCCCCGCCCTCCCCCCCCCCCCCCCCCCTGCCCCTTCCGTCCTTTTTACCCCCTCCTCACTCACTCCCCAACCCATCCTCTCCTTCTTCCTCGTTCAATTTCCTGCTTCTTTTCTATGTTTCGGAACTGTTTTCACTTTTTCTTTTCCACCACCGCTTTGCCCCCCCCCCCCCCCCCCTACACCGCCATTCTCCTTGCCGTGTGAGGAGGAATGTTTTGTGTTGACGTCTGGTATTTGCTGAGGATGACATGTATGTTGAAAATCCACTCGTCTGATTAGGGATTGGCTGTTAAACAAGCGCTCCTTTGCTGTCTGTTTTTGTCTGTTTAATCCTCTTCTGTTGGCGTGTTCGTTTTTGTCATTATTAACTGGTGGCCATGCATTATCTGGTTACTCCCCCCCCCCCTCGCCTCCCCATCCCTTACACATATATATTCCACCAGGCCATCCTAAAGAGTGCCACCTGTAACGCCACATCTGCTAGTTGTCCATAACGAGCGCCCATTTTTAAGGTCACATCTGCTAGTTGTCCATAAGGAGCGCTCATCTCTAACGTCACATCTGCTGGGTAATCATAACGAGCGACCATCTGTAACGTCACATCTGCTGGGTGGTCATAACGAGCGACCATCTGTAACGTCACATCTGCTGGGTGGTCATAACGAGCGACCATCTGTAACGTCACATCTGCTGGATGATCATAACGAGCGACCATCTGTAACGTCACATCTGCTGGATGATCATAACGAGCGCCCATCTGTAACGTCACATCTGCTGGGTGGTCATAACGAGCGCCCATCTGTAACGTCACATCTGCTGGGTGATCATAACGAGCGACCATCGGTAACGTCACATCTGCTGGGTGATCATAACGAGCGCCCATCTGTAACGTCACATCTGCTGGGTGGTCATAACGAGCGCCCATCTGTAACGTCACATCTGCTAGGTGATCATAACGAGCGCCCATCTGTAATGTCACATCCGTAAGGTGGTCATAACCAGCGCCATCTGTCCCGTCACATCTACTTGGTGATTACAATGAGCACCCATCTGTAACGTCACATCTGCTAAGTAATCACGATGAACGCCCATCTGTAACATCGCATCTGCCAAGTAATCACGATGAAGGCCATCTGTACCGCCGTCACATACGTCACCCGTCGTCACTACACTACAAGACAGTAAGTTGAAAGCATCAAAGAGCTTTCATCAGAAACGATGATTCGAATGAGAATAAACTCTCCTTAAGGACACGAATAGATGGTTGCTTTCATCCAGCGCTGGAGAGAGAGAGAGAGAGAGAGAGAGAGAGAGAGAGAGAGAGAGAGAGAGAGAGAGAGAGAGAGAGAGAGAGGCAGACAGACAGAGAGAGAGAGAGAGACAGAGAGAGAGAGAGAGAGACAGAGAGACGGAGAGACAGAGAGAGAGACAGAGAGACAGACAGACAGCCAGACAGAGACAGACAGACAGACAGACATAGACTGAGGCAGAGACAGAGACAGAAACAGAGACGGAGACACAGAGAGAGAGAGAGAGAGAGAGAGAGAGAGAGAGAGAGAGAGAGAGAGAGAGAGAGAGAGAGAGAGAGAGAGAGAGAGAGAGAGAGAGAGAAGAGACAGAAAGAGAGACAGAAAGAGAGACAGCGGCAAGCAGGCAGACAGAGAGAGCGAAACAGAAGAGCAGAGGAGTGACGGCAGGCCGTGTAAATCAGTGCCAGCCAGCTATACAGGCAGCAGGCCTTCAAAAAGGTCACCTACCTGCCGCAGCTAGCATTCCTCTAGCCAGAGCATCTCTCTTATCCGCATACAGGACTTCAAAGGTGAGCCGCACTGAGGGAGGGGGAAGGGGGCAGGAAGAGGGCGGGGCGGGGCGGGGCGGGGATGAGAGAGGTAGGGGTTGGGTGTTGGGGTGGCATGGGGAGGAAGAGGGGGGTGGTGGGGGGGGGGGGGGGGGTTGGGCTTGGGCGGGGTGCATCTGAGGTCAGGGTGTGTGGATTGTGGTTTCATAAACACATTCCGGGCCGTAAAGTAAGTGTGTGTGTGTGTGTGTGTGTGTGTGTGTGTGTGTGTGTGTGTGTGTGTGTTGTGTGTGTGTGTGTGTGCGCGCGCGCGCGCGTGTGTGTATGCGTGCGTGCGTGCGTGCGAGAGAGAGAGAGAGAGAGAGAGAGAGAGAGAGAGAGAGAGAGAGAGAGAGAGAGAGAGAGAGAGAGGGTGTGTGTGTGTGTGTGTGTGTGTGTGTGTGTGTGTGGTGTGTGTGTGTGTGTGTGTGTGCCCTCGCGCGCACGCACGTGGGCGAGGTGAGCTAAGACCAAAGCATCCGGCATTCAAACTCGTTGAGTGGGCACCAAAATATTATTACTTGCAGTACCACGACTGATAATTCAGAATGAGCAACCGCGCTTTTTTCTTGGTTTTAGGCGTTCTTTTCTTTTAATGCTGTTGCACCCATATTCCTCTCTCTCTCTCTCTCCTCTCTCCTTCTCTCTCTCTCTCTCTCTCCTCTCTCTCTCTCTCTCTCTCCTCTCTCTCTCTCTCTCTCTCTCTCTCTCTCTCTCTCTCTCACTTCCTCCTCTCCCTCTCTCTCTCTCGTCAACAGTTTGTCCTGTCTTGTCTTCTCTGTCTGTGTGTCTGTGTATCTGTCTGTCTATGTGTATGTATGTGTGTGTGTGTGTGTGTGTGTGTGTGTGTGTGTGTGTGTGTGTGTGTGTGTGTGTGTGTGTTGTGTGTGTGTGTGCGCGCGCGCGCGTGCGTGTGTGTGTGTGTGTGAAGAACAAGAACAAGAACACATGTAGTGCCATATGAAAACCAGAGGTTTGTGGGGCACAGATGTTCAAGTAAAGACTTTCAATTAAACTCATTCCAACGTTGTCACATCCTGCAACATAACATTAATAGCAGAAAGAAAAAGCATAGTGTGTATCAGGGTCTGATTAGATTTTCTGTCTCCTAAGAGAAAAACACAACAGGATATACTGGGCAAGTACAGGTTGGAAGCAGTCCAATAACACGAGATCCGAGGTTTTTGCCATTTTAGACTGTGGTGGAAAATCTGCTTTTTGCAGTCCTTGTCATTAGGTCATAACGTTATTGGTCAAATAATTTGCAGTCATCGAGAAAATGTAGTTCGTCCTCAACAACGTGGCACGTCGTGCATAATCTGTCTTCTCTGTCAGTGTTGGTATAACGGCCCCTCTCAATTTGGAGTTCATGGCACATATTCGTATTCTGGTTAGTGCTCGACTGCAATCGTGTCAATGTGTTGCTCCAGATAAGCCGCCTGTTTTGTATTCGGTAGCAACTCTGTGTGTTGTGTGTGTGTGTGTGTGTGTGTGTGTGTGTGTGTGTGTGTGTGTGTGTGTGTGTGTGTGTGTTGTGTGTGTGTTATGTTGTGTGTGTAAGTGTGTGTGTGTGTGTGTTGTGTGTGTGTGTGTGTGTGTGTGTGTGTGTGTGTGTGCGCGCGCGTGCGTCTCTCTATCTCATTGTCTCTCTCTCTATCTCTCTCTATGTCTTTCTCCCTCTGTGTCTCTCTCTTTCTCCCCCCCCCTCTCTCTCTCTCTTAGCTATTTTTATTCTCTGTTGAAAGAGAGAGACGAAGGGGAAGACAGAGACAACGATATACTGACAACATTGAACAGTGAACAAGAAAAAACAATTAGCAGAGGCCCAGGCCCTGGCACGCAACGAACAGAAGTGGAGAACCTGGTGAACAGCTCTTCAGAATGGTGCGCCGTTGACTTCCAACAGAGCTAAGGAAGAAGAAGAAGAAGAAGAAGAAGAAGAAGAAGAAGAAGAAGAAGAAGAAGATGAAGAAGAAGAAGAAGAAGAAGAAGAAGAAGAAGAAGAAGAAGAAGAAAAAGAGATGAAGAAGAAGGAGCAGGAGAGGAGGAGGAGGAAGAGGAGAAGAAAAGAAGAAGAAGAAGAAGAAGAAGAAGAAAGAAGAAGAAGAAGAAGAAAAAGAAGAAGAAGAGGAAGAAGAAGAAGAAGAAGAGGAAGAAGAAGAAGAAGAAGAAGAAGAAGGAGGAGAGGAGGAGCAGGAGGAGGAGGACGAGGACGAGGAGGAGGAGGAGAAGAAATAGGAGGTGGAGGAGGAGGAGAAAGGAGGAGGAGGAGGAGGAGAAGGAGAAGAAAAAGGAGGAGGAGGAGGAGGAGGAGAAGGAGGAGGAGGAAGATAAGGAGGATAGGAGAGGAGTAGCGGGCGCAGGAGGAGTAGGAGAGGAAGAGAAGGGGGAAAGAGAAGAAGAAAGAAAGAAAGAAATAAAGAAAGGAAGACAGAAGCGATGTCCCTTCCCATTCAGCAAGGTTGGCGTGATTGTTCTGTTGTTCTTTCTCCTTCAATACAAGCAGTCCTTTCTAGACTCTTTTTGACTTATTTATTAAAGAGGTGCCAGGCGATGGTTTTGGCGCAGTAGAAACTCTTGTGCGGAGGACCTACGGTTCAAGGACAGACAGCGTCGTCTGTTCCCACGGCAGGGCTGGCTTTTATATGGAAATATAAGGCTGTATCACGTGCACTGGCCACTGTCTCATTCAGTTAGCTGTCCTGCTGAGCACTCATCATCATCATCATCATCATCATCATCATCATCATCATCATCATCATCATCAACATTATCGTCATCACTATCATCGTCGTCGTCGTCGTCAATCATTACCATCGTCATCACCTTCATCGTGATCATCATGATCACCATCAACATTATCATCATACGCAATCATCTGCACCATTATCGTCTTTGTCACATCATCACAACAACCTCCACCGCCACCAGTACCACCACTACTATTTTCATTATCAACATCATGACGATGACTTCACGCATCTAGGCTGTACCACCGCCACAGTTAACATCAGCATCACTCTCATTAGCAGGAACAGCAGCGACAACAACAACGACAGCAGCAACAACAAAGGGCATGTGTAACCATTGCCGTAAGAAACAATCATGGAAGATCTTTTACTGCGCATAAGTTATTTTTGAAACACACACACACACACACACACACACACACACACACACACACACACACACACACACACACACACACACACGAGCGCACGCGCGCACACACTCAACACACACTCACACACACATACACCGCGCGTGCGCGCGCACGCGCACGCACGCACGCACGCACGCACGCACACGCACGCGCGCGCGCGCGCACACACACCCACCCCCCCCACCCCCACCCCCACACACACACACACTGCCTGTTCTCCAGAACGTTCTCGAAACAAACCGGTATACATGTATCTCTTATTTGAAGAGACGGCGGTAAAACATCAAGAAAAAAAACTCTTTGAAAGGGGGGGGGGGGGGGGGGGGACAGATATATATATATATATATATAATATATATATATATATATATATATATATATATATATAGAGAGAGAGAGAGAGAGAGAGAGAGAGAGAGAGAGAGAGACAGACAGACAGACAGACAGACAGACAGAGACCTGCAGACAGACACACAGACCAGACTTACAGTCAGAGAGACAGACAGAGAGACAGAAAAGCAGACAGACAAACTGAAACAGAGAGACAGAGAGAGAGAGAGAGAGAGGAGAAGGAGGGAGGAGGAAGAGGAGGAGGAGGAGGAGGAGGAGGAGGAGGAGGACAGGCACCTTACGATTTAGTCAAAGTACCCGCGCAGGTTCCAGACAGACAGGCATGCAGACAGAAAAACAGACAGACGGACTGAGACAGAAAAACAGACAGACGGACTGAGACAGAGAGAGACATTGAGAAGAAGAAAAAGAAGAAGACGAAGACGAAGACGAAGACGAAGACGAAGAAGAAGAAGAAGAAGAAGAAGAAGAAGAAGAAGAGGAGGAGGAAGGGGACAAGGAAGACAGGCACTTTCGGATTCAAAGAACCCACGCAGGTTCCCAGATGATGCCACCCAACAGACGTCCAAGCCAACGGCTCTCAACCAACGGAACTCGTTTCGGCCGCTCCTTCACAAAGTCGTCCGATCGCTCCCCTAACAGTTCTCCAGAACATCAGGTGCCCGCCGCTGGGCAACCCTGATCCATTGCACCCGGAATGCCATCTGTCACTGTCCCACACGACTGCTGTTCCGCATCCCGCACATACATACCCTTGCCCTTGTCTTATCATACGGTCTGCCCTCCCCTTGGGACGGCCATTTGTCACGTGACAAGCCAAACCAGAACTAAACACATGAAGCAAGGTGCAGATTAACACTGCTTTTATACACGCTAACGAAACAGAGAAGTCAGTTTCCTACAAATATCTCTCCTTAAACTGGTTCACAAATAACCGACGTCAAAATGTAGGCCGCATACCGAAAATTAATGCCCCGAGACCTGCTTTGGGAATCGAGTATTTATAGACTGGCGCGATTAGATTGCTTTGAGAATTTTTATCGTGTCTAAAAATGGAATCTCCTTTGCTTTCATGCAGCCCTCAAGGTGCATGCCAGGTGGTTCCAAGCAGACAGATTAAAACGAAAGGAGTGGGACTATTTGGGGGAGACCAACTGGCGCAACGATAGGGTCACAGGTGAGTGCAAAGGCCTGAACTGTGGTGTCAGCTGAGGGTACTCATGTAGTTCTAGAATGTGAATGACGTCAAGAGTAGAAATCCCTACAAAACAAGTGAAATGATCGGTGGGGTGCGTTCCTTTGACCTAATATCATTTACTATCAATCTAGTGGGTCAAATTTATTCGACGCCCTGTAAACGCTTACCTGGAATATGTAGTGATCTGGAGTCTTTCTTTCTGCGTACGCAGGCTGATACTCCTGCAGACACTGCCTGTATAGACAGGCAGTGGAGTTTTGTGTGTATGACCGTTTTCTATCCCGCCATTAAGGCAGCCATACTCCACCTTCGGGAAGTGCATGCTATTGTAACGTGTCATCCATACCAACGGCCAAACTGGCCTTCTCTTCCGAAAGTTGTGATGGGATTTTACGTGTGCGCAAGATGTTGTGCGTGCGTTCACACACGAACCTCGGTTTATAGTCTCATTCGAAGGACTGTATGGGAATGGAGTCAGAACCAAAATTAACTCCGAGGGAAAAAATCCCCCCCCCCCCCTCCCCCCCGTACCGAAATTCGAACCCGCAACCCCAGATCACGAGTCCGGCGCTCTACCAACTGAGCTCTTCCGGCCCCCGTGATCTGGAGTCAAACCCTAACTCTGACGTGGGGCCTGCACGAAAGAATTCCTCCAAGACAGCTGGCAGCAGGGAATGACAATGTAGAAACACAGGAGTGGAAAAGGAACGTCTAAAGGAAAGCCATTTGCCTATAATTCACTTGTCTGGTGAATATTGTACACACAGGCAGCAGTGTTTCTACGCACTTTGTTCGTGTGTTTAGTTGTATTTGGCCTTCTTTTAATGAAGTACCTCAGCAGTCTGTCGGGTGATGGATTTATCGTCGTCATGGAAATGACGTTGGACCGCAAGGGCGGGCTCAAAATGAAGTTAACAAGTACTGATGACGCAACAACATCATGGTTAGCTGCACTCTTTGCGTGAAAGCAGGAGTCATCATTATCATGGAAGAAAGTAACTGCTTTCGGAAACAGGCTGTTGTTCTGGGCGGCTGAAGTTTGTAAACTGTGATAAACGCAGTGAAATGTTTAGTGAAAGAACGCTCTCTCTCTCTCTCTCTCCTCTCTCTCTCTCCTCTCTCTCTCTCCTCTCTCTCTCTCTCTCTCTCTCTCTCCTCCCCTATTCTCTCTCTCTCTCTCTCTCTCTCTCATCTCTCTCATCTCTCTCTCTCTCTCTCTCTCATCTCTCTCTCTCTCTCTCTCTCCTCTCTCTCATCTCTCTCTCTCTCTCTCTCTCTTCTCTCTCTCTCTCTCTCTTCCTCTCTCTCTCTCTCTCTCTCTCTCTCTGCACCAACCGCGTCTTGTCATGTATACGAATATTGATGATTACAGTAGCTTGCAATCCACTGATGTTCAAGTGCTCATTTCTCTCCCTCATCCCCCTCCACCCCCCTCCATCCCCCCCCCCCCCTTCCTATTTGCAGGCCCCATGCTCACATTGTTTGTTCACATCCTCTTCATTTTGGGACCTTGCCTTTACTGAACAGAATTCTGAACACTCCGCTCACAAACAACAAGAAGACCCCCCCCCCCCCCCCCACACACACACCACCCACGTTCGTTCCGTTCAGACCAGTGGATCAGCAAAAAGACACTACCACCATTTATCCAATTATAGCTTCCGCTTCCAAAGATAGAGTGACGGGGTAAGGAAGGCGGGGGGGGGGGGGGGGGGGGGGGGGTTTGAAGTAGAGAGGGTAGAGGAGGGTAGGATAGGAGAAGTGGAGGGAAAGGATGGGGGATGGGGGTTTGAGCGGAGGGGGGTTTAGGTGGGGGGGGGGGGGGGGGGGGGGGGGGGGCAAGATATGCTGGGAGCGGTTCCGAACCCTCGTACATACATAAACGCCTCTCCTCCGAGCCCCCAATCCACTCCCCTCACCCTTAACCACTACCCTCCCGCTAAACCCCTCCCCCCCCCCCCCCCTCCACATCACAGCTAAAAAGATGCAAAAGAAGGCAGCGAGGGGTGTCGGGAGAAGGGGCATGTCCATCACCACAGCAGCTGGGGCCTCGCCGGGTAGGTCCACCCGGACGGCACCAGGGACCCCCGGAAGAAGGTAAGGAAGGGGGTGGGGGGGGGGGGGGGGGGGAGGGGAGGGAACCAGGGAAGTAGGAGGGAGGGAACCGGTGGGTGGTGGTGGGGGTGGGGGAAAAAGAGAGGCGGGCCGTAACGGGAGGAGAGAGGACCAGGGGTGCGGTGGGGTGGAGGTGAGGGGGGGTGTTGGGGCGGGAATCATAGCGGTGCAAGAAGAGGGGTGTGATGGTGAGGAGGTTGAAGGGAGGGGGGGGGGGGTGGTGTTGGAGGGAAATATGAAGTGAGGAGGGTGTTGGGAGAGAGAGAGAGAAAAGAGAGAGAGAGAAGAGAGAGAGAGAGAGAGAGAGAGAGAAGAGAGAGAGAGAACGCGGCACTCAAACGTCCTTTACTCGATCAAGGAAAAAAGATTTTAGGCTGAGCCTTTTCCTCCCAATCTATTCTTCTAAAACAAAGGTTAAAGCGATGTGAAAAAAACATTTGAGAGAAAAGAGAGAGAGAGCGAGAGAGAGAGAGAGAGAGAGAGAGGGGAGAAGAGACAGACAACAGACAGACAGACACAGAGAACAGACAGAGAAAGAAGAAAAAAGTAGGAGGGGGAAAGGAGGAGGAGGGCAAGGAGGAAAAGAGACTGGAACAGGGACAAGAAGAGGTTAAGACTAAATGCTTAAAAACAAAGAATCTCTCTCTCTTTTCTCTCTCCTCTCCACACACACAAATTCCCCTCTCTCTCTCCCCTCTCTCCCCTCCCCTATCTCTTCCCCTTTCTCTCTCTCTCTCACACACAACCTCCCCTCTCTCCTCTTTCCCCTCACACACAAATTCCCCTCTCTCTCCCCTCCCCTCTCTTTTCCCCCTCCCCTCTCTCTCCTCTCTTTCTCATCTCACATTCTCTCTCTCTCTCTCTTTCTCTCTCACACACATTCCTCTCTCTCTCTCTCTCTCCTTCTCTCTCTCTCTTTCCCCTCTCCCCTTCTCCTCCCCTCTCCTCTCCACCTCTCTCCTCTCTCTCTCTCCCCTCTTATTTGCTTTTTACTAATTATCGTTTTTTTTCTTTCCCCCAAGCTGATGTAAAAAGATTCATGCTTATCCACTACCCTCTTTAAAATAAAAAATTTGTTCGTTCGTTTTGTTCGTTCGTTCTCTCTCTCCCCTCATCTCCCCTCTCCTTCCCTTCT
>CM031595.1:63057106-63067106 GCA_018398815.1 Conus ventricosus | reverse complement strand
CGCTGTTCGTTGAAGTCAAACAAGTATTTTCTCCTCTCACCATTTCACGACCCCACAGCAACACACAGATCTACGATCCGTGCACTCAACACACAAAGCATAGAACACAGCTTTGGGGTTTGCTCGTCAAACCAGGTGTGTTTAACAGATATTTGTAAACTCCGGTAGACATGAGATGCTGCAAAGGCTGGATGACAGCCAGTTTCAAACACGTGGTGCATTAAAGTTAAAGCTGCGTCCTCTCCATGGTCTTCAGTTTGAGTCTCGGAAGTCTCAAGAGCTTTTCTTTGGAACAACAAAGTGAACATGAAAAATGGGGTATGCTGAGCGAGGCGGATGAATACGGCGGAATCCAACCATTAAAAGGGTGGCAATGAGAACTGCAAGCTTGTACTGGCACCGCTTCGTTTTATCGATGGTAGCCAGTGAAGTTCCTTTTCAGACCGATGTTATCTCTTCTTTTCCTCTCTTACATTAGAAATCTTGCGGCTCTCCTTTTGTTTTACTTCTTTGCAAACAATTTATCTGAAAAACCGTTGAGAAAAGAGCTGATTTAATCTAGCCTGGTCGTTATTCAGGCAGAGATGATGCAAACCGATACGTCATTGGACACAGACTTGATCTTATAAATGCAGCATGAATTACTTCAGGCCAAGTAGCACGACAGACGCTGATAATGTGCTCTTGCATTGAAAGACATTTATCCAGTCTGATTCCAAAATATTTCACCGACGTTTTGACGGCAGACTCATTGGCAACCAGTCTGATATAAGATGGTGTGCCAACAGACATTAGTTCGGTTTCATTAGGTTTCAACGTCAGTTCGTTGCCGTTCATAAGAGCAAAACATCATCAATACATGTTTTATCAGGGTTCAGCATCAGTTTGTCATTTTCCATTTTGAGCAAAATATTATCAAGGCATAACAGCTTTTCCTGCAAACCAGAAATCTGCACGTGGGCCTTCTGTAAACAGCTATATGTCACCTGGATATCCAAATAAATCATATACGTGCACAGAAATTGCATCCGACAGTACTGTGTACATAGGGAAACAAGCCTGGGCCTAACTTTGATCCTTAGGGCACACCACACGCACGTGGGTTTGGAGTAAACTGAACCTGGTCAACGGTATTTTGATTGGGTACGATCATCATGGTAGGACGAGAACTATTGGAAGAGTGTGCTATGATAACCAAATATTGTGGTTTGGATTGGCGAAGTGTATCAAATGCCGTGTGTTCTAGCAGACCAAAGGGGAGACAAGTTGCTATCGTCAAAAGACTGCCAGAGACACTCAGCACGGAAGTCACCATTCTGCGACTCTTCCGTAAGTCGATGAATTTGTCTTCCGAAGAATACCTTGAGACAGATAAGCCGGCAATGGTTTCAAGAAAACTTGTTTTCCAAGCCACTTCGGGATAAAGGAGAGGTTGGAAACTGGTTTGTAGTGTTTGAGATCAGGCTGTTCAGATCCACTGAGGTCTCCGTCAAACATGAAGTCATAGTGGGTACCTTAAGTGTGGGAAACTATACCACAACAAGGAGAGATGTTAGTAATTGAAAGTATGAGTGGAATAAGCTCTGAAACACATTGTTCACTGAATGATGTCCAACGGACAACATTCATTTTATCTGGTAACAGAAAAACGTGTATGAGAACTTCAGCTTCAATGACCAGCCAAGTCTGACAACCCGTATTATTGCACGCACGCACGCACGCACGCACGCACGCACGCACGCACAAACACACACAGACACACACAGACACAGACACAGACACACACACACACACACACACACACAACACGAAGACACACACAAACACGCACCAGTGCATGCGTGTACTTATACGGACACACACGTGGGGTGATCAGGCACATGAGGTGAGGAAGAAAAAGGCGAACATGTGGAAAGCGGAACAGATGACTGTAGAAGAAGAAGAAGAAGAAGAAGAAGAAGGAGTTGGAGGAGGAGGAGGAGGAGGAGGAGGAAGAGGAGGAGGAGGAGGAAAAGAAGAAGAAGAAGAAGAAGAAGAAGAAGAAGAAGAAGAAGAAGAAGAAGAAGAAAGGGAAGAGGGAGAAGAAGAAGCAGAAGAAGGAGAAGAAGAAAAAAAAAAGAAGAAGAAGAAGAAGAAGAAGGAGGAGTAGGAGGAGGAGGAGGAGGAGGAGGAGGAGAAAGGAGGAGGAGCGGAAGAAGAAGAAGAAGAAGAAGAAGAAGAAGAAGAAGAAAAAAGAAGGACAAAAAGGAGGAGGAGGAGGAGGGGGAGAAGAAGAAGAAGAAGAAGAGAAGAAGAAGAAGAAAAAGAAGGAGAAAAAGAAGGAGGAGGAGGAGGAGGAGGAGGAAAAGGAGGAGGAGAGAAGAAGAAGAAGAAGAAGAAGAAGAAGAAGAAGAAGAAGTAGAAAAAGGAGGAGAAGAAGAAGAAGAAGAAGAAGAAGAAGAAGAAGAAGAAGAAGAAGGAATTGAACGCAGAAAGAAAAGAGAACAAAGAAAAATTCAGAAAATGAAAAGGAGGAGGAGGAGTGAAATAAGTATTACTGGAAGAAGAGGACGAAAACTCTGGAAGAAGAGGACGAAAACTCTGGAAGAAGAGGACGAAAACTCTGGAAGAAGAGGACGAAAACTCTGGAAGAAGAGGACGAAAACTCGACCCAGAATAGAAAGAAAAAGAAAGAAACAAACGAGATCAAGGACGAATAACAGGAAAGCGGGGAAATTTGAGAGAAAAAGAAGAAGAACAAAGAGAGAGAAAAAAAAGCAATAACAAAGAAGAGGAGGGCATAATGTATATATAAAAAAAAAAACCAACCCTTGTCATCTTTGATACAATTAAGTTCTGTGCGAAATTTGTCAACAAGAAAACATTACACACCAGCTTCCATTAAAAATAAACAAACCAGCTTCCGTTAAAAACAAACAAACAAACAAACAAACTCTGGAACACACAGAACCTGGGAAAGGTACATCCAGAAGAACCAGGAAAAAAAAAAAAAAAAAAAAAAAGGAAAAAAAAAAAAAAAAAAAAAAAAAAGAAAAAAAAAAAAAAAACCAACAGAAACAGCAATAGCAGCAGCAACAGCAACAACAGCAGCAATAATAACGACAAAAAAAAAAAAAAAAGAAAAAAAAGAAAAAAGAAAGAAAGAAAAAAAAAACCCCAGCAAATAAAACACTCCATCTTTGTCGCCGGGATATGAAACAGCTTCCTTGATGGTAAAGGCCGACTGCGCGAATGGAGAGAAATGGGGGAACACGCAGGCAGGTTAATCAAAGACAGACGGTTACAGGTAGAAGTTATGAATTCTGAAGGAAAAAAAAAAGAAAGAAAAAAAAAGACGAAGACTGGAGAAAAAAAAACCCACGGACAGATATGAGGGAATATTGGGCAAAAATAGACGGACGATTAAAGAAAAAAAACGGGGGGTGGGGGTGAGGGCGGAGAAGGGAGGGAGAGAGAAGACAAATGGGGGTGGGGGTGAGGGAGGGGTGGAGGGAGGCAGAGGAGAAGGTTTGGTTATGATATAGAGAGATTTAAAAAAAAGGGAGAAAATTCCTCATGTCGTTTCTTTCGCAAGTCATAATACTCCTGCCATTTTCCACACTCCCCCCCCCTCCCCCCCCCAGTTTTCCTCAACCCCCACTAACCTCACCCCCCTCTTCCCCTCCCTCATTCCCACACGAACCGCTTCTCTCGCCATCGTTAAAACTCCTCACTTCATTTTCAGAAGCGAAATGAGAAAATAACGAATGATTAGTGGGAAAAAAGAAAAGAGAAAAAAGAAAAAAAGGCCAAGCAAACCCCAAACACACCAAATCAAAGCACGCATCCAAATTAAGCCTGGTTTTTAGTTTCGCCGTTCACGGGGGATTTCGTTTGGCCTCATAACAGCAAATTACAAAAAGCATCAGCTTATACGTTGAAGAGGGCAATAAACTCGTGATGGCTTATCAAGGAAAAGCAACAAAAAGGTGTTATTGATCACGTTCTAATTCTTGCGCACATTGCCTGGTATGAATAGGAAGGGAGTGAAAAACGAAACTGCCTGTGTGTGTGTGTGTGTGTGTGTGTGTGTGTGTGTGTGTGTGTGTGTGTGTGTGTGTGTGTGTGTGTGTGTGTACGCGCGTGTGTGTACGCGCGTGTGTGCATGTGCGTGTGTTGGTCTGTGTGTCCCATCTCTCTCTTTCTATACCATGTCTGTGTCCTTGTCAGTTCCCGCCGACTCGCCTCCAACCATCTCTCTCTCTCTCTTAGTCTCTGTCTGTCTGTCTGTCTGTCTGTCTGTCTCTCTCTCTCTCTGGCTATCTCTCTCTCTTAGTCTCTGTCTGTCTGTCTGTCTGTCTGTCTGTCTCTCTCTCTCTCTCTCTCTCTCTCTCTCTCTCTCTCTCTCTCTCTCTCGTCCATCCACAACTTTCTGTCCGTCTTTCTTTCACCATCCTTCCGCGTGTTTTCCATCTGTTGCGTGCACGCGCTCTGGCCTGCTTGCACACTTCATCGCCTCAACCTCCCTCCCCCCCCCCCACCCCCACCCCCACCCCACCCCGTCTCCTCACCACTAACCCCCTGCGAGTCCCCCTGTATCTGTTTTCTTTCCATAAAGGGAGATGGGAGGAGAGCCGGCGGGTTCATAAGCAAAGGCTTATTGAACATTATCATCGATTCATTCGAGCGTCAACAACCCCGGCTTATTGAACCGTACCACGCACGACAAAGAGTCGTTTACGGAGTTCGGCCCATCTTGGTCTGTCTCTCCGTCTATCTGTCTGTCTGTTGGTCTGTTAGTCCCCGCTTCCCCCCCCCCCCCCCCCCTTTCTCTTTCTTCCTTCTTTCCACTCACTCACTCACTCCCAACGCCTCCCCTTTCCCCATACTCGTTCTCTCTCTCTCTCAGTTGGTGCTTCCCTGCATCTCTTCAGTCCTACCCATTTCCAGCTTGTTTGCCTGTCTGCCTGTCCGTCTGTCCGTCTCTCTCTCTCTCTCTCTCTCTCTCTCTCTCCTCTCTCTCTCTCCTTATCAGTTTGTCTGTATGTCTCTCTGTATAATCTGCGTATATTTCTACATCAGTTACTGACACTGAGACAAGAGGATATGTATGCGTGCGTGCGTGCCTGCGTGCGTGTATGTGCGCACGCGCGCGCGCGTGTGTGTGTGTGTGTGTGTGTGTGTGTGTGTGCGTCTACGTCAGTAAATCAATCCTAGACAAATAGATACGTGTGCTAACTTTCTCTCTCTTTCTTCTTGTTTCATCAATATTCATTATCCTTCTCCTCCTCGATAAACGAACCGTTCCTCCCTCCCCTCCCCTCCCTCCCCATCCCACCCCCACTTTTTCCCCCTGTCCTTCAGCTCTGATGTACTTCTCCCTCCCTCGTCCGTCCCCTTCCTCCCTCCTCCCACCCCCCCCCTCCCCGCCCTCCTCTTCCTTCTCTCCCCTCCTCCCTTCCCTTCCTACTGTATATATTTCTCTCTCTCTCTCTCTCTCTCTCTCTCTCTGTTTCCATCCCTTCCCTGTCATTTGTTTTCTCTCCTTCCTTAATGGGCATTTGGCCTTGTATCGAATGAAGTCGAGTCCTAATTTTGCTCTGTTCTGTCCTGTTCCGATCGTCATCTCATCCCTCCCCTGCGTCTTCTCTATCGACGAAACGTCACACATGAAACAGGATTGTCTGTCACAAGGGCTGCACACAGCCGCTGATGATGATAGCACAATCTGTTGTACTGGCCGACGTCCATGCGGGTTTGGGTGACGTAGAACACAAGACTACTTCCAAACTCTGCCAACGTGCTCGCCGCTTTGACCTCCACCGCCAGCTCGGGGGTCAAAGGTCACGAGGTCAGGACTTAAGGGGGGGGGGGGGGGGGGGGGGGATTTCACCCGTATGTCCATCGTCGTTGCATGTCGTTCTCGCCAGTGTGAAGGACTGTTCTTTAGAAGATGACTGCGGCCACAGGTACGCTCACACTTAACGAAAGTATACCGATGGAGTACTCTCTCTCTCTCTCTCTCTCTCTCTCTCTCTCTGTTATTTACAGTTATTATTATTGCTACTACTTTTACTAGTATCATCATCGATAGAATTATCATCACATGATAGTATTACCACTATTATTGTTAATTAATTAAACAGTAAATGAGAATGATAATTATAACAATGATGATGATGATAATAATAATTGTTACTATTATTATCATTATCATTATTATTATTGTTATCATTATCATTATTATTGTTTTTCTTCTTCTTCTTCTTTTTCTTTTTCCACATACACACGTCAACGTATACAAAATTACTCCATGATCTATTTCTACATTTCCATACTTATACCCGATTAGTCTGTCTCATGCTGTTCCTCATCTCTGACAGAGCTACTGGGTTGTTACTCGATTTCTGTCCATTTCTCTGTTGATGAAATTCGAAGCTGATGCCAGTTCGTTCCGTCCCCTTTTGCTTTAGTATAGTCAAACTGATACACTATTCACATCATTTGTTTTATCGCCACTCAGCTGATAAGTATCGTCTCTGCGGGAGATGCTACTATCTGTTGGCTCTATTGTTCATATGCGTTCATTACTTTGTCCTAACCAACGGAGTGTGATTCTTTCCATACCTCTTAACATTTCTTTTTCTGCTTTGTCTCAGCTACAAAGTTGTTGCTACATGCACACACTTCTTGCGCTTTTTCTGCTCTGTCACACGCACCAAGTTGTCATTCATCGACGCAATACTTTCTGCTTTGTCACAAGTACAAAGTGGTTAACTCTATTGAAGCAATATTTTCTGCTTTGTCACAACTACCAACTTGTCACTCTATTCACGCACTGTTTTCTGCTTTGTCACAACAACCAAACTGTCACTCCCATTCACGCACTATTTTCTGTTCTGTCACAAATACCAAGCTGCCACTCTATTCACGCACTATCTTCTGCTCTGTCACAACTACCAAGCTGTTACGCCATTCCCCTAATATCTTCTGCTCTGTCACAACTACCAAGCTGTCACTCTGTTCACGCAATATCTTCTGCTCTGTCACAACTACCAAGCTGTCACTCTGTTTACGCAATAATTATTTTCTGCTCTGTCACAACTACCAAGCTGTCACTCTGTTCACGCAATAATTATTTTCTGCTCTGTCACAACTACCAAGCTGTCACTCTGTTCACGCAATAATTATTTTCTGCTCTGTCACATCTACCAAGCTGTCACTCTGTTCATGCACTATTTTCTGTTCTGTCACAACTAACCAAGCTGTCACTCTGTTCACGCAATATTTTCTGCTTCTACTTTTATCTGCCCGATATGTCTCGCTCTCTTCATGCGATGATCGCCTCTCTTACGTGACGACAATAGAGTGGTTTGAGAGCGCACTCCCAATACAGCAGGTGTCGCCTTCGTCTGAAACTGTCGTCCTTGACCTGCCAAACCCTCCGCTAACACACCCCCCCCCTATACCCCACCCTTCCCTCACTCTCCTCTGTGTAGTCCCCTCCATCCCCACCCCCTCCTGCGTCCCCCCTCCCCCTCCTTGGCTGCTTTTCCGCTGCGTTCGGGTTAACATCAGTCACAACTGTTTTTCCCGCGCACTACGAGGAGTACCAGCTGCAACACGGAACACAAAGCTTGAAAGCCCATCCTGTGGTCAGTCATACGTGAACTGATGAAGAGAAGGGGGGTGGGGATGGGGGGGGGGGGGTTGGCAGGAGACAAAGACAGGGAGGCTGGCGCGGGGGGGGGGGGGGGGGGGGGGGGGGGGGGGGGGGAGGCGGGAGAAGCAGTGGAGCGAGACAGGTAGAGGAGTGAGGGAAAGAGTGAAAGGTAGGTAGGGGCGGTGGAGAGAAAGGGGGGGGGGGGGGGGGGGGGGCAGACAGAGAGAGAGAGAGAGAGAGAGAGAGAGAGAGAGAGAGAGGGAGTGACAGATACACAGAGAATGAGAGAGAGAGAGAGAAAAGAGAGGAGAGAGAGAGAGAGAGAGAGAAGAGAGAGAGAGAGGAGAGAGAGAGAGATAGAGACAGAGAGAGACAGAGCGAGAGAGAGGGGACAAAGAGACAGAGATAATGCGAGAGAGACCGAGAGAAATAGAGACAGAGAGACAGAGACAAAGAGACAAGAGACAAAAAGAGTGACAGAGAAACAGGGACGAAGTCAGAGAGAGAGAGAGAGAGAGAGAGAGAGAGAGAGAGAGAAACAGATAGAGAAAGGGAAACTAGAGACAGAGAACAACGATAGAAAAAAGCTTACATCAACAACAAACAAACGAATACACAGCAACGGAAAGACACTAAGAAAAAAAAAAAACGATCCTGGAAGGACGAATAGAAATGGATGTGTAGAAGGAAGAGACGGAATCGCCCAGCAAGACAGCCGACAGCAGTGGTCAGAGAGGCAGGCAGGACAGGGAAAACAGCCAGGGAGGGCCAGAGTCATTAGGATCATTGGACAGTCCCCAGCGCAGGGATCAGTGGGCGCCCCCCAACCCACCCACCCACCCACCTTCACTCCCATCCCCACCCCTCCCATTTCCTTGCCTGGGCCCAGTCATCGCTCATTGCCGATTCCCGGCACCATGTCCGACTGGTTCACGTGGTAGTTAAAGCCACGACATCCGATCCGATAGATCGGGCGGCTATGATTAGAACATGTGACCCCCACTAATGAAGGGGAAAGAAAAAGCTAAAAAATTCGCGCAGAATGCAGTTCGCTGCGAGGTGGCATAGCAGCAAACACCAAAAGGAGAGGTGGCAGCTCTTCTTTGAGGGACACTGATGTGAGAGGTCAGTGTCAGGCGGCGCAGCGATCCTTCCAGCCGTATGGGTGACGGCGGGGCTAGCCTGTGTCGCCGTGGGACGGCTCCTGGAGATGTGGGGCAATCGGCGATGGAGCGCTGCCTGACTACGTCTACCGTGGCCCGGGATTCCGTGCTTTGGGCTGCTGGGTCTGGGGGCACTCCTTATGAGGTTGGGTTGAAAAATGGCCCTCCTGGCCGTAGTCTGCGTGGACCATAGAATAACAGGGTCTAGTACAGCGCTCCAGCGACTTTCGTCCTGCTCCCTCTTTGAGGCGGCCTCACGCGGCACAGGATCATCGTCACCCGAGCACGAAGAAAGCCGCCTGGTAGCCCTGAAGAACAGCTTTTTGGTTGGGGGGAAAGAGGTGAAATACGCCGACGCCCATCGTCGGCCGACCAACACCCGAATGTGAACTATACTTCGCAAGGAACCAGTGCTCAGAGTGTGACAGAGACGGTCCCCACACGGAACTCACCCACTTCTGCCAGCAACAGCAGTTGCCACAATGTATGCAGACCCCGGTCTGCGAGCACACCCTGTCCTTACGGGCACCCTGTCCTTACGGGCCTCCGGCCAGTAGGGTGTAAATCTCACCCAACGAGTTCAGTCGAAGAATTCGCTCGCGCAGAGAGAATGTGCTGTCGCTGCTGGCTTGGTGGTCTGCACACTCCTGCAGTGGCTTGAAGTCATGGAGGGTTGGGTTGAGGGAAAGTTGGCGGTAGCCACATTGGGGTGGAAGGCAATCTATTTACTAAACACAAAACAAACAAACATGTCCTGCTTCGAGAGCCAACACACACACACACACACACACACACACACACACACACACACACACACACACACACACACACCACAGAGCGCGCATAGACAACCATGAAGTTAAGACCGTGCGTTCTTGAATATAGCAACAGAGCAACACGATTCCTAATTTTATATTAAAAAAAAAAGTCCGAAGACAGCAAGGTAATAGTCATGAACTATTTAAAACTATACACGACATCGATTTGTCTCCCACAGTGTTCCTCGCTGTTGTCGCGACACCCTACCACCGGAACCACAGACCCAAACCGACCACTTCAGCCCTGACCCGAAACAAAGCAGCAACAAAATAAGACGTCAGAAATAACACCACTGACGGGCACTGTGGGTAAGACGTCAGAAATAACACCACTGACGGGCACTGTGGGCTGTTGGGCGGTGAAAGCTGGACCAACA
>CM031595.1:63047106-63052106 GCA_018398815.1 Conus ventricosus | reverse complement strand
GAACAGGCGGCTCCAGGTATGGTGGGCCCCACCAGGAATGCAGACAGCCGCCCAGGCAGGAGCGGAGAGGCAGGGCCAACGGCTGGCTGGGGAGGGGGAGCAGGGTTGCAGGTGGAGGGTGGGTGGGACGCAGCGTCCCAGGAATGCCGGCTCCAACAGGGAGGAAGCTGACCAGCTCTTTGATGGCCGACGTCGACGGACATGGTCGGTGGGAAAAAAGGTGGGACGGTGGGGGGGATTGGGGGGAGGGAATATGGTGGTGGCGTGAGATTGAAAAGAGAAAGTGGGAAGGAAGGAAAGAGAGAAGGGAGGAAGAGAGAAAGGTAAGGAGAGAGAGAGAGGGAGAGAGAGAGAGAGAGAGAGAGAGAGAGAGAGAGAGGGCAGACAGACAGACAGACAGACAGACAGACAGACAGACAGACAGACAGACAAAAGAGGCGCTATAGATGGATAAAGGATAGGCTTCAGACAGAGAGAGAGAGAGAGAGAGAGAGAGAGGGAGGGAAGAGAGAGAGAGAGAGAGAGAGAGAGAGAGAGAGAGACAGAGATAGAGGGAGAGAGGCAGAGCGAGACAGAGACAGAGAGACAGACCGACCGGCCGACAGACAGACATATATACAGACAGAGAAAGGAGGCGCTATAGATGACTAAAGAAAAAGTTCAGAGAGAGAGAGAGAAGAGAGAGAGAGAGAGAGAGAGAGAGAGAGAGAGAGAGAGGAGAGAGAGAGAGAGAGAGAGAGAGAGAAGGAACAAGGGAACGGGGGTATAGACAGGTGGGGATTTGAGGGATGGGGAAGGATGGACAACAAACGTCTGGAAAGCAAAAAAAGAAAAAAAAGAAAGACTTCTCCCCAAGACAGTTAAACATCTGAGCCAACTACACGAGTTGATCGATTTTCACAGGTTAAAGTTGTCTTGTTTGTGCACAGTGAGGGCAAGTATGTCCCACTGTCAGATCTGCATAGGAAACATTCTTTGCAGTATTTCGTGAAATGGAGATAAAGAGAAGCGAACGTGAAACTTTTGATAAAACAACTACGACATCGCACAGTTAAGGATTTCAGTTGTGTAGTATAAATTCTCTTTTTTTATATAAATTTCTGTCGAGAGAAAAACTGTAATATCATTAAGAAAAAGAAATCGTGGCCGGTAAATGAACAACCAACCTATACACAGCATGTCATGAACATCCTTTGGAACCAAACGCCACGGTCTTTCTTCAACGCAGAAGCATAGTTTAAGTTTCAGTTCACCAAGAAGCTATCACTGGGCGCGGACTAGTCCAAATACGCTACACCACTTCATACTGGACCACAGTGTGCAGAGTTTACTGCTGGATGGACGCATCAATCGAGACCACGGTGCGCTGGGTTTACGACTGCATGGACGCATCAATCAAGACCCACAGTGCGCAGGGTTTGCCACTGGATAGACGCATCAATCGAGACCCACAGTGCGCAGGGTTTGCCACTGGATAGACGCATCAATGAAGACCCACAGTGCGCAGGGTTTGCCACTGGATAGACGCATCAATCAAGACCCACAGTGCGCAGGGTTTGCACTGGATAGACGCATCAATCAAGACCCAGGCCACAGTGCGCAGGGTTTGTCACTGGATAGACGCATCAATCAAGACCACAGTGCGCAGGGTTTGCCACTGGATAGACGCATCAATCAAGACCCACAGTGCGCTGGGTTTGCCACTGGATAGACGCATCAATCGAGACCCACAGTGCGCAGGGTTTGCCACTGGATAGACGCATCAATCAAGACCCACAGTGCGCTGGGTTTGCCACTGGATAGACGCATCAATCGAGACCATAGTGCGCAGGGTTTGCCACTGGATAGACGCATCAATCGAGACCATAGTGCGCGGGGTTAACTACTGGACGGATACACCAATCAATATCAAAGATCAAAGGATTTACAAGAAGACAGGCGGATGAAGAAAAAGAATTCAATGAACCGGGTTGTGTTTCAGACAACGGTGAAGTGGACTGCCTTTCTTCTTCTCTGCCTGGTGGTGCACATTCTGTTACATAACATGGTCTGGCATTGCTGTCTGCGAGAACAAGCTCATGGCAACGGCGTTACCTTGGCAGGAAAAGTAGCTTGGGAAGTAGGGGAGAGAGAGAGAGAGAGAGAGAGAGAGAGAGAGAGAGAGAGAGAGAGAGAGAAGAGAGAGAGAGAGAGAGAGAGAGGAGAGAGAGAGAGAGAGAGAGAGGGGACGCAGAGGAATGGGGAGAGACAGCTAACTTGCCTTTTGCGAATGCATCCTGCCTGTTGTATTCCTGGAGGAGCTCTCCATCATGACCAGCCTTCCTGGTCAGGCTGTTTGTCAGCGTCCCGCTGCTGTCTCCGCTGCCCGAACATGGTTCGTCCCACGCCGAGGTTTCCTGTTGGCTTCACGTTTCTTCTTCGTCTGCAGCGGCAGGCCTGCTGTCAAAGCCTGTCATTTTCCCACACCAGAGAGCTGGCTGTGACTGGGCTGGCGCCATGGGTTCTGTCCACACTGGCGGTCAGAGTTTGTTTTCTGTGGGTGGACGGTTCTTGGTTTATTTGTCTGTTTGCTTTCTTTTGTTGTTGTTGCTTTCGTATTCTTTTTGTACTGTCTTTACAAATTCCAAAAGAATTCTTCGCATGTGAAATTCACAATCATTTTTGTTTTGTTTTGTTTTGTCTTTTGTTTTTCGCGCGCTTACGGATTTTCGGCTTACTTTGGAGATTCCCTTTGAGTCTCGGCTCTCTTCGCACATACCGCATCTTAGCTTGCTTTGGAAAATGGCGGTGAGTCTCAGCTCTCTGCGCACACACGGCATCCTGGCTTACTTTGGAAATTCCCGCTGGATCTCAGCCCTCTTCGCACTTGCGGTATCTTAGCTTGCTCTGGAGATTCCGAGTGAGTCTCGGCTCTCTACACACATACGGCATCTGAGCAGACTTGGGAAGAATCTTTTTGAATCACGGCTATCTTTGCATACAACGAATCTTTTAGCTTACTTTGGAGAATCGCTGTGAGTCTCAGCTCTCTTCGCACGTAGGGAATCTTAGCTTGCTTTTGAGATTCCCGGTGAGTTTCGGCTCTCCTGCCCTTGGAGACTCCGTCGGCGATGCCATTTTTGTCTGCACCAACTTGTGTCATAGTGGGTGAGTTGTGCTGTGTCAGGCCGAAGCCCTATGATCAGTCATACAATATATATCATAGTGTTTCTATCTGCTGAGGGAAATCCGTCTCGCTGGCTAGCTGTGTGTATGCGAGAGCGCGCGCGCGCGCCCGTGTGTGTGTGTGTGTGTGTGTGTGTGTGTGTGTGTGTGTGTGTGTGTGTGAGTGAGTGAGTGAAACAGAGAGAGAGAGGGGAGAGAGTTTATACAAACTGCGCGCGCACGCACACACGCACACACACGCACACACACACACACACACACGCACGCACGCACGCACGCACGCACGCGCACGCACGCACGCACGCACGCACGCACGCACGCACGCACACACACACACACACACACACACACACACACACACACGCGGGCAACATTACACCAGCTGTAATACATCTAACTAAAGGAAAGACGCCCAAATCATCCCCCAAACTAGGCATCATCTTATTCCGTCTTGATGGCCTCTGGATCGACCGAAAACACACACACACACACACACACACACACACACACACACACACACACACACACACGCACACGCACACGCACACACACACACACAAACACACATACACACACACACACGCACGCACGCACAGACACACACACACACACACACACACACACACACACACACACACACACACACACACACACACACATCCACCTCTCCACACACACACGCAGATCCACCACGTCAGTGTCGCCCGGCACGTGACCTGAGGAAAGCCAATCGGATTTCTCCGTGACGGCCACCTTTCGGCCATCGACGTGGGACGGTCTGAGGACCCAAATCAGCCCAATTACTGGACACAGACTGACCCTCACCCCCACCCTGGGGCCTGCCTGATCCGCTCACGGCTCTCCAGCCATGGTCAGTCTGGGGCAGTGCCGTCACGCAGCCTCCCCTTTGACCACTACCTTGATTGCCACGAGCTATGACGAAATGTGGGCGTCAAAAGACCCTCACAGGCGTCTGTGGGAGGTGAGTGTTGGGTGGCTTGTTTTATCACCGGAAACACACCGCCAGGATAATATCGGGGATTACTGGGAGAGAGAGAGAGAGAGAGAGAGAGAGAGAGAGAGAGAGAGAGAGAGAGAGAGAGGAGAGAGAGAGAGAGAGAGAGAGAGAGAGAGAGAGAGAGAGTGTGTGTGTGTGTGTGTGTGTGTGTGTGTGCGCGCGCGGTGGAGGCAGCATTTTTTGTTTTTTAATATACGTAAAAAAGTGACTTTGATTTTGAGACATCTGTTTAATGACGTGACAGCAAAAAGATACGTTTATAAGGTATGCAGAGCAGAAAGTATGATACTTACGTAAGTGGGTGTGTGTGTATGCGAGCACATAAACATGCGCACACACGTGCGCATGACTTTATGTGTGTGTGTGTGTGGGGGGGGGGGGGGGGGGGGGGCAGAAAAAAAGGAGAGAGAGAGAGAGAGAGAGAGAGAGAGAGAGACAGAGACAGACAGACAGACAGACAGGCAGACAGACAGACACAGAGAGACAGACACAAAGACAGACAGAGACAGAGACAAGACGGATGGACGGGATGTGACAGAGAGACATACGTGACAGAAGAGGAGAAAGGAGAGAGAGGGGAGCGTCGGGAGAGGGAAGAGAGAGAGAGACGAAGGGGGATAGGGGAGGGGGAGGGGTGAGATGCGGAAGAGAGAGTTAAAGAGTGTTCCAGCTAGAGGGAGAGGAGGGGACACTGAAGGAAGGAGGCAGAGATGTCATCCTGGTCCTCTTCTTACCAAGAATCTGTCATTTCTGGGAAGTGAATGAATAGTCGACTAATCAGATGAAATGATAGGTTGACAGTCAGCTGGTTCGCCGG
>CM031595.1:63019606-63044606 GCA_018398815.1 Conus ventricosus | reverse complement strand
GTTTTTCTTCTTTTTTTGTTCTCTTCAGGAACTTTGATGTTCCCAATGGGCTATTAGAAAAGTTTCAAGAATTCTCACTCAGGAGACAGTAAGTTGACTTCAGACGGGTATATAAACAAACGGTTCTGTTTGAAATACAAAACTCAATGGTTCCCACTGCTGTCAGCGAAGGATTTAACATATTTACACTCGCACGTCGTTTTTTTCTTTCTTCCCGTCTCTTCTCCCCCACCCTCTCCCTTAGAAATCCTTGTTGTCATTTTCATTGTGACAGGGGGCTTACTTACCTTCACTTGGACTTTTTTTCCCCATACCTTCCTATTTAATTATTTCAGTTGTTCATTAGTTTCTTTTCTTGTCTTGCTTGAAAATACAACAACAACAACAACAAAACAAACAAGATCAACAACCGGCAACGTAGCACTGGATCGTCACTGACGTGTTTCTTGTTTATTTTTGGGCGGGCTGTATTGTCGGAATTGACTTTTCTTACATGAAGGCTAAATTTAATATGATTTCCTTATCTTTTACATATGTAGACCTAATTTCTTAACTTTCTGAAAATGAAAGGATCGACCGTTCACATGTTTGCCTGTTATTTCAGTATATACTTTCATAATAAAACACAATAGATTCAATATCTCCTCTTTTTACATTTTCAGACTGATTTCCTTCAACTTTCAAAAATAAAGGATCGATCTGTTCACGTTGTTTTTTTTCCTCTGTGATTCATTTTCTAGTCACTCACTCCCTCCTTCCTCCCCTTCTCACGTCGGAATACTTGGCATGGTTACGGATGTGGGTGGTCCATTCACCAAGGACAAGCCATTATTGTTTGGGTGTGTAAAGACTGCTAATGCAGCGGCTGCCAAGACAAGCCCATTATTGATTGGGTGTGCTAAGGTGCTAATGCAGCGGCTGTCAACAAGCCCATTATTGACTGGGTGATGCAAAGACTGCATATGCTGCGGGCTGTCAACAAGACACCATTATTGATTGGGTTGGGTAGGACTGACTAATGCAGCGGCTTGTCATCAAGCCTGTAATTTGATTGGGTGTGTAAAGACTGCCTAAGGAGCGGCTGTCAACAAAAGCCCTATTATTGATGGGTGTGTAAGACTGCCTAATGCAGCGGCTGTCAACAAGCCCAGTATTGTATTTGGGTGGTGTAAGATGCCTAATGCGCAGGCGGTCAACAAGCCCATTATTGGATGGGTGTGGCGTAAGATCTGCCTAATGCAGCGGCTGTCAACAAGGCCCATTAATTGATTGGGTGTGTACGGACTGCCTTATGCAGCGGCTTGCAACAAGCCAGTATTGATTGGGTGTGTAAGGACTGCCTATATGCAGCGGCTGTCAAAAACAAGCCCTTTATTGATTGGGTGTGTAAGACTGCCTAATGCAGCGGCTGTCACAAGCCCATTATTGACCTGGGTGTGTAAGACTGCCTAATGCAGCGGCTGTCACAAGCCCATTATTGATTGGGTTGTGTAAGACTGCCTAATGCAGCGGCTGTCAACAAGCCCCATTATTGATTGGGTGCGGTGATGTTGTAAGACTGCCTATTGCAGCGAGTGTCAAACAAGCCAGTATTGATTGGGTTGTAGACTGCCTAATGAAGCGGCTGTCAAAAAGCCCATTATTGTTTGGAGTGTGTAAGGACTGCCTAATGAGCGGCTGGTCAAACAAGCCCATTATTGATTTGGGTGTGTAAGACTGCTAATGCAAGCGGCTCCCACGCCCCCCCCCACGTTCAACAAGCCTATTATTGATAAAGTGTGTAGAAAGACTGGCTTATTGCAGCGGCTGTCAAACAAGCCCATTATTGATTGGGTGTGTAAGGAACTGCCTAATGCAGCGGCTGTCAACAAGCATTATTGTTTGGGTGTGTTGACTGCCTGATGCTTGCGGTGTCCAACAAGCCCATTATTGGGCTGGGTGTGTAAGACTGCCTGATGCTGCGGCTGTCAACAAGCCCATTTATGGATTTGTGTGTGTTAAGATCTGCCTGATGCTGCGGCTGTCAACAAGGCCCATTAATGATTGGGTGTGTAAGACTGTTGATGCAGCGGCTGTCAACAAGTCCATTATTGATTGGGGTGTGTAAGAACTGCCTAATGCAGCGGCTGTCAACAAGCCAAATATTGAGTGCGGTGTGTAAGATGCTGTGCAGCGGCTGTCAACAAGCCATTGTGATTTGGTGAGTAAGACGCCTGATGCCGATGGCTGTCAACATGCCATTATTGGATTGGGTCGTGTAAAGGACTGCCTGATGCAGCGGCTGTCAACAAGCCTTTATTGATTGGGTGTGTTAGATGCCTGATGCAGCGGCTGTCAACAAGCCCTGTATTGATTGGGTGGTGTAAGACTGCCTAATGGCAAGCGGCTGTCAAACAAGCCAATTATTGGATTGTGTGTGTATGACTGCCTGATCAGCAGCTGCTCAACATGCCCATTTATTGATTGCGGTGTGTAAGACTGCCTTAATGCAGCGCTGTCAACTAAGCCCATTATTGATTGGTTGGTAAGACTTGCCTGATGCAGCGGATGTTAACAAGCCCATTATTGATAGGGTGTGTAAGACTGCTTATGCAGCGGCTGTCACAGGACATTATTTGATTGGGTGTGTATGACTGCCTAATGCAGCGGCTGTCAACATGCCCATATTGTTTGGGTGGGTAGGACTGCCTAAATGCAGCGGCGTAAAACAAGACCCAGTATTGATTGCGGTTGTGTAAGGAATGCCTATGCAGCGGCTGTCAACTAGCCCATTATTGATTGGGTGTGTGTTATGACTGCCTTATGCAGCGGCTGTTCAACAAGCCCATTATGATTGGGTTGTTATGGACTGCCTAATGCTGCGTGCTGGCCCAAGCCTATTACTGATTAAGTGTGTAAGACTGCCGAATGCAGCGGCTGTCTACAAGCCCATTTATTTGAGTGGGTGTGTAAGATGCTAATGCAGCGGCTTGTCAAACAAGCCCCATTATTGAGTGGGTAGTGTAAGAACTGCTGGATTGCAGAGGTGTTCAACAAGCCCATTATTGGACTGGGTGTGTAAGACTGCCTGAGGCAAGCAGCGAGCTGTCAACAAAGCCAATTATTGATTGGGTGTGTAAGACTGCCTGGATGCAGCGGTAGTCTACAAGCCAATTATTGATTGGGGTTGTTGTAAGTCTGTCTGGATGCTGCGGCTGTTTCAACAAGTCCATTATTGATTGGTTGTGTAAGATCTGCCTAATGCAGGGCTGTCACAAGCCAATTTATTGATCGGGTGTGTAAGACTGTGATTTGCAGCGGTGTCTACATAGCCCATTATTTGATTGGGTGAGAAAGACTGCCTGATGCCACTGGGCTGTCAACAAGCCCACTTATTGATTGGGTGTGTAAGGACTGCCTGATGCTGCGGCTGTCAACAAGCCCATATTGATTTGGGTTGTGTAAGAATGCATAATGCAGCGGCTGTTAACATGCCCATTATTGATTGGGTGTGTTAGTCTGCCTAATGCAGCGGCTGCAACAAGGCCCATATTGATTGGGTGTGTAAGATGCCTGTAGCAGAGCTGTCAACAAGCCCATTATTGATGGGTTTGTGTAAGAATGCCTTAATGCAGCGCCTGTCAACAAGCCATTAATTGATTGGGTGTGTTTAAGGACTGTCTGAAGAGCGGCTGTCAACTAGCCCATCATGATTGGGTGTGTTAAAGTCTGCCTAATGCAGCGGCTGTCAACAAGCCCATTTTGATTGGATGTGTAGTCTGCCTGAGGCGCGGCTGTTAACACGCCCATTATTGATTGGGTGTGTAAGACTGCCTAATGCAGCGGCTGCAACAAGCCCAGTATTGATTGGGTGTGGTAAGACTGCCTGATGCAGCGGCTGTAAACAAGCAATTATTGATTGCGTGTGTAGCCTGTATGCAGCGGCTGTCATACTAGCCATTATTGATGGGTGTTGTTTGGACTGCTAATGCAGCGGCTGTCAACCAAGCCCATTATTGATTAGGTAGTGTAGATGCCTGATGCCAGCGGCTGCAACAAGCTCATTATTGATTGGGTGTGTTAAGACTTGCCTGAGCAGCGGTGTCAACAAGCCCATTTTTGTTTGGGTGTGTAAGACTGCCTGATTGCGCGGCTGTCAACAAGGCCCTTTATTGATTGGGTGGTAAGTACTGCCTAATGCAGCGGCTGTCAAACAAGCCCATTATTGATTGGGTGTGTAAGACTGTCTGACGCAGAGGGCGGTCAAGAAAGCCATTTTGATTGGGGTTGTAGACTGCTAATTGCAGCGGCTGTCAACAAGCCATTATTTGATTGGGTGTGTAAGACTGCTGATTGCTGAGCGGCTGTCATACAAGCCATTATTGATTGGGTGTTTAAGAATGCCTATGCATGCGGCTGTCTACAAAGCCCATTCATTGATTGGGTGTGTACGACTTACTGATGCAGCGGCTGTCAACAGCCCATTTATGATTGGGTGTGTAAGATTGACTGTTGCAGCGGCTGTCAACAAGCCCCATTATAGAATGGTGTGTAAGATGCCTAATGCTGAGGCTGTCACAAGCCCATTATTGATTGGGTGGGTAAGTCTGCCTAATGCAGCGCTGTCAACAAGCCCATTATTGACTTTGCGTTTGTGTGTAAGACTGCCTGATGCGCTAGCGGCTCGGTCACAAGCCAATCTATTGATTGGGTGTGTATGACTGCCTGATGCCGAGGCTGTCTACTAGCCCATTATTGATTTGGGTGATGAAGATGTCTGAAGCAGCGGCTGTCAAACAGGTCCATTATTGATTGGGTGTGTATGGACTGCATATTGCAGCGGCTGTCAAACAAAGCCAATTATTGATGGGTTGTGTAAGACTGACTGATGCACGGCTGTCAACAAGCCCATTATTGATTGGTGAGTTATGAATGCATGATGCAGCGTGTGTCAACAAGCCCATTATTGATGTTGGTTGTTTAAGTTGCCTGATGCAGCGGCTGTCAACAAAGCCCTTTATGATTGGTGGTGTAAGACTGCCTGATTGGCAGCGGCGGTCAACAAAGCCATTTTTGATTGGTGTGTAAGGAATGCCTAATGCAGCGGACTGTCAACAAGCCCATTATTGATTGGGGTGTGTAGACTGCTGATGCAGCAGCTGTCAACAAGCCCATATTGATTGGGTATGTAAGACCTGCTAAAGCTGCGGCTGTAAACATGCCCAATTATTGATTGGAGTGTGTATAGACTGTCTGAGGCAGCGGATTGTCAACAAGCCATCTTGATTGGGTTGTGTTAGATGCTAAGCAGCGGGCTGGTCAACAAGCCCATTATTGATTGGATGTTGATTAGACTGGCCTGTTGCAGCGGATGTTAACAGCCTTTAGTGATTGGAGTGTGATAAGACTGCCTAATGAGCGGTGTCAACAAGCCCAGAATTGGATTGGGGGTGTGTAGTCAGCCTGATGCAAGCGGCTGTCAACAAGCCCAATTATTGATTGCGTGTGTAAGGACTGCTGATGCACGGCTGTCAACAAGCCCATTTGACTGGGTGTGTAAGACGCCTAATGCAGCGGCTGTCAACTAGCCACATTATTGATTAGGTCGTGTAAGACTGCTGATGCAGCGGCTGTCAAACAAGTTCATTATTGATTGGGTGTGTAAGATGCCAGATGCAGGGCTTGTTCACACAAGCCCTTTATTGATTGAGGTGTGTAAGACTGCCTGATTGCAGACGGCTGTCAACCAGGCACCTTATTGATTGGGTGTCGTTAGACTGCTAATGCAGCGGCTGTCAACAAGCCCATTATTGATTTGGGTGTGTAGAATGTCTGACGCAGAGGCTGTCAAGTAGCCATTATTGATTGGGTGTGTAAGACTGCCAATGCAGCGGCTGTCAACAAGACCCTTTATGATTGGGTGTGTTAGACTGCCTGATGCAGCAGCGGCTGGTCAACAAGCCCTTTATTTTGATTGGGTGTTTAAGACTGCCTAAGCAGCGGCTGTCAACAAGCCATCTATGATTGGGTGTGTAAGACTTACTGATGCAGCGGATGTCAACAAGCACATTATGATTTGGGTGTGTATAGATTGCCTGATGCAGCGGCTGTAACACTGCCATTATTGAATGGGGGTTGTAAGACTGCCTAATGCAGCGGCGTCACAAGGACCATCTATTGATTGGGAGTGTAAGGACTGCCTAATGCAGCGGCTGTCAACAAGCCATTATTGACTGGGTGGATAGAACTGCCTCAATGGCAGCGGCTGTCAAACAAGCCCATTATTGTTGGGTGTGTACGACTGCCTAATGCAGCGGCGGTCAACAAGCCCATTATTGACTGGGTTCGTGGTAAGACTGCCTAATGCAAGAGGCTGTCAACAAGCCCATTTTGATTGGGTGTGTAAGACAGCTATTGGCAGCGGCTGTCAACAAGGCCACAGTATTGACTGGGTGTGTTGACTGCTATTGCAGCGGCTGTCACAAGCCCATGATTGACTGGGTGTGTAAGACTGCCTGTATTGAGCGGCTTTGTCAACAAGCCCATTATTGGATGGGTTGAAGGAATGCCTATTGCAGCGGCTGTCAAAGCCCCATTTTTGATTGGGTGTGTAAGCTGCCTAATGCAAGCGGCTGTCTCAACTCAAGCCCATTTTTGATTGGGTGGGTAAGTCTGCCTGATGCTGCGGCTGTCAACATAGCCCTTTATTGATTGGGTGTTGGTAAATACTCGCCTGATGCAGCGGCTGTCAACCAAGCCCATTATTGTTTGGGTGTGTTAGACTGACTAATGCAGCCGCTGTAACAAGCCCCATAATTGATTGGGTGTGTAAGACTGTTGTTGCAGCGGCTGTCTACAGCCAGCATTGTTTGGGGTGTTGTATGACTGCTATGCAGCGGACTGTCAAGAAGCCCATTATTTGAATTGGGTGTGTAAGACTGCTGATGCAGCGGCTGTCAACAAGCCATTATTGACTGGGTGTTGTAAGACTGCTGAATGCAGCGGCTGTCTACAAGGCAATTATGATTGGGTGTGGCTAAAGTCTGCCTGTTGAGAGGGCTGTCACAAGGACCATTATGTTTGGGTGTGTATAGGACTGTCTGATGCAGCGGCTGTCAACAAGTCCATTATTGATGGGTGTGTAATGAGCTGACTAATGCAGCGGCATGTCAACAAGCCAATTATTGTTGGGTTGTGTTAAGTCTGCCTGATGCAGGGGCTGTCTACAAGCCCTTATTGATTGGGTGTGAGTTAGACTGCCTGATGCAGCGGCTTCAACAAGGCCTTTATTGATTGGGTGTGTAAGACTGCCTGATGCAGGGCTGTCAACAAAGCCCATTATTGATTAAGGGTGTGTAAGACTGCCTGATGCAGCGGCTGTCAACAAGCCCATTATTGATTGGGGTGTGTATGACGCCTAAATGCGACGGCGCTGTCAACAACCCATTATTGATGGGTGTGTAAGAATGCATGATGCCAGCAGCTGTCATTCAAGCATTATTGATTGGGTGTGAAGTCTGCCTAAGGCAGCGGCTGTCAAACAAGCCCTTATTGATTGGGTGTGTATGACTGTTCTGATGAGCGGCTGTCAACAAGCCCTCATTGATGGGGTGTGTAAGACTGCCTAATTGCAGCGGTCTGTCATCAAGCCCATTATTGTTTGGATGTGTAAGGACTGCTGATGCAGCGGCTGTTAACAAGCACATTAATGATTGGGTGTGTTAAGACTGCCTAATGCAGCGGCTGTCAACATGCCTCTTATTGATTGGGTGTGTAAGATGCCTGAGTTGATAGCGGCTGGTCAAACAAGCCAATTATTGTTTGCGTGTGTAAAGACTGCTGATGCAGCGGCTGTCAAAAAGCCATTATTGACTGGGTGTGTAGTTGCCTAATGCAGCGGCTGTCAAAAAGCCCTTTATGATTGGGGTGCTGTAAGCTGCCTAATGCAGCGGCTCTGTCAAGAAGCCATTATTGATTAGGGTTGTGTAAGACTGCCTTAGCGCGGCTAGAATCAACAAAGCTCATTATTGTTTGGGTGTGTATAGACTGCTGATGCAGCGGCTGTCAACAAGCCCATTATTGATTGGGTGATGTAAGTCTGCTGATGCAGCGGCTGTCAACAAAGCCATTATTGATTGGGTCTGTGTATAGACTGCTAATGAAGCGGCTGTCACAAGCCCCTTATTGATTGGGTGTGTAAGACTGTCTGACGCAGAGGCTGTCAGAAGCACCATTATGATTGGGTGTGTAAGAACTGCCTATGCAGCGGTGCATTCAACAAGCCCTTTATTGATTGGGGGTTGGTAAGACTGCTGATGCATGCGGCTGTCATCAAGCCCATTATGATTGGGTGTTTAAGATGCATATAGGCAGCGGCTGTCAACAAGCCCATTATTGATTGGGTGTGTAAGACTTAGGATGCAGCGGCTGTCAACAAGCCCATTATTGAGTGGGTGTGTAAGGATTGCCTGATGCAGCGGCTGTCTACAGCCAATTATTGACTGGGTGTGTAAGACTGCCAATAATGCAGCGGCTGTCACAAGCCCATTATTGATTGGGTGTGTGTAAGATGCTAATGCTGCGGCTGTCAACAAGCCCATTATTGATTGGGTGTGTAAAGTCTCGCTGATGCTGCGGCTGTCACTTGCCATTACTTGACTGGGTGTGTAAGGATGCCTGATGCAGCGGCTGTCAACAAGCCCAAGTATTGATGGGTGTGTAAGACTGCCTGATGCAGCGGCTTGTTCATCAATGCCCATTTTTGTTTGGGTGTGTAAGTCTGCCTAAGGCAGCCGCTGGTCAACATGCTAGTATTGTCTGCGTGTGTATAGACTGCCTAATGCAGCGGTTGCTGTCAAACAAGCCCAGTTATTGACTGCGTGTGTTAGAATGCCTAATCAGCGGCTGTAACAAGGCCATTATTGACTGGTGTGTTGACTGCCTAATGCAGTGGCTGTAAACAAGACCAATTATTGCACTGGGGTGTAACTGCACCTAATCAGCGGCTATGACAACAAGCCCATTATTGATTGGGTGTGTAAGACTGCCTGATGCAGCGGGCTGTCAACAAGCCCATTATTGATGGTGTGTATGATCTGCCTAAGGCAGCGGCTGTCAAACAAGCCATTTTTGATTGGGTGTGTAAGACTTATGATGCAGAGCGCTGTCAACAAGCCATTATTGATTGGCGTGTGTATGATTGCCTGATGCAGCGCGGCTGTCAACAAGCCATTATTGACTGGGTGTGTAGATGCCTAATGCAGCGGCTGTCAAACAACGCCCATTAATGATTGGGGTGTAGACTGCCCTAATGCAGAGGCTGTCAACAAGCCCATTTGTGATTGGGTGGGTTAAGACTGACTGAATGCAGTCGGCTGTCAACAAGCCCCATTTTTGGATTGGGTGTGTAAGGTCTGCACTGATGCAGCGGCTGTCAACTAGCCTTATTGATGGGGTGTGTAAGACTGCTAATGCTGCGGCTCTGTCAACATGCACCAGTATTGATTGGGTGTGTTAGACTGCCTGATTCAGCGGCTGTCAACAAGCCAATTATGATTCGTGTGTTAAGACTGCCTGATGCAAGCGGCTGTCAACAAGGCCATTTTACGACTGGCGTTGTAAGACTGGCCTAATGCAGCGGCTGTCAAAATGCCCATTATTGATTGGGAGTGGAAGATGACCTAAAGCGCGGCTGTCAACAGCCCTTATTGATTTGGTGTGTAAGTTTGGTGACTCTTGTCAGTGTGACTCGGCGTGTTGCAGCGGCTTCACACTGATGGTGAGTTATGTATGATTGGGGTGTGTTAAGGACTGCCTGATGCTGCGGCTGTAACAAGCCTTTATTGATTGGGTGGGTATGACTGCTTGATGCAGCGGCTGTTCAAAAGCCCATTATTGATTTGGGTGTGTACATGATGCATATAATGCAGCGGCTGTCAACAAGGCCCATTATTGATTGTGTGTGTAAGGGACGTCTGACGCAGAGGCTGTCAAGGAAGCCCCCCCATTTTGATTGGGTGTGGTAAGATGCCCTAATGCTGCGGCTTAGTCAAACAAGCCCATTATGATTGGGTGTGTAACGACTGGCCTGATGCAGCGGCTGGCAACATGCCCATTATTGTTTGGGTGTTTAAGACTGCCTAATGCAAAAAAAAAGCGGGGGGGGGGGGCCTTGTCACAAGCCCCATTATTGATTGAGGTGTGTAAGACTTACTGATGCTGCGGCTGTCAAACAAGCCCATTTTGATTGGGTGGGTAAGAATGCCTGATGCAGCGGCTGTCAACATAGCCCTTATTGATTGGGTCGTGTAAGACTGCTGATGCTGCGTGCTGGCAACAAGCCATTATTGATTGGGTGTGTATGACTGCCTAATGCAGCGGCTGTCAACAAGCCCATTTTGATTGGGGTGTGTAAGGATGCCTTGATGCAGAGCTGTCATCAAGCCCATTATTGTTTGGGTGTTGTAAGACTGCCTGTTGCAGCGGCTGTCAACAAGACCATTATTGAGGGGGTGCTGTAAGACTGCTAATGACAGCGGCTGTTCAACAAGGCCCATCTATTGGATTGGGTGTGTAAGACTGTTGATGCTGCGGCTGTCATACAAGTCCCCATCATTGATTGGGTGTGTAAGACTGGCCTAATGACAGCGGCTGTCAACAAGCTCCCATTATTGATTGGATGTGTAAGAGCTGATGACAGCGGCTGTTAACTAGCCCATTATTGATTGGGTGTGTAAGATGACCTAATGAGCGGCTGGTCAAAAGCCAGTTTTGTTTGGGTGTGTAAGACTGCCTGATGACGCGGCTGTCAAACAAGCCAATATTGATTGCGGTGTAAGTCTGCTTGATTGCAGCGGCTGTCAAAACAGCCCCATTTTGACTGGGTGTGTAAGACTGCCTAATGCAAGCGGCTTTCAAACAAGCCATTATGTTTAGGTGGGTTGTTAAGGCTGCCTGATGGAGCGGCTGGTAAACAAGCTCATTATTGATTGGGTGTGTAAGACTTGCCTGATGCAGCGGCTGTCAACAAGCCCATTATTGATTGGGTTGTAAGACTGCCTGGTGCTGCGGCTGTCAACAAGCCCATTATTGATTGGGTGTGTAAGATGCCTAATGCAGCGGCTGTCAACATGCCCATCTATTGATGGGGTGTGTAAGAACTGTCTGACGCAGAGGCTGTCAAGGAAGAAATTATGATTTTTTTTGGGTGTGTAAGGGACTGCCTAATGCTGCGGCTGTCAACAAGCCAATTATTGAGTGGGGTGTGTTAGACTGCTGATGCGCGGCTGTCAACAAGCCAATTATTGATTGGGTGTTTATAGAATGCCTTAATGCAGCGGCTGTTCAACAAGCCCATCATTGATTGGGTGTGTAGACTTACTGATGCAGCGGCTGTCAACTAGCCCATTATCTGATGGGTGTGTAAGATTGGCTGATGCAGCGGCTGTCAACAAGACCATTATTGACTGGGGTGTAAGACTGCCTAATGACAGCGGCTGTCAACAAGCCATTATTGATGGGTGTGTATGACTGCCTAATGCGCGGCTGTCAACAAGCCATTATTGGAAGGGGTGTTGTATGACTGACTAATGAGCGGCTGTCAACAAGCCCCATTATTGACTGGTGTGTGTAGTCTGATAATGCAGCGGCTGTCAACAAGCCCATTATGGTACTGGGTGTGTAAAGACTGCATAATGCTAGCGCTGTCATACAAGCCTTTATTGATTGGGATGTGTAAGACTGCTAATGCAGCGGCTGTCAACAAGCCCAGTATTGACTGGTGTGTGTTAGACTGCCTAATGCAGCGGCTGACAACAAGCCCATTATTGACTGGGTGTTGTAAGACTTGCTGAATGCAGCGGCTGTCAACAAGCTTTAAGACTGGGTGTGTAAGACTGCCTAATGCAGCGCGCTGTCAACAAGCCATTATTGATTGGGTGTGTATGACTGCCTAATTGCAGACGGCTGTCAACAAAGCCCATTTTTGTTTGGGTGTGGTAAGACTGCCTGGATGCAGCGGCTGTCAACAGCCCATTATTGATTGTGGTGTGTTAAAATGCTGATGCAGCGGCTGTCAACAAGCCCATTATGATTGGGGTGTGTAAGACTGCTAATGCAGCCGCTGTCAACAAGCCCATTATTGATGGTTGTTAAGGACTGGTCTGATGCAGCGGATGTCCAACAAAGCCCAGCATTTGATTGGGCTGTGTAAGACTGCTAATGCAGCGGCTGTCAAAGAAAGCCCATTATTGATTGGGGTGTGTAAGACTGCCTGATGCAGCGGCTGGTCAACAAGCCATTATTGACTGGGAGTGTAAGACTGCCTGATGCAGCGGCTGTCAAAAAGCCAATTATTGATGGGTGTGTAAGACTGCCTGGATGCAGGCGGCTGTCAAACAAGCCCATTATTGTTTGGAGTGTGTAAGACTGTCTGATGCAGCGGCTGTCAAACAAGTCCATTATTGATTGGGTGTGTAATACTGCCTATGCAGCGGCTGTCAACAAGCCAATTATTGATTGGTGTGTAAGAATGCACTGATTGCAGCGGCTGTCAAACAAGGCCCATTTGATTGGATGAGTAAGACTGCCCTGGATGAAGCGGGCTGTCACAAGCCATTATTGATTGGGTGTGTAAGGACAGCCTGATGCAGCGGACTGTCACAAGGACCATTATTGATTGGGGTGTTGTAAGACTGCCTGATGCAGCGGCTGTCAACAAGCAATTATTGATTGGGGGTGTAAGACTGCCTTAATGCAGCGGCTGTCAACAGCCCATTATTGATTGGGTGTGGTTTAAAGACTGCCCTGGATGCAGCAGCTGTCAACAAGCCCATTATTGATTGGGTGTGTAAGACTGCCCTAAGGCAGCGGCTGTCAACAAGCCCATTATTGATTGGGTGTGTAAGACTGTCCTGATGCGCGGTTGTCAACAAGCCCATCATTGATGGGGTGTGTAAGACTGCCTAATGCAGCGGCTGGTCAAAAACAAGCCATTATTGATTGGATGTGTAAGACTGCTGATGCAGCGGCTGTTAACAAGCCATTATTGTTTGGGTTGTGTATAGACTGCTATGCAGCGGGCTGTCAACTTGCCTATATTGAATGGGTGTGTAAGGACTGCCTGTTGCAGCGGCCCTGTCAACAAGCAATTATTGTTTGCGTGTGTAAGACTGCCTGATGCAGCGGCTGGCAACAAGCCCATTATTGATGGGTGTGTAGACTGCCTAATGCAGCGGCTGTCAAAAAGCCTTTATGGATTGGAGTGTGTAGACTGCCTAATGCGCGGCTGTCAAGAAGCCAATTATGTGATTAGGTGTGTCAAGATGCATGATTGATTGCAGCGGCTGTCAAAAGTCATTTTTGATTGGGTGTTGTTAGAACTGCCTGATGCAGCGGCTGTCAACAAGCCCATTATGATGGGGTGTGTAAGACTGGCATGTTTTGCAGCGGCTGTCATCAGTGATGCCATTATGATTGGGTGTGGTTAGACTGCCTAATGCAGCGGAGTCAACAAGCCATTATTGATTGGGTGTGGTAAGACCTGTCTGGACGCAGAGGCTGTCAGAAGACCCATTATTGATTGGTTGTGTAAGATTGCTAATGCAGCGGCTGTACATAAAGCCATTATGGATTGGGTGTGTAAGACGCCTGATTGCTGCGGCTGTAACAAGCCCATTATTGATTGGGTGTTTAAGACTGCTAAGCTGGGCTGTTCAACAAGCCCATTATTGATTTGGGTGTTGTGTAAGACTTACTGATGCAGCGGCTCGTCAACAAGCAATTAATTGATGGGTGTCGTAAGATTTGCCTGATGCAGCGGCTGTCAACAAACAGCCCATTATTGACTTGGTAGTGTGTAAGTCTGCCATAATGCAGCGGCTGTCAACAAGCCCATTACTTGATTGGGTGTGTAAGACTGCACTTAATGCGTTTTTTTTTTTTTTTTTTTTTACAGCGGCTGTCAACAAGCCCATTATTGATTGGGTGTGTAAGACTGCCTGATGCAGCGGGCTGTCAACAAGCCCATTATTGAACTGGGTGTGTAAGGATGCCTGATGCAGCGGCTGTCTACAGCCCAGTATGACTGGGTGAGTAAGACTGCATGATGCAGGGCGTCTAACAAGCCCATTTATGTTTGGGTGTGTAAGACGGGCCTTATGCAGCAGCTTGTCAACAAGCCCCTGTTTTGATGCGTGTGTAAGGACTGCCTATGCAGCGGTTGTCAACAAGCCCAGTATTGAATGCGTGTGTAGATGCATAATGCAGCGGCTAGTAACAAGCCCATTATTGACTGGGTGTTGTAAGACTGCCTAAATGCTGTGGCTGTCAACAAGCCCATTATTGACTGGGTGTGTATGACTGCTAATGCAGCGGCTGTCAAACAGCCCATTATGGTGTGGGTGTTGTAAGTCTGCTTTGATGCAGCGGGGTTTGTCAACAAGCCATTATTGATTGGGTGTTTAAGACTGCTCTAAGGGCAGCGGCTGTCAACAAGCCATTATTGATGGGGTGTGTAAGACTTAATGATGAAGCGGGCTGTCAACAAGCCCCTTTATTGATTGGGTGTGTAAGATTGACTGATGCAGCGGCTGTCAACAAGCACATTATTGACTGGGTGTGTAAGTATGCCTAATGCAGCGGCTGTTCAACAAGCCCATTATTGATTGGGTGTGTAGATGCCTATGCAGCGGCTGTCAACAAGCCCACATATTTTTGTTTTGGTGGGTAAGACTGCCTTGATGCAGCGGTGTCAACAAGCACATTATTGATTGGGATGTGTTAGACTGCTTGATGCAGCGGCTGTTCAAACAAGCCCATTATTGATTGGGGTGTATGACTGCCTAAATGCAGCGGTGTCAACAAGCCCAGTATTGTTTGGTGTGTGTAAGACTGCTGATTGCAAGCGCTGTCAACAAGCCAATTACTGATTGGGGCGTGTGTAAAGATAGCTGATGCAGCGGCTGTCACAAGCCCCATTATTGACTGGGGTGTGTAAGACTGCCTAATGCAGCGGCTGTCAAAAAGCCATTATTGATTGGAGTGTAAGACTCCTAATTGAGCGGTGTCAACAGCCATTATTGATTAGGTGTGTAGACTGCCTGATGCCAGCGGCTGTCAACAAGCTCATTTTTGATTGGGTTGTGTTAGTCTGCTGATGCAAGCAGGCTGTCAACAAGCCCATTATTGATTGCGGTGTGTAAGTACTGCCTGATGCAGCGGCTGTTCACAGCCCATTATTGATTGGGTCTGTGGTATACTGCCTAATGCAGCGGCTGTCAACAAGCCTTTATTGATTGTGTGTGTACGAATGTCTGACGCAGAGGCTGTTCAAGAAGCATAGTGAGTGGGTGTGTAAGACTGCCTAATGCAGCGGCTGCTGTCAACAAGCCCATTATTGATTTTTTTGGGTGTGTAAGACTGCCTGATGTGCGGCTGTCAACAAGCCATTGTGATTGGGTGTTTAAGGACTGCTAATGCAGGGCTGTCAACAAGCCCATTCTTGATTGGGTGTGTTAAGACTTACTGATGCAGCGGCTGTCAACAAGCCCATTATTGATTTGGGTGTGTAAGATTGCTGTGCAGCGGCTGTCAACAAGCCCATTATTGACTGGGTGTGTAAGACTGCCTAAGCAGCGAGCGGCTGGTCAAAAGCCCATTTTTTGTGGGTGTGTAAGACTGCATAATGCCGCGGCTGTCAACAAGCCCATTATTGATTGGGGGTGTAAGATGCCTGATGCAGCGGCTGTCAAACAAGCCATTATTGCAATGGGTGTGTATGACTGCCTGATGCACCGGCTGTCAACCATGCCCAGTATTTTGACTGGGTGTTGTTAGACTGCCTGATGAAGAGGCTGTAACAAGCCCATTATTGAATTGGTGCTGTGTAAGACTGGCCTTATGCAGACGCTGTCAACAAGCCCAGATTGACTGCGTGTGTAAGTCTGCCTAATGCAGCGGTTGTCATCAAGCCCCAGTATTGACTGGTGTGTAAGAATGCCTAATGCAGCGGCTGTCAACAAGCCCTTTATTGACTGGGTTGTGGTAAGACTGCCTATGCAGCGGCCTGTCAAACAAGCCCATTATTGATTGGGTGTGTTTGACTGCCTTAATGCAGCGGCTGTCAACAAGCATTATTGATCTGGGTGTGTAAAGAATGCCTAATGCAGCGGCTGTCAACAAGCCATATTGATTGGGAGTGTTTAGCTGCTAATGCAGCGGCTGTTCAACAAGCATGTATTGACTGGGTGTGTTAGACTGCCTAATAATGCAGCGGCTGTCAACAAGCCCATTATTGACTGGGTGAAGAAAGACTGCCAGATGCAGCGGCTGTCACAAGCTCATTATGGCTGGGTGTGTAAGGAGTCTGCCTAATGCAGCGGCTCAGTCAACAAGCCATTATTGATTGGGTGTGTAAGACTGCCTAATGCAGCGGCTGTCAACAAGCCAATTTTTGTTTTGGGTGGGTAAGACTGCCTGATGCAGGCGGCTGTCAACAAGCCATTTTGATGGGTGTGTAAGACTGCCTGATGAAGCGGTGGTCAACAAGCCATTATTGATTGGGGTGTGTTTATAAGGACTGCCTAAGCCTAGCCGCTGTCTACAGCACCATTATTGATTGGGTGTGTAAAAGACTGTCTGTTTGCAGCGGCTAGTCACTAAGCCCATTCATTGATTGGGTGTGTAAGACTGCCCTATTGCAGCGGCTGTCAATGAAGCCATTATGGATTGGGTTTGTAAGACTGCCTGATGCAGCGGCTGTCAACAAGCCCATTAGTGACTGGGTATGTGTAAGACTGCCTGATGCAGCGGCGTAACAAGCCAATTATGATTGGGTTGTGTAAGACTGCTGATGCAGCGCGCTGTAAACAAGGCCCATTATTGATTGGGTGTGTTAGGCGTTAGACTGTTGATGAAGCGGCTGTCAACAAGTCCAATTATGATTGGGTGTGTAGATGCCTAAAGCAGCGGCTGTCAACAAGGCCTAATTATTGATTGGGTTGTGTAAGACTGCCTGATGCAGCGGTTGTCTACAGAAGCCTTTTATTTGATTGGGTGAGTAAATGACTGCCTGAAGCAGCTGGCTGTCCACAAGCCATTATTGATTGGGGTGTGTAAGACTGCCTGATGCAGCGGCTGTCGTAAACAAGCCCATTATTGATTGGGTGTGTAAGACTGCCTAATGCAGGAGCTGTCAACAAGCCCATTATAGATTGGGGTGTAAGACTGCCTAATGCAGCGGCGTGTCAAAACATGCCCATTATTGATTGGGTGTGTTTTTTAAAAAGATGGCCTGATGCAGCAGCTTCGTCAGGCAGCCCATATTGATTGGGTGTTGTAAGATGGCTAATGCAGCGGCTGTCAACAAGCCCATTATTGATGGGTGTGTAAGACTGTCTGATGCAGCGGCTCTGTCAAAAGCCCATCATTTGATTGGGTGTGTTAAGACTGCCTAAGCTGAGTGCGGCTGTCAACATGCATTATTGATTGGATGTTGTAAGTCTGCTGATGCAGCGGGTGTTAACAAGCCCATTATGATTGGAGTTTGTGTAATGATGCCTAATGACACGCGGCTGTCAACAAGCCATATTGATTGGGTGGTAAGATGCTGATTGCAGCGGCTTGTCAACCAAGCTAATTAGTGATTGCGTTTGTATAGACTGCCTGATGCAGCGGGGCTGTCACAAGCCCATTATTGACTGGTGTGGTATGGTTGCCTATGCAGGGCTTGTCAAAAAAGCCCCATTATTGGATTGGTCGTGTAAGACTGCCAATGCCAGCGGGCTGTGTCAAACAAGCCCTTATTGATTCGTGTGTTAGTCTGCTGATGCAGCGGCTAGTCAACAGCTCATTTATTGATTGGGTGTTTAAGACGGCCTGATGCAGCGGCTGTCAACAAGCCACATTATTGATTGGGTGTGTAAGATGACCTGATGCCGCGGCTGTCAACAGCCCATTATTGATTGGGGTTGTGTAAGACTGCCTTAATGCAGCGGCAGTCAACAAGCCATTATTGAATTGGGGTGTGTAAGACTGTCTGACGCAAGAGGCTGTCAAGAAGCCCATTATGATTGGGTGTGTAGTCTGCCTTAATGCAGCGGCTAGTCCAACAAGCCCATTATTGATTGGGTGTGCTAGAATGGCTGATGTAAAGCGGCTGTCAACAATGCCATTATTTGATGGGTGTTTAAGACTGCGAATGCTGAGGCTTGTCAACAAGGCCCATTATTGAATTGGGTGGTTTGACCTTACTGATGCAGCGGCTGTCAACAGCCCATTATTGATTGGGTGTGTAAGATTGGCCTGATGCAGCGGCTGTCAACAAGCCATATTGATTGGGTGTGTAAGAATGCCTGATTGCAGCGGCTGTCGACAAGCCAATTATTGAATGCGTGGTGTAAGAGGCCTGAAACGCAGCGGCTGTCAACTAGCCCATTATTGGACTGGGTGTGTAAGACTGCCTGATGCGCGGCTTGTCAACAAGCCAATTATTGATATTGGGTGTGTAAGTCTGCCTGGATGCAGCGGCTGCACAAGCCATTATGATTGGGTGTTGTAAGGAATGTCTGATGCAAGGGCTGTCATCACAGTCCTTATTGATTGGGGTGTGTAAGACTGCCTAATGCAGCGGCTGTCAACAAGCAAATAAAATTATTGATTGGGTGTGTAAGGCTGCATGATGCAGCGGCGTCAACAAGCCCATTAGTATTGAATTGGGTGAGTTAAGACTGCCTGATGCAGCGGCTAGTCAACAAGCCTTTATTGATTGGGTGTGTATGACTGCCTGATGCAGCGGCTGTCACTAGCATTATTGATTGGGTGTGTTAAGACTGCCAATGCAGCGGCTTCAACAAGCCCATTATTGATTGGGTGTGTAAGAATGCCTATTGGCAGCGGCTGTAACTAGCCCATTTTGATCTGGATGTGTAAGGACTGCTGATGCAGCTGCGGTCAGCAAGGCCCATTATTGATTGGGTGTTGTTAGACTGCCTAATGCTGCGGCTTTCAACATGCCATTATTGATTGGGTGTGTATGACTGTCTGATGCAGCGGCTGTCAACAAGCCCATCATTGTTTGGGTGTGTTAGACTGCCTAATTCAGCGGCTGTCTCAACAAGCCCATTATATTGGATGTGTAAGCCTGCCGATGCATCGGGTGTTAAAACAAGATCATTATTGTTTGGGTGTGTAGGACTTTGCCTAATTGCAGGCGGTGTCAACATGCACATTTTTGAGTGGGTGTGTTTAAGACTGCCTGATGCAGCGGCTGTCAACAAGCCAATTATTGATTGGTGTGTAAGACTGCCTGATGCGCGGCTGTCAAAAAAAGCCCATTATTGACCTGGGTGTGTAAGATGCCTAATGGCACGGCTGTCAAAAAGCCCATTTATTGATTGGGTGTGTAAGACTGCCTAATGCAGCAGGCTGTCAACAAGTCCCATTATTGATTAGGTGTGTAAGACTGCCTGATGCAGCGGCTGTCAACAGCTCATTATTGAATGGGGTGTGTACGACTGCCTGATGCAGCGGCTGTCAAAACAAAGACCATTATTGATGGGGTGTGTAAGACTGCCTGATGCAGCGGCTGTCAAACCAAGACCATTATTGATTGGGTGTGTATGGACTGCCTATGCAGCGGCTGTCAACAAGCCCATTATTGATTGGGTTGGTAAGACTGTTGACGAGAGGCTGTCAAGAAGCCCATATTGTTTGGGTGTGTAAGACTGCCTAATGCGCGGCTGTCAAACAAGCACATTATTGATTGGGTGTGTTAGACTGCCTGATGCAGCGGCTGTCAACAAGCCCATTATGGATTGGAGTGTTTAAGACTGCCTAATGCAGGGCTGCAACAAGCCCAATATTGATTGGGTGGTGTAAGAAACCTTAATGATGCAGCGGCTGTCAACAAGCCCATTATTGATTGGGTGTGTAAGATTGCCTGTGCAGCGGCTGATCAACATAGCCCTTTATTGACTGGGTGTGTTAAGGATTGCCTAATGCTGCGGCTGTCAACAAGCCCATTATTGATTGGGTGTGTAAAGAATGCCTGCTGCAGCGGATGTCAACAAGGCACATTATTGACTGGGTTGTGTAAGACGCCTGATGCAGCGGCTGTCAACAAGCTGTATTGTTCTGGGGGTGTAAGGATGCCTGTTGCAGCGGCTGTCAAAAGCCATATGGTTTGGTGTGTTAAGGACTGCTAATGCAGCGCTGTCAACAGCCCCTGTAGTATTGAATGTCGGGTGTAGACTGGGCCTCAAATGCAGCGGTTGTCAAACAAGCCCAGTATTGACTGCGTGTGTAAGACTGCTAATGCAGCGGCTGTCAACAAGACCATTAATGACTGTGTGTGTAAGACTGCCTAATGCAAGTGGCTGTCAACAAGCCCAGTTATTGACTGGGTGTGTAAGATGCTAATGCGCGGCTCCTGTCAACAAGCCCATTATTGATGGGTGTGTATAGACTGCTAATGCTGGCGGCTGTCAAAAAGCCCATTATTGATTGGGTGTGTTAAGTCTGCTCTAATGCTGAGGCTCTGTCAACATGCCCAGTATTGATGGGTGTGTTAGACTGCTAATTGCAGCGGCTGACAACAAGCCCCATTATTGACAGGGTGTGTAGACTGGCTGATGCAGCGGCTGTCAACAAGCCCATTATTGACTGGGTGTGTAAGACTGCTTATTGCAGCGGCTGTCAACAAGCCCATTATGTTCTTGGGTGGTATGACTGCATAATGCAGCAGGCTGTCAACAAGCCATTTTTGTTTGGTGGGTAAGCGCCTGAGTGCAGCGGCTGTCAACAAGCCCATTTTGGATTGGGTGTGTATAGACTGCCTGATGCAGCGGCTGTCTACAAGCCATTATTGATTTGGGTGTGTAAGACTTTGCCTATTGCAGCCGCGGCTGTCAATCAAGCCCATGATTGATTGGGTATTGTGAAAGACTGCTTGATGCAGCGGCTCCGTAACAAGGACCCTTCATTGATTGGCCGTGCCTGTAAGACTGCCTAATGCAGCGGCTGTCACAAGACCATTATTGATTGGGTGTGTAGACTGCTGCTGCTGCGCTGTCAACAAGCACATTATTGATTGGGTGTGTATGACTGCTAATGCAGCGGCTGTCAAACAAGCCCATTATTGTTTGGGTGTGTAAGACTGCTGAGCAGCGGCAGTCACAAGCCAAGTATTGATTGGGTGTGTAGACTGCCTGATGCAGCGGCTTGTCAACAAGCCATTATTGCACTGGGTGTGTAGACTGCCTAATGCAGAGGATGTCAAAAAAGCCCATTATTGATTGAGGTGTGGTAAGACTGCCTAATGCAGCGGCTGTCAACAAGCCCATTATTGATTAGGTGTGTAAGACTGCCTGATGCAGCGGCTGTCAACATGTATTATTGATTGGGTGTGTAAGATTGCCTGATGCAGCGGCTGTCAACAAGCCATTATGATTGGGTGTTGTAAGACTGCTGATGAAGCGGCTGTCTACAAGCACATTATTGATTGGGTGTTTATAGCTGCCTAATGTAGCCGCTTGTCAACAAGCCTTTATTGATTGGGTGTGTAAGACTGCCTGATGCAGCGGCTGTCACACTGCCCATTATTGATTGGGTGTGTAAGACTGTAATGCAGAGGCTGTGTCAACAAGCATTATTGATTGGGGGTGAAGACTGTCTCTGATGCAGAGGCTGTCAGAAGCCCATTATTGATTGGGTGTGTATGGACTGCCTATGCAGAGGCTGTCAACAACAAGCCCTTATTGATTGGGTGTGTTAGACTGCTGATGCAGCGGCTTGTCAACAAGCCCATTATTGATTGGGTGTTTTAAGATCTGCCTAAATGCAGCGCTGTCATACAAGCCCTTTATTGATTGGGGTGTGTAAGACTGCCTGATGCAGCGGCTGGTCAACAAGCCAATTATTGTTTGGGTGTAGTAAGATGCCTGATGCAGCGGCTGTCAACAAGCACATTATTGTCTGGGTTAGTGTAAAATGGACTGCCTAATGAGAGGCTGGTCAACATGCCCATTATTGATTGGGTTTGTAAGACTGCCTATGCAAGCGGCTGTCAACATAAAGCCAATATTGATTGGGGGTGTAAGTTGCATGATGCAGCCGGGCACTGTCAACAACCCATTATTGACTGGGGTGTGTAAGACTTGCCCTGATGCAGCGGCTGTCAACAAGCCCAGTATTGATGGGTGTGGAAGGACTGCTGAGGCAGCGGCTGTCAACAGCCCATTATTGATTGGGTGTGTAAGATGCCTATTGCAGACGGCTGTCAACATTGCCAGTATGACTGCGGTGTGTAAGACTGCCTATGCAGCGGCTTGTCAACGAAGCCCATTATTGACTGGTTGTGTAAGACTGCCTAATGCAGCGGCTGTCAACAAGCCCATTATTGCTGGGTGTGTAAGGCTTGCTAATGCAGCGGCTGTCAACAAGGCCCATTTCTGACATGGTGTGTGTAAGATGGCCTAATGCAGCGGTGTTCAACAAGCCCATTATTGAATTGGGTGTGTAAGTTGACTAATGCAGCGGCTCTCAATAAGGCCCCTGTTGACTGGGTGTGTAAGACTGACCTAATGCAGCGGATGTCAACCAAGCCATGATTGACGGGTGTGTAGTCTGCCTAAGCAGCGGCTATCAACATGCCAATATTGATGGGTGTGTACAGACCTGCCTAATGCAGCGGCTTGTCAACAAGCACATTATTGATTGGGTGTGTAAGACTGGCCTATGAATGGATGGGCAACAAGCCCATTAATGATTGGGTGTGTAGGACTGCCTAAGCAGCGGGCTGTCAACAAGCCCATTTTGATTGGGGTGGTCTAAGACGGGCCTGATGCAGCGGCTGTCAACAAGCCCATTATTGGAGCTGGGTGTGTAAGACTGCCTATTGCGTAGCGGCTGTCAACAAGCCATTATTGATTGGGTGTGTAAGACTGCCTAATGCAGCGGCTGTCAACTAGCCATTTTTGATTGGGTGTGTAAGAATCTGCTGATGAAGGCGGCTGTCAACAAGCCCAGTATTGATGGGTGTGTAAGGACTGCCTGATGCAGCGCTCGTCAACTAGACCATTATTTGATGGGTGTGTTAGACTGCCTAATGCAGCGGGCTGTCAACTAGCCCAGTATTGACTGGGTGGTGTAAGACTGCTAATGCAGCCGCTGTCAACAAGCCCCAAGTATTGACTGGGTGTGTAAGATGTGATGCAAAGCTGTCAAACAAGCCCATTATTGATGGGTGTGTAAGATGCTATGCGCCGCTTGTCAACAAGCCATTATTGACTGGGTGTGTAAGACTGCCTAATGCAGCGGCTGGATGTCAACATGCCATTATTGACTGGGTTGTGTAAGGACTGCCTGATGGCAGGGCTGTCAACAAGCCCATTTATTGACTGGTGTGTAAGATGCCTAATGCAGCGGCTGTCAACATAGCCCATTATTGAATGGGTGTGTTAGACTGCCTAATGCTGCGAGCTGTCAATCAAGCCATTATTGGACTGGGTGTGTAAAGGACTGCCTAATGCTGCGGCTTGTTCATCAGGCTAATTATTGATTGGGTGTGTAAGAATGCCTGATGCAGCGGCTGTCAACACAGGTCCCATTATTGACTGGGTGGTGTAAAGCACTGCCTAATGCAGCGGGCTGTCAACAAGCACATTATTGACGGGGTGTGTAAGACTGCCAGATTGCAGCGGCCTGGTCAACAAGCCCAATTATTGAATGGGTGTGTAAGACTGCTGATGCTGCGGCTGTCAACAAGCCCATTATTGATATGGGTGTGTAAGGGACTGCATGATTGCTGCGGATGTCAACAAGCCATTATTGAATGGGTGTTGTAGACTGCTGTTGCAGCGGCTGTCACAATTAGCCATCGGCACAATGGCCGTGCGTTCTTGCTTCCTACGTGGATGGACGCCGGTTTCGCCGTTGGACGCCAAGGACTCGCGGAATCGGTGGTGTTAAGGGGAAAAGGGAAATCCCTGTGTGTGAGAGGGTGGTCGTGGAGCTTTAACGTGCCTGTCCACCTATAGCCACGATTGGCGTGGTTTTTTTTGGGGGTGGTGAGAGTGTTGATGAGATACTGGGGAAATTTAGTATGACTTATAAAAAATATAAATGTCTATCCTTCAATCAGCCTTGATCCTTGCCTCTTCGGTCTGGGCATAAACAGCTACGTCGTCTACAGATTCATCTCTCATGGGTCATATCATTATCGTCTCACTTCGTCTACGTCATTCTGCAGATTACCGTCGTTGTCATCGGTCAATTATCATAAAATCGCCGCCGCCAGCCGCCGCTGCCGCCCCTCACGCGCTGCCGCCGCCGTAGTCTTTCATCTTGTTCATCATCTTTATCAGACAGTGGTCGGCTGCTTCTGCAGGGGTCATATTATTCATACAACGTCGTCTTCAGTGTTTTTAAGCAGAGCAACAGCTAGCAACGTGATTGTCGCCATATTGTTATTATTGGAACGTGATATTCGAGGGGGGGGGGTAAGGATGGTGGAGGAAACGAGGATGTCAGCATAACTAGTATACGAACTGAGTTCACGCATATGACGAAGTGAGGTGAGGTAGACAAGCACAATACGCATCACAAAACTTTCTGTCCCTTTACTTACACTGTACACAGCCCCCACGTTTCCACACACACACACACCTTTCCTTCTACACACCTTTATGTCTTCCTCCGTGGTACAAAAAAAAAAGCCGTCGCCTAGGTTTTGAACTCCCTCGAACTAGAAACGACCTGCCAACGCCATGGCAACACCATGGCAACGGAAAAAGCCGTTTCCTGTCAGTTTGCTTCTTTCAAATTTTCCTTTTTTTTCTTCATTTTTTTTGACAATCTGCTGCAAGGGTTTCTTTTGCGGCATTAAGAGTGCACAATGACCGGTTAGTGGGCACACGCACGTGCGCACACACACTCGGCCACACAAACACGCACACACACTCGGCCACACAAACACGCACACGCACTCGGCCACACAAACACGCACACACACTCGGCCATACAAACA